>OU343218.1:188899896-188977080 GCA_910596185.1 Chrysanthemum makinoi | reverse complement strand
ATTCATCGTATAAAAATTACTTCCGTTTGCCCATCATCTTTGTTCTGGTATTGTGTCTGTTTGGAGATTATCAATGGATTAGAAACCTAGAAACATCCATTATATATAATGGTTCATCGGTTATATTATAATGTAAATGGTTCATCAGTTAGCTAATAATGTAAATAGTTCTTCAGTTATTTAATAATGGTTCATCCATTTATATATTATTGGTTCATCATTTATATAGTATGGTTCATCATTATATTATAATATAATGTAAATGGTTCCCAATTTAGCTATAAATGTAAATGTTTCTTCATTATTCATAATGGTTCTTCAGTTATTTAATAATGGTTCATCAGTTATATAGTTTGTTCATCTGTTAATAGTAATGGTTCATCCGTTTATTTAATGTAAATGGTTCATCAGTTAGCTAATAATGTAAATGGTTCTTGAATTATTTTAATAATGGTTCATCAGTTATATAATATTGGTTCATATCAGTTTGTATAGTAATGGATTATAATAGTTATAGTTTTTATAGGTACAAAATGGTTTTGTACCATTCACTGGGATTGACAATCACATCATTGTGTTTACTTGGAGCTGCTTTGTTTTCCTCATAAACGAAAGAATCTTACATCTGTTGCTTGAATGTTTAAAAGCGTTTGTTTGAGCACCGCAGGTTATTTGTGACTGACCAGGATGGATCAATGAAGTTGCTATAAGGAGTGTTCCCGTTATCTCATCACAGATTATGCATGTGTCAATATCTGGCAGAAGTTGACTTCAAAGGTATGGTAGACAATCATCAGTTAGTTGTTTGTTGTTTTAATTTTTTGCTCATCAGTTAGTTTTATAAGTAAATTAATCAATGTCTTTTGTACATCAGTTACTGTTTGGCCATTTAACTATTTTTTGTTCATCAGTTAGTAGTATAAAATTAAGTTCATCAATTAGCTCTGTTCATCAGTTTATTGTTGTCCATCAACTATTTTTTCATCTGTTAGTTTTTTTAATATTTTGTTCATCAACGAGTTTTTTTTTATATTATGTTCATCAGTGACTTACGTTCATCATTAAATTTGATTTTTCATTTTTGTAGGTTGGGCCTGTTTTAGCTAAAGATCTTACTTTCAAAAGGAGAATATCTGATATTGTTTGGACTGATAGAATAGAGCCTGAAGAGTTTGAGGATTTGTGGGAGCGATTGTTAGTTGATTTTGATTTGAAGGGACACAAATGGCTTTCAGATATGTATAATTTGAGGCAGAAATGGATACCAGCCTATTATAGGGATGAACCGATGTCGGATTGATGAGAACTTCTTCTAGGTCAGAGAGTGAAAACAATGCTTATGGTAGATTGACAAGTATTGATTTGACTTTATGGGAGTTCTATAATCATTTTGATAGTGTGGTGGGGTGCCAAAGATTTTCTCAACGTAAAAATGATCATGACAGTCGTTATACTATTCCAGATATGCACACTGAACTTGATTTAGGCGCAGGAGGCTTCAAAATTATATACTCGGTCGATTTTCTTTGATGTTCAAACTGAGATTTATGCTTCTGTGATTTCATGTATGTCGATTAGTGTTTCGGCTGATGATTCTGGCAAAAAATATGTTATACAAGATATTGGTGAAGATGAGCAGATTTCTAGGCGACATCGTCAAGTGGAGGGCGTTGTAAATGAAGTTTTTTGTGAGGTAACATCTTTTTTAATCTGTTCATCAGTTTTTTGTTCATCGGTTTTTTATTGTTATAAAATTACTTTTTAATCATCATATCTTTTATTGTTCATCAATTTTTCGTAATTTACCACTGTATGTACTACTTTCTTTTTTTGCAGGTCTTGTGTAAACCAGCTGAAGACTTTTATCAGTGTACGTGCAAACGTTTTGAGTCATATGGACTTTTATGTCGTCATATTTTTATGTGCTTCGGGTTGTCAAGTTAAAAAGTTTCCAAAGAAATACGTGCTTAGGCGTTGGTCAAAGGATTCTCTACCACCACCTGCATCATCATTCAAGCCACAGGTGATAGTCCTGATATGATTCTGTGTGAGATATTCAGAGCAGTCGAGTATTGTGTGAATCGTTATGCAGATGATCCAGAGCTACTGCAAAAGTTTAGAGATCATCAGTTCAGTAATGGCGAAGGCAGATGCTGATGTTCCTATACCGAAAAAGACTAATAAACGAGATAGGCTTGCTTCTATTCTTGGTGTGTCGCCACCGTAGAGACCATTGTAAATGTTCCAAAACAGGTTAGTACTGTTGTTCATCAGTTAATGCTTTTTTTTAGTTATTATAGGTTAACAGTTAGTTTTTATGATTTTTAAGTTGATGAACATTATTGTTTTTGTTCATCACCTATTGACTTTTAACTATTATGTTATCACATAGGTTCATCAGTTTGTTGTTAATGTTTTGTTCATCATTTTTTTCCTTGTGTTATGATTTTTTTTCAGCATGTGTTTTCAGCATTTTTTTGATCATCTAATTTTTATTACCCTGATTTGTTTTCGAAAATACGTTAGTACTAAAGGTTCTAGAAAAAGGATTAAGAGTAGTCTTGAGCGTTCAGTTAATCCAAGTGGGAAGTCTAGGAAGAACTGTAGATATTGCAAATGTAGCATGAAAGATCATGATCAAGCCAACTGCAATGCTATTAGAGCTGAAATTGCTACTAATAAGGCTAGTGATAAGGCTGCTACAAAAAAAAGCAAGCAAAAGGCGAAGTTGGCTGCTAAGAAGGCGAAGTTGTCTGATATGAATGCTTGTGTTGTTACTTAGCTTTTGTTTCCTTTTTCTTTTATTGTCAAAATAAAGGTGTACTTGATATGTTTTTTTGATACTCTTATATATAATAAAGGTTTAGTTGTTGATATGTTTGTTCATCAATTTATCAGTTTATAGAAGCAAGTACATGTTTGTTCATCAGTTTATTAAAACTATTTGTTCATCAGTTTGTTCATCAGTTTATTATTAATGTTCTGTTCATCAATTTAAGAAAAATGTTCACCAGTTTAATAATAACAATAATAGTAAGTAATAACAATAATAATAATTAACTCATGTACATTTTTCAATAATTTATCTTTTATAGAAGCAAGTACATGTTTGTTCATCAGTTTATTAAAACTATTTGTTCATCAGTTTATTTTTAATGTTTTGTTCATCAGTTTAAGAAAAATGTTCACCAGTTTAATAATAACAATAATAAGAAGAAATAATAATAATAATTAACTCATCAATTTATCAGTTTATAGAAGCAAGTACATGTTTGTTCATCAGTTTAATGTTTTGTTCATCAGTTTATTTTTAATGTTTTGTTCATCAGTTTAATAAAAATTTTCACCAATTTAATAATAACAATAATTAACTCATGTACACCATTCATCAATTTATCAGATGATAGAAGCATGTATAACATGACCAACCAACCAAATATTTCAACATACTTGACAAAAAAACCTCAAATATTCCAGATGTTCATATTAAACAAAACATACGAATCTAAGTACAAACCAAACATTGTTTTGACTTAGCAACATTGGCCGTAGGAATAATATCGAAGTAGTCGCTGATACGGCTATTTATGGCTTCAACTGATTCTTGTTGGAGTTTTTCCTTGTCTTCAAATCAATTTCAGATATGCTTGAACTTCTTTTTCAATTCCTTCTTTGTTTTCATTGGAGTCAGATAGCAAAGTCTTTGTGAGATATTTCATTCTCAAGTTCCTTATCTGCCCCTCTTGTTCTTTTCCTTCTGGTACAAATCCAACATCATATTTTGTCATGCTTCCTTGATATGTTTCCATATGTCGCATGCGAAATGCCACAATCAATCACATTGTCTTGTGTTCTCCATGGCATCTCAACAATGCAGAGCTTGTAATCCTTCAAGTTTGCTACGCGTGGATGCTTTTTTTGCTCAAAAACTTTTAAAAAGGTGCTTTCTGTAATAACATATTAATAACAATGAGTTTCGTTACTTTTTTAAACGCATTGGTGAAGATAATTTGAAACGGTGGAATACTTACCAAATTACCCAGATTCCTCCCATATATATCTCCTAATTTCATATTGTGAAGCATGTTGTCTAGAACGTGAATTTGAGGATATTTCAAATTAAAACAGACAACATAATAATGTTCATCATTGAGCAACATTGGGAAAAATACCTGCCATACAAGGAGTGTTCATCAGTTTATTAATATACTTTTGTTCATCAGTTTTTTATCTTATAAGAATTAATACAAATAAAATTGTTTACCAGATCTATTTCAAGAATAGATTCATAATTTGACAGGAATACAACATTATTCATGTTTTCCTCAAACTTGTTATACACCGAAGCCTTCCTTATATCCTCTTGCATCATCTTCTTTGTCTGTTTTTCATCAAAATTCATAAGGGTAATTGGATTTAACTAATGAAAAATATTTTGTTTCTTTTATATAACTTACAATAATCGCTGTACTGCAGAATAGTTTTTTCAACGACTGAGGACTTCTCTTTTTTTCACCCATATTCAGTAAGTGTGTCCACATGTCAATTACCGCAGCAATTACTTCATTTCCAAATTGCAAGCTCTCAAAATGTATTCTCAGACCATCAAAAAAGTAGGACTTAAACAAAATATCACTGCCAATTAAAATTAATATAATATTTTAGTAAAAAACATTCCTATTTTTTTTGATTTTGATGAACCAATATAAATTTTAAATTCACGAGCATAATTTAGATTACTTACTCTACATTTCCTTGTGCGGAGAAGATAGTCTCAGCAACCTTTTTTTCGTTGTCATGTGGTTTGTTTTTCATGACCACCACTCTCTGTAAGTAAGGAGACTTGAGTGCTTCTGTCGGCTTCACTTTTCTTTTTCCCAAGTCTTCTTCTTTTTGCATTTTTTCTTTTTGGTCTGGCATTTTTAGCTTTTTAGCAATTGTATTGAATGAACTTAGCTGAGTGGTTTTCAGTTTTAGTTCTGGTGTTTCACTCAACCATGATATCCTTTTCAGTTTTTGTTCTGGTGCAGCGCTCACAAATGATATCGGCATTATCATCTTGGGCTTTGGTGTTGAAAATTCTTCAGGTTAAGTTGTTTCAACTTTTGAAGCATCCTTCAGAATTTTTGGCCAAGTATCCTTATCTACTGCTTCTCCAAGCATGACTGATGATGGGTTCAAGAAAGATAAGTTGGCAATTAATTCATCCACACTAATCACTGGTTTTGTCTTTTCATATAAAATGATATCGAGACTCTTATTTTTCTCCACCTCTGTGATATTGAACAACGGGAATTCTGGTTTTTTCATTTTGTTTTGACGTTCTATCCATTCAAAATCTTTCACGAATTCTGGATCATTGAACATTTGAGTTAGTGTTGGTTCATCAGTCTTTGTTGGTTCATCAGTCTGTATTGGTTCATCAGTCTGTGTTGGTTCATCAGTCTGTAGATCCTCTTTATGTTCATCATTTTCTTTAGCTTCTGGTTCATGTTCAGAGCCATCTTCATCAACATCTAAATCAGCTTCATCACCTTGAAATTGTGATTGATGAACAACAATAACCTATTCATCCATTCCTGTACACCTAACAAAGTTGTATGTCGAGGGTATTTTTCCAATGCAGCTCTTAACATGTCATCAATTTCTGTTTTCAGCTCTTGAAATATTGTTAACATGTTCCTCAATGAATGGTCAAATTCCTTTTATTATTTAAAATTTAATAAATATGATATACAAAATAATTATTACTCTAAGATATATTAAAGATTTTTACCTCTGGTGATTTGAATTGTGAATAAATCCCTTGAAATTCTAAAACCATCGCTGATAATTGTTGTGTGAGCTTAATACTGTCAGATGACAAGCTCTTTTGTTCATCTGTTTCTGTTACTTCAGTTCCAGTCAGTGGATTACGAGTTTCAACACTTTCATCAGTTCCGATCATTTGATTTCCAGAATCTGTTAAATTATTGAATGAAATTTTAAAAATATATCTTAATAACTAATCTATGTTCAATATAAACAAATTTCAAAGATCACATAATTTTTTTACCGATCATATCTTCATCAAACCATTGTTGCTCGCCAATATCATCTATATGAACACTCGTTATGTCTTCCCTTGTATGAAGAGTATCATGAAGTGCTTGACCTTCAAATGTATCTTGTGCTGCAATGTCACCATCAATCACAGGCTCTTTCTCTCCCAATTTCACCTTCAAACTCGGCTCTTTCCTCTCTAATTCTCATCACTGATTTTCTTTTCAATTTTCTTCTGCATTCTATTACTCTTGCTCCTTTTTCAACAACAAAAAGGTATTTTTAATTAAAACTGATGAACATGTTTTACACAATTCATCATTAATATATACATACCAATTCTTACCATCTTTATCAGCTTTTTCCACTTCATATATGTTCTGTTCTTCTGGCAGTACTATTTGTTTTTCTTGTCCACCATCCACTGTTAAAAGTTTTTTTAATTAAAACTAATGAACATATATGTTTTTAACTGATGAACATATATTTTATTAACTGATGAACATATAATAAAACTGATGAACAAATAATAAAATCATATGTTCATCGGTTATCAAATTATTATACTCCGATTATCTCGCCGTACTTCTCATTTCGCACCATCCACTGTTACAAGTTTTTTTTAATTAAAACTGATGAACATATATGTTTTTAACTGATGAACATATACTTTATTAACTGATGAACATATAATAAAACTGATGAACAAATAATAAAATCATATGTTCATCGGTTATCAAATTATTATACCTTCTTTAGTATTACAACCCTTCTTTGAATCATTCTTTGCCTTTTCAACTTCTACAAAATAGAAGCTAATTAATTTTTTATTTAAAGACGTAAAATCACAGTTTTTTTTTAAATAATATGCTTACCTTTAACTTTTTTCTTTTTAGTACACAGTGTTTTAATCAATACAGTTTCATCTTCTTCTGGCATCAGTTCCGCTATAAGAAAAAAATAGAATATAAGTTATATGTAAATATAATAAAATCATTTGTTCATCAGTTCATCAATTTATTATACCTTCAGTTGTTTTCTTCTCAGTAGTCCTCAGTTCTTTAACTAATGTCTTTGTCATTTTTGGTTTTTTTGAGGGTACTTCATCATTCTGTATTTCATCTGCTCCAACATAGTCCATTTCTTCTTCTTCGTCAGTATCTTCTTTCTTTACCATTTTTTTTCTGTCTTTCCCAAACATCATCTCATCCAATTCAATTATCAAATCTGTTTTCCAGTATTTAAAAGCTGGATATTGTGGATTTTTCAGGCAAGAATTGGCGAATATCAACTGCATTTTTAAGTTAAAGTTTAGTTCAAAAAAATTGGTTTATCATTTATACATTTCATCAATTAATACATATATGTTCATCAGTTAATACATATATGTTCATCAGTTATCAAGTGATAGAAATTACCTCCAGTAACAAGAGTGGGCCAAAGAAGCGCGTCTTCTCGCCCTTCCAAATTGATCTTTTGTGACTTCAGATAATCCAACATGTATTCACACCAATCCATTTCTTTCACATTTTCTAGAGAACTTAGAGATGGTATAATGCTTAGATTAAGAGTCCCTGTTGAAACCACATGCGCCATAATAGTTGAAAACATGACTAAAAAATTCAACTGAAATAGCCTTCAAGCGTCATTTCTCTTTATCTGAATCTTCATTCTTTTGAGCAAATATTTATTAGCATATAATCTTGACAGTCCGTTGAATTGATTTTTAAATTCTTGGTAAACAGTATTTCCTCTTTCCTTCAACACATCATGTATTTCAACTTCAAAAACGCCCATTGGTAATCCAGTTGTCTCATGAACAACTTCAGGGGTAACCACAATAGATTTACCAAATACCTTCAAGGTTCCTGTTTCTGCATCGAACCTTTTTAGCAACCAATATCCTAAACGGCTTGGCATTGCATTAATTCCAAACTCCAACATTGATCCAAACCCTAAAGCTGTAACTGCTTCTTTTTGGTCATCAGTTAAATCCTTAATAACTTCAAATAATGGACCTGGGAATGACTTTATTAAAACCCTATCAAATGTTGACCCTGGTTGGCGAAGTTTTTGATGCAGTTTAGAATCTATGTCATCGGAAAGGACTGGTTTAGATGAACAAGAAGTTTCTGATGAATCTTTTGTTTTTGAACTTGTTTCAGTAACCGGATTGTCACGTTTGCGTTTAAGAACCTTAGAAACTTCATTTTTTTCCTGTAAATGCATCCTTTACGAAATCATCATCACTTGGTGAATATACTTTTACTGGAACAAATTTCTTTGCCTTCTTTGAAACTGTACATATCAAACAAAACATAATACATTTATCAGTAACTGATGAACCAAATAAAACCGTGAACAACTAACTGATGAACATAACAGTTGATGATTATAATTTAAACAAAAACATGATGAACAAAAGATGTTGGCAAGTCAATAATCTTCGCAAACTATCACTAATAATCTTCGCAAACAACCACTATCAATAACTGATGAACAAAAACAATAATTGATGAACAAGCCTATTATAATCAAACTGATGAACATAACATAGACTATGTAAGACTATTATCATCTAACAAAACCAAACAACCTAATAATCTTCGCAAACAACCACTATCAATAACTGATGAACAAAAACAATAATTGATGAACAACCCTATTATAATCAAACTGATGAACATAACATAGACTATCTAAGACTATTATCATCTAACAAAACCAAACAGCCTAATAATCTTCGCAAACAACCACTATCAATAAGTGATGAACAAAAACAATAATTGATGAAACAAGCTTATTATAATCAAACTGATGAACATAACATAGACTATGTAAGACTATTATCATCTAACAAAACCAAACAACCTAATAATCTTCGCAAACAACCACTATCAATAAATGATGAACAAAAACAATAATTGATGAACAAGCTTATTATAATCAAACTGATGAACATAACATAGACTATCTAAGACTATTATCATCTAACAAAACCAAACAGCCTAATAATCTTCGCAAACAACCACTATCAATAACTGATGAACAAAAACAATAGCTGATGAACAAGCCTATTATAATCAAACTGATGAACATAACATAGACTATCTAAGACTATTATCATCTAACAAAACCAAACAGCCTAATAATCTTCGCAAACAACCACTATCAATAACTGATGAACAAAAAAAATAGCTGATGAACAAGCCTATTATAATCAAACTGATGAACATAACATAGACTATGTAACGTAAGACTATTATCATCTAACAAAACCAAACAGCCTAATAATCCTCGCAAACTACCACTATCAATAACTGATGAACAAAAAAAATAATTGATGAACAAGTAACTGATGAACATAACATATACCTTGTAACAATCTATTGTCCCACTTTTTAATGAATGCAGTACCTTCATTCCCGGGGAGTTGCAGACGGTCGTGTCTGTTTTTCGATCTTTTTTCCTTGAAGAGTTCTTCTATTTTTCTGTCATCTAAAAATTTAAATAAAATAAGATTAAAATAATTCTAATTCTTCCTGAACAGTCAGATACTCTATTTCTCCATCATTTTCATTTTTTTTTCTTATTTGCTTAAAAATTTAAATAAAATAAGATTAAAATAATTCTAATTCTTCCTGAACACCGCAGTCACATACTACATTTCTCCATCATTTTTTCATTTTTTTTTTATTTGCTTAAAAATTTAAATAAAATAAAATTAAAATCAGATTATTCAAAAATAACTAATAAACTAACACATATGAATGCAAAAACTAAAATTAAAAAAATTAAAACAAAATTAAACAAAAATTAAAAAATAAATCATCAACTTACTTTTAGTTTTCATCTTTCCGATTGCAAATCGTTCACCTTAATCCGTAAATTTGAGTGAAAATCGTGTTTTTTTTTATCGGAATAAACCCTAATTTAGATCCCCAGTTGTAGAGAGAGGATTTTGAGGGTTTCGGTGTTTTTTGTGAGAGAGAAATGAGAAAATTCTGTGAGGTGGGAGGGAAAGTTGAATTTACCATTATACCCTTCTATTAGTAAAGTCCGCTTCTTTTTTTTTCTAATTTAAATCCCAACCGTGGGATTGAAATCGGACGGTTGCTTTTTGTTTTTAGACTTTTTAATTTATGCACCCTTTGCAAGGGATCGCACCTCAAGGGTCCGTATTATGATAGATGTATTTATTTGGAGAGCTATAAATAATCGGTTTTTTTTAACAATATAAATAATCGGTTGCCTACTAATTTATGCAACATGGATAGGCCTAGACACGGGCTCTATTTTATGTCATATATGCCACTCGGTTCCAGAGTCTATAGAACACATCACTAGGGGTGTCAGTAGGGTCGGGTTGACCCGACCCGAACCCGATAAGCCTTATCGGGTCGGGTCAAATCGGGTCAAAAAATCTTGTCGGGTTGTTTTGACCCGAACCCGATAACCTGATAGTGTTATCGGGTCGGGTTAGAGTTAAAAAAATAATACTATCAGGTTATCGGGTCAACCCGATAAGACCCGAAAATCAATTTTCCATTTTTTATTTATTAGTTTTTAGTATATGTTGACTTCATATCTGTTAATGTTGACTTCATATCTGTTATGTTGCAATCTATGTTTTGCTGTTGTAAGTGCTCTTATGTTGCGAACTTGCAATTGTGCAATACTCCACTTAGTAATGAACGTACAACATTTACATTCAATTATACTTAGTAATGAACATACAACAGATACGAGTCGTATACATTAAATGATGTTAACTTGCAATTGTACAATAACACATATGCTTTTGCTGTTGTAAGTTTGTCACCATATATATTCAATTATTAAATGTTGTATGTTCATTCCTTACAGCAAATATATGCAAGTAATATGCTTTTATTATGTGAACAGTGTTAACTTAACCCGACAACCAGACTTAACCCGACTCGACTTAACCCGACCTGATAACACCCGAACCCGATAACCCGATTACTTATCGGGTCGGGTTGCGGGTGACTTTTTAAAAATATAAAACCCGACCCAACCCGACCCGACAAACCCGATAACCCGACCCGATAACACCCCTACACGTCACTGCCCTCAAGTTTGGAGGACTTGAAAAAAGATTTTTAGCTGGTGGCGAATCTCAATAAGCTCGAACACATCGTTAATGGATTTGATTTCCAGCCAGGTGCCTTCTAGATTATTAACCTTAGTACTAAAGTTTTCGATGGTGTTTGTCTCATTGTCTTATGGAAATTTCGGAGGTGGCATAACGATATTGCTCACACAGTTACGGAAAACAAAACAAAGTTGGTGCATGATCACTACAACATAAGAGGGCTAATGCTACGGTAGGAATCCGTTGCAAATCCATTGCAAATGGTCATTTGTAACGGACTCCTGCCGTAGCGTTAATGCTCCATGAAAATTTAAATTGCAACGGATTTCTAACCGGGAAAAAAACGTTGCAACGGTTTTCCAACCAAGGAAAATCTGTTGTAAATTAGCAACCGTTTTTGCAACAGGTCATATTTCAATGGTTTTCCAATAGTTTTACTACAACATATATTACAAGGAAATTGCAATGGACAAAAGTTGGTGCGAGATTGCAACGGCATCGCGTAGGATTGGGTTTTGTAACAGTGAGCAATTGTAACAGACTTGCAACGGTGTAAAATTGTGACAACTTTGCAACAAAGTCTAACCGCAATGGTTTCGTCACCATTTTCGTTACAAAAAACTGCATTTACTAATATAAATCAGTACAAAAACTGCAATTTTCCTGTAATATACAAATGTCTAAATCTAAATATATATGAACGCACAATTGAAACCAAAATTAATAATTCGGCGATCATTCAAATATCATATTACATAGCGTATCAATTCCTACCAAACGTACCACTTCTAAACCACATTCTACTAAATGCCCCACTTCTTAACAAAATGTGCATAATCCACCAATATGTGCCAAATTTACCCAAAATGAACTACTTCTAAACAAAATGTGTATGAAACACGAAGTGTACCTAATAAGCAACGAATGTTTATTCATAATGGGGAGTGTGAGGTTGCTCCTTCAATTGTGTCAACACCTCGGCGAACTTCTCATAGATATCTTTGATCATTTCTTCCTTATGTTCTAAGTGTTTCTTCGGTAAGCTTTTTTTCTTTTTCTATAGCTTCTTCAAAAAGCTCTTTTTCTTTCTTTCTCACTTGCTCCAAGTCCTTCATTGATTTTTCTAGTACTTCAACCTAAAAAAACATACTTACACCAATTACAATTCATCTCAATGCATATATACCTACTGTAAATGATTAAAAAAACAAAACAATACATGAAAGGAACTTCAATATGTATAAGTTACCTTTGACCCAATATGTATAACGAAAAGACAAGTAACAAGAGTCATATACATTACCAGTACGCGTTGAATTTTTATTGGCAGTGGGCATGTTAGTGCATTACCAATACAAACTATGCACTATAATAAAAAGATAGTTGTAAGCTTATATAGAAAATAAAAATAGAAAAAAATGAAAAGAACGGTAATGCTAGAAAGATGGCAGTTAGCATCAGACATAAGATCAATCTAAAAACATTATGATCATGTTTTAAATATAAACCACTTCACCTTATTACACCCCATCTCCCCCATCATGGTCAAGTTTTAACCAATTTCAACTCATTATGTCCCATTTCAACTAATTATATCAGTTCAATAACTCATTAGCATCCTAAACCAATCAGCCCTTAAAACTACATAAGCCAAATTGCTTTTAAAAGATCAAAAGCAGAATTCATTCTTACAACCATTTTACACAAAATACAGCCCCATATTAATATTATCACCTATTATTTTATGCCCGTCATATATCAAACATTGTAATTTCTTAAACTAAATTAGATATGCTTTGAGAATAAAAAATAATCAGCAAACCTTCTCAAATCTCATAGGTGGTTGTGAGGTATCGGCATTAATAGTCGAAGGTGTTCCCGTCAACAAAAATATGGGATTAGATGCATTGTATGCCCAAATGTATTCCCCCTATTAGGTGGAGTGACTTTGTTCCGTAGTTCCTCATTATGTGGGTGTGATTCAACATTCTCCCTATAACGATTAATTATTTTAAATTTTAATAATGAACTACTAAAAGTGGCTAATCATAAAGAGATTTGGGTACGTACGATATGATTGCGTGACTTGTCATTAACCCATCCCGGCTCAACAACTTGATCCCCGCTTGACTCACCTACCTCATTCGACTCACCAATCTCAATAGCAAACATCAACAAAAAACAAACATTCCCAATCTTTGTTGTAAAATCATCTTTTGAAAATAGGTTCTCAAACACCATCAAGCTACAAAGAGTTAGAAATCTAAAATAAGTAAACAAGAATAACATTGAATCATTAATAGAATGGTTGTCAAGTGCTGGCACGGCATGTATTATGAAAGCCTTTTAGTCGAAACATAAATGACTTGAAAAAACTGATCAAGCTACAAATCCTAACATACACATAAATATACCAATCGAAACACACTCCGTACGTTCATTCATCTCAACTAATCAATAAATTAAACCCATCGACAATGCTTTTGAAAATTATTATAACAGTTAACAACACAATTCAAAGCTAGTTGCATATATGTAAAAAGACTAACAAAATTAGACTGATTCTCCTAGTATAACGATACAAGTCATGCTCTATCAAAAACACTTAAAAATAAACTTCAAAATCTCTAAGTAACTATACCACATAAGACACTAGCAAATCTTGTCAAACCACAGAGCCTTGTAAAACCAACAATTAATAGAAATTGAACACTACAAAATTTACTATTTAGAAAGTACATACACAACACATAATAGCAACTTCAAATACTCATAGGCAACTAATTTGTGTGAAACCAATCACATATTTCGGCAATAAATATCCAAAAATTTAGATTACGTGGTACATTTATCCAATTTATGTAAACTATGCACTATTAAACTTTATTAGTCCAATATATAAAAATTTCTATAAACAAAAACATGTTATTGTAAATTAAGCATTTAATGAGAATGTATACACGAGACTACCTTGTGGTGAGCATCAATTGTATCAGAAAGCATGTTCCAAGCTCATATAGATTCGGGTATTAGAACTAAGGTGGAAATAATAAGGTGAGCCGCTAGTGAAATGCTCAGGATCGGATCGGTAAAAAGCTCGAACGAGTCGAGCTTAAACATGCTCAAGCCTAAGTTGCGACTCATTTAATCGAGCTCGAGCCCTAATTATATATACAAAGCTCGATTTGGCTCGCGAGCCTAAACAACGCTATAATATTTTAATTATTAAACATATATAAAACGTAATACATTTGTATTATAGGTGAGATTATTAACGAGCTCAATAACAAGCTTATTAACGAGCTCGAAATAGATATATTATGAGCCAAGCTTTATTTCCGCTTGCATGTTCTGTTATTGTGCGTCGGTGTGACCCTTCAGCATTTATGTGAAGGCAAGTATGAAAACTTGTTGTGTGGTTTGCGCATAATCCTTTCAATGGGGTGTCCTATGGATGCTCACTACACTACCTCTACTCGAATGAGGTAATCGCATGTGGTGACTGTTGTAACGGTCTTACCTTAGATTCCTTGGCGGATCGTGGCTTGAACATGATGATATTCAACACAAGAATCACGCTCTCTCGTATTCAAAACACATGTCAACTTGCCATCTTCCTTATTAATCCGATTAGACAATTAAGAACGATACACCAATTTCAACAACTAGAGGCTAAATATAACCTATACAAATCACATTACTTCAAGCAACATAGTACAACCCATATTCAACCGATGCGGACTCAACACAGACCAATACACTAGCTATAATATAGCTTCTTAGAACAACACATAACTTAAAAACCAATGAATACATAATACAAACTCATTGCAACACATAAAAAACCAATACAACTCACTGCAATATAATACAATAATATACGGATTGACATTGAATAGTTAGAAATGATTAAACTTTCCAAATCTGTTGCAAAACCATAGCAAATTATTTAGAAATTTCCAGTGAAGTATTAAAAGAAACTAATAATAATATATATTACATAACCATAGTAATTATTTCAAAATTTACTACAAAAATACCAACGAAATATTGAAAACCAATAGAAAACAAAATTTCATTGGTTATCGTTTCAAATCCGTAGCAATTATTGTAAATTATAAACGGATTTAAATAGAATATTAAAAATAAATATATATTAAATTAAGATCATGTTTCGTAGCAAAACCATAACAATTATACAAAAATTTGCTACGATTTTGCAACGGAAACACATAATATTTTCTTTTATATTTACTTTGAATATTTTGTTTCAAATCCTTAATGATTTTGCAACGGATTTGCAATGGATTTTTAAAAATAAATTGAAATTAAATTATTATAGTTATTCCTTTGCAAATCCATAATAATTATTTAAAATTTTGCAACGGTTTTGCAATGGAAGTTAATAATAATTTATTTTTTTATATTTTTTTAATACTCCGTTGCAAATCCATTACTAAATTCGAATAAACTTGACGGATTTGCAACGAAATATTTAAAAATAAGTATAAAATAAATTACTTTAATTTTTGCAACGGATTTGCTACGGGTTTATGTGTCCTTGCTAATCCGTTGCAAATATGTTGCAAACCCGTTGCATATTTGCTACGGAAAATTTCCGTTACAAATTTCCATAGCATTTGCCCAGTTGTGTAGTAGTGGATGACATCTTTACCTAGATTCAAGCGATATCAAAGCTTTGGATATCCAACACAAGTAAAAACATGGGTTTGAGTGAAATAAAGGGGTTAATAATCCAAGAGAGTTTCTAGTCAACAATCTAGCTTCTTAGAATTTGTTGGTTTGGTGTGTTGCTCTTTTTTTTGGATTGCTTTGCTTTTAGCTTCAGGGGTTTTTTTTTTTAAGGTTCTCTTGTATTTTTGGTGCTTCCCCCTCTTTTTTTTGGTTTTAATAAATTGATGTTAAAAAAAAGTTGTAATGTATTTTGAGAGTATAAAATAATTTGGAGAGAGATTTAAAGATCGATCAAACTTTGTAACAATTACGATTTTTGTACTTATAAACACAAACACCTAAATTACTAAAATCTAATGGCGCATAAAAGCAAAATATTAAAAAGCAAATCCACATGTCTAATTTTACCAACCATAACTAAACTACTACTAGCTTATTGTGCCTTAATGGTGGCCTTAAATGACCCCTACGGTATCCCTCTCGTACCCACCACCACATCCTAAAATATCAACCACTCGCCACCACCCCTTGTTTCCACTTTTCCGGCCACCATTCGCCTCATTATCACTGGCTGTAGTACACTGCTGCCGAAGTTTCCTGCTCTTGATATCACTCATATCCACCTTAGTTGGAAACTTACTTGACCTAGACCCGAACATAAACACCATGAATCTAGACTTGCACGGAAATGACGTCGCCGAGGCTTTAGGCAATGACTTTGACCTCAAAGTGCTTGGCCTAGAAGTCGTTTTTAACCCCCTGTATCGAAAAGAATCAGAATTCGACCGAAATAGAGGGTTTGTTTGCCTTTTTGTCCCTGGCTTCCGAGTAGGTTTTCCGAAAGAAACCACCTTTCCACAAAAAACAATGTTTTGAGGTATATTGACAAATGAATTATCACGACTCCATTCTTCACTGAAAAACCCTAAGAAATCTTGATCAGACGACGAGGAGGACGAAAACGAACTATGATTCTGGTCTTGCATATGAAAGCTAGATAAAGAAAGTGTCTCCTCAATGTCGTCGATGATATCATGACCTTGCATGGTGTTAATTTATTTTTTGTGTTCAACGATTTCTTGGAGTTCTATTTGCTAATGAATTACAAATTTGTGTTTAACTGTGTTTTTAAGATCGTGGATATATATAGAGAAACAACAATGTGTTGGTGGATGAAAGCAAAACCTTAAAGTTTAACTAGAAGGTAGATAAGTCGTTGATCGATGATGCTTCATGGTTTGACAAGTATGACCATTTTAGATAGTCTTGACACCATGCTAGAAGCCCATATGTCATGGCTGTCTCAGAAGGACCAAAATGGACTCGATCGAGTTGACCGAAGAAAAGACATAGTTAATTACATAATATATTACAATTGTTTAGAAAGAGACAGGGCATTTATCAATTCGATGAGTGGTTAATTTATGTGTATCAAGGTTAAAATATATTTAGTTTAGCAGTATTTGTCTATTTGATATCGCAACTTATAATAATTTTCTGACATAAATTAGCTAGAATATTTCAAATTGATATGCAAGTACGTGGTATGAATCCGACAAGAACAAAATAAAACATGTGCATGCAACTTATCATGTAAAGTCTTCTGAAATACTAGTAATAGATGCGTACATTTCATTTTGTAAACTTAAATAGTTTTTTTTTTCTTCATATTTTTTATGGATTTGAAGTTTCTTGTTTTGGGTTGGTCCATATTGATAGGTTACGGTCAGTTTATTAAATTATATGGCAAATAATTGAAAAAAAATAGCATACTTATTATCATTTGTTTTTGTAGTTTGCGAACAAAATTTTTTGCTTTTGTGAATATTTTTTCTTGAAAAATTTATCCCTTTTATCGTATTATGTGACTTTTTTGCCTTTCGGGAAAAAAATATTCTATTAGCTAAGAGGGGCAAAAATGTCAAAATATTTTGTAAAATACCTTAAAAAGGATAAATTTGAAAGAAAAGTACTCACAAAAGCAAAAAAAATTATTTGCTACTAACAAAAACAAATGGTGACAAGTATGATAATTTTTTTCAATCATTTGTTCTAAATTATATTATAAGAAGTTCGCCATCAAAATCAGGGGCATAACTAGATTAGGTGATTGGGTGTACAGATTTTTTGAACTGTAGTTCAACTGATAAATGAATACCTTTTAGACCGATCTATCATAGATAACATGATCATGTCGTATATTTTTTTTAAAAGGGAAAGCAACTTAGTCAAATTTTCTAAATGTCGGAAAGGAGGCTTGTAACTCTTTCACTTCTGCATCTCCCTGGTATCCGCCACCACACCGAAAAACATCAATTATTCGCCACCACCGTTTCTTCCCACTTCTCCTGCGACCACTCTCATTTTCCTCAGAATCGGACATGTTGGTTGTGGCCTGCTGCCGGTATTGCCTACTTTTTATATCACTCAGCTTCATCTTTGTAGGAAACTTACCCGTCCCAAACCCGAACATAAACACTTGCCACTTGGGCTTCGTTTTATATTCCAATTGTTTTTTCTCGGTAAGCGATGAAAAACCATGTTTCTCTTTTAAATGCTCCTGTGTTCCATCCTTGTCGCCGTGAACCTTAACCTCGCCGAAAGACACCGTCTTCTTTGATTTATACGCAGGTTTTTGCATGGTTTTTAATTTAGTCTTGATGTACGTTTGCGTACTCATTTATGTATTAGATTAATATATTTATGAAGACAGAATGTTTATATACTAAGAAATATTATGGTTTGTATTCAAGGATAATCGGTGTAGACTAGGTTACGCGTGTTTTCCGAATTCTGATTCTAGATGTGACAACTATTAAAAGATGATAAATTTTGACAAACATGACATTTTAGTTTGGTGTTGCATTAAGCACGATACCCGCGTAGAAAAAAATACAAGACATACCTACTAGAAGGGAATTAAAAGAATGTGATTCTAAGAAACCAAATATGTTCCAACTTTTCTAAACTTATTGGGGAATGTAAATATGTAATTAAAGTGTAACAAACGAAGATAGAAGAGATAATAAAAATTTTCAGATATACATATTGTAGAAACCAGAAAGAATACTAAAATTATATTACGAGATTCAACTATAACTAATACACTACAATACACTAAATAGAAAAGATATAGATGAAACCCTAACTATTAAATGGGCCTAAACACGTGGGTTGGCCTGCAGGCTTTTATTATATAACATCCATTCTCAAACTCGCAATGCTGCAGCGGTAAAGATTGAGAGTTTGTCAAATAGAAAATAAACTAAAACTAAAAAACAATTAAAAAGTGGAGTGTCTTAGAGTGGAAACTTGGCGCTAGACGGAGTGCAATCCAAAATGTAACAAGGCGATAACACTCAAATCTAAAGCATACGAACCAAAGTTATTGCAAAACCAAAATCAGAGCATAGCAAAATAATTACGAAGATGAACGAGAGTAGATTCAGGCAGGTATAGCAGATTCAGACAAACAAATGCTGATTCAAATAGGCAGATGTAGAGCAGATTCAGGTAGACAGATGCAGATAGAGCAGACTCAAGCAGACAAACCTAAACAGATGGAGAACAATAATAGGGCCAGATGCAGGATGGAACTCAGACGGATTTGAAAAAATATAAAATCAGACAGAGGATGGAACTGACAGCAAGGACGTAGCGAACAAAATAATTCAAACTGGAACAAATAAATTCAAATTGTCGAAGACAAATAGAACCACTTGCGGCAGGAAAATTGTGTATGGAGATTTCGAAACAAACGATTCTTAAATTCTAAAACAAATAAACTTCGATGCAAACTAAGCCGAACCTTTTTTTTCTTCTTTTTTGTTCTTCTTTATCTTCAACCTAGCTCTTAATACCATGTAAAAACCAGAGGGAATACTGAAATTATATTATCAGATTCAACTCTATTCGTTTTTAAACAAAAAGCACAAAGTTTATGAAAAGTGATATCGTTGTATTTTTCAACCAGTAAAATTTTCTTTTACTATTTTAAGCTTTTTGATTAGTTGAAAGTGAAAATAAGACATTTGTTCGGAAATATCATAAAATAAAAAAGATGACAATAATTTTGAATTGACTAAAGTTAAGTTATAAGTGGAAAAAGTTATATTTTTAAATGACTATTGAATCTAGAAAAATGTAACCCTTTGTAAAATTCTTTACTTTAATCCGGTCATCCTAACAACAAATTTGAGTCTTTGGCGTTTTCGTATTGAGCAAGGAGCTCGTATTCAACAACATACTTTTCTCACACAGTTATATATCAAATAGATGTAAGAATAATAAGGTATCATTTTCTGTCATAAAATGATGATCTTATTTGGTTTGTTGATAACTGGTTGGAGTTGTATTTGTTAATACAAATAAGCCGTAAAAACGTTTATTTATATTTTACGATCTTCTAATGTTTTGTCGATAACAAACGTAAAATCATTTTAACGAAACTAATAAAATACGTAAATGGTTTGAGCCAATAGTTTACTAACACACTTACGTTTTCACATAAAACACTAAACAAGCAAAAGTGATTTTATGATTTAGTAATACATATGTACAACAACTAGTGTTTACATATTAGACAAATATATACATAACTAGTATGTATCATAATGGGTAATATAATGGATAGAAGTTTAAGTATTTGACTCATTCACCAAATACATTGAATGTTGTTGGGTAAAACCCAAAGTCCATGACCTATACCCATGGATCATAACCCATAACCCATTGCATGACTTCATGAATATGTCATATATGGATATTATCCATGACCCATGGACTAGATGCATTGCATCTTATAGATACATTGTATCTACTTGGATACCCATAGTCCAAAGTCTAGGACTCATGACCCATGACCCAAAACTCATGGGCAAAGAGGAGCGTCCCACGGATCCCCAGGATTACACTGGACGGATCCCTCAAGTGAGGGATCCGTGGGATCCGTGGAACAATAGCTGTTTTTCCTCTATAAATAGTGAGTCATTTCTTCATTTTGGGTTGCCACTCCCACACATACTTTCTCCTAGTATTGTTACCTTCTAACATCAGATCCTAAGGATCTCTCTATGTAGTTTATGTTTTGTCTTTGTGTGATTCTCTAGGTTCCACTTAAAGGCGAGATCACCACCTCTTGATGTCGAGCAAGCTCAAGTCCATGAGTTTCCATGCTTCGTCATCATCAAGACTACTGAGGTTCTCTTGTTGATAGTTCTTTCTTCCTCCATAGAAGTGTTGTGTCAAAGGCATTAGTGAAGGATGCCGAAAGAGTCAAGACTAAAGCATTAGTGAAAGGTGCTTAACATTCGTGTCAAAGGCATTAGTGAAGAATGCTAAAGGAGTCAAGACGAAGGCATTAGTGAAAGGTGCCAAACTTTCATGTCAAGGGCATTAGTGAATGATGCCTAGAAGTTAAGTTAAGCGGCATTAGTGAAAGATGCCAAGGGTGTATAATCGATGAGGTGCATCGATATACAAATAGAGATAGGTTATATCCAAGGATATTGATATCCTTGATGATGTTGTAATAAGGACTGGGTCGCCTTTGAGATAGGTGTTGTGTAGTGTTGGGTAGTAGTTCCTCCATTGTAATGGAACTCGGTATCTAGCATAGTACCGGATAAAGGGTAGGCGACGTTGTGATAGGTGTGGTTCTACCTTGTGGAAGAACCCGGTGTCTAGCCTAGTACCGGAAAAAGAGTAGGCGACGTGGTGAAGGCTTCTCCGCCATAAGGGGGTTTCGTGTAGTGATTACGAACTCTCGAGTAGGTGACTCGGGGAGTGGAGTAGGGCAAGGAAGGTGTCCTTGTAGCCGAACCACTATAAATACTCGTGTCGTGGTTATGTGCTTCTTACTCTTTATCTCTCATTACACATTTATATATCTATCTATCAACGTCCAAAAAAAATAGATGTAAGAATGTTCTTTCTTTTTTTTTTTCTTTTTTTTAAAGGTTTTTCACCTAGTAAATATATTATTCCAGAAAATATTTAATTACATCGGATGTGAGTGAATCCTACACCTCAACCCCTTACATAGGTGGTAAAATATGAAAAAACCACTAGACACCAGCTTACATTTAGCTCATAAAGACACCAAACATAAATTATCTTCTAATATGACCACGAAGATTAATATCCATCGCATCACAAAATACCAATAGTTTTTTGTTAAACCTTGAAGGTCATAAGTTCCATAGATGTTATCATCTTCATCTCATATAAACATGCATCGTTTTCACCTCCGCTAGCCATGAATTGAATAGTCTCATTGAAAACCACATCAACATCACTATCACTCTCTTCCACGTCCTTCTCCACATCCTTAACGGTATTACCAACGTTTCCAGCAATTGAAGTACCCACATTCTCGAGAATCTTATCATTTTCCTTCAACGCTTCAAATGAATTCTTGAGAGTAATCAGGTTTATATATCCATGTTCGTAGGTCCCTTAATATTAGAGTCGAGGCCATATTAGTGGTATCTTTTTTCAGAGTCGTGTCCCTATTTTTTCCCTTACTTTCATGCTTCTTTGACATTCTAGACAAACATTTGGAACCAATCGTTTTTGGCAGCAACATTCTTAGTATGACTTGGACCACTTTACCTCCTTAAATCAGCACCTAAGGTCACACAAGATTCAGAAACCGCACGTATAGGACACATGTTATCATCATGACCAAACACCAAGCAGCTACCACATCTTAGTGATTTCCACTCATATTCTACTTTAATAGTACGCAAATAAGAACCTGAGCCTTCCACATAAGTAATAGCAATCACCATAGTATCTTTGAGAGGACGATCAACCTTTATGTCAACCAATGGACGCGCAAAATCAAAACGACCCAGAGAGTCCATACACATAGTGCCTGTATAAGAATCGAGCATGATTGGTGTACTCAATCTAGTGGCATTGGCACTCAACCCATCCTCAGTAAAAACCATAACCGGAATTTCATGCAATTTTTCCCAAACTGGGAGAGATTTTGGTTCTTATTTTAATAAGCAGTCATTAGGATACCAATTATTGAGTATAGTTAGGGCATTACGTATCAGCCATGGTCGGCTTTCCAATACCCCATCCCTACCTGCCACTGAAGAAAATTTAAAGGAGAAGAACTCTTTTGAATTTATCATTGCTTTGACAATACCAAACTTCTTCCATACGCTCATCAAATAGTGTTCAACATCAAGAAAGCAATTCTTTTACCAATAAAATAACCATGTAACGAGTTTTCATACCTAGCATTGGCCTCCAAAACCGAAGATAATGGAATAAGCCCTTCAACACTATCCCCAGTTTTAGTACATGTATCTAAAGTACGAAAATTTGCCACATGCTTACTTGATTCAGGACTTACCAAGGTCGCAAATGATATAGGGGCATCAACCAGCACAATATCCCTAACATTATTAATCCCTGGATCAGAATTCACCACTTTAATAGCCTAGTCTTCACCTCTCAAATCAGTCTCAAAATCATCCTTTAGACCACTGAATCAACCACAATATCATCCCCTCTAACACTAGACTTTGGGATCTCAGATTGATAAGTAGCTCCGTGTTGAGATAATGAATCTTCACTCGTAGTTCAACTAGGTTTTAAAAGCTTTCCATCATCTCCTAAAAACACGAATTTACCCTCGAACATTTGCTTTTCAATAACACGAAGTTTTTCAGCCAAAGAAGATGAAGATGGAGTACCATATGTATCCAACAAGCTTGGAAATTATCTTTGAGCATTAGCATTCAACTCCTTTTTTCTCCTTTTTACTAACTGTTTTCGATTAATTAGTCTTCTTCTTTTTCTGATTATTTTTCCTCACTCTGAATCCAAAAAAGCCACTCTTCATGTTTATAACATGAGATCACATACATAACCACACCAACCAATTAACCATACACCATGAACACGACCAGATCAGTAAGTCACACAATACCATCAACAAAACCCTAACAAAAAGTGATCAGCCAATAAACCCATTAGTGTTACAATTAAAACACCAAATCACTCACTACGCACAACGGATACTGATAATGAATACTTAATAATCACAAAGAAATGATCTCAGCGATTAATAACACACGAACGTATAAAGCCTAACCCTAAAAATCTTTTGAAAACCCTAAAAGCAAGCAACTAAAAAACCAACACGTAACTAATCCAGATGTCAGTTACACACGCAGAAGAATCAATAGATTGTTTAGGATATGACAATCGATTTAATTATTTAACTGTCGAATGTAGAATATGTTTATGTCACCTCAATCGCTAGAGAAAGAGGGTTTTCTCTTAAGGAGGATTTTAGATACCAAGTTAATGACAATATTTTCTTTTTCTGTTACAAACCATAGAAATGTTTGTTATATAAACTGGATTAAATAGATTAGCAATCTTCCATAATATAATTTTGTTCCCTTGCACTTTATTAGGCCTTCAGTTTAATTCTTGTTAGGTGTAAATAATCTTAAATTGGTCACTCTAACCTTCTGAAAAGAAAAAAAAAGAAACATTATTCGGTTTGAATCTGTATGGCGGTAGGTTAACTTCGTGAATTAGTCGGCCAAAATATTAGAAATATGATTATTTAAATACGTTATTTATACATTAATGTGAAAGAATTAAGTTTATTTTATGCTTTGTAAAGCTTTTAATTATTTAACTGATGGCCTTTCTTTAATAAACTTAATTTTATTTTATATCTTAAACTCGCATCCTAACTTATTTACAAGCACAACTTGTTGAATACTTTAAAAAAGCATGCATAAACTGCATGGAACAAATTTAATATAGAGTAAAATGCAGAAATCGTCCATGTGGTTTTGCCCAGATTGCCGATTTCGTCCCTACAATTTCGAAAGTGCAGGCGGCCTCCCTGGGAGGAAACCTTTTTGATCATTTTAGTCCCTACCCAAAGTGAAATGACTGAAATACCCTCGTCTTCATCCCCTTTAAATTTCGGGGACGAAATCTGCAATTTGAACAAACCACAGGGACCATTTATTTTTTTTCGAAAATAATTTTTTTCGAAATTTTTTTATCGGTTTTCATCCGCTTTTTGTCCGTTTTTTGTACCTTTTTTAGATTATTGTCCATTTTTTATCCATTTTTCTTACGTTTTGTCTAATTTTATTCGTTTTTGCCCTTTGTTATCATTTTTTTTAATTTTTGTCCGTGTTTCTTACATTTTGTCTATTTTTCATACTTTTTTGTTTGTTTTTGTAATATTTCATCATTTTGAAAAAAAAATTCAAAAAGAAAAAATTTTTGAAAAAATTTGAAAAAAAATCAAAAAAATTAGAATTTTTTCGAAATTTGGAATTTCTTTTTCAAATTTGCTTAAAAAATCTAATTATTTTTTTCCATTTTTGTCAGTGTTTCTTACATTTTGTCTATTTTTCTTACGTTTTTGTTTGTTTTTGTAATATTTCATTATTTTGAAAAAAAAAATTCAAAAAGAAATAAATTTGGAATTTCTTTTTTCAAAAATGAAAAAAAAAAACGGATAAAAACGAATAAAAATAAACAAAACGTAAGAAAAATGAATAAAAAACGGACAATAATCTAAAAAAATGTACGAAAAACGGATGAAAACTGATAAAATTATTTTCGAAAAAAATTTATTTTCGAAAAAAAATAAATGGTCCCTATGGTTTGTTCAAATTGCGGATTTCGTCCCTGGAAATTTAAAGGTGATGAAGACGAGGGTATTTCAGTCATTTCACTTTGGGCAGGGACTAAAATGATCAAAAAGGTTTCCTCCCAGGGAGGCCACCTGCACTTTCGAAATTGTAAGGACGAAATCTGCAATCTGGGCAAACCACAGGGACGATTTCTGCATTTTACTCTTTAATATATATTTAAAATAGTACAAAGATGAGTATCTTTTGTTTATCTTATGTCTTTCCCAAAAAAAAAAAGAAATTGTTTATTTTCTTTTTAGTCATTTGTTAGATTCATGAATGTAAAACTAAGTAACAAAGTAATAAGAAAAAATTACACGTTTGGTCCCTATGGTTTGCCCAATATAACAACTTTAGTCCCTAAGTCACTTTTATTACACCACCAGTATCTAATTTTGAAACTATGCACACTTTTGGTCCCTAAAATAGACGGACGTTTATTTGGCTCGTTATCTCATTAAAACACAAGGGTAAACTTGTCTTTTCAACTCCTTACCCACTTTCCCTCCTACCCTATTTAATATCATATCATTCCCGCCAAAACGAAACCAGTTAACCAAGAACACCCAAATTAAAAACCCTCCCAAAGTGATATTCCCAACTAAAAAACCCTAGATCTCACATAATCAAATTAAAAATCATAGAACACCTAAAGTCTTCGTCAATCATGGTATTCTGCAGATGTGGACGAGTTTGCATAGTCAAGACTTCTTGGACAGTGTCTCACCCAGGTCGGCGTTTCTACGGTTCCCCAACGAGGGATCACGATGTGGGTGGATTGATTGGGTTGATCCACCAATGTGTGATCGTGCTGTACAAATTATACCTGGATTGTTAAGGGCTAAGAATAGGCATGAAACTGCCATTGAAGAATTGACAAGGGAACTTAGAAAGACCAAGATGTATTTGATGTTTAGTTGGCTAGGTTTTCTCTGTGTTGTGGTCATTTACCTATTGGGTTAATGAATGTTTTAGATTAGATTTCTAAGATATGTTTTGGGTAAGTATGGTTGTTGTAAGATGGTTGTTGGTTAGGTTTTCTTTGTATTGTCTTTTGGGTTAATGTAAGATATGTTTTGTGACATATATTTGGTATAATTTTTCTACAATGGTGCACTTTTGTTATGTTTTACCTTTTGTTTGACTTAAAAAGTCAACATTAACTTTGTTGTACTGAAAAGTGATATGTCAAGAAAGAATTGATATCATGAAAAGTCTTACATAGCATAAAGTGATATGTCAAGAAAAGTCTTACATAGAATTAAGTAAAACAAGTTTGACTAATGCAAGTCAAACTTAATCAGTACATAAGTATTTGAGTACACAAACAGACACCAAAAGTTACATAGCAAAAACCAAAAGTTGAGTACATAAATAGACATCAGACTAAGCATACATCAGACTAACACCTCTTTTCCATTCTTTTTCTTCTTTTGTGGTCCTTTACCACCACCGCACCGCGACTCTCTTTTGAGGTCCCACTTCCAACAGAAGGTTTCTTTTTCTTTGAGGCACTTGCATCAGTAGGTTGTGTTGATGCAGACCTTTTCCTAGCATTTGATGAACCTGTATCAGCATGAGTAGATGGTGCCCCTGTTTCTTTCATTTTTTGGCCTTTACAAGATCTGCTGTTGTGGCCAAGGTTTCCACACTTCAAACATGTAACAGTTTTATATGCCCTGGACAGTTTTCCACCACTCACCATTGCCTTCTCTTCTTTTTGTTTTCCTTCTCGTTCTTCTTTGGCCTACCCACTTGTGAATGATGCTTAGGTGGAATCAATTTTGTAGGAATTTGGGATTTCTTCCACATTATCTTACCATTTATACATCCAATAGTATGATTGTATGCCTTTTTCCAAGTAGCTAACCAATAACACCTATGGACCCACTCTTCTGGTATACCCACTTCAATCCCATTAAGTGCCATGTTGTAATTGGTTGCTACAGCATGTACACAGGGGATGCCTGTTAATTCCCATCTCCTACAACTACAAACCCTTCTAGCCACATTCACCACACATTGATCACCATGTGGTCCCTTTACCTCATATTCTTCCCCCCCATTCCAACCCACTGAGTAATTGTTTGCTTGGTCCATAGCACCTTTCAATATTCTAGCTGCAGTAGGGGTGAGAGGGCCATCTGTTTTTGCTATAACACCTAGAACATTCACAATCCTCCTTCTCAAATCTGTCTGTCTAATGTATTCTAAGGCACTGATTATAGGTGCATCCCTAGCATCTAATATTTTTCCATTCAAAACCTCACACATATTGTTCAACAATACATCAGATTTAGCTCTACCTGTAATCAGTATATTTAAACTACTTAAGTAAACAGCAACAACTATTTAACTATAATTATGAGCTACTTAATTAAAATGCAACAAATATTACCTGAAAAATGGGATCTGGACCAAGAATCAGCAGGAATTTTTGCTAACCATTCAAATGCATCCTTATTAAACTTCTTCAGCTCCTCCATTGCATGATCAAAATGAAATACTGTTGTTGCAGTTGCACATTTCCAGAGTAGATCTTTATATGCTTGTCCATTCCACTTGAGCTTCATATTTTCATGTATATGCCTAAGGCAAAACCTGTGCTCTGCACTAGGAAATACCATAGCCATTGCAGGTATGAGGCCCTATAGGAAATACACAAATGTTAGAATATTAAATGTGTATTAAATGTGTAATTAGATTCCCTGAATAGGGACCATAGTTGAAATAAAAAGTCAAATGTTTACCTTTTGCCTATCACTTATAAAAGTGTAGTTAGATTCCTTGCTCAGATCTAGATCATCACCTAGACACTCCAAAAACCAAGTCCAAGAACTGGTAGTTTCTTTCTCCACAATTGCATATGCTACTGGATATATGCCATTGTTGGCATCCAATCCCACAGCAGTCAGAAGCTGTCCAGGATATGGTCCCTTCATGAATGCACCATCAAGGCCTAATAGATCCCTTCCACATTCTTTGAAACCTTTCTTTAATGGACCTAAACATATGTAGATCCTCTTGAAAACTCTTGTTTCTAGTTCAAGATCTGTGGCTCTTTCAACTTCAATCTTAACAGTTGTATCGAGTTTGCCCTTTTCAACTCTAAACAATAATCCCTCAACATTGTATATTGTACACTGTAATCTCCCTTAACTTGATTGAGTGCAGTGGTTTTAGCCCTAAAAGCTTTCATCCTTGACACACCAACCTCATATTGCTTCTGCAACTGGTCTTGAAGAGCTCTTGTTGGAACATCTGGGTTTTTCTCAATTTGGTCAATGATACCCTTAGACAAGAATTGGGCAGTGCAAGCCTTTATTTCTCTTGATTGAAGGCACTTGTGGTTGTCTACATATGTTCTAACTTCCCAAGTCTCAGTATTCTTAACCCTAGACACTAATAATACCCATGGACATTCATCTTCTTCTAGTGGTTTGGGCCTGCCTCTACCTCCTAAAGTAATACCTTTCTTACTGGGCTTACTAGGCCCAACTCTTGTTTTGCCTTTGGGCTTTGCTGCTTTCTTTTTGACTACATTCTCATTAGGCCCATCACCTTCTAGTGTGAACACTGGAATTTTGCCCATACACTTTGCCCTAACCCTAGACTTATCATTCCTTATCAACTGCAACTTTCTCCTAGTTTCAATAGAATGCAGCCTCACTCTCTCTTTCACTTCAGCAGCACTAGAAAAAGTTTGACCATGATAAAAGTAATGCTTATACACAATGTTATCTGCATTTTTATTTGCCTTTTGGATTTCTTTAAGCTTCCTTCTCCTAATCTTTTCAATATCATTCTGTTCCTCATCTGAAGCACTTTCAAGAAATTCATTATTTACCACCTCAACATCTTCTGCTATTGGTGTACAATCATCTTCTTCTACACTGCTTGTATGTCTCACCCACTCAACATCTTCATCTATATCAAAATGGTAATCATGCATATCAACATTAACTTCTTCTACATTGTTCTCTTCATCATCAAAGTGATCTCTGTCATCTGTACTACTATCATCATCATGATCTGAGTCTTCCCCATCCAGTGTTTCACAAGGTTCATCATGCTCTACCAATGTTTCTAAAGGTTCAAAACTCTCATTATAATTCACCCTTTCATTCACTTGAACACTTGACCCTTCATTCACCCTTTCATTCACATGAACACTTGACCCTTCATTCACCCTTTCATTCACATGAACACTTGACCCTTCATTCACCCTTTCATTATACCTTTCAGTTAAATTATCATCAAAGGGATCAAAATCATAATCATTCATGTTCAAAAGTTCTTCAACAATAGAGTCCACAGTTTCATGTACACTATCATTGGGAGTAGGAATACTGTGACTGGTTGTAGCAATGGTGGGAGTGGGAGTGGGGGTGGGAGTTGGAATGGCAGTGGTTGTAGCAATGGTGGGGGTGGGAGTTGGAATGGCAGTGGTTGTAGCAATGGTGGGGGTGGGAGTGGGAATGGCATTAGTAGTAGCAGGGGTAGAGGGTTTATGGTATTCTAACAACATGATTTTTTTTGAAGGGGACTTTTTTTTGGCTGGGGAAGGAATGGGAGTTTCAGAGGGTAGCTCTTCAATAACAACAGAGCTTCTAACTGTGGGGATCAAATGAATGAGCAGTTTTGATACATCATGTTCACAATAAATCTTAATCAACTTATTGTCCTTTGTATACCTAGCTAAACCTTGTACATCAACATCATTTCCTAAAGCTCTTAGTCCAAATTCTAAATCAGTACCAGGAATCAGATAATGATAGTAAATAACTTCTTCCTCATTGACATAACCTAATTCAGCCATTACATCATTCAACTCATGTACAGAAAACTCATCCATATCAAACCCATCAACATACGAAACCAAACCATTAACATACCTCCTTTCATCATGGTCTTTAAACTTTCCAGCATGATGTATTTTCATAGAAAACATAGTAGGGTGTCCTTCTGAAAATGCAATAACAAAACAACAATTAATATCATGTTTCCAAGGTAATGTCAATGAAATACATTATTTAACACATTAGTTTTCATGGTTTATTTACCGTATGCTTTCAGGGGTCCATTTCCTTCATGCTTCTCTCGTATTCTCCAGTGATTACCAACCATTTATTTAATTTCAGCTGATCAATTTGGGGTTTGATTTCTAGGGTAATTGACCGGATTTGGGTTTATTTGGGTAGCAGTGTGAGAAATGGGAGGGAAATAATAAGTCAACGAGGGTGGGTTTCTATTATTAAAGGATGAGTTGAAAAGACAAGTTTACCCTTGTGTTTTAATGAGATAACGAGCCAAATAAACGTCCGTCTATTTTAGGGACCAAAAGTGTGCATAGTTTCAAAATTAGATACTGGTGGTGTAATAAAAGTGACTTAGGGACTAAAGTTGTTATATTGGGCAAACCATAGGGACCAAACGTGTAATTTTTTCAAGTAATAATGATAAATAACATTTTTCTTGTTGAACAGAAACTATTCGAGGTCCAAAAAAGGATTATATTATCAAGATAATAATTAATGGTATATAAAAAAAGCAAACCTGAAATTGAATTACATGCTAAAGGACTAATGATTTAAATTTCTCACAAGAGTACTTGATTCTTGAACAAAAAAGATTAATGTACAAATGAAATAACTACAATATAACACCATAAATTATATAACGGATCGATGTCTAGCTAACTTAAACAGCCGCCTTGTTGTCTTTCTCATAGCCGCCACCACATCCCAAAATATCAACCAGCCGCCACCACACTTTCATCCCACTTGTTCTCCGGCCACCAGTCGCCTCCTCCTTACTAACAGGCTCAACGTCGACATGTTGTCTCGTGTTTGTTGTACTCTCGGAACGAAGTTGCCTACTTTTTATGTCATCCAAATCCATCTTTGTTGGAAACTTACTTGATCCAAAACCAGACAAAAACACTTGCCACCTTGACTTGCTCTTAGATGCCATAACGGATAAAGATTTCGACCTCCCACTGCATGTGGTAGAAGCCATTTTGAAACGCATGTATTTAAAGGAGCCCGAATTTGACCTAAACATGGGGTTTGTTTTCTCCTTCTTCGTCGTTGTTGGCTTTGTTACGTTAACATCTAAGACGAGCTGTGTGGACGACACTAGTTTTCTTGGTGAAGTGTTTTCTAAAGTGTTCGGAGTCCATTCTTCACAATCGAATCCAAAGAACTCTTGTAAGAAGTTAGTTTGAGTCGTTACTTCTTCTGAACGAGTGGTATCGGTGTCATCCATTTGGAGATCCGACAACGAAAGTGTCTCGTCCGCTTCATCGTTCTTGTATTCCTCCATAGGGTTTGTCTTCATGTTTCTATATTGTATATGTTTATGATCTTTTCATTTTTGAACAAGTATAAGATATATATGATAATTAAGTTGTTATTTAGAAATGGGACCAAAAACAATAAATAAATAAAAGTCATGAATGGTGTACTTGTTGTAATGCATGGGACTAGAAGGCAAAGCCGCCGGAGAAGGCCATTTGACAATAACTATATAATTAAACATTCATGAAATAATACTTAATATCACAACTAATAAAACTTTGGGTTTTTTCTCAACACAAACAAAAACGTATTTACATAACGTTCACACAGGCTTTTAGAGGAATACAAGTTATAATGTGCAATGTAAGTATATCAAAAAATTTCGATTAACTCTACAAAAGTGTAATAAAAAATTAAAAGCATTTGTTAATTGACATTATATTTATTTACTTTTGTACGTTTTATAATCGACTAATCATATGTTTTATTAGTTAAACACTTACACAAAGTGAAGCCAAGAATTAAAAGTTTTCGATTAACTCTAAATATCTGAAAATTCATACTTGAATTTACCAAAAATAAAATAATTCCAACAATGTTGCATTTAACTTGCCAAATTTGTTCAAAAAAAAAAATTACTGTAACTTTCTAAAAGTGTTGACAGTTGACCAGATTTTAAAATGGGTCAGCAACCATGATGGCATGATATGATGTAGGCGAAGCCCAACCTTGGTGTGGGTTAGAAACCTTCAAAATCCAACTAGATAAATATGTAGTTTGCTACTTTGCGTTGCAGAAGTGATATTTTTTTTATTACTTAGTTTTTTAAATATTAAATATCTAGACATGTTAATGTTATCGTATATTATTTGGTTATTTTCATACGCATTTAGTGACTACTAATTTCTAGAATTACATTCAAGCCTTTGAAGATGTGAATTATATATCTTTTAGAGATTGTCACTTTACCCGTAAGGTATTTGAAAGTTTATATGCTGTACACGATTGAAAATAGTGACACATCTAGATTAAAGATAATGCCGCTAAAGTCTTTAATAAATTGGTTCTCTTATCTCATGAATTGAAAGCAAGAAAAGACATGAAGAAAAACGTGTTTGACTAGTTGGCTTGGAAGCTACTCATATCTAGTCAATATATCTCTCCTAATTCACCAAGCATATTGGAAGCTACCCATAATCCTAATTTTCTGGGTTAAACTTGTTCCCCAGGCGAGGCGTTATGGCCTCGGTCTCCCGCCTTCTTGGCGGCAATAATATTGTTATATTCTCGAATCCATCATTATAAACAACTCGACACTTTTTCACATTAAATTATTAAAATAGATAAGTAATTATTATCAAGTCAGATAATTGAAATAGAATTATGTTAATATTTTGCATGCATTATACCTAAAATGAAAATCAACTTAAAAAATAGTTGTTATTGTGTTTATGATTGAATTAAACCTTAATTGCTATTGAAAAATGTTTAATCTATTATTGGTATAAAATTCTGAAGTTAAATTTTGCATAAAATTATGCAAAGGTTCGTCAACAAGTATTTATCATGTACGTAGACAGCCAAATGAAGGCATAGCTGCTCTAAATGCCTTCAAATTCCTTAAGTAATCAGTCATGTCCATCTCAACATTCTATTAATCATCGCATTGTTGTCGTCACAAATATGTTTTTTTTTCCAAATAAAAAGGAATCGACTTGATGAAAACCCAAAAGGTAATTGTTAAGAAAAAGATAATGTATAGTGAAGAGGAACATAGACAAATGGTCGACGTTTAATATTTCTAGATAATCTGGAAATGTTCTATTTACCGTGAGTTAAAAAGCTTTTAACAAATTGACTCTTTCTTAACATGAGGTGATTTGTACACTCTCAAAAATGATTGACACACTCAAATTATGAGTGTTTGGACAATTATACCCTCACATTATTTGTAGTTATGTTTATCCTGAAAGGGTATAAATGTCCAAACACTCATAATTTGAGTGTCCCAATCATTTTTGAGAGTGTACAAATCATCTCTCTTCCTTAACCTATGCTATGCAAACTTTGACCATAATTTTAATCATCAAACTTGGTCTTTTGTTCCAGTTGGTACAAATATGAAGAAATGTACTACTACCTCCGTCCCTAAATAAGTGTCAAGTTTGACTTTTCAAAGTCAAACAGTTTTAACTTTGACCTTAACTATTTTTGTGGATGTTATATAATACTTGATGCAAAATATATTAATGGATTGTTTTTTAAGTGTATTTTTCATTGTATAATTTTTCATCATGTATTATATAACAAAAAATTATAATATTTAAGGTCAAAGTTGAACTAGTTTGACTTTGAAAAGTCAAACTGGACACTTATTTAGGGACGGTGGGAGTAAAATTTTACGAGCTCGTAATCCATTACTCCGTACATGATTTAAAAGTTGATTCAGACATTATATTCTACTAGCCGGGTACCCGCGCACAGCGACGGCGATAAGTATAGTTATATGTGTTTGCTTACCCGTTTAGTGAATTCGTTTCACAACACTTCGAATGTATATGTGTTAGTTGTAAGTGTTTGTTTGGGTTACCCGTAACTTTCCCGTAGCTTTCCCGACATCATTATTCCTAATATAGAAATACCCTCGAAATCTCTTACGCGTCAAACACTGCCCCAAAAGTATATGATTTTGACGAATCAAGATTATATTGATTGAAATAAATGAAATAAAGGTTAAAGATATAAAAATTTGAATTAAAATAAAATAAACGCATTAAAAATATAAAAACTAAAAACTTATAAAAATATATCAAAATGGATGTTGAATTAAAGAGCATAAAATTTTAGAAAATATGGTGAAATTAGATTATAAAAAAAATAAGTAGATAAAAAGATATTTTAAATTAAAAATAAAGATGAATTTTTAGTTGAGAAATGACACATGTCATTTTATAATTGGAGCTCTTTATCTTAATTTTTAGTGGTTAGGAATTAAGTTTGGAGTTTGTTAGAAGTTAGGCTTGGAGTTTGTTTAGAAGTGACACATGTCATCTCATCTTAATTTTTGGTTAGAAAAACTCTTTCCATAATAAGCAAGTAAAAAAGTCTGAATTTTTAAGCCTTCTAATTTTAGAAGGCCTAAATGCATTATAAAGTAGTATAGAAGTAAAGTGTCAGTTCATTTCTTACAAATAACTAGGGAATACATGAATTAAAGTTTCTTGATGAAAATAACTAACAGCTGAGCTTGAGCTTTACAAATAAAGCTTGAAAAAAGTATGTCTCGAGTCAATCATCTCTAATTTAAACGAGCCAAGTTTTGTGGAGCTAGGGCTCGGATCGACTCCCTTACACCGGTCCTTATACGAATTAAGATAAAGTAAAATTACTCAAACTAGACTTTATTCTGTTTATCTAAATTGGATGCCAAGCCAACAAATGCAAGACATTCCCGTACTTGAGGTTCATAATAAGCAGGGTGGAAGTTCCCTTTTAACCAAAAAAAATTAATCATAAAATTTGATTGTACTAGATAATATTTTTCGGATGAATATAACGTTTATGAGGTAAAATAGCTTAATGTGCATCTAATAATATGATCATAAACTATGTTAAGTCTTGCATAGCTAGTGATTTTAAATTAAGCCGCTCTCAGTGTACAAGAAGGAAAGTAGTGAAGGGAACTCTTGATCATCTCATTCTCATCATAATTGAATCCACCATTACATCCGAGTACCCTAATCAGCCCCGAAAACCAGTTTACATCCCTTTTGTCCTTCTCTGAACCATGACCATGCCTTCGTTGCCTGCTCCGTATGTCACTTAACTCCAATTTTTTAGGAAACCTATCGAATCCAACAAACACTTGCCACCTTGATTTGCTAGAACTCACTAGTTTGGAAACTTGTTCGTTCTTGATATTAGCGTGAAACGAATTTGATCCAGAAAAAGAATCAGAATTCCGTCTAGGTAAACCACCAATATTATTGTTCTTCTTGGAACTTGCTTTCTTTTTTGGGTTCGGATTTTGGGTATCCGTCGAGGTACCAATCACTTTTCCACAGAAGATGATACCGGTCCTTGGTGTATCGAAAGAAAGGGATTCTTCAATGAAAAAACCTAAGAAATTATCTTGGTTACAATGAGAAGAATTATACCGAGAGGGAATTATAGGGTTTTGATTTTCATCATCGTTAGCAGAAAGTTGTAGGTCGCTGAAAGACAGTCTTTGTTCTGATCTCGTGTCATCATCCATGATTGCAACAGTTATGTTTTTGAATAAGGTTTTGTTAGATCGAGTGATAGATGCTTGGGCGTTTATACATGCATTACATGACATGATATATAAATATAGATATTATTGGGAAAGAGCAAAGAGTGGAAGAAGCGAATAGAAGGTACGTAGAAAATGGGTACGTCGTTTGGGAATTCTAGATGGCTTGAAATATGGGGGCAACAAGTACTAAAAACACGTTAATCAGTACTGTAGTAGATTTCTGAACAAATACAACCGGTCTTATTTTTTCATTGGTACTAGAACAACAAAAGGGTGAGTTTATACACACCCGGGTTTCTAATCGTTCTTGCGCATCAAATGATTGTACGATATGCATCGCGCTTATACATTTTGACCAAAATTCTCCCTTGTCACATCATAAGGGGGTTCTTATAACATATCTCACAACATAAATATAAATTTGAACTCTTAACATCAAAGTACTGATTACTTAGTTTGGCTGTTTTAGAGTAGATATATTAAATCTTAAGTTCTTAATTACCATCATACAAACTCGCAAGACGGAGACATTTGGGGAGTGAGAGGGTGCTCGGCCCCTTACCACACGAACAATTGTTTTGCTATTTGTCTTATAAAATGGTAGATTGTGACTTAACTATAGCCAAATGACCCACCAACTTTTAGACGGCAAACGAATTAAAAGAAGTTTGACACCATTTCATGCATAAAGTTTGTATATATTTTTTGGAGTAATATATTTCAGCCACATTCCTTTGTACGTAACTGTTTTTTGGAGTAATATATTTTACCGTGACAATTTTCAAAAGCTCAAGTTCGGCTCGGGCTCGACTAACTTATATAACGTGTTGAATGAAATAAAACTCGAAGGCTCGTTAATCACACTAGGCTCGAGCTCGTTTATTATTTTAAGCTCGTTTATACATGGCTATATGTATAGAAAATATATATACGTATATATTTTTAGAGCTCAATTAGGCTTACGATTCTAATCGATCTTTATATATAAAGCTCGGGCTCGATTATTAAACGAGCCTAAACTTAGGCGCGAACTCGGGCTTGAGCTCCTTTAAGCTCGGCTGGTTCAAGCTTTTTACCGATCCGATTCCGAGCTTTTTCACGAGCGGCTCAGCTCGTTTCCACCCTTAGGGATAAAGCTAACATAACAAAGCAAACTACTTCTATATATGAAGGAACAAACTACTACTAGATTACAATTAACTAAACACGATACCAAATACTTTTCTTCAACCACAAAACTTGATGTCCAAAGCGTCACAAAAGCCTTTTGTTTTTTCGGATAGACCATGTGTATTATACTTAGTTTCATCATTAACATTCTCCACATCACTCTCAATGTCATCACCAACATGCACACTAGAAATATTGCACGTAGCTACTGGTTTAACAACATTAGGAGTGGAAGACAACGAAGAAATGGGCTTCTCATTGGCCAATTGCTCCACGTGCACAGGAGTAGCAACATCAGCCGTTTTATTCCGCAAAAACTTGAGTATAATTCTATTATATACATCAATAAATAGTTAAATTTTGAAAAACTATTTATTGTGTTATTTTGGGTAAAAGTTCAAAGAGCCAGTAAATATATTACTCAAAAAAATGTTTAAGTACAAAGGATATGGGTGAATCTCATATCTTTGCTCGTTACATAGGCGAAAAAGCTTACATAATAACATTCTTCTTATTTTCTAAACAAAAAAATAAACAACTACTCAAAAGATAACATTAGAGTCCTATGAAAACAAAATTACTTCCTACCAAGGTCTTAGATCTTAATACCATACGTGTCATAAAAAGCATTCAAATTTTCTGAAAGATCGTAGACCTGATCTGGATAGTCATCATAATCATCTTCACAATCATATTGTGTTAGCATATGCTTAAACTGTTAAAGTGTAAATAAATCTTAGTAGACATATTGTCGTAAGCACTAGTTTTTTAGGTGTTTTTCAAGCTTCTTAGCTTGAGGTAGATATGGTACTTCAGCCATAATCTATTTGTACTTAACATTTTTTTGGTTTTAATATATTTACCGGGATAACTCTTTACCCAAAAAAAATCTTAGTAGACATATTACTTAGTTGTTAAACTCCTTAGTAGTTAATAACTAAGTGTAACAATTCTCAAATTATGAGGTCACTATTTAATTTATTACGTCACTTAATCTTTTAATTTTTAGTGAACTTACTTTTATAAGCATTTGGATTAGTTTAATTGAGTACGTAGATAAACGTACATTTAACTCAAACCGATACTAAACTATGCTCGGTCTACACTTTTTATGCATTTTGGGTACTTACAATCATATTTTAAAAAGTCACATTTTAGTTTTCCATATTTACATAAATCTTGCACCTTTTACCTTTTACGCGATTTAAACCTACGTTTTTAGGTTTTAACAACGTTTAAACCCTCCGATAAACTCGTCACTCATCTAAACTACCCACGTGTCCCGTATTAGCTTCCTTTTGCATAGGAAGCGGCTTCCTATCATCATCCAGAAGCACAAGCTTCCCCTTAATTATTTGACTTTCAATCTTATTAATCTTTTCAACACGAAGTGTGGTACTTGGACAGTCAAATGAATCAATAGTAACACTTGCTTGTTTATCCATGTTCCAAAATTCATTATCAAAATCTGAATCTTTACTAACAATAGGATCCTCATCCAAATCACCAAGAGCATCAAAAGCATTAAACGTGTTAACCACTTCAGCATCCTTACTTGGTTGTTTAGACGTAGATGCCTCCTTAGTAGATTTAAGAGCAGAAGCATTTACTACATTGAGGAGGATCCCATTCATATTCAACACGAATAGGGTGTTTCATATATCCAGTACCTTTGAGATTAGGGACAACGACAACCAGGTATCACGAAATTCATAAGTCGCATTGATTTCAATCAAGGCTCTAGCATAACTACTTCTACCCCATGATTCCAAGCGCATCTCATTAGTATACGAATCAAGGAGCGTATGATTACCAATTTTTTAGGCAATAGAGCTCAAACCATCTGAAGAATATGCAACAATTAGGACATCATGGAACTTTACCCAAACTGGAACACAAGACAAATCTTCCTTCAGGAGGCTATCTCAGGAGATCACTTATTGAGAATTATTGAAATTCCACGATTCATCCATGAACCATCACGAAGGACAGATTCTGCACCCAGAGTAGTCGATAATTTAAAAAAGAAAACCCCTTTCGCGTTCATTGTTGCTTTCTCAACACCATACGTTTTCCAATTATTACGTACAAACCATTCAAAAACGGGGAAAGCAAGTCTTTTACCAATAAAATACCCGTATAGGGAATTTTTCAACTTCTCATGTACCACAAAAACCAAGCAATATGTAACCCCACGTCGTAATCAGCATCTTGTGGCACAATATCATCAACTTACCGAAAATCGGCCTTAGTCCCAAGCGATAGATTCAATTTATTTACATAACTCTTAGGGTTGTTACCACCCATGTTAGTACCATGAACATCAGCAGTATGTGCATGGCTCTTCGACGATACCAGACCAACGTCACTAACAGGTGCACTCAAATAAGGAATCTCATTATTAACAACAACAGTCGTATCATTAGGGACATCGAAAATACCAGTAGGATCAATCACAAAGTTATGTGCAATGTTGGGTATAGACAACCCACCCGCACCCAAAGAATTAGTCTTATCATAATTCATAGTATCCATGCTGACCTAATTTTCTTGAACCGATTCACAGACACCATCATTATTCTCAACATGAATCGGGATAGCAACATCCAAAGGTTGCTGAACAGCACTCGATGCTTTGTTTGTTAAATCATCATTCGACACCACATTACCATCTAAATTCTTCAAACGTGATGCCACAGTATGCAATAACGCGGCGTTCTTCTCTCCCTGATTCTCCATAAAACAAACCCTAACAAACTTAAATCGTAATTAGCAGGATACAAGAAGAAAAATAACGTCCGATCTTCAAGCAATACCGAGTAAAACCCTAGCTTAAAAAACTGGGGTTTTTAATCAATACTTGTTGTAATGCATGGGACTAGAAGGCAAAGCCGCCGGAGAAGGCCATTTGACAACAACTATACAATTAAACATTCATGAATTAGTACCTAATATCACAAATAATAAAACTTTGGGTTTTTTCTCAATATATACAAACAAAAACGTAGTTAATATAACGTTCACAAATGCTTTTAGAGAAATAAAAGTTATAATGTGCGGTTTAAGTATATTAAAATTTGAGGAGAGTTATTTTACATATCAAACTTTTCTCACATACCAAGGGACTCATCTCCGCCATCCATCTAAAAATAAATCAATGGCTGAGATTAAAAGCATTTTATTATTTCACCAATTTTTTATAATTTAAATATCTCTTAAACTGTTTATCGTTAAGCGAAAGTATTTACACCGTCGCGACGAGCATTTAATTATCTTTCTATAGACGGGCACTTTGATATACTTTCGAAAAAAGAAAAAAAATTCGTTTTTTTCACGTTTTTTTGTTTTTTTTTTTCGTTTATTTTACGTTACTGAAATTTGCATGAAAAAAATCATATATGATAAAACACTAAATTGAATATCACATGTGATATTAGTGTTAAATCGTATATGATATGTAATATCACATGTGATATCATATGTGATTTTACACTAATATCACATGTGATATTGCATATCATATATGATTTTACACTAATATCAAATTAGTGTTTTATCATATATGATTTTTCAATGCAAATTTCGATAACGTAAAAAAAACAAAAAAACTTTAAAAAAAAAACGTGAAAAATACGAAAATTTTTTTTTGTCAAAAGTATATCAAAGTGCCTATCTATAGAAAGATAATTAAATGCTCGTCGCAACGATATATTTTTTTTCGCTCAACGATTAACGGTTTGAAAGATATTAATATTTGAAAAAAAAGAGATGAAAGTGAGTTTTTTAAATTGTTGTGATTAATCTCATCCATTAGATCAAATAAAAATAGAGAATGAAGATTGATCCCTTGGTATGTAAATAATCTTTTGTCCTCAAATGATCTTAAATCTTAAAATTTTTCTATTAACTCTAAATAAGTGTAACCAAAAATTAAAAGCATTTGTGGCACCAAATTAAAAGTTTTCTATTAACTCTAAAGCGTACGTTTTATTAGTTAAAACACCTACAAAAAGTGAAACCAAGAATTAAAAGTTTTCGATTAATTCTAAATATTCGAAAATTGCTACTTGAATTTACCAAAAATAAAATAATGCTAACAATGTTGCATTTAACTTGCCAAATTTGTTCAAGATAAATTACTCTAACTTGCTGAAAGTGTTGACAGTTCACCAGATTGTAAATTGGATCAGCAACCATGATGGCATGATATGATCTAGGCGAAGCCCAAGCTTGGTGTGGGTTAGAAACCTTCACAATCCAACTAGATAAATATGTAGTTTGCTACTTTGCTTTGCAGAAGTGATATTTTCTTGTTTACTTACTTTTTTAAATGTTAAATATCTAGACATGTTATCGTATGCGATTTGGTTCTTTTCATACGCATTCAGCGACTACTAATTTCTAGAATTACATTCAAGTCTTTGAAGATGTGAATTATATATGTTTTAGAGATTGTTTTACCCGTAAGGTGTTTGAAAGTTCATATGCTGTACACGATTGAAAATAGTGACACATCTAGATTAAAGATAAGGCCCCTAAAGTCTTTTTCTTTCTAGGCAACATTTATTAAAAGGGATTGTCTAACCAATGCCCTAAGGGCATTGGTTAAGGAGGGTATGGACCCACAAAAAAAGACTAAAAAAACGTTTTTTAATTTGAAAAGTGTACTTTGTGTGTGGGTCTCTGAGTTAAAAAACGTTTTTTTAGTCCTTTTTTGTGGGTCCATACCCTCCTTAACCAATGCCCTTAGGGCATTGGTTAGACAATCCCTTATTAAAAAGAACCAACGATAAAAAGTACAAAAAAAAAGACAAACAAATACTACAACTAAGAACTTACAGCATAAGCTAAAATTGAACCTGACACAAACGCTACCAAATCACAAGACCAGTACTAAGAAACCAACAAATCCTCACTGGCTCACAATAACTAAGACCACAAATGAAAATAGCACAAAGTAGAAAAGAGCACACTGCTTGATGGACACACCCATAACAACCACTGTGCAGCAGCTAAACACTAATACTGATAGGAAATGAGCAGCAGCCAAACACACGAAAAATTACTACAGCCAAACACACTGATATGAACTGAGCAGCAGCCGGCACTTAACCTCAAATATAACTGTGGAAAACTAGAAGGGGTGGTTGAATAGTTTTACCGCTTAAACCTTCGTTTTAAACTATTTAGATCGACTTATGTCAATCTATTTAATGTGGTTCGGCTATAAGGACACATTCCTTGTCCTACCCCACTCCCCGAGTTCCCCACTCGAGAGTTCGTAAGCACTACACAACACAATCTCCTTAATGTGGCGGAGAAGCCTTCACAACGTAGCCTACTCTTTATCCAGTACTAGGCTAGACACCGGGTTCTTCCACGAGGTAGAACCAAACCTATCACAACATCGCCTACACTTTATCCGGTACAAGGCTAGATACCGAGTTCTTCCACGAGGTAGAACCAAACCTATCACAACGTCACCTACACTTTATCTGGTACAAGGCTAGATACCGAGTTGCATTACAAAGGAGTAACTACTACCTAACAATACACAACTACCCCAAAGGAGATACTCTCCTTATTACAACTTCATCAAGGATATCAAAATCCTTTAACCCAAACTATATATCTTGTACATCGATGCACGATATCGAATGTACACCCTTGGCACCTTTCACTAATGCCTTTGACACGACCCTTCGGCACCTTTCACTAATGCCTTTGACACGATCCTTCGGCACCTTTCACTAATGCCTTTGACTCAGACCTTCGGCACCTTTCACTAATGCCTTCAACATGGACCTTCGGCACCTTTCACTAATGCCTTCAACACTACACTTCTATAAAGGGAGAAAAGAACTATCAATAAGAAAACTTCAGTAGTCTTGGCAAATCATGGGCTTGAGCTTGCATGACTTCAAGAGGTGGTGATATCGCCTTTAAGAGGAACCTAGAGAATCACACAAACACAAAACTACATAGAAAGATCCTTTGGATCTGAGGTTAAAGAGTTTACAATACTAAGAGAGAGTATGTGTAAAAGGGATGAATAACAATGAAGAAATGGCTCACTATTTATATGCAAATTTCTCTACTGTTCCCTGGTTCCTACGGATCCCTCCCCAGAGGGATCCGGCTAGTGCAATCCAAGGGATTCGACAACTGGGTCAGCTTAAGTCTGGATTTTGGGTTGCAAGCCGGGTTATGGGTTATGGGTTATGAAACATGGGTTATACAAGATGCAATGTATCTAGACATTGGGTCATGGGTCTTGAGTCATGGGTCATGGATAATACCCAACATGACTTCATGCATGATGTCATACAATGGGTCATGGGTTATGGGTCAAGCTCCATGGGTATGGGTCATGGACTTTGGGTTTTACCCAACAATATTCAATGTATCTAGTCAATGGGTTAAGGACTTAGATTTTTACCCATTACAATATATATACCAAGTATATATATATGTGTGTACATTTCCATATTATGTAAACACTAGTTGTTATACATATGCATTTCTATAAGATGTAAACAATATTACTTGTTTAGTGTTTTATATGAAAATGTAAGTGTGTTAGTAAACTATTGGCTCAAACCATTTACGTATTTTATTTGTTACGTTAAAATGATTTTACGTTTATCATCGACAAAACATTAGAAGATCGTAAAATATAAATAAACATTTTTATGGCTTATTTGTATTAACAATCTCCCCCTTTTTTATTGATGACAAAACATAAGATTATTTTAAGGAAAAAACTAAAATTCGTAAAAGTTTGAATTTGAGTTTTTACTCTCTTCTCCTTCTTTTTGTCGAAACAAAGAGAGCGTCGAAAAGAAACTAATACATTATTTTAAGAAAAACGTGTATAAACTAATAATATGAAAAGTAGAGAGTAAGAGAGGAGAAGAATTCTCATCTTAACTCCCCCTTGACAGATGCTTCCCTTTGTTGAGGGCGTCAAGTAATTAGGAAGACTAAGCAAGTATGTTTCAATTTTGATTGCAAATAGTTTTCGTCTATGACGAAATGCTCTCCCTTGACGAGTGCTCCCTTTGGAGTACGTCAAGTAATAAAGAAATCTTAAGTGAAAGTATTGCAAGCGTTTTTGCAATTGTTGCTTTGACATAAGGCTCCCCCTTGTTGAGGGTGTCAAAGTCTTCATGTGTATTTTGAAAATCTACAAAACAAAGGTTAGAAAGCAAGTATATGATTCACAATTTCCTACAAATGAGACTCAAATTAGTAATAAAAAGTGCTTCTGTTGCAGGGATCCCATGGTTCCTCCTTGGGAGGGATCCGTCTACGCAAAAGACAGGGATCCGTATACCTGCATTCTTTTGACAGCAATGTGGATGTAAAATGTGATGTTAATATCAACAAGAGTTATGTATTTGGAGCACTAAACATATTGTCAAGACCATATGGCATCCAACATGTAATTTCATTCAATAAAATACGAGAAATGATATACATATCTCTAAAACTAAGAGAATGATACAAACATGAAGTATGATTCCTAACTAATCTAAATTACGCTTAAGACTAGAGCACCACTTGTATTCCTAAGCTCAAGGATGTTTAAGTTTGTTGACCTCATCGAAACATTTAAGGAGGTGATAAAACATGAAACATAGCTTGTCACGTACTTCATGTACTAAACCTTCAACATGTTAACAATGATAACAATCTTTATCATGTCTAGGGAATGGTGGTGGTAGGAATGGAGTGGTTTGAGATTGAAGGTTGGGTGGAGGTTCCATAAAAGAAGAACAGATTTGGGGAGGCATGTTTGATTAAGTTGGAGGTGGTTCAACTAAGGATGAAGGTGGTGGAATATGTGTTGATGATGGTGGTAGAGAGATATCTACTTCCATGTCATCCGGTTGTTGTTGATTCCTCATAATCCAAAATGGACTATTTGAGGTTGATGGAGAAAATGATACGGGTGCTAGTGTTATTTCAACACCAAAGTTTTGTTGTTGAGCTATTTTCTCAATCGAGGAAAATGTTGGTAATGGTGGTGGATGAGATGGCCTAGAAGGCAAGTCCTCTAAGTTGTAGAGGTGTGGAGATGAGAGTGGAGTGGTGAATGAGATGACTCTAGGTACTAGAGGTGATGGTTTAGTGGAAGTAGGGGTGTTTGGTTTAGGAGGTATAGTAGTGTTTGGCAAAGTAAGTTTTGTGGGAACAATTCTTTTGGGAATTGGTTTGATTGGTAGAGTTGGTTGTGAGGAAATTCTAGTGTTTGGGATTTTAACGAGTGATGATTCGGTTGAAGAGATTTCGTTAACAACCCAAGCAAGTTTCTTGGGAGGTCCTTTGGTGGATGAGTTAGCACTAGGAGCTTTCCTCATGATGAAATGATAAATGGATACTGAAATAAAGGCTTTTAGTTGCTAAGAATGAGGTTCTGAATGGTGACTTGGAAGTACTAACAATGAGGTTTATGAAGGGAAGAAATTGGTAAGTGAACTTAAAGCTTAAGCCACTAAGATCCTTCAAATTTGCAATGATTTGCATGCACAAGAGTCAACTACAGAGTTGCACTGATCTAGGAAGTGATATAAGACAAGGTGGAGTGTTTAAGTTAATAAGGAGAGCTTGAAATGATTGTTTTAGCTTAGTCTGTGAAACCGGTTGCCTTAAATGAGGGATCCGTCTAGGCTAAACCTAGGGATCCAGCTATCAGCAGTTAAAGAAAAGGAAGATGATGTCTTGTAAGATCTAGTACCTACACATCTTAAGTGTTTTCAGTCTTCTCAGGTATATTAAATGATATGAGACTTAAATGATCAAGTGAAATGAGTGAGGGTAGCTAATGATTGTCTTTTATGGAAAGAAATGGGGTTTTATGGGCACCAATAGGTGATCAAGGATGACACTAAGAAATTTGAGAGTGTCAAATAAAGTCAAATGATCCTAAAGATCAGATGGTAAATGAAAAGAAATTTGAAGAATTCCTTAACAATCATTAAAAAAAAATGAAAAACTAGTTTTTGGCCTATTTTGAGCTAAAGATGACTAAAATCAATTTGCTAAAATTGAGAGAAATATCAAACTTGGTGTTTTGAGATGAGATAAACAATGTGTAAGCATTGGAGCAGAAATGCGATGAGTTTTGATGAAGTGATAAATCAAAAATACCTTGAAGGTGATCCTAAGTTAGCTATGAGTGAATGTGAGACCAACTGAGCTTGAGGAAGACTTAAGTGATCCTAGAGTATCATATTTAACTAGTATAGTGTCTGGAAGATTGGATTGATATAAGGAAGTTTAAAAATCTACTTCTGTTGCTCGGATCCCACGATTCCCTTACTCTAGGGATCCGGCTAGTTGAAAGTCAAGGATACGGCTTCTAGGACAGGTTCACTCCACATAATAATTTGTTTTAGATGATAATTCTTGAAACTAATGATTTTCACAGTATTTATATAACTAAGACATGGTAAGAGCGGTATGTGATCAACTAACGATTCATTTCATAGGTTATGATTAAGTTACAAAGGAAGATAAACGACAATTCCTAGGGATTGATTTTAATTAAAGAAGGGACTAAATTCCTCATGCGTTCTCATTTGATGGATCGTCGAGTGGGTTGTGAGTAGTAGATGTTTCAGAAACGAGTAAATGAAGTGATGAAAGATGTGTTCAAAGGCTCCATCATTTTGTTCACAAGTACATATAAAGGACTTTGAAATTGAGGATGAAAGTACATGATATGATGATAAAGGCGTGTTAAGAACATTCTATATGGAATTAATTTGTTCTTGTTGCCTTGGAGGTTTACAATTCGCCTTGCGAAAAAATTGGCGATATTGTATGGTTGTTGAGTTAGGAGACAGTACATTATGTGTGCACAACAAGCGGGAAGTATCTCTCGATTTCCTCTAAGGCTCCAAACATTTTCACGTAGAATGATTGCAAGAGGTTTAAGATCATCTCGGAGGTCACGTTTAAGGATTATGTTTGGGTTTGTGTAGTTGGATTGAGGAGTGCATATAATGCGAGTGATTTCTTGAGGAGAGGGTATGTATGAGCAATATGGACTGTTTTCTTCACGATAGTTAAAGAAAGAATCAATAGACCAATATTCAGTGAAGGCACATTGTCCATGATTTGGAATTCGAAGAATGCGAGCAAATTGCTCAAGAATAAAAAAAAAACTATTGGTTTTTTACCCAAAACCATAGTGATAGAGAGCGATCCTCGTTACGAACAAGTTCAACTTGACGAAAAAATTCCAACACAAACCGAAGACAAATTTTCTCGTTAATTCCGAGAAGACCTTCTAGTCCTATGGTGCGGAATGAGGTATTAATACCTTCTTGGTATAATAGAGGTGAGTCAACAACACGTCCTTCATGAAAGCAACGAGTTTCGAGATTATTGAACCCACGAACATGATTGCCACGTGTGTTGGGCTCGAGAGAAATATTAGGAATATAGACGCAAGTAAGTTGATGATCGAATTCATACTCATGAGTCATGATGAGACCTATAGACATGAAATGAATACTTTATATGAGCAAGTTAGGACAAAGTGATGTTTCAAGAGTGAGGACATTTTTTATTGGTGACATCTTAGTACGATCCTTATTTTAATGTTGAAAAGAAATAATCTCCTAAAGTTTTTATTGTTTATTCTATTTTTATTAGCAATGATAATTAACTTACTTTGTTCTAACATTCTAGTAGGGTTTTTTCTTTTATGGTAAGTTCTATGAAGTGGTTTTTATGTTGCATGAGATTCTGTTACCAGGTCCAGGGTTCTGCCGGTTCACTTTTAAAAGGGATCCGTCTAGTTAAAAGTTAGGGATCCGTGGATCTGTAGTTTTGACAGAAAAAATGATCTTCTCATAAAATTGATTTTTGCAACTTTTATGTTATAAGGAGGAATGTGTTTTAGCCAATGTTACTACTTAAGCATGCATTGTTGATTTCGAAAAACATGTCAATGTTCAAGGGTGCGAGAAAACAAAAAACCAATAAAACACACTATGAGAAATAAACGAGATAACGTATGACATTAATAATATTTTTGATTTCAACACTTAGAGCAATACAAAGGATTGGATATATGATACAAATGTAGATCAACGAGACAAAGTACATGTCTCCATGGGAAAACTTGATCATGGGATACACAAGGGCGATGAGCGATACAACGATGAGCATGAAAGCGATATAAACCATGGTAATGGAGATCTTTCTTAGTTTAGATTTCTCAAAATGAGATGATGAAGAAGATGTAGTTTGAATGTGAGGTATTTTGAAAGTGGAAGATTTGAAAAAAAATGGGGTTTGGTGGTGTTTGAACGATCGGGGTAAGTTTTTATGGGGAATGAGGAATTTTTGAGATTTGTGTTTTGTTTTATTATTATTTAGAAAGATTTGATTTTTAGGTTTTAGGTTAAGATAACACATATTGATATACCTAGGTTTAGACGGAAGAAAACACGTATGAACGAAGGATTTCTAATGAAGCCACGTATATCACAAAAGCATATATTATAAATGAGTAAATAAAGAAACTAATATAACCATATAAGTTCCTATGCAATCATACTTATTCTTAGCTAATTTTATTTAGAGATGAGTTTTAATACAATCATACCTCTAATACAATTTTGAGTGTCCCTTACTTTTGACAAAAAGTATCAATGGACAACTCCGATTTCTTCGAGATTTAGTTGGCAGTATGTTAAGACACCCTTTTTTGAAAAGGTTATCTTATTGATGGCTTGCTTAATATGAGGTTAACTAAACAAAATGACAAGAAAGGTTAGTGCATTTTGTAAGACAAAATAAGATGTAGAAAAATTTGTATTGTCATCCAATCAACATCCAACAAAAGTATTCTTAAAACATGGTATTTGTTTTTAGAAAGTCTTCTTTGTAGTTTTCAATTATACACGAATCATATCAAGTTTTTAAAGTACATCATACTCTAAAAAAACTTGGTAACGAAGCTCTGGTACCAATTGTGGAAAACTAGAAGGGGTTTTGAATAGTTTTACCGTTTAAAACTTCGTTTTAAACTATTTAGATCGAATTATGTCAATCTATTTAATGTGTGTGTTGGATGATGATAGATAGGCATATAAATAAGTAACGCAAAGATAAAGAGTAAGGAACACAAAACCACGACACGAGTATTTATAGTGTTTCGGCTACAAGGACACCTTCCTTGCCCTACTCCACTCCCCGAGTTCCCCACTTGAGAGTTCGTAAGCACTACAAAACACAAGCTCCTTAATGTGGCGTGGAAGCCTTCACAACATCACCTACTCTTTTTCCGATACTAGGCTAGACACCGGGTTCTTCCACGAGGTAGAACCAAACCTATCACAACGTCACCTACACTTTATCCGATACAAGGCTAGATACCGAGTTCTTCCACGAGGTAGAACCAAACCTATCACAACGTCGCCTACACTTTATCTGGTACAAGGCTAGATACCGAGTTCCATTACAAATGAGGAACTATTACCCAACACTACACAACTACCCCAAAGGAGATACACACCTTATTACAACATCATCAAGGATATCAAAATCCATTAACCCAAACTATCTATTTTGTACATCGATGCACCATATCGAATGTACACCCTCGGCACCTTTCACTAATGCCTTTGACACGACCCCCTTCAGCACCTTTCACTAATGCCTTTGACACGATCCTTCGGCACCTTTCACTAATGCCTTTGACATGGACCTTCGGCACCTTTCACTAATGCCTTCAACATGAACCTTCGGCACCTTTGACTAATGCCTTCAACACTACACTTCTATGGAGGGCGAAAAGAACTACCAACAAGAAAACTTCAGTATTCTTGATGATGACGAAGCTTGGCAACTCATGGACTTGAGCTTGCACGACTTCAAGAGGTGGTGATCTCGCCTTTAAGAGGAACCTAGAGAATCACACAAACATAAAACTACGTAGAAAGATCCTTTGGATCTAAGGTTAGAGAGTTTACAATACTAAGAGAGAGTATGTGTAAGAGGGATGAATAACAATGAAGAAATGGCTCACTATTCATAGGAAAATTTCTCTATTGTTCCCCGGTTCCCAAGGGATCCGCTAGTGCAATCCAAGGGATCCAGCAGCTGGGTCAGCTTAAGTCCGGATTTTGGGTTGCAAACTGAGTTATGGGTTATGGGTTATACAAGATGCAATGTATCTAGACATTGGGTCATGGGTCATGGATAATACCCAACATGACTTCATGCATGATGTCATATAATGGGTCATGGGTTATGGGTCAAGCTACATGGGTATGGGTCATGGACTTTGGGTTTTACCCATCAATATTCAATGTATCTAGTGAATGGGTTAAGGACTTAGATTTTTACCCATTACAATATATATACCAAGTGTATATATATATATATATATATATATATATATATATATATATATATATATATATATATATATATATATATATATATATATATATATATATATATATATATATATATATATATATATATATGTGTGTGTGTGTGTGTGTGTGTGTGTGTGTGTGTGTGTGTGTGTGTGTGTACATTTCCATATTATGTAAACACTAGTTGTTATACATATGCATTTCTATAAGATGTAAACAATATTACTTGTTTAGTGTTTTATATGAAAATGTAAGTGTGTTAGTAAACTATTGGCTCAAACCATTTACGTATTTTATTTGTTTCGTTAAAATGATTTTATGTTTGTTATCGACAATACATTTATAGATCGTAAAATATAAATAAACATTTTTACGGCTTATTTGTATTAACAATAACTTTGCAGACATGTAACAAATACTAAAGTACTCACAGTAGCAGACAAGAACCATATATTTAACCTTGCAGTACACTATTGAATAGATTGGTGCCTACCTTTATGAGTATTTGGACTCCGAACACTAAACTTACAAAAGATGATATAACTTTAGCTCTATTTTGGGTTAAACTCCATAATATTCTGGTTGTCCGTATTCTGAGGTTGGTCTTAGTTTGATAACAACGCAAATTGGTCGTCCTATCATGTTTGATTCCTACACGAGTATGACGTGCCTTAAGTCGTGGGGTCGTAATTCTTATTCTAGGGCCCTTGTGGAAGTGTCGTCTAAAGGAAGCCTTACTTGACTCTCTTGTGGTTGCTATTCCCAACCCTAATAGGTTCGGTCATTCATTGGAAAATTTTGATATTGAATATGAGTGGAAGCTGCCAAGATGTGAGACTTGTAAAGTATTTGATCACAATGATGATGAATGTCCTAAAAGAGTGAAACCGGTTGTGAAAGATAAATCATTTGTTAGGATTTGGAAAATCCATATGGAAGTGTCGGTCACCCCAATTATAGTCTAGCATATGTTAGCTCGTAGAGATTACGTTATTTACTAGTTTATTAGTTAGTTATTAGCTTAGTTTAGCTTAGAGTAACACCGTGGAGGACGGACGGGTCTTTACCCAATGTATGGCTAATCCATAGCCCGACAGGAGGGCGTGTAGCTTGTAACTATAAATACCTCTTCCATCCTTGGAAGAGGTGGTGCTTCTTAATCTAACCTTTCATTTTTTGTTTTTACTTTCTCTCTCTAAGAACACCCTCTCATCTCTTCATCTCTCTAAACATGGCATACTTGTATTATCATCATCCTAGGCCACCCGAATCATCAAACAACATAAAAGTATGATCCTACAATTGGTACCAGAGCCCAGTTTGTGTTGTTTTTGATGATTCGTATGGTTTTTGAGCGGTTCTTGTATGCGGTTTGTTAGACTCTTTGATGCGATTTGTGCGGTTTTGTTTGTATGCGATTTGAGTCATACGTTTGATGTTGTCTTAACTTCTATTATGCGTGAATCTGCATGTATTTTGGTCACTGTTTTGAAGTTTCTTACTGGATTTTAAGATTGAAATGGTTAAAATGTTTCAACAAGTTTTATTAACGCTTTTACCTAGAGTTGTTAAGCAGTTGTAGTTGGGTCAAATCATTTGATTTTAAAAGTGTTCAAGCAGTTGATTATGCAGTTATTATGCTGGTTGTATGAAGCTTAAATGCTGGTCTGATGGTTTGATTATGGTTGAATCTGCTCTTTGTTAAGTTTTCAGTGCGGTTTGCTTGTTGATCGTGGATGCGGTTTGTTGAATCTCATCTATGTGGTTTGATAAAACTGTCTAGATTCAGTATATTTAATGCGGTTTGATCTCGAAGCGACTTGACAGTGAATGAGGTTTGTTACTATTATGCGTTTTGACCAAACTAGTCAACTGCGTTTTGATGTGCAAGAGCGGTTTGTTAAATGTCTATGATGTTTGTAGTCTGTGTTTGTCCAGATACATTGTATCAACTATGGTTTGACCAAATGATAAATGGATTATGCGGTTTGACAAATGAAGAGCGGTTTGAACATGTCAAAGGCTGAAAGCGGTTTGATAAAGACAAAAGAGCGGTTTGATTAAAAAGAGTTTTTTTTATTAAAAAGTCAAAAGAGCATTTTGACTAAGCTGGATGCGGTTTGAAACCAGAAGGGACTGCGGTTTGTAAAAAGATGGGTTTGATTCTGTAAATGGTCTAATGCGGTTTGGCATAATTCTTGATGCGTTTTGACTCTTGACAGAAAATACATGTGTGGTTTAAAAACATTCATCAAACATGTCTAAGCAAACATCATTTAACATATCACTGATCTAATCTGTTTTCATCAATGTACATCTACACAACGAAGAAGCATTCAACATACATCAACACATTCACACAATCAACAATCAACAGCAACATCACACATCATCAACCAATTAATCCTACATCTAACCACAAATTTCATCCACTACAACCATATTACAATCATATCGAATAACAACTACATCATCAGACTCGACATAACAATAATCACAACAACTAAACTTAATGAATTACACATTAACAACTACATCTCAAACATCATTTCATTCCTAATTCATTGGTTTCATCAGTATCGACATATTCACAACTTCTTCCTAATCCTTCAACAAACCAAACATCAAGACTCGTAATTAATTGCAAGACTCAAAAGATCTCAAGTTTATTCGTGATTATTTACAATATATCAAAACCTTGAAGGTATTCACACGAAAAAACTCATCACCGATCGAAACCCTCAAAGAGTCGAAACATGATCTCAGATTCGTATGGTTGAAAAGGTGTCTCAAGATCCTATCAACCCAAAATGAATCATCACAGATCTAAGAGTGTCTAAATAAATGAAATCGATAAGTATCAATGACACTCAAACAAGATTCATGTCCTCACAACATCTTCACAGATCCAAGAAAGAAGAATATAAAATGACTATAAAGAAAACATTTTTGGATCTCAGATTCATGAAATCCCTTACATAGATCATTTGAGATCTTATGAGTATTTCTCGAGTTCATCATAGATCATTTGTGGAGTAAACTCTAATTAATTTCCTAGACAACAAGTACTATATCATAACAAGGATGTTATGATTAGTCACTTTGCCCGTTCAAAGATTCAACATCATCAACTTAACTAAGCGAGTTAATGGAAACCTACCCGTGTTCGTATGGTTTGATCTCGTAGCCAAAACCACTGCTCATGCAATCCCTGTGGCGAGCACATCGAAATATGATCCGTTTCTAGGATATATGCGTATGGTTACACTACTGAAGATGTGGATTGATATGTCCTAGATGCGTTTATGTAAGAGATTAGGAGGAGGCTGATGAATTTTTTTGAGAGAAATTTTAGGGTTTGTGAAGATAAGTATTATTAGGGGATGGTAGGTGTGTGATATGTGTGCGTTTTATAATCCCTGATAATTAGGGTTATATGGCTTTGATATCACTTTGGACATTTAGTGGTAAATGGGCCTCGAGAGTTTGGCATGGGCAACTGGATCGTGTACATTGGCATATATACCACTTCAAACTGGTGTATATTAGCATTTAGTGATAATTCAGCTGGATCGTGTACTAGTTCTTCTAACTGGGCCGAGTCTTAAGTAGAGGAATGGGCTCGAGGTATGGTATTTGGTTCAATGATATCTGGCCCGTGACATAGAATTGGGTTTACTAGGATTATGACCACACTTGTTGGGCCGTGTAGTATATCCGGATTTTGGAACAATGTAATTTGAATTCGACCATGTGATATCGTAATATTAGCATGAGGTTTGATTGGTTCCGGCTTGTTGTGAGACCGGGTGGGATTTTATTTGGATCACATGTTGTGTTAAATGATTCACATCATTGGACAAAGCTCAAGTAATATATGTGATGGATTGATTTTAGATTATTAGACCGGGTTCAAAATTGCGGTTGTGATTTCTCAAGATTTGGATCTTATGAGATTTGGATAATATGAGTCGTTTTGATGAGATTTGATGATGATGAGATATGATGATGAGAGTTGTTGTGTTATGAGGTTTGGTACTTTGGTTTATACATTTTCACGGAATACATTATGTCACGGCTTGAATTGATGTCTGAACAAAGTTGACTACGGGGTTGTTTGTGTTCGGTATTTCTTGTTTGGATTTGAAGTGAGGTTTTCCGTGCGCGTTTACTTATTTTGTCTTCTTTATTTCTACCCTTCCGCGAAGATGACACTAGAACAAAAAGTGTATTTGGCTACACCGAATATGTGTGACGATATACATATAGTCACACATGATTTTTCGACCGTGTGTGACTAAAGGTCGCGCGACCATAGGTGCCCTATGGTCACGTGTTTGACTTTTTTTTAGTCTCTATTGCAAAAGAGTAACCAAAACCTTAACATGTGTGACTAATTAGGTACAAATTTTATTAGATTAATCCGTATTAGTGACCATAAACACTGTATAGTCATACAAAGCATGTTTCTTTTGGGTATTTAGTCACATACAATTAAGCATAAAGTGGCAAAAGTGTTAATAAGTGTGACCATATGGTGTTTAAGGTGAAGAAATATGTCTTTTGTGTGACTATTGATCATCCAATGGCCACTTGAATTTTATGTTTGTGTGGCCTTTTGTAACATTTAGTCACACAAAGCATGTTTGTTTTGTGTATTTAGTCACATACAATTAATCATAAAGTGGCCAAAAGTGTTAATAAGTGTGACCATATGGTGTTAAAGTGAAGAAATGTGTATTTTATGTGACTATTGATCATCCAATGGCCACATTAAATTTATGTTTGTGTGGTCTTTTCTAACATTTAGTCACACAACGAATTTTTGTTTTGGGTATTTAGTCACATACAATTAATCATAAAGTGGCTAAAAGTGTTAATAAGTGTGACCATATGGTGTTTCAAGTGAAGAAACGTGTATTTTGAGTGACTATTGATCATCCAATGGCCACATGAATTTTATGTTTGTGTGGCCTTTTCTAACGTTTAGTCACACAAAGCATGTTTGTTTTGGGTATTTAGTCACACACAATTAACCATAAAGTGGCTAAAAGTGTTAATAAGTGTGACCATATGGTGTTTTAAGTGAAGAAATGTGTGTTTTGTGTGACTATTGATCATCCAATGGCCACTTGAATTTTATGTTTTTGTGGCCTTTTCTAACATTTAGTCACACAAAGCATGTTTCTTTTGGGTATTTAGTCACATACAATTAATCATAAAGTGGCCAAAAGTGTTAATAAGTGTGACCATATGATGTTTTAAGTGAAGAAATGTGTGTTTTGTGTGAATATTGATCATCCAATGGCCACATTAATTTTATGTTTGTGTGGCCTTTTCTAACATTTAGTCACACAAAGCATGTTTGTTTTGGGTATTTAGTCACATACAATTAAGCACAAAGTGGCCAAAAGTGTTAATAAGTGTGACCATATGGTGTTTTAAGTGAAGAAATGTGTGTTTTGTGTGACTATTGATCATCCAATGGCCACATTAATTTTATGTTTGTGTGGCCTTTTCTAACATTTAGTCACACAAAGCATGTTTCTTTTGGGTATTTAGTCACATACAATTAAGCATAAAGTGTTAATAAGTGTGACCATATGGTGTGTAAAGTGAAGAAATGTGTGTTTTGTGTGACTATTGATCATCCAATGGCCACTTGAATTTTATGTTTGTGTGGCATTTTCTAACATTTAGTCACACATCGAATTAAGCAAACTGTGACCAAAAAGTGTTAATAATTGTGACTATATGAAGCTTTTAATCACATATAAGAAATCAATATTTATCAAAACAAATTCAAATATATATATATATATATATATATATATATATATATATATATATATATATATATATATATATATATATATATATATATAAGGGAGGGTTAATGTGAGATCAAGCTTAAAGTTCTAAAAGTAAGACCCAATATGGACCGTTAGATTTATTAATTGGTGCTAGATGAGATTAACATTAAATTAATGGCATTAAAGTAATTAAATAGAGTTTCAAGGGTATTTCAGAGAATTCAACTACAAATGTGGTCAACTTTTTTTGAATTTTTGGCTCTTTTTTTTTATATAGGGAGCTGCACTTTTTTTTATACATAACGAATACATTGGTACACAAACATTACAAATATATTTACAAAAATAAATGCATAAATACTAATAAACATCAACACTTATACATCACCAGAATTTTTTTGACACATCACCGGAACTGAAATCGTATGTACAACACAAATCTAAACCGTGACCCATGATACATGACGAACATCATTTCTGAAACATGAACCAGCTAATACACAAACCAATATCAGGTCGGATACACGGCATACATCAGGACTCATACACTCATACATGATTGAAACATAAAATCTGCTAAAGTACACCTGCTATATTGCTGCTATATTCCGGTACACTGAATATATGTGGGTATCACCTGCTATATTTCGGTACACCGGAAAATCCATGATGGTCATAAAACTGATTGGAACAGAATAAATGATACTACAATGAATCCGGTGTACCGGCGACAGAATAAATCCATGTACAGGCGTCCCATACTACAATCTATCCGGTGTACCGGCGACACGCTCCGTTCGAGACCCAAATACACCCCGATAGATTAAATGATAAATCTTACAAAAAGGATCTAAACTCCCCGTTCGATAGGTACATACATCAACAGATCTTAGAAAAAAAACTAGTTTTTGTAAGACCCGAATACACCAGATCTTGTACCCAAATACACCAGATCTTGTTGATATTTTTTTAAGAAAAATACACCAGATCCTTTATTCTTGTTGATCTTATAAAAATAGATCTTACAATTATCAACAAGATCCGTTCAAGACCCAAATACATATATGTGTATCGAAACCGAACAGATGCATAAACACATCTACCCAGAATTTGGTACACATCTACCCAGAATCTGGTACATATCTACCAAATTACATAAACACATCTACCAAGAATCTGGTATACATCTACCTAAAATCCGATACACCTAAGAAATACATATACAGATCCGTGTATCAAAACCTAACAATAGCAGATTATGGTACACTAGGATCCGTGCATTTACCAGAATCCGATACATAAAAAGATCAGGTACATGTACAGATCTGTGTATCCACCATCTTGAATACAAATCTTGATAACAAGTGTAACATCGAGCAGTTAAACCGAAGTCTTGCCGAAAAAACAGTTGTATGCATGGATAAAAAACGGCATGGATACAAGCCAAATCATTTTTTTCGAAGCCCAAATCTATAAAATTCTGGCCAAAAAAAGGGCATGGTATGGCGGCTGCTAGGGTTGAGAGATGTGGTGGTGGTGAGAGATGCGATGGTGGTAAACCTAAATCCGTTCGAGACAGATCATGGTTTATCTTTTTTCCATTCGAGACACATATGCGTTTGTGGTTGTTGTTGTTAAAATCGTCGCTCGAAATGATAGGACATGTGAGATTAGTGCTGGTTTTTTGATGAATGTGAAAAAGAGATGAGATTGGTGGTAGCTGTATATTAAGGATAGAGATGAGATTGGGTTCAAAAATTGAATGTGAGAAAGAGAAAAGATAAAGTGGCGGCATATATTTAGGGTTATTAGAAATGAGAGATGTAAAAATACTTTAATGCCCTTTTCATTTAATTATAATTTTGCTTAAATTAAAAACTTACATGCCACTTGCCGTTCTCTTATTGGGTCTTGAATTGATCTTATTTTTAAAACTTTAAGAATGATCTCATATGATCCCAAATCTATATATATATATATATATATATATATATATATATATATATATATATATATATATATATATATATATATATATATATATATATATATATATATATATATATATATATATATATATATATATACAAAATATATTCAAATACAATAAAATTGGAATGTATATAAAATTGAAATGTCATATAATAAAATTCTCAATAATTTAACGACTTTTGACTCTTGATCTTCTTAGCTTCCTTTTGCATGGCATCACTAGAGACGTAGGCTGTTTGTAATTTAGTGCAGTTCGTTCTCACCAATCAGCTTTTATGGTACTTGGTGGTGTTACCTTGAAGAAACAAAAGCCGGTGTATCAAACACTGAATTAAATATGAAGAATGATATATGTAGGTTTATAAAACACATGCATGTATGTACCTTTTCATCGAAAACCACTTGATCCTTTGGCCATGCATAAAACCACCTACGCATCCTTAAGCTGTTTTGAAATCATACTTCCTCAGATCCGGTATGCATGCCGCATCCACTAAAGATTTATCAATAGACACTCAGAGCAATCCTTTGGGAGAGGTTTGTTATGAAGCATTTGTTTTCCATCAGTTTTGTACACCGCATCTCCGCAATAATAGTTGATTTCTTTAAGTGCCACGATCACGCATTAATTACCTAAAAAGATAATTTGTTGCATGTATATATGTATCAGTAATTAATTAAACTAGAGAACATATGAAAATGTTTAAATACATACTTGTGGTAGTACTGTTAATGGAGACTCATGTTCTTGTGATTCGGAAAGTTGACGTGAAGAATACTTTCATTTTGATCTAGTCGTTTTCTTATATGCATGATTTACAGATTTCCTATATATATATATATATATATATAATACACGGTAAATAATACATGTATGTAGAATTCAAAAATCCTGGGGGGGATGATTTATTACTTACACTTATTTCCATTTCCTTTTCCAAAGTTGCAAGTCCATTAGACTTCTCAATTCTCGCAATTTTCACGCCAGCAACACGTGTTCCCGGCATCCTCATCAGACGCTATTTATAAGATTAATGTTCACCGAGACACCCGAAATATAAATTGTTTAAGAAGAGGCTAGCAGAAGATTTAAAAGGGTAAAAAAAAGATGGAATGTTACTTTCTTATGTCTTACTTCCATTTGTGTTAATGGAGTTGAAGTTGACTGCAACTGCTCCCTTTGTGCAACCAATTGTTTCATCAAATCCTGTATTACCGCTGTTGGGATATGAAAGTGCTGAAGATATCAAAGTACTGAAGATATGAAAGTACTGTATGTTGCAAAGTACTGGAAGAAGTCAAATAGTCAAAGTACTGCTAAAGACAAAGTCAAAGTACTGCAAGATAAAGTCAAAGTACTGCTAGAACAAAAGAATTGTTATATTCGTTTATGGAAAGAATTGTATTCCATGTTTAGATTACTTGTCGTACAAGGTTATCAATTGTAAACCGACTAGGATATCCTTGAGCCTATAAAAGGACTCCTAGATTGGCATTAGAGGTACGATTGCTTATGATTTCAGAAAAAGAGTTTTAGAGTTTACGAATTAGTGTTTTAGAGAAAAGTTCGATTATCTTAGAGTTGTATTAGAGTATCTGCATAATAAGCAGATTTAGAGTTTGTTAATAAAGTTTTTCTTCTTAGCTTTGTTAAGTAAATTCCGCATTACTAATAAAGATTACTCAGTATTTCTTTGTTAATAACTTAGGATTTATCCGAGGTTATTAAACCTTAACAAGCTAGTTAAGTTAGTTTGATTAAAGTGTATCGATCCAACAAGTGGTATCGTGAGCTTGTGTGGAAACTCGACTAGGAAGAAACCCTACTACAACTATATTCAAGATGTCGTCGAAGGTCCGCATCAACTCCTATCACGAGGTATGTTCTAAGTGTCATGATTTTATCATAAATTACTTAGCTTATGTGATTGAGAGAGATAATTGTGTTAAGGCTAGGGTCGAGGTAGCGTGTTATCAAATAACCTAAGAATCTATGGAAGCCAAAATCTTAGCACATGAAACTAATGAAGTAGCTTGGTGAAAAATATGCACAGGCAGGATTACCAGTTAAAGCTTAGTGAATGGAAATTAAACCAGTAAAATTCTGAAATTGAGAAATTAACTAAGGAAAGAGATGATTTGCTAGCTAAGTTTGCTTTGCTTGGGGTGAAGCCATCACATGTTTCTTATGTTCAAAACAAAGAAAGAGCTTATCTTAAAACTGGATTAGGTTTTGGTATGGATTTTAGTAAGATAGAAGAAAACCAATCTAGTAATCGGGATGAAGGTGAGTATGAGGATATAACCACTAGTGATGAAGAACTCATTAATTATGTAGACACATCTAGTAATGATGGTTCATTAAGTGACTCACCCTCTATATAAGAAAGCTAATGATTATCATGCTGTTCCACATCCTACTGGCATTCATCAACCCCTTAGGCCCGATGTTTCTCGTTTTGGAATAGACAGTCTAGAGTTTAGGAAAAAGCTAGTTGCTAAATCTAGGTGCAAACACCCAAAGAAACTGTTGAAAACGGTGTTTAAAACCAAGCGGTATTTTAAATCAAAGTACTTGCCCACAAGCGCTTCTTCAAAACCTTTTCAAAAGCGATCTGCTAAACCTTTTTGGGATAATTTTGGTCAAAACAAGTTTAATCACTCACCAAGAAAGCAAAATAATTTTGGGCATAGACATAGAAGATGTCACTTTGACAGATATGGGTAAATCGTGTTTTGTGTGTTTTAGTCCTACTCATTTAATTAAGGATTGTGAGCATCACTCAAAATACCTTAGAAAATTTCCAAAGAACAGGACCGGTGCCAACCGTGAAACCTAGAGAGTGCAAACTAGTTTGGAATAATTCAAATAGGGTCAATCACAAAATTTCTCACGGATCATAGATACCCACATCGAGAAAACCTTTTTCAAAACCTTCAAGATCTCACGATTTAAAGTACTATTAATTCTGACCAAGATTTCTCAAAGTACCGCCAGTAAACCAAAACAAGGTACTGATCACACTATTTGGAATAGGAGTCATAGGAGATCTCATTATCAACCTAGAATGTATCACAATTCATACAGGGGATCTAGATCACAGGAACCACCTGTTAAAACTGAATGGGTAAAAAGGGGAAGTACTGGTAAGGGACACACGAGACGTTCAACAAAAAGAGAATCAGATGTTTGTGTGACACAAGAAAATGCTAATAAACTGGTGAAAGAGATTTATGTTGAAAAACCAGAAAGTTTTGAAAATCCACATGTTTTGAATAACAAGATACTCTTGGATCATGCTTTAGAAAAAAGTGGAGATTATATACTCAAAGAATGTGAGTATGTCACTCCACAAGGGAACACACAAGTCATAATGGCTTGGGTTCCTCAAAGCCACTAAAATTTTCATCTTATTAGACAGGGCAACCCAGAAGAGGAGCTTAAAGATCATTTTGATAGTGGTTGTTCATTAGCTTGACAGAGAGAGTTTACGTGGATGTTTTGGAGTATTTTAGTTAGTAAGCTATGTTTGAGGGGAGGACTATAAGGTGTTAGTATAGTCCTATGTATTGCTTGAGGGGAGGATGTTTGTTTATACTTAGTTTTTATGAAGGTTTTTGGCAAAGTACTGTTTTCACGAAGAAATCTTGCTTGGGAAAGTAATCTTGGGAAAGTCGCTTATGTGGAAAGTCTTGTTTGTCGTATTAAAATCTTGTTCCAGTAATATTGATGGGTAATTGATAATACGGTAACTTTGTTATTATAGGTCATGATTTTCAAATCCTACCTATAAATAACTACTTTCCGATTTTCCTCTCATATTATTACTTTACATCTTTTCCATACTTATCTCCCGATCACCATCTATTTATTCTTCAATAAAATCTTTATTGTGCTCACTCATTCAATAATGGCGAATCGTTTAACTGTTTCTAAGCACACTATGGTGGCTAATTTGGACAAGACTGAGGCGAATGTGGCTTTTTATGATATCATTGATTATCTTCTTTGGGTCGCCTATTAGTTATGCTCTTTTAGTTGAGCCGGATATTGTTGAACCCTGGATTCAAGAATTTTGGGCTAATGCAAGAGATAATATGGAGGAAGATGAATACTATATTAGATCAACGATTCTTTGAAGACTATCAAGATTACAGAAGCCTCTATTCGTGAAGATTTATTATTTGGAGATGAAGATGGGGCTATTAGATTTGAAAAGCAACTGATTTGGGATACTTTTAGGACTCTTGGCTATGAAGGATCATTGACTGAACAAACCTTCAAGAAAGCGTTATTCTGTCCTCAATGGAAGTTTTTGATTCATGTCTTGCTCCATTACAAGTTCTAAAAGCACTTCTTGGGAGCAGTTTGGGTCGAATATCGCATCTGCAGTAGTTGGTTTAGCTACAGACAGAATGTTTAATTTTTCAAGGCTTATTTTGGATGGGATGCTATCACATATATCCTCTGGGTCCAAATGGTTGATGTACCCAAGATTTGTACAGGTTTTCTTAAACAAGCAATTGGCAGATATTCCAAAACCTACTGCTTTGTTACCTGTTATTGTGCAACAAGCCAAAATATATACATTCATGGCTAAGCGCAGTAATTTGTTGAGGTGGAGATATTTTAACTACTACCATGATGGAAGTTGTTCAAGCTGTATTAATGATCTTTGGAGAGGATGAAGAAAGTGAAGATGCTTGATTACGTACAAGGCTTATCGCCCAAAGTCTGCCTCTCAAGGTCTGCATCACAAAGTCTTGATTCTGCAAATCTGCTTCTATTGCAGTACTTGCATCTTTACAGAGTATCTGTTTCTCCAAGCCCTGAGGTTCAATTAGAGGTTGAACGAACACCTGTTCCATCTCCTCAACGTTCTGTTTCTGTTTCTGAGGCACATTCACATCTTCACATTGCTGATCATACTATACCTCGTGAAGGTTTGACCTTGGATAATTATGCTTTGACAAGGGAGCTAGTTAGGTTGAACAAGACTGTTGAGAGTCAAGCTAAAGCACTTCGAAAGTTAAAACGTCGGTATATTTGGTTAAGGAATTTTATTAAACCTTATATTCAAGGTTTCAACTTATGGGTTAAAGAGGAAAACAAACGTCGTAAAGCACTTCGTAAGGAATTGAAACGAAAGAAAGTTCCTAAGTCATCTTCTGTCAACTTGGGGAGGAATTTAGGAAAAGAAAATTTGAAAGAAGATGTTGCAAAGAAGAAAGAATCAGTAAGAATCTTCGAGAAAGATTATTTGATTAGAGGAACAAGAAGAAGAAGTGCAAGTTCAAAATACTTGATATTCAAAGTCTTGAACATCAAGTCTTGATGTTCAAGGTCTTGAACATCAAAATCTTGATTTTCATGAAACATCTAGGCAAGTAATAACTCCAAGGGTATTGAATTTTGAAGAAAAGTGGTCCTTCTACATTGGTTATAGAAGAAGAGGAGGAATCCACATTCATACCTATTCATTATGCTAGTGATGATGAAGTAATTGCTACAATATTAGATTTATCACAACCAAGAGGAGGGGTTACTATTAGAGATGTACAAGAAGAAGAACAACCAAGAGCTTCTCAACCAGCCATTGATCCTAAAGACAAAGGGAAAGGTATTCTGGTTGAAACTAAGAAAAAGAAACTCACTTTGGCAGAACTTAGAGCACTTGAAGTTGCTAGGAATGAAGCTGCTGCTAGAAAAGTTCAAGAAGAATTGGATGCTAAAGATAGAGAAGAACAGCAAGCTCAAGAAGCTAAAGATAGAGAAGCTCGAAAAGCTCAAGAAGAATTAGATCTTTGAAACTCTGAATCTTTACAGTCCCTACACTGTTAGATATATGCCAAGAAGACCTAATTTGGCTAAGGACAAATGCTATGATGGCTTATCCGAAAAAGTCAAGGGTATAAAGGATTGCTTGAAGTTTAATTATTTTGAGATGAAGAGATTATATGATGCTGCTAGGGAGGATTATAAGAAGAATGTTGCAGGCATCAAAGATTTTAGAGAAGCAGCTACCTGGACTGGCTGAAAGAAAAAATAGCTTAAAGAAAAAGAACAAGCTGAGATTCTGAGATGTTGGTTTTCAAAGAAAGAAAAAGTAGAATTAAGATCTGAGACTAGTGATGAATTGAAGAATTATCTCAGAGTGGTAGATTTTAATTATACCAAGGAAGATGATGAGATGAAGATGAACAGATCAAAGATCAGTGTTTTCAAAGTTGAGAAATCTAAGAATGGAGATTACATGGTTTTTCATAGGAAAGATGAAAGTTTTAAAGTTTTCAAAAGGATATGGGATTTGCTGCATGTTATTGATAGAGTAGACCTATTCTACTTATATCATGTTGTGAAGGCTTACTTTGAAAATAATCCATTGGAAGGGATTGGTTTGGTTTACATGGTGATCTCATAACTTTATGGGCTGATGAAGAGTGTGATGATATTTGGAAGAATCAAAGAGGCTGGGAAATAGTTTCTTTGGAGATTCTTTGAAGAATTTGGAGTTCATGTTTTGGAGCTAGAAAATGGAACAATGATACACATGTTTTCAGAAAGAAGATACCCTCTTACAGTTGAGCTCATGAGAAGAATGCTAGAGCATGGATTGGAAGTAGAAGAGGCTAATGGCTGCATGGTTATCAATCTGTTTATTAAGCTGGACTACCATTGCTGAAGATGATCTATAAGCGGGTATAAATTTTATTTGAATAAATACTTTTTGATATATCGGTACTTTTATTCAAAATCTGTGATGAACGAAGTACTTTCATCAAATACTTGTTCTTGAACTAAACCAGTTAAATAAATTTTAGAAGAAACCTCTTTGCTAAATAATAAATATTTTGAATTAAAGGTTGAATAAATGGTTTTAGTGATGATAACATCAATAGGTTATCAATCCACCATGGTTACAAAAGGATTGACTAATCCATGAGCAACGGCTCGGTAAAGATATATCAAATCCGATTTTAGTTGACAACTTGCTAATAAGTTGGATGGTAATCAACTCACCATATCAGTAATGTGAAGAGTTGGCTAGCCCACAAGAAAATGGCTTGTGGTAAAGGTAGTGGAAAAACCATTATTGGTAATTAGTTCACCATTAGATAGAAGAACTAACTAGTCGGAAAGGGTACAGCTTTTGGTAAAGACAAAACAAATCTGTTGATAGGCGGTGGTTTGCTAAAAAATCATATGGTTATCAATGTACCATGGTCTTACACACCAAAACATTTGGCTACTCGAGAGATAATGGCTTTGGTAAAGAGTTCTAAATCCATTATTTTTCAATGATTCACTTGAAAGTGATGAGAATAGTATGCAACTTAAACTGAATTAAATGTACAAATTGTCATATGTTGCTGTGTTGCTGAAAAGATGGAGCTTTTGGATCTTTGTTGTAAAGAAAACAATTCTAAGAGATACTTTGACAAGAACGGATGTTCAGAGAGATAAGCTTAAAGACTAAGAAATAATCCGTCTTTAAAAGATGAAGCTGTTAAAGATATATTCACAAAGGAACTTGAAGTCAAGCAAGTAGAATTCAAGTTAGGGGAGGATTGTTGGGATATGAAAGTCTTTGAAGATATCAAAATCTGAAGATATGAAAGAATCTTGTATGTTGCAAAAATCTGGAAGAAGTCAAATAGTCAAAGTACTGCTAAAGACGAGTCAAAGTAATGCGCAGATAAAGTCAAATCTTGCTAGAACAAAAGAACTGTTATATTCATTTATGGAAAGTATTGTATTCCATGTTTAGATTACTTGTCGTACAAGGTTATCAATTGTAAACCGACTAGGATATCCTTGAGCCTATAAAAGGACTCCTAGATTGGCATTAGAGGTACGATTGCTTATGATTTCAGAAAAAGAGTTTTAGAGTTTACGAATTAGTGTTTTAGAGAAAAGTTCGATTATCTTAGAGTTGTATTAGAGTATCTGCATAATAAGCAGATTTAGAGTTTGTTAATAAAGTTTTTCTTAGCTTTGTTAAATAAATTCCGCGTACTTAATAAAGATTACTCAGTGTTTCTTTGTTAATAACTTAGGATTTATCCGAGGTTATTAAACCTTAACAAGCTAGTTAAGTTAGTTTGATTAAAGTGTATCGATCCAACAACCGCCTCTTTTTCTTGACGTTGGCGCCTCTCATTATCAAGTTCACTTTGAAGTGACACTACTCTTTTGTGGATGCTTATGCGATTCGAAGATCAAAATACCTCTTGTAGGTTACTCCACCTCCCACTCGTCTCGTATATCCTCCCTTTTCCTTACCTAATACAAATGTCATGGCATCAGTGCCATGATCAACCTTCAAGGTTCCTTGTTTGATCTTCTCCTCCGTCTCTTTACTTTTACAATATGGGAAATAGGTTATTTAATTCTACGGTATTAACTTATAAGTAACATATTAACTTGTAACTAACGGTATTAACTTATAACTAACAGTTTTAACTAATACACTATCAGTATTAACTTATAACTAACGATAAACATAATAATAAAATGAGTCAAACTTACAATTTTTGTCCAACTATTACGATATCATCATCGTGAAATTCTTCGTCTTTATTCACCTTCCTTTCAACCACAGGGTACCACGCGGTGGTTCTTCATCTGGTTCAATTTCTTTATTATCGATCTTATAAACATCAAATACATACACTTGTAAGATAAACCAATATAAGCGAAAGTATGATGCTATTAAATGCAAATGTTTAATGTTTAATGTTACCATTTTATCTATCACACGGGCATATCCACCTCGTCCCATTGTATCTTGATAAGCAGAGACTTGGGCAGCTACTTTATATGCGGTGATTTCACCTTGCAGCACAAAATAAAAAGGTGTTTAGATGTAGTAATGCTGATAGTATACAACTAATATAAATGGAAACCTCAAATTTGTGAGATATTTGAACTTGAATATGAATAATTAACACCTTGTATTCCTCGATGGCCGTGTAGTTTACAAAATTTACCCAATCTTCGGCTTTTATAATTGCACTATACTTATTTGGGACTTCATTAAGTTTTGAAAGGGTATTTTGGTTAGGCAATATGTAGTTTTCGGTCAATTTCTTTCTGAAATTCCTTAGAAGTTGACCAAGACGATTCATTATTAGCTTCATTTGTCAAGTCAACATCAAAATCATTTGCAAAGATTAACACAATGTTGTTAATTGGTTGCACATAATGTAAATGCAGAGATAAACTTATTAACACCTTGTACCTACGACATCCAAGCCACTACTAGTTAAAAAAAAGTATATGTGTACCGTGATTTCGTCCCACATTTTATCTCTTGCTTACGAATCAACCTTCCTCGGGATAGAATCGACACCTATATGCTCACGAACCAAATCACCCAAAAACTGAAAACAATGCCCTGTTTTCACGATACCTATTGATTGCGCCGAAGGTTACTTGACCTTTATTTCGTTGGTTTTTCCATAATCCCTGCGAAACTTAGCTACCTAGTTATGCCCCTCTTAACAACATTCACATTTAAATGGTTGTTTCGGCATCCTCACCCTCATCTGAATACGCCTCTGATTCATATTCAAATGGGTTATCATTTTCACGATCAGAATAAACCAAATCATCCTGACAATTGGTTTGAGTTGCCATGATTCGTCAGAGGTAATGTGTTAAAGAAAATTAGTAAACTTAATTGGTAAATAATGGTGTAAAATTGAAGTTACGGTTGTTTTGCTTGAACCCTGATTTATTGGAGTAAAATTAGGGCTTTATAGAGCGATTTTCAATTAAAAAACCATAATTTCCTAAGTACTTTTAAAAATTTTGGGTGAAATTTGGCTTCAAATTTGATAATTTTAAAATGTGGCTCCAAATTGATAATATAGAATTTAAATATTTCATTTTTGGCTGCATTTTGAAACCAACACACACATGACAGAAATGGTTCTTACCCACAGTCCCAAACACCCATATAACTTCAAACCAGCGGTATCAAAGACACATATAACTGCAGCTACACTAAAATCTCACCACATGGCGCATACAAATGAAGAAACAAAAGCAAAAAATGGAATTAAAGCAACTAATTAAGCAACTATAACTAATAAGCAGTCCCAGATAAACAAGTAAGCACAAAAATAATCAAATCCACCAAGGATGCGACACAACAAAGCAGCCCGAGACCTTACTTTAAGTCTATAAATAAGCTATTTATAAGCACTTAAATAAGCTCTAACATCCTCCAACAGTAAAAAAATAAATAAATCATGTAAATGCAATTAACTTAAAGCAAAAACAACAACAAAAACACCATAAATCTAGTGGTTCAATCCAAAATAATTTTCATGCACAAACGGTCCACTTCTAAACTTCATAATCAGTCATTAAAAATTGACAACAACCTAAAAATGAACAACCTAAGCAAAGCACTTATGAACCGCATATCCATAGCTCAACATTGAACACGACACATGGGATGCACCATTGTGATTAACCTCAAACCTACAATAATACATTCTACGGATATGAACTTAAACACCATAACCAATTCCTAAATGCAAAACAACATTAAAAAAACATGAAACAAACTAGCGAGCGCATCCCATTCCATTCCATTGGATCAACATACATATTTTAGAGTGTTATATGGATAAACCATCAAAAGATCCATACATGTTTCATTGTTAATATATCTACAAACCATAATATTAAACCAAGATATTAGACATTATAAACAGATGACACTAGAGCAAAAGAAACCATCCCTTTACATAGCGAGCAACCCTTCAACCCTTCAACCATTCATCATTGAATTTGTTCTTCCTTGGTCTCGATATCCTCCTCGAGCAGATAATGAGATCATTCAACCCCTGACTTAGTCCTCGCAACCTCCAAGCATGCCTAAGATCCATCAATGAGTCAAAATGTTCATCCCCATCTCCAAGAGCTACCATCTCAGCAATTAAAGCATTAAAGCTGCGCCAATCTCATTCTTTCTTGTGGTGGCCTCTTCGCAGCATCCAGTTTATAAAGCCACGAGACGAGAAATTTTGAGCCTTGAAGAAACTCATGTAACTATCAACAGATGTCTTCCCGCTAAACTCAATTAGGTCATCAATAACACGCTTAGCCAATTGGTTTTGTGGTGATGGTGCTGCCATTGATAATGAAATTGGGTAAAATATGATATTATTGAAAGATTGATACGAAAGGTTGAAGAAGAGTTGTGGGGATAGTGTGATAGAGAAGATACTTGTAACTCCTTATGAATTCAAACTATAAAGACCTAAAATTTAAAACCGCAAAAATAAGTCCTCCTTTTAAACTATCACTATAAATTAGGGGTGTTTATCCGTTCGGTTATCGGGTTGTTTGGTTTCGTTAAATCGGTTATTTTTATTACGGTTCAACGAAAACGAACGAACGAACTAGAATTAAACGAAGCGAGCCAAACGAATATGAATTCACTTCGCTTCTTGGGTTGACGAAAAGTCTTAAAAGCGGATAAGCGGAAAAAATGGACTACTGCGACAGCGTGTAAGAACGTTAAGCGTATGGGCGCAAGAAAATGTACGTTAATATGTAAAGCAGATGAAAGCGTATGAAAGCGGACGAAGGCGTCTAAAATAGATGAAAACGGCTAGAAAGCGGGAAGCGGTCAAAACATACAAACGGACTAAAACCTGAAAAACCCAGCGACAAAGTGTAAACGGTAGCGTGTAAACAAGCGAAGCGTATAAAAGCTGATTAAAAGGACAATGTAAATGCAGCGTGGAAGCGTGTAGAAAATAGGCGCAAGCGTGTAAGCGTATGAAAATGTGTAAAAGTGTAAACGTATAAAAGCGGACGAAAACATGAAAAGAGACGAAAATGTGTAAAGCGGAAGAAAACATGTACAAAACTAAGAAAGCATATAAACGGACGAAAACATATAAGGCCAGGCAGAAAGCACAAGGGTTGTGTTACCATGCCTGCGTATCTAACGCAACCCTAAACCAGTTTCACCGCGTTGTTTTGAGTAAGACCTGTGAGTTAATGATTTTATGTCATCCTCAAATGTCAAAATTAACGTGCCCACCCCTTAATAACTTTAATGAGTTCATATAACCTTCACACATAACTATCACCGCTACGGCGGGTGCAACCCATTCATATTTGGTGATAATGGCTGGTTCACATGGTGGGTAGGGTATTACGTTATCACTGGTCACATTCCTTAATGGGTATTTGACATAATATGGGTCAAAAGCATTGGGTTATATTTGCTTAGAGTGTCATGTTACGACATGATTCAATCAATAGTATATATAATATTATATTATGAAAAACCCGATCAAATGGTCAATTTGCTGGCTACCCGAGAAGCAGCCTCTCAAGGGTTCAATCCTCACCCCTTGCAAGGCCGGAGGTCCTTTTCAACCTTTGGTAGAGAGCCCTCTCTACCTTAGGTAGGGTAAAACATGTCTCGTCTCAACCTCCCCATACACCGTGGAAAACGGTATTGGGACCCATAACCCGTGGAAGATGGTATTGGGAGTTACTTTACTTTTTTTAAACTAAAAACAACTAAATAAGCAAATAAATCAACTAACAAAAGTCGAAATAACCTAAAATGCACTTAATCCTAAAAATACCAAATATTGGAAATTTAAGCATAAAATTTAAACTTATTTTTTAAAAGTCCTAAATACTTAAAAATAATTTTTTTTTAAATTGTATTTTTCAGAATTTTATTTTATTTATTATGAATAAAAAACATTTTTAAACTAATTAAATGAAAAAAATCATTAAATCAAAAGAGAAAAAACATTTTTAAACTAATATGAAACCTTTTCAAAAATTTAAGCAAATTTAAAATTCCCCCCACAAATTAAATTTCCCCCCCCCCCAAAGTTTGCATCAAGGCCATTCCAAACTAATTGCAAAAATTAACTCCTCCTCCTCCTCCTCTCCTCCTGTACCGCCACACCTCCCTCTCATCTCACCACAAATCCCGTCACCACCACAACTCTCCCGTTATAGACCCATCAGTCCCGTCACCACTGGTAAGTATTGTTATGTTCTTTTTGTACACATCGTTCTTACACATAAAATAACCCTGTTAAGCCTATTATCAAATTGAACATTTGTTTCGAGATATCCTCTTGTAAATTATGTCATTTTCTTGTTAAATTTAGATAGTTATTTGGTTAAAAAAATTTAATATAAAGTCTGTTACCACATGAACCTGGAACCATAATTTAGCTAGTTAATTTCTTATTTTTCCTTGACCCAAACACCCCTTTAGGAACTATTTCATTAGACTTTATTCAATTCTTAGCATAATTCAATACCACATTCAATCTTTGAGCTATCCTCATTACTTGGAATGTATTTTTTAACTTTTAAGATCATCAATTGAAGTTTGATGTTGTCTTCTATAATCTTCAATAACTTGGACTGTCTTTTTAACATGCCTGAAGGGACTACATTTATAAACATTGCTGCTCGGATAAGTGGGACACATTTATAAACATGGACAAGTCTTGGATAGGAACTAATAGGACCAACAAATCTTATGTTGATGGAGTAGCAGCGTTTATTGATTATGCGAGTACACAACTGCGGAAGATGGGGAACATCGACCCACGAGTTAATAAAAATGAACTTTCAACGCCATGTCCGTGTACAGATTGTTTAAACCACATAGAGCATAAAGTGGAGAAAGTGCAGTTCCATTTATTCAGCAATGGGTTTGATCTAAGCTACCTAAACGGACTAAACATGGAAGAATCGGTCATCAATAAGTACCGAAACACACATTAACGCTACAAAGAGTTTGTTGACGACGAATTTTGCTTCATATATTCCAACAGATGCCCCAACAGTAGAAATGGTTAATGCTACAAAAGATAATTTTGATGAGGATGATCTTGTCAAGTTTCAACAATTATTATTAGGCGCAGAGAAGCCTCTTTACGCGGGATGTCCGACTTCACAAAGCTGTCCGCAATAGTTAAACTACTCAACTTGAAGGGTAAAATACGGATGTTCGATAAGTTCTTTACTTGAATTACTAGGATTGTTAAAGAAGATGCTACACTGGTAATGAAATGGTGGAAAAAACTTATCAAGCCAAAAAAATTTTGAAATTGATGGGATCGGGATACAAAAGATACAAGTATGTATCAACAAGCGCCTTCTTTCTTGGAAGGATGACAAGGATTTGACTGCGTGTCGAACTTGTGAGATATCAAGATGAAAGGTGGATAATAAGACACATAAAGTGTCGAAAACATTCCGCAAAGGTAATGTGGTAATTTCCAATTATACCAAGACTACAACGACTATTTAAGCTAGAAAGTATTTCAGAAGATTTAAGATGGCACGCGACAGGAGGATACCCGATGGTGTGTTACGTCACCCCGCAGATTCAAAGGCATGGCGTACCATAGATGAAAAATTCCCGAATTGCTGAAGATCCAAGAAATCTACGGCTAGGAATATCGGTGATGGGGTTGGCGTCAACTCGGGGAAATAGGCATCACGATGTATGGCAGTTTTAAGCGTTATATACAACATTCCTCCATGGCGTGTATGAAAAGAAAGTTTATCATGCTTCGTTATTAATATCGGGATACCCGGAAATGATATCGATGTTTTTTAGAACCGTTTGTTGATGATGCAAAACCTTATTAAATCTGAGGTTGATACATATGATGCATCCACAAAAGATAACTTTAATCTACGTGCCATTGTGTTAAGGACAATAAATGATTACCCTACACTTGGTATATTATGTGGCTGCCCTGTTAGGAATTGGAAATTCCATGTTAAAATGTCGGTCACCCCAATTATGGTCTAGCATATGTTAGCTCGTAGACTTGTCGTTATTTACGTTATTTAGTAGTTAATTAGTTAGTTTGTAGCGTAGTTTAGTTTAGTGTAACACCGTGGAGGAAGGACGGGGTCTTTACCCACTGTATACCTGATCCACAGGCCGTCAAGAGGTCGTGTAGTCTGTAAGTATAAATACCTTGGAAGGGGTGGTGCTTCTTTCAATCTAACCTTTCATTTTTGTAAAGCAAGTCTCTAACAAGAACACCCATCTCTTATCTTTCTCTCTCTAAATGGCTAACATGTATTTTCATCATCCAAGACCACCCGAATCATCAAACAACACATATTTAAGATCCTACAAATGGTAGCAGAGCCTAGGTTTTGTTGTTCATGTTGATTCTTGTGGTCCGATTCACGGTTTCTTGTGCGGTTTGTTATATATGATGTATACGGTTATTTTCTTTGAGACTGATTTTTACTGGTTTTATGCATATGGTGTTATGTATATGGTTTGATGTATACGGTTCTTACATTTTCTGGTCTCACAAGTGATGTAGTCAAATTATTTGTATCAGTCTTATTACAAATTCTTCAAACAATTCAGTGGTCAAATAAACTTTTTATTGGTCTTACAAGTGGTCATAAAGTCCTGGTCTCTACATATGTTACAATATCTGGTTTGTCCAAACAGATATAAGCATGGTCATTTTTTTTGTCAATAAGGGTTCTTTGATGCATTTTTTCTGGGTCATTCATATAAGCGAGTTGTGATAACTGGGGCAAGCGAGTTGTGTTAACTTATAATCTTGCTAGCGACTTGTCTTTACAAGTTAGCAATTTGTGATGAAGCTAGCGACTTGTCTTTACAAGTTAGCAATTTGTGATGAAGCTAGCGACTTGTCTTTACAAGTTAGCGATTTATGATAAAAATGTCGTAGCGACTTGCCACGTAGCAAGTTTCCAAGTAGCGAGTTGTGTTTTGATGATGTTGCGACTTGTCTCATGACCCTTGAATGTAGCGACTTGTGTGTTTTGACATACGAAAAATCTAGCGATTTGTTGACTATTTTGAACAAGACAGAAATGAAGAATGAGAAGACTAGACCAACAAATACCAAAAAACCATATACCATTTAACAAACATCACTAGACCTCAGGTTAACACAAACCATCATCAGTCCATGATTATTCAAAATGAAAAAGAAAATAAATCGAAGGAGTAACATCAGATCCGAAAACATTAATACAACTTCATCCATATCTATCCTAATCCCTTTAATCACCAACATACTCGACTTCAACAAGACTCCAAACAATTCGAATACAAAAAATATACACATAATCTCAGATTTGTTACAATGTTTTCTTTAATCTTTATAAGATTTATTTTTTGTTAAACAATTACCATCATCGATTCTTTTGAAGCCAAGCTTCTTGATTTATTATCCGAACTATTTGAGAAAGAACAACACGATTTCGTATCATTCTTCTCTTATTCGTTTAAGTAAACACAAGGACGAATCATCAAACTTAAACCTTACCCGAGACCATTTAAAGATCTTGAAGGACCATCATCTGTTCTTCATCCGTGCTATCAAGAAAGGTGTTATGTTTTTTATTCGTTTTTTATGAGGATAATGAGATCAGTTTTTGGTTGGGTGAGAGAACCAGAAAAGCTGGAGGTGAATGTTTAATATGTTAAGAAGGATTAGGGTTGCAATCACTTAGGGAAGTGGTATTTTATACCCCGATAATTAGGGTAAACTTCTAATTGGATCGAGTCTTGATTTCATGGGCTGCAATTGGATAACTGTGACCCACGATGTACATTTTGTTGAAATGACTTGGGCCGAGTATTAATCTGCTTGTGAGGGATATGATAAACATTGTGTTCCCTAATTGGGTGATACAAATTATTTTGATACATTTGGTTATTTAATTGAGTATGTGTGTGGTATGACAATGATTAAAACCGGATATAGGCGTGAATTGATATGTAAGAATCAGGTTTGTTTATGTTCGGTTTGACTAGGTGGGATTTTTATTTGGATCACTTGGTGCGTTCTGAGAAAAGTCATTGGACCGGGCTTGAGTTGTATAAGTGATGACTTGGTTTTGGATAATTGACAGATGGGCTTCTCAAAATAGGAGATTTGGATAATGAGATTTGATTATGAGATCTAATGATGAGATTTGTTGTGGTATGAGGTTCGATACTTTGGTTTATACACTTTCACGGAGAATACTATTTCACGGCTTAAATTAATGGTTGAACAAAGTTGACCATGGGGTTGTTTGGATGGTATTTCTTATTTGAATTTGAAGTGAGGTTTTCCGGGCACGTTTACTTATTTCGTCTTCTTTCTTTCCACCCTTCTGCGAAGATGACTTGTTTGGGCATTTTTAGAGTGTGATAAAAGACTTGGTTATTTAATTACGTTTGTGATTCTCTCTTGCTTAACCCACAACGTAGCTATCACTTCGGTGTCTCACTCAGTTGAGAATGTCAAGAGGTTTTGTACATTGGGTACACCGTTTCTTTTTCACGAGGATTAGTACAAGTTTAAGTAACAAATCTGGGGAATTTTACTTCATGATCAAGTTTGGTATATCGGGTTTACTTCACCATGTTGTCACTACAATAGCCAACAAAATGCATGAATGATGTGTTTACCAAAGTATTTATTGGATGGTTGATGATATTATTGATGTTGAAGATTAAACCGTTGATGAACCGCTGCATGTTCCCCTAAAATAGATATTCACTGAAACCTAATTTGTCATTACACATTCAAGCTAACATTGTTTACGGTTTTGTCTTGATTTTGTAAAATCCCGCGAAAGAATCTATTTCTCGGTTTAAATCATAGACTTGTAAAATCCCCGTGACAATGGATACATCCTGGTAATTGTAAAGTGCATTTCCGGATCTATCTTACGGTTTATTATTGGTTTTGTAAAATCCTGCGAAAGAAACTATTTCTCGGTTTATGTGCTTTTAACCACGGTCGTGATGAAAACCATTATCATAGTTCACTTAAAACGTCAAAGGAGGCTAGATTTGAGCTTTTAACTAGAAGATGTGACAGCGGAGTTAATTCACTATTATTTATTTGAGGTTGAAGTGAATTATCACGGGCGAGTGTACTTAGTATCTGAAGGTATCGGGGATGGATGGATGAAGATTCTTCATGATCCTTGTTCGAGCTTTTTCCAAAAAATGAAGACTTGGAAATCTAGTTATTTTTGGGAGTCTTTTCTTTTTCTTTTACCACTTTTGGGAATTGGGCTCTTATCGCTACAAAAATAACTATCACTTTAAGGAGTTACGTTGTAGTGCTCAGTGTCACATTTAATTGTGGATTTTCAAGAGGTGATGTACGTCTTATACTTGATGGTTGGTTGGATGAAGAGTGTAGAGTACTTAGAGATTCAATGGAGGATGAATTCACCAGCAGCTCTTTGTTACATATGTGCAAGTTTAAGTCCGCGAGTTGGGTTAGTTTACTTGAGGTCAAATTCATCATATTGGGTTTTCTCCATCATTTACATCACGACAAAGAGCCTCTTGAATGATAATGGGGTTGATTACATGTTTGCCAGAGATGATGAAAAGAAGAGATATGACGTTTGAACACAACGGTTCAAGCCTCGTACTCTAAAGAAAAAGTATGCGTCTCGGTCGCGCTTTATCTTTGAAAAGAAATCTTCTTATGACGTTTGAACCTACGATTCAAGCCTCATTCTCTAAAGAAAAGAAAATTAATGCGTTCCGAGTGTGCTTTATCTTACGAGAGAGAAATCTTCCACTAATGACCATTCTCATCCACATGCTTCATGCTTTTCCATGCGGCTTTTCAAACATCAAGTGAACCAG
>OU343218.1:188760700-188899796 GCA_910596185.1 Chrysanthemum makinoi | reverse complement strand
AAAGGAGGTTTCTGGTTTGACATTGACCTTGGGTCAAGGGTCTTTGAAGGGGGAACCATTGTTATGTGGGGATTATTGGCACATGAGGTGCACGTGCACAACCTTAGGTTGGTCACGTGAGTTGCATATGATATTCTCCAACAGATTTTCCGACTAACTTTGGCGCCTTATTCACTTTAAATACTCAAAGATTGTGATTGTACAAAATGTTGTAATGGTTCTATGCGATTGTAATTCCAATACTACATTCTTGTTCTTGAATCTTTAGTCACTTTTATCTCTTCTTCCAGTATTGTTACTCAAGAAGAGCATCTCACTAAGCATATTGGAAGCTACCCATAATCCTAATTTTCTGGATTAAACTTGTTCCCCAACCGTGGCGTTGTGGCCTCGGTCTCCCACCTTCTTGGCGGCAACAATATCGTTATATTCCCGGATCCATCATTATAAACAACTTGACACTCTTTCACATTAAATTATTAAGATAGATAATTAATTATTATCAAAGGATGTACGACTCAGTTTCAAGATTACGAGACTAAGAGTTGTGACTAACCGCATGTCATCTTTCTTAGAGTCTGAGCCTGGCACTTCTATTATTACATCAAACAACAATTGAATTGTGATCAAAGAATTAAGGGATTACGTTAGATAATTGAAATAGAATTATTTATAGTATATATAATGAATGAATAACATTTTCTTTAATAAATTTTGTAATAAACTTATTAATGTATTTTTAAGCAATACAAGTGTTAATGCATCATATACACACTACAAATGATTGTAATAAATTATCTTTCACAACATTTTAATACCTCATTTGTTATTTATTTTGAAATCGTACACTTTTTTATGTCAAAAACATACCAAAAATCGGTAGAATTGAAACTGTTAGAACGAGTTAAAAAGTTCGAAAAAATGATATAATCATAAGAGTGTCATCGGGAACCAATCAAAACACTTTTTGAAATTTTCGGAAAAAAATCAACTTGTAAAACAAATTAAATGTTTTCTATAAAAATTGGGACGAATTTATTAAAGGCAAATGATGTAAAAGTGCAAAGTGTTAAGTCTATGATTTAGTATATGTGATGTTACTCATATATACATGGTTGTTTAAATACCTTTATAGTTAACTCCACATGATTTTTACGACTTATGTTATGAGTTTTATTTGCATTTACGGGCACTATTTTACTATAATCTCACACCAATATGAGACAAATAGAATAAAATAATATTTGAACAATACCAACAAGTTTAACAAATAACAAAATGTAAAAGGTGTATTTTTTTAGAACTAATTTATTTAACATGTTACCTTTCAAAACGATGTGGTGCGAAGAATATAAAATAAAATATACCCCATGTTTAGTGATGAGTAGGTGTGTATTTTCATACCGCATAAATGTAATTAATTGACATTTTCTTTTACTCAATTACGATTATAAGTCTCTCTCAACAAATTTGACCTTCTACCTTCATAATATTATCAACTACCATTTTTGTATTACCGCAACATCACGAGGGTAATCCACAGTTTTTATATAAGTCAGTTTAATAGCGCTTATTTTTATTCAAACATAAATTGTTTATCGTCCGTTAAATTTATTTAAAGCGCACATACCTTGCTAGTGCTAATATTATGCATTATACCAAAAATAAAAATTAACTTTAAAAATAATTGTTATTGTGTTTATGACTGAATTAAACCTTAATTGCTATTAAATAATGTTTAATGTATTATGGATATAAAATTCTGAAATTAAATTTGGCTTAAAAATCATGCAAAGGTTAGTTAACAAGTAGTGATCGTGTAGACTACTCTAAACGCCTTTGAATTCGTTATAAGTAATCAGTCATGTCCATCTCGACATTCTCTTGATCATCGGCATTATTGTCGTTATAACTATATTGTTTTTCCAAGTTAAAAGGAATGGACTTGAAGAAAACCCAAAAGGTAGTCGTTAAGAAAAGAATGTGTGTATTGGATAGGAACATAGACAAATGGTCGACGTTTGATATTTCTAGATAACCTGGAAATGTTCTATTTACCGCGAGTCAAAAAGCTTTTAATAAATTGACCCTTACTTAACCTATGCAATGCAAACTTTGACCATAATTTTAATCATCAAATTTGGTCTTTTGTTCAAGTTGGTGCAAATATGAAGAGATGTACTAGTAAAATTTTACAAGGTCGTAATCTATTACTTTGTACTTCCTCCGTCCTATATTAATTGTCATGTTTTGACTTTTTAAGTCTTTCTTTTTTAACTTTAACTTTAAATATTTTTGTTTGTGTTATATAATATTTAATAAAAAATATACTAATAAAAAATACGTTTAAAACTCAATCTATTCATATATTTTGTATCAAATATTATATAACACAATTAAAAATATTTAAGGTCAAAGTTATAAATAAAAGACTTAGAAAATTCAAAGTGGACAGTCAATATGGGACGGAGGGAGTACATGATTTAAAAGTTGATTGAGATATTACATTCTATGTAAAAGTGTCAGTTCATTTCTTAGAAATAACTAGGGAATACATGAATTAAAGTTTCATGATAAAAATAACTCAAGAGCTGAGCTTGAGCTTTACAAATAAGGCTTGAAACAAGTATGTCTCGAGTCAATCTTCTCTAATGTTAAATGAGCCAAGTTTTGTGGAGCTAGGGCTTGGATCGACTCACTTACACATGTCCTTATACGAATTAAGATAAAGTACGTAAAATTACTCACACTAGACTTTATTCTGTTTATCTAAATTGGATTCCAAGCCAACAAATGTACTAGACATTCCAATACTTGGAAGTTCACAATAAGCATGGTTGAAATATTCATTAAATTTGATTGTACTAGATAATATTTTTTGGATGAATATAACGTTTATGAGCTAAAATACCTTAATGTGCATCTAATAATATGATCATAAACTATGTTAAGTCTTGCATAGCTAGTGATTTGATATTAAGCCGCTCTCAGTGAAGAAGAAGGAAAGTAGCGAAGGGAACTCTTGATCATCTCACTCTCATCATAATTGAATCCACCATTACATACGAGTACCCTAATCAGCCCCGAAAACCAGTTTCCATCCATCTTGTCTTTCTCTGAACCATGACTACGCCTTCGCTGCATGCTCCGTATGTCACTTAACTCCATTTTTTTAGGAAACCTATCTGATCCAACAAACACTTGCCACCTTGATTTGCTAGAACTCGCTAGTTTGGAAACTTGTTCGTTCTTGATATTAGCGTGAAACGAATTTGATCCAGAAAAAGAATCAGAATTCCGTCTAGGTAAACCACCAATATTGTTGTTCTTCTTGGAACTTGCTTTATTTTTTGGGTTCGGGTTTTGGGTATCCGTCAAGGGATCAATTACTTTTCCACAGAAGATGATACCGGTCTTTGGTGTACCGAAAGAAAGGGATTCTTCAATGAAAAAACCTAGGAAATTATCTTGGTTAAAATGAGAAGAATTATACGGAGAGGAAATTATAGGGTTTTGATTTTCATCATCGTTAGCGAAAAGTTGTAGGTCACTGAAAGACAGTCTTTGTTCTGATCTCGTGTCATCATCCATGATTTGCAAGAGTTATGTTTTTGAATAAGGTTTCGTTAGATCGAGTGATTCATGCATGCATGACATGACTGATGACATGATACATAAATATAGATATTCTTGGGAAAGAGCCAAGAGTGGAAGAATCGAATGGAAGGTACGTAGAAAATGGGTACGCGTTGTCGTTTGGGAATTCTAGATGGCTTGAAATATGGGGGCATATATATAAACGATTTATAACTACCAAAAACACGTTAATATTTCTGAACAAATACAATCGAACTATATTTTTTTCATTGGTACTGAACAACAAAAATATGAATCTTAACTCTTAATTAACATCAATGTATTGATTAGTTAGTTTGACTTTATTAGAGTAGATATTTTAAATCTTAAGTTCTTTTGTTTTGTTATTTGTCTTATAAAATATAAGCCTGTGACTTAACTATAGCCAAATGAGTAATAACCCCAAAACCTTTAGACGGCAAAAGAATTAAGAGAAGTTGGACAATGTTTCATGCATAAAGTTTTCATATAATACTATATAATTATTAGTTGTCAATGTATTTTTAAGCAGGGGCGGTACCATAATGGGGCAGTGGGGCAACTGCCCCCGCAAAGTTCACTCGAGTAGTGTCGATTTTCTGAAGATGGCCAGTGATTTTTATTTTGCCCCCATAAATGGGTAAATAGTATAATGATAAAAATTTATAAAATAGTTGTATCATAGTCAAGTGGTTAAGGACATTTGCACTTTCGTGAAGATATAATGTTCGATTCTTGTGTTACTCTAGATTTTTGTGAATTATTGTTACCCATCTTTTTATTTTCGCTTAACTACTTATGTATATCGATTAGAAAAAGTAAGTATATGCTAACAATTGTGCATATCATCATCAATTCTTAGTTTCGGTTTTTGCATGCAAACAAATACAAAAAAATCACTTTCAATCAAATCGATTTCATTATAGCAACATAGGTCGCGTTACTGACATGACCCGATCTGACACTCACTTTTAACTTTTGCCCCCTCTTAAAAAAATTTCTGGTACCGCCCCTGTTTTTAAGTGAATAGATTACTCCAACAAAACTTTTAAGTACAAAGAATGTTGATGAAATCTTACATCTCAGCCCGTTATATAAGCGGTAAAGCTAACATAAAAAATTAAACTACTTTTATATATGAAGGAACAAACTACTACTAGATTACAGTTGACTCAACACGATACTAAATATAATCTACACTTTCCTTCGACCTTGAAGCTTGATATCCAAAGAGTCATAAAAAAACCTCTTGTTCTTCGGATAGACCATGTGTATTGTACTCGTCATCATCATATGGGTCATAATCTTTATCATCCAATGTTTCCTTCCAACTTTCGTACAAGCTCTTATTCCCATATCCACTTTCACTTTTTGAATGTTTTGAAGTCATAAAGTTCTCAGTTTCATCATTAACATTTTTCATGTCACTTTTACTATCATCACTAACATGCACACTAGACATACTACACGCAGCTACTGGTATAAAAGCATTAGGAGAGGTAGACAACGAAGGAATTGGCTTCTTATTAGCCAATTGGTCCACACCTGCAGGAGTAGCAACATTAGGCGTTTTATTCCGCAAACACTTGAGTATGATTCTTTTATATGAATCAATAAATAGTTAAACGTTGAAAAGTTATTTATTATGTTATCATATGCTTAAATTGTTAAAATGTAAACAAACTTTAGTAGACATATTACTTAGTTGTTAAACTCTTTAATAGTTAGTAACTAAGTAAACACGAAAAAATGTATCAACTTGATAATTGAAATAGAATAATGTTAATATTTTGCATTATACCTAAAATGAAAATCAACTTAAAAAATAGTTGTTATTGTGTTATACCTAAAATGAAAATCAACTTAAAAAATACGGAGTAGTTGTTATCGTGCAGTTGAATTAAACCTTACTTGCTATAGTATAATGTTAAAAATATGTTATCTATATATAATCCTGAAATTATAATTTGGCCCAAAATCATGCAAAAAGAGTCATGTAGACAGTCAAATGAAGGCTTAGCTACTAATGCCTTCAAATTCCTTAGGGCATGTTTGGTATAAACAGTTGAGGATGAGAAATGGAAATCAATTCATTTCTTATGTTTGATACCTTCAAAAAAAAAAAAATGGAGAGTTATAACTCTTAAGAATTGGTTCCTCTGTATTTTGTTTTCCCATCCATTTGGTAAGGATATGAACTCTTTCACAAAAGATTTTCTCCATTTTTTTTTTCAATTGTAGATTACATTGGAAAAAAGAACAAAAATATAAATTGGTAAATCGTGTGCATCTCACACACTACCAAAAATTGAAATTGGTGAAACCCTAGCCTATATGGGGGTTTTGATGATTTTCTATTTTGCTTCTTCTCCACCGTCGACCCTTCGCCTCTTTCTACAGTGACCCTCCTACACCTTTTCCGTGCAAAAGTGAGTAAAATTTCCCATTCACTATTGGATGTTCAATTTTATTTTTTGTGAATTGCTTGAAAGTAAAGGTAGGTTGTGTAACAGCGAACACATGCTTGTAGATGAGTAAGTATCAATGTTCTTACATACAAGCGGTGACAATTCGGGTCGGGTTCGGGTTGTCAGGTTGACGGGTCAGAAAATCCCAACCCAAACCTGGCCCATTTAAATCATTGGGTCAGCTATGTCAACCTTAAACTGTTTAGACATAGAGTTGACCCATTTAACCTTTTTTATATACAAAAGTTAGCATATTACACCAGTTAAACAGGTTGTCGGATCAACCCGTTTAACACATTTAACCCGCATATTAAATTATAAATAATTTTGTGTTTATGAAAAAAAATCTTAAACGGGTTGGCGGGTCGACCCACTTATTTTATTCTCAACCCAAACCTGACTTGTTTAATAAGCGGGTTAGATAGGTCGATCCAAACGTGACCCGGAATCTATTTAGCACAACCCGAACCTGTTAATTTTTGTGTCGATTTAAGGTCAGGTTTCGTGCCAGGTAAGAAATTTCCACCCTACATACACTCGCTCATAATGAAAAAAACAAAATTATAATTAAGAGATTCCAAAGGTCCGGTGAAACTATAAGTATGTATTTTTAAGATAGTCTTAGATGTAGTTTGTCGACTACACAAGGACTTCTACAAGATATATGTTCGAGTGACAAATAATGAAATATATGAGAGGTGAAAAAGGTTTAAGATTAATTATGTTTAGTAATATTAAACAATAATATGTATATGGTATTAACTGTGGGCTTTTTTTCAGGGTTGTCTTGGAGCATTAGATGGAACATACATTAAATTGAGGGTTTCAACTTATAATTGAAAACTTTATTGGAAACTAAAGGGTGAGATTTGTACCAATGTCCTTGAGGTATGTATGAGAAACCTTATATTTACTTATGTATTGGCTGGATGGTAGGGTTCAGCAGCAAACAATCGAGTGCTTCGTGATGCTACTAGTAGGAAAAATGGTCTTAAAATATCTCGCGATATATGTTAAACTATTATTATTAGGATTAGTTTATGGCCAATTGTATGTTAGGCCCATTATGTAGCTTATATAATCTTGATGTACCTCTCATTATTATTTATTCAATATACACAAACTTACATGGTATCAAAGCCTAACCGATCCACTCTATTGCTTCCGCACGTTTTTTTTTTTTTTTTGCACTGTTGAATTTGATGCACACGAGGAGTAATATTATGATGCACACGAGGGGTATTGTTCACAGTGAGAGTCAAACCATTATATCCAAGGTTGACCAAGAGGCCTCGCAAGATTTCGAGTTCATTGTTTGTTAAATTGGTGCCAGTCATGATAGGAAACTGATAACAAATATGTCAATCGGTGGTGCTAACAAATATGTTAAACGGTGTTTAAAATATTGGTCAACAAAAAAACATATAGTCGGTTTTGTATTTTTGTCGATCGGTACTGTTCGGTTAAAATATGTCAATCGGTAGTGTTGGGTTAAACAAATTGATGTAATCTTTAGATGATAGGGTTAAACAAAGTATTTTAATAGTTGGGTAGGTGTAGAGAATCGAGACAAGAACACGTTATGGTTTTGTTGATTGGGAATCCAGTTGACTAAAACCAAAACAAAACAGAAACAATTTATGGTTTAGTATTTTGTTGTTTAGCCACCTAGGTAGCATCCACAAACGATCACTATACCCAAAACAACATTTTTTTTTTATTCGACGCTACCAAAAAAAAAAAAAAAAAAAAAATCATTCGGCCAATAAACCATCATCTGATTGGTTCTCAATATTGATTTTGTCAACCTGTTTTTTGTCAACCATAACCATTACCTGATTGGTTCTCCATTCTCCTAAACTCTACACAACGTTGAATTTTTATTTATTTATTTTTTTTGTTTTGTTTTGTTTTATTCGACCACTAAACACTTTCTATTTTATGTTCTTATTCGACCAATTTTTTTTTTCGACAAGTTTGTTATCAGAATAATAATTATTCGATCCACTCAACCCTAAACGCTCACTACAATGACTACGGATACAACTCATCCCCAACATGTCCTCACGTTATCAGATAAACTTATGGCCATGAATCACTTAACTACTTTTGTTCCGATTAAGCTTGATGTTGATGAGATGAATTACTCATCATGGGTATATTATTTTTCTCACATTTGTCATAGATATGGCATCTTGGATCATCTCGTCGATCCAGAAGCGTCCTCATCTACTACACCTCCTCCACCCCCGACTAAGGATGCGGAATGGCTCAAGGTTGACTTCATCATTAGGTCTTTGATCTTCTCTACACTTGCCTCGAATCTTCAAAAACGGTTGGTTGCTCTTAATCCCAAATCGCCAAAGAGGCGTGTGTGTCTTGAGGGATTTTCAAGACAATAAACGCCCTCGAGCTATGGCTTTGAAGGCGGAGTTACGTAATCTAAAGCTTGGGGACTTAACAATTGATGCATACTTTCAGAAAATTGAGTCTATTGCCTTGGTTTTGAATGGTCTTGGTTCTCCACTTAGTAACGATGATATTGTTACGTTTGCACTTGAAGGTTTACCTAACACGTATGATGTGATTTCAACCGTTATTGCTAGTCGGGAACCCTTTCCCGATCTCAAGACGGTTCGTTCTTTGTTAACCACGCAAGAGATGCGCATGAAGTCTAAGTTGGGTGCTGACGGTGATCTGGTTTCTGATCCTACGTTATATCGGAGTCTTGCAGGTTCTCTTCAGTATCTTACTTTCACTAGACCCGATATTACTTATGATGTGCAGCAGGTTTGTTCGTATATGCATGATCCTCGTGAGCCTCATTTCACTGCTCTCAAGCGAATATTACGGTATGTTCAGGGGACTTTGGCTTATGGTTTACAGTTATTTTCTTCTACTACTGAGTCGTTGGTTGCTTATTCGGATGCTGATTGGGTTGGTTGCCCTACCACTCGCCGGTCTACATCAGGGTATTGTGTTTTTCTTGGCAACAACTTACTTTCATGGTCCTCTAAACGTCAGCAGACGATTTCTCGTTCTAGTCTTGGTGAGTATCGGGGTGTTGCCAATCTTTGTTTCGAGACATGTTGGCTCGAAATTTACTACGTGAGCTTCATACACCATTGTCATCTGCTACTATTGTTTATTGTGATAATATGAGTGCAGTGTACTTGTCTTCTAACCCTGTTCAGCTTCAGCGTACCAAGCATATTGAGATTGATATTCATTTTGTTCGTGATTTGGTTGCTAGTGGTCAAATTCGAGTTCTACATGTTCCTTCAAGGTTTCAGTATGCTGATATTTTTACCAAGGGGTTACCATCCGCCTTGTTTACTGATTTTCGTGACAGCTTGAGTGTTCGGTCTCCTCCCGCTCAAACTGCGGGGGAGTGTTAGACTATTATTATTAGGATTAGTTTATGGCCCATTTTATGTTAGGCCCATTATGTAGCTTATATAATCTTGATGTACCTCTCATTATTATTTATTCAATATACACAAACTTACAATATATTCATATCATACATATAACTACATGTGCAAACACATACATACTTATTAAATCAAAAGCATTTTTTGTTATATGTACTTATTACCTTTGTGATGTTGGTTACACAAATGGTGAATTTTTTTTAACTCCTTACCATGGTCAATGATACAATCTTAATGATTGGTCTAATCTGCCTACCACAACTAAAGAGTTATACAATAAGAAACACTCATCAGCAATGAATGTTATCGAGAGATGTTTCGGTTTGATCAAAGCTATATTGTCAATCTTGCGTGACAATTCATACCATCAAATTGAATCGATGCCACGTATCATTATCGGTAGTTGTTTGATGCATAACTTTATACATACAGAAATGACTCAAGACCCCGTTTATATTGAAGTGTCAATTGATCACACACACAAGATGGAAATGAGCATGATGATGTTATTAGCACTGTTGAGATTTGAATGGAATGATCAGAGATAGTCTTGCCAATGCCATGTTTGACGAGTTTAATATATGGCGTAATAGTTGATCTAGTACTAGTGATTAGTTTCATGTTTATATTTTGCTTTGGATAACATGTTCTTTTAGCTGTGTTTGTTTGTTTTTTTTTTTTTTTTTTTCTTTTTTTTTTGTAAAGGGTTTTTCTGGTAAATATATTACTCTAAAAAAACGTTTAAGTATAGCGAATATAGGTGAAATCTCATATCTCAGCTTGTTATATAGGTGGTAAAACTAACATAACAAGCAACCTACTTCTATAGACGAAGTAACTACTATAAACTCTATTACATTTGACTCATAAATCAAAAATAAAAACTACTTCACATTTCGACCACCAATCACTACTACATAAATGGGTTTAGAGACCCCCTCATCAAGACCCTTTATAAAATAAAACGGTCTCAAGTGTTGTTTCTGGCCCGCCCAAAAGATTCAAGACCTGTTTTAAGATAAAAACCCGGTTTTGATGTAAATAAAAAGTCTAGACCGGTTTTCAAACTAATAACACGTCTCTATTACTCGTAAAATAGACCGGTATTGGTAGTGAAACCCGGCTTCTTTTTACTTTTTAGAAGCAGACATGTCTTTAACCAGTACCCGGTCTTGGTTCCCAAAAAATATGAGCGGGATTTTTGCCCTCTTAAATATTTTGAAAGGTTTTCAATCTTTTTCAACAAAACCCTCCCTAGCTACACTTTGATATGCTATCCCAACACACACACACCTACCCACACCCACACTCCGACTCTGCTCCGACTGACACCACCGTAATACAACTTCAATCGTGGCACATCTCTACCACCACCGCTGAATCGTGCCAACACCATACTATATATTTCTACCAAAGGTTTGTTAAGTCTTGAATTAAATCTGTGTTTTGTGGTAATTACTATGTATATTTGAAAAGTGATATATTTATTTTTCTCAAGATCAGTTAATTGATTAGCTTGCATTAGTGTTTGTCGCAAATCTTTTTTAAAGGTAATGTGATTGAATTAGAGTTAGTTTGGAAGCTGATTCATGTGGGTTAAAGCTTGCATAGAAGGTGTTTGATGAAATGCTTCATTTTGTTTAAATGTTTTCTTTGTTGTTGTTGCATACAGATGCTTCATTTTCTTTAATTAAGTATGAATTAAGATGATAGATGGTTTGAACTTTGAGGAATTTGTAATATTCTTGTCTGGTTTTTATTCTCTATCAAAGAAGGTTTAATATTTAGTACTTTTTGTGTTGCGTGTTGGTGACTCATTTAGCTTGGTTTTATTATGCATTTGTTTGAGCAACTCTTCATTAGAATGGAAGATGGAGGTTAAAGTTTCAGGTAATTGAATTGAGCTCGGGAAAAAAAAAGACATGTAAAACTTTGTTTTGAGGGTGTATAAGATTGCTTATTAAAACTGGTTTCTATATGATTATGTAATGTCATATGATGCTTGGTAATGTTTTGTTATGCTTTTAAGTTGATAAGGCTGAAATTGTGCATTCATTGATGGTTATGGTATAAAAATATTAACTCTTGTTTTTAATGTGTTTCTAGGTGTTAAAAGTAGCCATATTAATTTGTGACGGCTGAAGATCTGTGGTAATAGTTAGTGTTTGGGCATGGCTCATTAGAATAGAACATGTAGTGAAGAGAAGGAAAAGATTAGAAGTGGTATGTTGTGTATTGCTAAAATTGAGATACTTATAGTCTTACACCCATCTAAGCTAAAATAAACACCCCCTTAATCCAAAATCCATAACTGTAATAAGCTCATAACTAGGGACAAAGCTAAAACAAACACCTCTTAAGCAGTAGGCACCTGGCTAATTACTAAATTCATGTGCGCGTGATATAAACTATCACTAATCATCAAAAGTTGTATTTACATTAAAGGCAATAGAGTAGCTTTAGCAGAGCAGGGGCCTTTTGTATGTTTGGTTAGAAATGATCCATAAATGAATTAGCTTTAACTATCGTTGAGCGACTCTATTTGAGGGGCAGTTTTTACATCTCTCTTTACTAGCGACTTCAACAAGTTGTTTTAGAACCATGATGCCAAACCTGAATTTGAAGATATAGAGGATTTGGAATACACACCCAAACCTGAATTTGAAGGATACTTTAAAGTGACGAATGTGAAGAATGAGGTGTGATTTCTCAATTTTCTGTTAAATTATATAGCTGGTGTGCTTTGAAGTTAAATGATTTATTATCTGTTTGCATACAGGTAGAGCTGATCAAATTGTGGTTTTCTCATATGACAGAGGTGAAGCCTGGTATTTATGTCACATACAATGGAGACTTTTTCGATTGGCCATTCATGGAAAAAAGGGCTGCTCATCATGGCTTGAGAATGAATGATGTATGCTTCAAACTCTTGTTTTTTTTATTTAACAATCATAAAGGTCATGGTTAGCCATTGTGTGCTTTCTTTATTTAACATGATCAAAAACAACTGCGAAAGTTAGGTTTGTCACTGATACATGGCTATTTAGAATGAAGAGTAATATGCTTATTGTAAATATATGTCGTAAGTTTGGATAAATAATTATTTGTGAACGCTTAAACCAATCTGGAGATCATAGTATTTATCTTTCTAATTGACTTGTGAAAAAAGTCAAAATTGAAAGGCTTTGTTTGAGGGCCAGCATCCAATTTACTAGAATGGTGATTGATTTTTTCATTTAAATTACTTCTTTATTTTTTTCCACAAGAGCTGGGATTTCAGTGTGACGATATTCAAGGTGAATGTCGGGCTAAGTTTGCATGCCATCTGGATTGTTTCATGGCTTAAACGTGATAGTTTTCTACCTCAAGGGAGCCATGGCTTGAAGGTACATACTGTTTTTTCTTTTAGGTGTACTATTTTAGTCAATCTGCTGATAAAACTTACTAAAGCAACAAATTAATAGTAGATCAATAGTCATATATGATCTGGTAAGTTAATGTCTTTTTTGGCCGATAAAGATCACTAATTGACATGATTGTTGGGGTTGTCTTCCTACGCCGTACACCGCTAATCAAGAGAATTTGGCTTTACCTCAGGTTATGTTTCTTAGCGATTTATTATTAAATTTTTCCTTCACTAACTTGTCGAATTCCTATTTAAATGGTAAGTTTCGTGGACATGTTAAGACACTAACTTTTACTTATAATCTTTGCAGATTGAATATATTGTTTGTGCAACTAAAAGAGCCTGCTAAAGATCTAATTCAATGGCTACAATTGCTTAATTGAGAATTTACAACTTTCGCGTAGGTTGTCAACTGTAACTTGTTTTAGATGTTTTTGTGACAACCCGTACTTTCAGGTCATTTCTCGACACGATTCATGTCTCATTATTTCAACATTTTAGTAAACTTGGTTTACTTGTTTCAAATTCGCGTAACCTTGGAGGTTTAGCGGCGAATTCATGATCATGACATCACGTACATTTCATATGGACTATGATTAGTCTACATTTCATTGACATCTTTTGCATCATAATAATTCATTCACGACATTTCATTTCACCTTCAGCGCGTAATTTTTATGTTTAATAATCTTTATCGCGTGAGTTATTATTTTAACATTTAATCCGTTACTTTCAAAAATGATCCCGATGTATTTTTAAACTTACATTTAGTTTATAAAAACTATATTTTTAGTTTTCCTAGTGTTTCAAATTTATTTGGTATAATAAATCGTTAAAGTTTAATTATTACGTCGTTTTTCTTAAAAATGGTACGATAATTATTTTTATCACTCAAATTTCACAAGGAAAGTATTTTTACAATTTTTATCATCTCATTACATTCTATTTTGACTTATTAAAAACTTACTTGTACCAAAAAGTTATAATTTTCAACACTTTACTTACATTTCTTACAAATTATATAAACTTTACACATTATATACAAGTTTATACAAGATTTTAGAAAAAAAAAAATAAATATCTTCACATCCCTCCCCCCTTGGCCGACCAAGGGGGAGGGTAATAATAAATGAAGCATGGTTTTCTTTGATTATATAGATTGTTACTCAACTTAAAGTCTTACTCAAGTATTTACTCATTCACTTCACCATATTCACATAGTTAGTAAAAAAAAAATCTTTTCTCTCCTTTGTTCTTCTCCATAAAACCGGTCACAACATCAAGCACACAAGGGATCAAAATTTTCAAGATCAAGTGTTATTACAACCTAGTATATATCCTTTATATGGTTTTGAAATAAAAACCAAGGATATTTAGGTTAATCCTTGTTACTTTCACCTCTTCATTATCACTAGTAAGCTTGTTTTTATCATTTTCATATTTCCTTTTCATTTTCATATGTTTCTTTTCATTTTTGGAGCTTATATGCATGATATGTGATTTATACCATTTATTTCATGATTTATTGAGTTATATATACATATTGGTCATCCTATAATTATCCCCTTGGTATTGGTTGGTCTTGATGGTGATTAGGAACCCATGACACCCTAAGAAGGTGTATGGTAGGATTAGATTAGTTTTGGAGTTGATTTGAAGGGATTAGAATAGGTTTTGTCCGAGAAAAACTATTTTCGATAAGTATATTTTGTGTTCTGTCCTTGTTTTGCTTTTCTGGAAAATCCGACAGTAGGCACGACTTTTGGCCTTGATTTTTAGAAAATATACTTTAAAACGAATCCGTGGCCGCTTGAGCGGATAAAAACGGACTTATAACGAAGAAGTTATGGATTTTACAAGTTTGACGACGAAAATTATAATTTTCAGAAATTTCAGCAACATGTTTTTATTTTGTCGGGTCAAAAGCGAGCCTTAAGCTTCACAAATTATTTCGACTTCTCAAAAATATATTAGTTTACTTTGATACGAAGCTAAGGACATATTAAATGTAGAAAACGGATTTGAAACGACAAAGATATGCACTTTTTCATAAACTTGCCGTAACTAATTTTCTGCACACAATTAGCCAAAACCACCATCTTTAACCCTTATTATCTTTATGTTCGAGACCTTTTGGACGAAAACTCCTGAACTGAAACTTTTAGATATCGATACAAACTTTCCAAAACAGTCGAGTTCGTTCTCTAACGATCGGCGTACACCATTTTACGACTAGTTTTCCAAAGCCATTTTGGTAATTTCATGATTTTTCCGACGACATTGTTTTGCGACGAAAAGTGGTAATTTCACTAAAAATCATTATAAAACCATTGTAGGATGACATTTTGACGTAAAAACATGTAAAGTGATTTTTGAAGGGTCAAGACGTCAAAAGAGTATTTTTCGACGTCGAGTAATATTTTCAAAACTCATAAATGGTATAAATAACATATCAAGTGCATGCATAACATTACATTGCAACTCATGACATATCATATCATTGATAATAGGTCCCGGTTAGCACATCACATTAAACCTCGGTGTACTCACTTTTGCCATTATTCCAGTTTATCCAAGTGAGTTTTCATAGCCCCGTTTTACATGCTTTCGATTATTTTCAAACCCACGGGGAGAATACATTGCACTACATTTTTCTTTGTACGATACCAAGTATGTTAAATTCATTACATTGCTTAAGTTACGGCATTTGCCAATTTGAAAGTCCCCATTTCTTGAACATGAACCGTTAATCTTTGAAGCGAGGATGAGTGGATAGATCTATCGAGGGTGACGCCTCCATCCGGGTTGGTGAATCCCAACCAGGAAAACGGATGCATTTCATTTGATCACATTACGGAGTTGTCGGGCAAACACTCTGCAGGGGCATACATGATTGAACAGTCTAGTTTCGGGGTCATGGGCTTAGAGCAATTGTAACATTATTTTTACGTGACTTGATGGTCATGCATGATAGATACTTGTGTAGTCGTATAAAACATTTACATAAACCTATGATTTCTCACCAACATTATTGTTGACCGTTTTTAGCAATGTATTTTCGGTAATGGCGAGGCATTATCATCATGACATGGTTTAGGGACCTACATTTTGAGTCGTGGTGTCGACTTACATTATGTACATTATGGCACTTTATTTCAAAACATCGTTTGGATTTGTATTATATTTGTATTTCCGCAAACTTTGTAAACCTTTTGGGACCGATGTTGTACTCTGAATGTTTTTATGAAATATCCAACGATGTGTTTTTAAAGCGACACTTTAGGTCGTTCAATATAACTGTGATGTGGTGCTATGACAGTCAATCCCCGGGAATTCCATTCCGCTGCAAAACAGGTAAATTGGGGGTGTGACAGATTGGTACGAGCTACGATTATAGAGAACTAGGTAGCATCATTGACCCTAGACTATAGCTACATTATCATAGCATCTCATCATTTCATCATAGTGCATATTCATGTTCACTTTTCATGCGGATTCACTTACATTTGATTCGAGATTATTTACTTTTATTTCACATCGGTTGTCACAGACATGTCTTCAGATTCACATCCCATCACCATATCATCGGACTCTAGCTCGGATGATGTTCCAGCTAACCCCATCATGGATGATGTTGCATCACATTCCACGGAGATCGTATCTTCCATTGGATCTACTCCAGTCTTTCCACCTATCATGATCGACACTGAGACCGAACCCTTCGAGGAGGCCGAGGTTGCACCCACTCCTCACGTTAGCCCAGCTCACGATCCACCAGCACCACTACTAGCACCATCACCACCATCATCACCATCTCCATCATATTTTATTAGAGATCCTTTACCTACGACAGACTTGCCGCCCAAAAAGCGTGCTCGTTTTGATATCCCTACACCAGCATCTACTGAGCCCGAGCCACCCGTTAGGTTTGAGTTAGGAGAGAGTTCTAAGGCTGCAGCTGCTCGACAGCCTTCTACCGAGGCATTAGGAGCCCGTATTGATGATCAACAGATCCAGATTGATAGGTTGTCACGACAGTTGGAGGAGTTGTCGGTAGATAGGATTGAGCCCATCGCTGAGGAGGTCGAGGGTTTGATATTAGGCAGGGTTTGTATTGACTTATCTCATCGAGTATTCAGATAGGCAGATAGAGGACAGGGAGAGTATTGTTGCTTTGCAGGGTCAGATTGATGAGTTGAGGAGTTTGGTGGATAGTTTGGTTACTCGGTTCGCGATCTTAGGATAGGGCGGAGCACCATGAGGTGCCTTATGTAGACTTTGTCATTGTATAGTTTTGACCATTATTATCCTAGTCACAAGGTGTGTGACGTAGTTTAAAGAACTTGTTGTATTTTGGTTGTTGTACAAACAAATGTATCAAGTATTGACTCTACTATGTAGGAATGGTTATTATTATCTATGATATCGGTCCATGTAGGCGAAATTTTCATGTATATTATCCACGTGTGTTGTGATTATATTTGTGATATTTCGTTATTGTTCCGTTGTGATTCCATTTATCTTTATGCATGATGTGGTTGTGGATATATTTGTATGATGGTTGTTTCTACTTACGAGTTCTCATGATTGTTTCATCTTGTGATTTTGAAGAATTATGACGCCTAAGAAAGTTACACCGGAAATGACCCAAGCAGAAATTCAAAAGTTGGTGAATGATAGCATTGCTAATGCTCTAAGAGTCGAAAGGGAAACAGTGGCTGCTGCTGAAGCCGCTAGGCTAGCTACTGCTACTGGTAATGCCGGAGGATCTGGGGTTAAGAAATGTTCGTACAAAGATTTCAAGAGTGGTGAACCCACTAAGTTTCGAGGTACCGAGGGAGCTACTGCAATGGTACGATGGTTTGAAAAGTTGGAATCGGTGTTTTTGCTTTGTAACTGTCCGGATGATAGTAAGGTTAAATTTGCTACGAGCACATTACTCGATGGAGCGTTGTCATGGTGGAATTCATACGCTCAACCGATTGGGATGGAGAATGCTTTTAAGCTTACTTGGGAGGAATTCAAGGGCTTGGTGACTAAGAAGTTTTGTCCTCGAACGGAAATCAAAAAGTTGGAGACGGAGTTCTATGAGTTGGTAACTATTGGTTATGATATCGACACTTACATTCGGAGATTCCAGGAATTGGCCGCATTATGCCCGTCGATGGTATCGGATAACGAAAAGTTGCTAGAGGCTTTTATTGGAGGACTTCCCGAAGTTGTTCAAGGAGATGTGACTTCGTTTGATCCACAAACGATTGAGGAAGCTATTCGAGTGACTCAGAAGTTGATGGCACAAGTGGTGAAGCGAGGTAAGTACACCACCACCAACCGAAACAACAACAACCCCAACAACCGTTTCAACAACAATAACCGAGGCAACTACAACAACAATAGCAACAATAACAAGCGCAAGTGGGACAACACTAGGGGTAGGAATGCTACTCAACAACCACCCAAAAGGCAAGAAGTTGCTAAGGCTTATGTTGCGGGACCAAAAGAAGGAAAAGGATATACGGGGGTTTTACCGAAGTGTAACAAGTGTTTGAGTCATCACAATCCGGGTCGATGTCCTGATCCGTGTGAAAATTGCAAGAAAGTTGGTCACCGTACTAGGGATTGCAAGTGGCCACAAGTTACATGTTTTGGTTGCGGGGAACCTGGACACTACAAGAAGGATTGTAAGAAAGGAAAGAATCAAGCAAATCCGAATCAAGAAGGTTTGGCACGAGGAAGGGTTTACGTCATCGGAGGCGGAGAAGATAGGGAGGACCGAATGTCATAGCAGTACGTTTCTTCTCAACAATCGTTACGCTTCAGTTTTATTTGATTCGGGTGCCGATAAAAGTTTTGTGTCCAATGCATTTGCACCTTTGCTCAACATTAAGCCAACCACCTTAGATATATCATACAACGTCGAATTAGCTAATGGTAGCGTAGTTAACACAAACACCATTGTTCGCGGTTGCACATTCAATTTTCTTAATCATCCTTTCAACATAGACCTCATGCCCGTAGAGCTTGGTAGTTTTGACGTCGTCATCGGCATGGATTGGTTATCTAAGCATCGTGCAAAGATCATTTGTGATGAGAAAGTTGTTCATCTTCCCTACAACGGCGAAACTTTGATTATTCGTGGGGAACGAAGTGGAACCAGACTTAGTATCATATCGTGCATCAAAACGGAGAAGTACATTAAGAAAGGTTGTCTTGCTTTCTTAGCTCATGTAACCGAGAAAAAGTCGGAGGAGAAGCGACTTGAAGATGTTCCTATTGTTCGTGAATTTTCTGAAGTATTTCCCGAGGATTTACCGGGACTTCCACCGGCACGTCAAGTAGAGTTTCATATTGACTTAGTGCCCGGAGCTGCACCGATTGCGCGAGCACCGTACCGTTTAGCACCATCCGAAATGCAAGAGTTGTCTAATCAATTACAAGAGCTTCTAGACAAAGGATTCATTAGGCCGAGTTCCTCTCCTTGGGGAGCACCGGTCTTGTTTGTGAAGAAGAAGGATGGATCCTTCCGAATGTGCATAGATTATAGAGAGTTGAACAAGTTAACGGTGAAGAACCGTTACCCACTCCCCAGAATTGATGACTTGTTCGATCAGTTGCAAGGTTCAAGTATTTATTCCAAGATTGATCTTCGATCGGGTTATCATCAGCTTCGAGTTCGGGAAGAGGATATTCCGAAAACAGCGTTTAGAACACGTTACGGTCATTACGAGTTTCAAGTGATGCCGTTTGGATTGACTAATGCACTGGCGGTATTCATGGATCTCATGAATAGAGTTTGTAAGCCGTATTTGGACAAGTTTGTTATTGTGTTCATCGACGACATCTTGATCTACTCCAAGAGCAAAGAAGAGCACGAAGAGCATTTAAGGATGATTTTAAGGCTACTCAAGAATGAGAAGTTGTATGCCAAATTTTCAAGTGTGATTTTGGAACCACAAAGTGAAATTTCTTGGTCATGTCATTGATAGTCATGGACTACAAGTTGATCCCGCAAAGATTGAAGCCGTGAAAGATTGGGCTACTCCAACAAATCCTACGAAAATTCGACAATTTCTAGGACTAGCCGGGTATTACCGAAGGTTCATCGAAGGTTTTTCGAAGATAGCTAGACCTTTGACCAAGTTGACACAGAAAAACAAGAAGTACGAGTGGGGAAAGAAACAAGAAGTTGCTTTTCAGGTGTTGAAGCAAAAGCTTTGCAGTGCGCCGATTTTGGCACTACCCGAAGGCATTGAGAACTTTGTTGTATATTGCGACGCTTCGCATAAAGGACTTGGGGCTGTTTTAATGCAAAACGAGAAGGTGATAGCGTATGCTTCTCGACAACTTAAGACTCATGAGAAGAACTACACAACTCATGATCTCGAGTTAGGAGCCGTAGTTTTTGCGCTCAAGATTTGGAGACACTACCTCTATGGTACAAAGTGCACAGTGTTTACCGACCACAAGAGTTTGCAATATATTCTTGATCAGAAGGAGCTTAATATGAGGCAACGTCGTTGGTTGGAATTACTCAGCGACTATGATTGTGAAATCAAGTATCACCTGGGAAAAGCCAATGTTGTGGCTGATGCTCTTAGTCGGAAAGAGAGGCCTAAACCTTTAAGAGTTCGATTATTGGGAATGACGATTATTTCTCCTTTACCATCGAAAATCCATGAAGCACAAGTCGAAGCACTTAAGGAGGAAAATCGACCAAGTGAAAAGCTTTATGGTATGCCCGAAAGCGCAAATGGTTTTGTAAAGAGAGCGGATGGAGTACTATGTTTCAAGGATAGAATGTGGGTTCCATTGCATGGCGGAATACGAGAATTGATTATGCATGAGTCGCATAAGTCAAAGTATTCTATTCATCCAGGATCGGATAAGATGTATCAAGATCTTAAGAAGCTTTATTGGTGGCAGAACATGAAAGCGGAGATTGCCACGTACGTTAGCAAATGTCTTACCTGCGCTAAGGTAAAAGTTGAATATCGAAGCCTTCAGGGTTTACTCCAACAACAGGAAATTCCTCAATGGAAATGGGAACGCATTACAATGGACTTTGTTACGAAACTTCCTAAGACATCGGGAGGTTACGATGCTATTTGGGTAATTGTTGATCGCCTTACCAAGTCAGCTCATTTCATACCTATTAGAGAGACTTATTCCATGGAGCAACTCACTAGACTTTATGTCAAGGAAATAGTTTCGAGGCACGGAGCACCAATTTCTATCATTTCCGACAGAGATAGTCGATTCACTTCAAACTTCTGGAATTCATTGCAAGATTCATTGAACCGAGATTAGAGGATGAGCACAGACATATCACCCACAAACCGACGGTCAAAGTGAAAGGACCATTCAAGCGTTAGGAAGACATCTTTGAGGGCATGTGTTATTGATTTTGGCAATGGTTGGGCTAACCATTTGCCATTGATAGAATTCTCGTACAACAATAGTTATCACACCATTATCAAGATGGCACCATTCGAGGCACTGTATGGTCGTAAGTGCCGATCACCTATTTGTTGGGCCGAGGTAGGAGACGCACAACTTACTGGTCCAGAAATGGTACGGGAAACCACGGAAAAGATTGTTCAAATTCGTGATAGACTTAGAACTGCAAGGAGTCGACAGAAAAGTTATGCGGATGTTAGACGCAAGGATTTGGAATTTCAAGTAGGTGACAAAGTTATGTTGAAAGTATCGCCTTGGAAGGGCGTGGTACGATTTGGAAAGCGTGGGAAGTTAAACCCGAGATACATTGGACCATTCAAGATTTTGAGCAGAGTTGGTCCGGTAGCTTATCGACTTGATCTTCCATCAGCACTTAGTCATGTGCACAACACGTTTCACGTTTCAAACTTGAAGAAGTGTCTTTCGGACGAATCGCTCGTTATTCCATTGGACGAAGTTCAGCTTGACGACAAACTCAATTTTGTGGAGGAACCTGTAGAAATCATGGACCGCGAGGTCAAGCGGTTGAAACAGAGTCGTATTCCGATTGTGAAAGTTCGTTGGAATTCTCGACGAGGTCCTGAGTTTACTTGGGAACGGGAAGACCGGATGCGACGCAAGTATCCTCATCTTTTCACAGACACCGTTAGACCTAACAACGATTGAATTCAGGGACTGAATTCCTTTTTGGATGGGCGAATGTGACAATCCGTACTTTCAGGTCATTTCTCGACACGATTCATGTCTCATTATTTCAACATTTTTAGTAAACTTGGTTTACTTGTTTCAAATTCGCGTAACCTTGGAGGTTTAGCGGCGAATTCATGATCATGACATCACGTACATTTCATATGGACTATGATTAGTCTACATTTCATTGACATCTTTTGCATCATAATAATTCATTCACGACATTTCATTTCACCTTCAGCGCGTAATTTTTATGTTTAATAATCTTTATCGCGTGAGTTATTATTTTAACATTTAATCCGTTACTTTCAAAAATGATCCCGATGTATTTTTAAACTTACATTTAGTTTATAAAAACTATATTTTTAGTTCTCCTAGTGTTTCAAATTTATTTGGTAAATAAATTGTTAAAGTTTAATTATTACGTCGTTTTTTTCTTAAAAATGGTACGATAATTTTTATATCACTCAAATTTCACAAGGAATGTATTTTTAAAATTTTTATTATCTCATTACATTCTATTTTGACTTATTAAAAACTTACTTGTACCAAAAAGTTATAATTTTCAACACGTTACTTACATTCTTACAAATTATATAAACTTTACACATTATATACAAGTTTATACAAGATTTTAGAAAAAAAAAATAAATATCTTCACATCCCTCCCCCCTTGGCCGACCAAGGGGGAGGGTAATAATAAATGAAGCATGGTTTTCTTTGATTATATAGATTGTTACTCAACTTAAAGTCTACTTCAAGTATTTACTCATTCACTTCACCATATTCACATAGTTAGTAAAAAAAATCTTTTCTCTCCTTTGTTCTTCTCCATAAAACCGGTCACAACATCAAGCACACAAGGGATCAAAATTTTCAAGATCAAGTGTTATTACAACCTAGTTTATATCCTTTATATGGTTTTGAAATAAAAACCAAGGATATTTAAGTTAATCCTTGTTACTTTCACCTCTTCACTATTACTAGTAAGCTTGTTTTTATCATTTTCATATTTCCTTTTCATTTTCATATGTTTCTTTTCATTTTTTGGAGCTTATATGCATGATATGTGATTTATACCATTTATTTCATGATTTATTGAGTTATATATACATATTGGTCATCCTATAATTATCCCCTTGGTATTGGTTGGTCTTGATGGTGATTAGGAACCCATGACACCCTAAGAAGGTGTATGGTAGGATTAGATTAGTTTTGGAGTTGATTTGAAGGGATTAGAATAGGTTTTGTCCGAGAAAAACTATTTTCGATAAGTATATTTTGTGTTCTGTCCTTGTTTTGCTTTTCTGGAAAATCCGACAGTAGGCACGACTTTTTGGCCTTGATTTTTAGAAAATATACTTTAAAACGAATCCGTGGCCGCTTGAACGGATAAAAACGGACTTATAACGAAGAAGTTATGGATTTTACAAGATTGACGACGAAAATTATAATTTTCAGAAATTTCAGCAACATGTTTTTATTTTGTCCGGGTCAAAAACGAGCCTTAAGCTTCACAAATTATTTCGACTTGTCAAAAATATATTAGTATACTTTGATACGAAGCTAAGGACATATTAAATGTAGAAAACGGATTTGAAACGACAAAGATATGCACTTTTTCATAAACTTGCCGTAACTAATTTTCTGCACACAATTAGCCAAAAACCACCATCTTTAACCCTTATTATCTTTATGTTCGAGACCTTTTGGACGAAAACTCCTGAACTGAAACTTTTAGATATCGATACAAACCTTCCAAAACAGTCGAGTTCGTTCTCTAACGATCGACGTACACCATTTTACGACTAGTTTTCCAAAGCCATTTTTGGTAATTTCATGATTTTTCCGACGACATTGTTTTGCGACGAAAAGTGGTAATTTCACCAAAAATCATTATAAAACCATTGTAGGATGACATTTTGACGTAAAAACATGTAAAGTCATTTTTTGAAGAGTCAAGACGTCAAAAGAGTATTTTTCGACGTCGAGTAATATTTTCAAAACTCATAAATGGTATAAATAACATATCAAGTGCATGCATAACATTACATTGCAACTCATGACATATCATATCATTGATAATAGGTCCCGGTTAACGCATCACATTAAACCTCGGTGTACTCACTTTTGCCATTATTCCAGTTTATCCAAGTGAGTTTTCATAGCCCGTTTTACATGCTTTCGATTATTTTCAAACCCACGGGGGAGAATACATTGCACTACATTTTTCTTTGTATGATACCAAGTATGTTAAATTCATTACATTGCTTAAGTTACCGCATTTGCCAATTTGAAAGTCCCCATTTCTTGAACATGAACCGTTAATCTTTGAAGCGAGGATGAGTGGATAGATCTATCGAGGGTGACGCCTCCATCCGGGTTGGTGAATCCCAACCAGGAAAACGGATGCATTTCATTTGATCACATTACGGAGTTGTCCGGCAAACACTCTGCAGGGGCATACATGATTGAACAGTCTAGTTTCGGGGTCATGGGCTTAGAGCAATTGTAACATTATTTTTACGTGACTTGATGGTCATGCATGCTAGATACTTGTGTAGTCGTATAAAATATTTACATAAACCTATGATTTCTCACCAACATTATTGTTGACCGTTTTTAGCAATGTATTTTCAGGTAACTGAGGCATTATCATCATGACATGGTTTAGGGACCTACATTTTGAGTCGCGGCGTCGACTTACATTATGTACATTATGGCACTTTATTTCAAAACATCGTTTGGATTTGTATTATATTTGTATTTCCGCAAACTTTGTAAACCTTTTGGGACCGATGTTGTACTCTGAATGTTTTTTATGAAATATCCAACGATGTGTTTTTAAAACGACACTTTAGGTCGTTCAATATAACTGTGATGTGGTGCTATGACAGTCAATCCCCCAGGAATTCCATTCCGCTGCAAAACAGGTAAATTGGGGGTGTGACATTTTTGCACAAACCTTACACATTTGGTTGGTTGGAACATTTGTATACTTATTAACGATGTTTCCGGTTGCTTGAACTCAATATTACATGTGTTACTCAAAATGCATGATTCGTAGGGGTTGTGTTGGATTGCTTTCTGAATACACTTATAGGGGCTGTTTGGGATTGCTTGTTGAAAGTGGTAACATTTTCAATATGCAAACCCGAAACAGCTAATTTTTTTTATTGTTAAACTAATCATGGAGACCGGTTTTATATCTTGAAACCGATCTATATTTGGCTTTTGAGACCTGTTATTAAGATGACAACCTGTCTCTATTTTGTTTTAGAGGCGTGTTTTAATCATCAAACCGGTCTCAAAAACAATAATCGAGGCCTGTTTTGAAACCGGTCTCTATTTGATTTCACATGGAGAGCCCCCCTCATATAGACCATACCAAAAACCAGTCTCGAATTTGTTTTGAACGGGTCTCCAAAGTAATTTTTGTAGTAGTGAATCTTGATATCCCAAGCGTAAGAGAAAGCTTGTTGATCTTCAGATAGACCATGTGCATTGTACTAATAGTCATATGGATCATAATCATCATCCAAAGTTTCCTTCTACTATAGTTGTGATGTTACTATAACATATGTGTAGTTTGTGATCCTACCTATATAATTAGTTTTGGATGATACTCTAACATTTGAAGTTTAGCAATATATACCATCTTTGTCATTTCTATCTTATTTTTTACCAAACAAAATAACTATTTCTTAACTGATATCTAGGTCAATTACTATTCTATTGTTGCCGGTGCACTCTTGCACAATTTTATCACAACCGTTGAATTTAATTTACTTTTAATCTTGACCATTGTAATTAGTTAATTATCTATATTAACAAACCTTGGTATCATGATGACATGTGCGTGATAGGCATAATAGGATAAATGTCAACTCTTTGAATGTGGATAAGTGTAGACCACAACATCGATAACAACTTTCAACTTTTATCTCCATATTTATGTAACTTAAATTTTGAATCAACTGGCTTTGACGGTAAACGAAATCATGCACATCATTATAAATAGAACACTAATGAACCAATTTCATTTCATCATAAAATGCATGCAGAGAATTCATATAATCATACTACTACGTTCAATCATTCAAAATAGAGGAATAACTCAAGCTTCTTCTCTTCCATCCATTATATTTCGAAAGTATAATATTCTCATTTTATTTCTTTCATTTACAGTGACGAGCAACTCAAACAATGTGTTCACTAACGTAGCAACCAAGAACGAAATGACAGTGAGTGAAACAATCAAGGTTATATTCATGACTACTTTAGCATCATATTTAAAATATTTATATTGTGGCGAATAACTAACATTCTCTTCTTCCTCTTAATAATAAACCGAGAATGTCGAACTAGGTATCTATGAGTTGTTTGACAAGGTAACATTTAATTCTACACTATTTTGGTTTCGTTCTTTAATGAAAAATCACATATTCGTATATTTTTATAAATGCCTAATGTTCTTTCATTCCTTTAATAGTAACATAACCTTAATGTGAATTTGAATACCTGTTTGTTGTTGCATGATGAGGTGAATCACATATGTGAGAACAGGAAAAGCGAACCAAACTTTGTGACATGGAAATGAATCAATGATACGATTTGAACTCTTAATCATACTCTAGATGGAAACACAAAATTGGCAAATAATGTATGCACGTCTTACTCCTTAGTCGAATATAACTTGATATGGACGAGGTTTTATTAATGGCCAATAATGTTTGTAAATTATTTAATCGTTAGACACGAGTACTATTTGTATTATGGCCAGTTATCTTCATGTTAACTCAAATATTTTAAAAGAAAATATGATTGTGCTCTTAACTAATTTCATAAGATTTCGGTTGTTAATGATCTACTTAGGGCTTTTGTTGTTCGATATTGGAGGTGCTTTTTGTCTGCCTTAATTCATTGATGCTGCAATGCCTGCATGTTTCTTAGACCACAAAGACTGACTATTTAAATTAATTACAATTAAAAATATATATTTGTATATATTGTTAATGGTGAGTGATGTTCTAACTACTTTTTTAACTATGTGATCAAATTTTGGCATGATCTTGACAGTGATAATTCTCATTTAATCTAATAAGTCAGCTCCAATAAAGATATATTAGATATATGGCATTTTATTTGATTTACACAAGTATAAATTCGAGATATTTGGTTGGTTTGAATTTAAATACTTACTCACTCAATCCAAAAAATAAAGAAGCACATTACATAAATCAAAACAAGTTTAGAGATAATACATGGTATATTGCTTTGAACTAGTATCAACTAAAAAAGGTTGTTAAAATCAAAAGAAAAGGAGAAAAAACTGTTTCCTGCATAGACAAAAACATAAAACAAGAGGGTAATTGCATCTCCAGCTACCTCCATGATGATTTCCGTCTGCCTATTTAACCCCAATCAATCCGACCGTCTTCTTCTTTTCAAAAATAAAATCTAATCTTCAAACCCCCTTTTCCTTAACCTCAGATATGTTTTGTCGTCTTCTTCCTTTTTTTTCCTTAATCAAGATCTGTTTTGTCATTTTCCTTTTTTCAAATTTTTCCTTCTTTTAACATTATTTAATTATCCTTTTCCCCTTCAGTTTTATTTCCTTAATACTCGTAACAATGACTCACATGGTTGGACTTGGGTGTTTGGGAAAAACAAAAAACAGCATTCCAAACCTATTGATAATCCGTTCGTGAAAGATGTCGAGAAGATAGCTACGTCTTATTTGTTACCAATTTTCCAGAGACTTTGGATGCTAAGAATCTGTGGAAGGAATTCCAATCTTACGGTCGTATTGTAGATGCTTTCATTGCAAATAAGCGGTCTAAAATTGGTAAGCGTTTTACCTTTGTTAGATTTTTGGGCCTTCATAACGGGGATGAATTTGCTAAAACCTTGTCAAATATCTGGATTGGGAGTTACCACATGTTTGTGTCTATTGCTAAATTTCAGAGGAAAGCTAATGCTGAATCATACTTTATGCCTAAAGTTAATGTGTCGCGTGTTCCCCATTCTAATAGCAATAATGGCCCTTCCATGTTCCCTGCTAAACAGTATGCCTCTGTGGCAAATGGAGATGCAACCTCCATAGGGGTTTTTGACAATGGGATTCAAGCTACTGGAAACCGTATCCACCTAGGTGATAATGACCTTATCAAAGTAGAAGATACATCTACTATGATATTGGTTAAAGTGAAGAAGGTTGACTCAATTAGTAACATGTATGGTATATGCAGGAATGAAGGTTTTGCTAACATCAAAATTCATTACGTTGGGGGTCTATGGGTCTAGATCCAGTTTGATAATCATAAGGCATGTGAGGCTTTCAAGTCAAATGAATCACTTAAGACTTTTTGGTCCTCTATCAGAACTGTTTCTCCCTCATTCACGATTGACGAAAGATTGATTTGGATTGAAATTAATGGTCTCCCGTTATGCGCATGGGGATCAAATGCTCTCAAAAAAGTTACAAGTTTGTTTGGAAAATTTAATTTTTGACCTCGGATGCTGAAGATAGTATGAATATGGGTAGGGTCTATATTGAAACTAAAAGGCAATCTTACATTTCTGAATCGGTGTCAGTTGTTAACCATGATAAGAATTTTAATGTACACGTTAAAGAAGTTGGAAGCTGGAGCACTAACATAACTAATGACTTCGAGTGTAGCGAGGCTGAAGATAAAATAGGTGATGAGGAGAGTCGCTCCTCTAATGAGAAGGAAAATTCCATTGAAGCTCTTGATGATTTCATTGAACAGGAAGCTGAGCAAAAACTAAAGTCATGTTTCACAAAAGAGGTAAATCATGAGGAAAAGGAAGTGAAAGTGTTGAATCAGACGCATCAGGTGATAAACCTCCAGGGTTTGAAAACGTTATCAAGGAGGAAGATTTACCTCTCATGTTCCCGACAAAAAAAATCCATTAGTTATTTCAAGGGAAGAGGAATTAAAGGAAGGTGATTTTGATGTTTCTGTCCTTCCTGGTTTCCAAAATATATTCAGAGATGGAAATTCTAGATCGAATTCCTCATCTAGATCAAAAGGTAACAAATGTTCAACTTCTTTTGGAAAATAAAATTTTAAAGACATGAAAGGTTTCTCTTTTATTGATAAGATGAATAGGATGACTGAAGTAGGCGACGAGTTGGGATATGATGTAAAAGGGTGCAAATGTTCGCTAAGAAAAATGATTAACGAAATAGGTGTGTCGTTAGTGGATAAATGAATATTTTGTCAACAAATTATGCGGTTCCAAGAAGAGAAAGAAACGTGTGTGGATAAAAGACCTATGTTTCAAACATAATATTCATTTTCTTGGCATCCAAGAGATTAAAATGACAAAATTGGAACTTTTCTAGCTTAAATCTATGTGGGGAAATTTCAAAGTCAACTACTCTTGTAGTATGGCAAGGGGTAGATCCGAGGGTCTTATTACCATGTGGGATCCTAGCGTTTTCACAAAAAATAGAATTTGGTATAATGATAACTATTTTATTGTGGAAGGTAAATGGAAGAATTCGGTAGATGACTACTTTCTTATCAACGTTTATGGACCGCATAATCAACCTTAGAAATCGAATATGTGGGAATTTCTTCGCTCTTTTATCCAGAACCCCAATGGCAATATTATTCTTTTTGGTGACCTAAATGAAGTTAGATGCGAGACAGGAAGGCTTGATTCCTCTTTTTCTAGTAGTGATGTCGCGATCTTCAACTCTTTTATATAGGATGTTGGTTTAATTGATTTCCCTATAGGAGGTAGAATGTTCACGTGGATGAACAAATTTGGTTCCAAGTTAAGCAAGTTAGACAGGTTCCTGATCTCAGATAGTGTTCTCCTCGCGCATGCTAAATTACAGGTGGCTATGTTGGATAGTGTTTGGTCGGATCACAACTCTATTCTATCGCATTGCAAGAAAAGCAACTTTGGGCCATTTCCTTTCAAAATTTACCATTCATGGTTTAATCGAAGCGATTTTGACGTTGTGGTACAACAGGCTTGGAATAGCTTTTCAACTTCTGATGAGGGCTCCATTTTGTCTCTACCTGATAAAGTAAAAGGCCTCAACTTTGATTCTCCCACACTAAATAAAATGAAGCGAGTAGAAAGAAATCCATTTTTGCATCATTGAGGAGTTTAGATGAAAAGATTGACGCGGGCAACGCAAGTGAATAAGATAGAATGCTTCGAGTTAATACTTGGCACGATCTTGACAATGTAGATAAGTTGGAATCCATGGACTTGCTTCAAAAGGCTTGGGTTAGATGGGATGTGGAAGGAGATGAAAACTCCAAATTTTTTCATGGCATCATAAATTCCAAAAGGCATACGCAAACGATTCAAGGTATCTTACATGAAGGTGTTTGGATTTCTGATCCAAGCGCTATAAAGATGGCTTTTCTTAAATTCTATAAGGATAAGTTTTCATGTCATGATTCCTCTATCATTGTTTCCCCTTTATTGGCTGTAAAACGTCTAAGCGACTCGAAAAGGTTATTTCTGGATTCAATGGTATCTTTGAGGAAATTAGAAGTGCGGTCTGGGATAGTGGTAGTCAAAAAGCACCGGGTTCGGATGGTTTTTCTTTCATGTTTGTTAAAAAATATTGGGACATTATGAAGCTTGATATTCGGAATTTCATGATTTGGTTTTTCACTACTGGTTCGTTCCCACCAGGTACGAATTTGTCCTTTTTTACTCTAATCCCAAAGGTGTCTAATCCTTTTTATATCAAATACTTTATGCCTATTTCCCTTATTGGTTTTCAATACAAGATTATTGCAAAAAATCCTCGCAAACAGGCTTTCCAAGGTCATAGATTCAACCATTAGTCATGAGCAATCGGCTTTTATTTAGGGTCGCCAAATTCTTGACGGCCTCTTATTCTTAGTGAGGTTATCGACTGGTATAAGAAGCGAAAGAAGAATATGTTATTATTCAAAGTCGATTTCGAAAAAGCTTTTGATTCAGTAACTTGGTGTTTCCTCGACCATGTCATGGATAACCTTGGTTTTAGTAATACTTGGCATAGATGGATTAAGGAAATCTTAATATTCGAGGGCCTCTATTCTGGTCAATGGAAGTCCCACGTCGGAATTCTCTCTAAAAAGAGGATTAAGGCAAGGAGACCATTTGTCGCCTTTCCTATTTATTATCGTCATGGAAGGGATCCATATTGCTCTTAAAGACGGTTTAAGGGAAAATCTGTTTCGAGGTGTTAAAGTTGGTTCTTCTGATATTCGGCTTTCCCATTTATTTTACGCGGATGATGTCATTATTTTATCTGAATGGAACCAATGTTATATGGACAACATCATTCGCATCCTCAATGTCTTCTACCTTGCTTCAGGTCTCAAAATTAAAATTTCCAAGTCGAATCTTAATTATGTGGGGGTTTCGTCGGATGAAGTAGATCGTATGGATTCAGGTATAGGTTGTTCGGCGAGCTTTCTCCCTTTTTCCTATCTTGGTCTTCCTATAGGTTCGAACATGAGCCGAATCTTGAATTGGAATATCTTGATAGATCGATTCAAGAATAGGTTATCAGGTTGGAAATCAAACTTGTTATCGTCAGGTGGTCGTCTCACTCTCATCAAATTGGTACTAGGAAGCCTTGGAATTTATTATTTATCTATATTTAAAGCTCCTGAAGTGGTTCTTAAGGTCCTTGAGAGTCTTCGTGCCTCGTTTTTTGGGGGAGCTGCTGGTGACAAAATGAAGCTTGCATGGATTAAATGGTCTAATATTTTAGCTTCCCTTGATAAAGGTGGTTTAGATGTGGGTAGCCTTAAATCTTTAAATAATTCCTTACTTCTCAATGGAAATAGCATTTGCTTAAAAGCCCGTCTGCTCTTTGGGTAAAGGTTCTTAAATCTATTCATGGTCAAGAAGCAAGTATAGAGCTTAAATGTTGTCAAACCAATGGGCTTTGGGCTCGTATAGTTGGCTCCATACATCACCTTCATTCAAGTGGTTATGTTCCCTTGAGGTCTAGTCATTTCCATGTTGGATATTGTTCTATGGTTCATTTCTGGAAAGATACATGATTGGGTGACTCTCCTCTTTGTTCTCGTTTTAACAGATTGTTTCACCTTGAGAAGAACCAAAACTGCCTCATTAAAGATCGTATTGTCGAAGGATCTTGGATGTGGGATTGGCATAGGCCATTGAATGGAGGGAGAACTCTAGCAGATCTCAATAATCTTCTGGCTGAAATAGGTTCTTTGATCATTGAGGTGGATAGAGATTTCGTTGTCTCTTCTTTCTCCAAAGATGGATCTTATTCTGTGGGTATCGTTCGGAAGCATTTTGATTCATGCATGCTTCCTTCTTCTCTCCCAATCACAAGGTGGTATAAGATTATTCCTTGAAAGTTTAATATCTTTATGTGGCGTATGTTTCTTTATAGGCTTCCACTTCGCCTTAATTTCTCATCTCATGGTTTGGACATTGACTATATTATGTGCCCTGTTTGCAACAAGATTTTTGAGTCTAATTACCATGTTTTTTTCTCTTGCGATACAGCTTCTAACATTTGGAGTCTTGTCCGTGGATGGTGTGACTTAAAGATCCCGACTTTCAATTCCTGTAGAGATTGGGATTCTTGGTATTCTTCGTGGAGAGCTTCAAAGGACGAGAGAAACCGAGCTTATGTTATTTTCGCTTCCACAAGTTGGATGCTTTGGCGTTTTAGGAGTAATAACATTTTCAATCCTCAAGTTATGAGAAAATGCGTTATTTTTTATAACATCTGTTATTTTTCTTTTTCTTGGTTAAAGTTTAGAGGAAAAAATTGTATTAATTGGACTGATTGGCTTAAATCGTCTTTGTAATGCTAGTATTTTGCTAGTTTTTTTCATAATTGTAGGTCGCCGTTCTAAAAAAACCTAAAAAAAGGTTGTGTAAAGTCATGAACATCACGGTAAGTATTTTTTGGCTAATGGCATCGTAATCTATCATACTTGTCACTCACACCTTTTATATGTATCGAACAATTTTTTTTTTGCTATTCTATGTACTAAACTTGATTTTATTGTATTGTTTGTGTACTTTGCCCTTTATTTTTTTTGCTATTATATGCATTATAGTTGTCATAAAATATACAAAAAATACAATAAAATAAAATTTAGTACATAGAATAGTAAAAAAAATTTGTTTAATACATATAAAAGGTGCAAGTGACAAGTATAATACATTATTATGCCTTTAGCCCTATTCTTTTTTTCTTTTTTTTAATGATAGTTGTTTTTTCCGATCGTCTTATGTCTAGCTTTGTTAAAGTCTTTCACATATGTATCCACATGCTAACATTAACAAATATACAATTTTTATAAAAGTTAGTATCTCATTTATAGATATTTGTTAGTCTCAAAATATGTTACTTTTAACATAAACGTACGTGACATATCATTGCACTAAATAAAGCATGTTGTGTCTCTTATTTCATCATATCCAAAACGTGTTGCGTTAGTTTAATAACGAACGCAATAATCGAGCGACATTTTATGTAAATATGTATACATTATTATATTAGTCTTCCCGGACAACGCACGGGTATTATACTAGTTCTCTACTGTTACCAAACACTGAAATTATTATTTAATTTCCTTGACAATTCATTACTATGAATTCCAATTTTGGGCTTCATTGAATTTCACCCTACCAAACGTGCTCTTAAGAATCAGTCATGTCCATCTCGACATTCTCTTAATCGTCGCATTATTATCATTATAAATATGGTTTTTTTTTAAATAAAAAGGAATCGACTTGAAGAAAAAACAAGGTAGTCGTTAAGAAAAAAATAGTGTATAGTGGAGAGGAACATAGACAAATGGTCGACGTTTGATATTTCTAGATAACCTGGAAATGTTATACATATACTGTTGGAATTTTAATAGCATGACTATCATAAATTAAACACAATAAAAATCAAGTACACATACGGAAGCGTAAAAGACATATAATGAATAATTAATCAACTAAAACATAAAAGTATGCGTACCTTTTGATTCTAGCTTAACAAGAATCAATTTCAAGCTAGCAATTAAGATGAACCCTAATTATGGTTTATAAGGATTATAAGAATTACCTTTTACCGTTTTGTAATTCAATCCAAGATACTAACAATAGTGTGTTAGTACCACGTTCTTGTACGCACGTACTATTAACGAATTAAAGTAAATGCTAGTTTAGGAACACAAACAATTTGTTTAAGAAAAACAAAAGTGAATCAAAACTATGAATAGGGATCCAATCGGTTGTAGTAAAAGAACAAGAAAACCAGAGTTTAGGTTTAGGTTATGTGTACAAGAGAGATAAGAAACAATAACCCCTAACCTTGTATTTATTCTTGTAGAAACTTAGAGTCCAAGTTAGGTTAGGATTAGGCTTCCCTAATACCCATTCGACCGGCCTATGTAACCCCAAAGGGTTTCCGAATGCTTCCTGACTTCTAATTTCAACTTTAGTCCTTTTCTTTAACATTTAACGACCGTTAGTACATTACGTTTAATTACTTAACGTTCGTTATTCGTTTTGTGTAATTAATAACTAAATATAACATTTTATATTTAGTTATTAAAACTTTAATTCTCATACATAAAATGTGCAATCATGTGGTCTCGAGTTTGATCCTAACTCACGACTACTAATTAATGTCAATTAAACTAACAGCTCCCACTTGGACATATCTTAATAGTGTGATCACATCGGTTAGCGTCTAACAACACTTAGATGCCTCTAGTACAACTCGAGTAAGGCTGCTGGAAAAACCTTTTAATAATTCATCATTATTATTATCCTTTTGTTTCTAATACCATGTTAAATAAAGATATGGATCTAAGTCATTCTTTATTCAACCATTCTGTTTCTCGTTATTTATGATTGAGCAAGATTACCAAATCTTCTGAACATATTCGGGGGAGATCTTGGGTGAGGCCACACAAACATCTTATCATCCCTACGAGGGGCCCAACAGTATTAAACTTCAAAATAAATTTGAAGGAATAAATTCTATCTTGACTACAAGCATAACTCACAAACTTTGCAACACTTCTGAAAACAACCCTTATGACTATCAGTTACGTTTAGCGTTAAGTTGTTCCACAGAAGTGCACTACATTCATGACACTTATCTGGTATCTCAATTCTGAGTATAACTATTCATGATTTACTTAATAACAAGATCCATAAAGTAAAATCATGTAATTGGGATAAGTCCTATATTCAATTCATTGAATATCATCTGAAATTGGCATGCATCACATCAATATACGTTCAAGTATACTCTACCAAATCACTCAGATTTGTCTTAGTTTAATGATACTCCCATATCATTAATTGACAACAGATGATTTAGAATAACTAAGTTATTTACGGATGAAACATACAAATATATGATACAATATATTATAAAATTAAATATACCAAGTATTTTAATTTATTATAATAATTGTTTAACATCCTGTTGGGTCTATTATAGATTTGATGATACAAAATAAGAAGAATAAAACATGAAGGACTAAAAGTGACAAGAAGGGAAACTACAAAAGATGGAGGATTTGGAAGATTCTAGAAGATATGCTTAAAAGAATATTTAGTTTCCTAATTGTATTATGATTCCTCTTGTAAACCCTAGATGTCTCTAGTATATAAAGAGACATAGGGTCATTAGTTTTATAGTACGTACAAGATGTGGACGTCTAAAGGTGTGTGTGGTGTGGAACCCTAGGCGTAGGGATTTGGGAAAACGCCTAGGGTTTAGTGGTTTAGTTAGTTAGTGTTAGATCAAGTCTTTGATCTTTATTATAGTTAGTTAGTTAGTTTATGATAATGAAAAACCTTGTTCATAATGATGTTGATTCTATGTTTGAATATTCCGCCTTCATTATTATGTGTTCCTAGATATAATATTAGACCTCGTCTAAGAGCTTACAACGATCTTTACATGTGGTATCAGAGCCTGGGGCTCGTGATATCTAGGATTACAAGGTTTTATGTGTCGAAGAATGATGAAAAAGACGAAAAATTCGGATCTTAAAATTTTCGTATGTTTATACAGCACTGTTTTGAAACGGCGATAACTTTTTCGTTAACCGTTGGATCGGGACGAAATTTGAAGTGGACGTTCTCTATATACCCATATAACTTTCCACCGAAGGGATCTTCGATCTGAACTTCCAGTAAAAATATATACTATGTCGAAGTTGGCTGCTGAAGGATATTCAAAGTACTGCTGAAACAGTACTTTGATATATGATTGGTTTGTGTTCGGATTTTTCGGGTTTATACAAGGTTTATCGTTGTTAAAGTGAAGCAATTTTGAAGAAGGTCGATCAGTTTGTCATGGTATTATCTGAGTTTAAACCTCGTACTCTCTCAATCTTATGTACAAGTTGTGTTCATGGGGTCGGATTAAAATATTGATTATCTTACACATGTTTTTGGTTTCCGACAAAGTGCAAGTGGCTATTGGTAATTCTTATTCTTCGCTGTCGCTATCACATAAGTTACATATCTCAAGGGAGCATCAAGGTTATTAAATCTTCTTATTCGAATAGTTGAACACATGAGATGATGGGATATGATTCGGTATGATAGGATGTATGGAGGATACGGTGGAGATTATTATTAATTGGTTGATATTGTGAATTGTTTGAATGTTTGGGTAATGGTACCATGTTTTATTCGATTGGTTTATTCAGTCAAACAACTGCAGCGCATTTATTGTTTTTAGACTTCATGTGCTATTCAATATATGATTGGACCTACAAGCTTATGGTCACGTGGACTTGTGAGCATATGGGTGAATTAAATGCTCATTGGTACTGATTGGGTTGGACAACAGACTCGTTTATACTAAAGGTACTGGTGAATTGGTTATTGATTAAAGGTACTGTGTTTATATGAATTAGTAAAGTTCGTTAGTTGAAAGTACTGCTCGAACATTAAGATTTTATTGAAAGTACTCTATGTTTGTTAAAGTACTGCTATTACGCAAAGTACTGCTTGCTCGAAGGTACTGCTACTCTTATTAATGAAAGTACTGCAGTTTATATACGGAAGTACTGCTGTTTGTTCAAAGTACCGCTCCTTCTCCAAAGTACTGCTCAAGGTACTGATTCTTTCTCATATGGTTTTCGATTTAAGGGGAAGTCGAGCGTGATAATGGTTATGGATTTTTGGATGACACACACACAGAATGGTTATTTGGTTCACACACACAGGAAGAAATTTTTGTTCTTAAAAGGATTTAAAAAGGCTCGTTTTGGAGATTTATTGAAGAATTGATTAGGAAGAGGATTATTTATCACTTATTTGAAGGTGAAGTGGAATTACTTGGTTTGTGTTCTTATCATCTAGCTTGATGAATCTAGCAATGTGTGATTTTTCTTATGATGCTCTATGCACACATTGGCTATCACTTGAAGGAGTTACATTGTAGTGCTCAGTGTCTCATACTAGTTGAGGATTCTTGTCAAGGGATTGCGGTCTACTTATATTTGTTGATTTGTATAAGTATGGAGTTCTGTGGATAGTACAAGATTTAAGACACAAGTTTGGGAAATTTTACTTCTTCATCAAATTCGTTATACTCGGTTTTCTTCACAAGTAATCATTACATAAAGCCTACAGATTTTGAAGAATCATTGATATACATGCATCACTCAAGGGGAAGTGTTTGATTTTTACTACTGTTGATCATAATTACTACTGCTAGTTGAAGTTTTCTACTGTTTTGGATCCATTTTTCTTATGGTGCGTAATGGTGGGCGATTTTAAACATTGGAAGTCTTAGATTGGAAGTATGATATTGGTTCATAGCGGTCAAGATCATTATTTGCATACGTTCTCTATTTGTTGATAACAAAAAGGGGAAGAGATGTTTGAGTGACATGTTCAAGTCAAGGGGAAGATTGTTTCATTCATGGTGAGATTTAATTATCTCAACTTCTGCTACTTCGTCTAGGGAAGTTCGTACAAGAATCGTGTTTGTTTTGTCATCATCAAATAGGGGAAGATTGTTGGGTCTATTATAGATTTGATGATACAAAACAAGAAGAATGAAACATGAAGGACTAAAAGTGACAAGAAGGGAAACTGCAAAAGATGGAGGATTTGGAAGATTCTAGAAGATATGCTTAAAAGAATATTTAGTTTCCTAATTGTATTATGATTCCTCTTGTAAACCCTAGATGTCTCTAGTATATAAAGAGACATAGGGTCATTAGTTTTATAGTACGTACAAGATGTAGACGTCTAAAGGTGTGTGTGTGTGTGTGGAAACCTAGGCGTAGGGATTTGGGAAAACGCCTAGGGTTTAGTGGTTTAGTTAGTTAGTGTTAGATCAAGTCTTTGATCTTTATTATAGTTAGTTAGTTAGTTTATGATAATGAAAAACCTTGTTCATAATGATGTTGATTCTATGTTTGAATATCCCGCCTTCATTATTATGTGTTCCTAGATATAATATTAGACCTCGTCTAAGAGCTTACAACGATCTTTACACATCCCTTATCCAAATACTAAATAGATCAATGCATAAAAATTCTAGTTGATGAATTATGCCTCAAGTAATGACAACCATACTTGTTAACAAGGCATAAATCAACCAACTTGATCTATCGTAATTTTGAGAATACTTATTTCAAGAATTCAATTAGTGAAGTTCTTGTATGTGTGAACTCAACTATCTTGATATTGCCACATCATAAAATATGTGACATCCTCTACCACCAATTTATGATAATTAAACTTTCAAACATGTTAAAGTTTAAAGTATTCTTATTCTTTAATGTATAATGAAACTGTGCTCTTAGATAGCACAACTAGTTCACATGGCCATTAACAAGGATGAAATCCTACCATGACTAGTATTGAGTATCATCTCAATTAAAACCAGCATAATTGGATACAAACAACAATATGCTCTTTAAAAAATCCGTAAACTTTAATATCTTATTGCGTACTGTTTGATGCCTTTCAAACTTTTAAGTTTGTTGTCAGCTATAACAATTACGCAATAATTGCTATATTGTTTATTCTTAGAAACCAGGAGCAATTCCAGGCTGAGGAATGTAATTCTAAGTCCAAACATATTCTATTAGAATATTCATTACACAAGTTATCTTATAACTTTCACTTAGATATCAATGTTGTCAAATAATCTTTCATTCAAGCATGATACGACAATTTTAATACACAACATGATGTACATGATGAATCTACAAGTCAGACTTAGATTTCATTCATGTTCTATCTTGTCAAAAGATATGTATCAATTTCTCAAATGATATATCATGTTTTATTAGAATCATTTATTTACCAATGTTTATAAAATAAACAGATATTCCAAGGTTGTATGTCTTATTTTCTAAATCTTTCAAGTGAAGTTTCATTCCAATCTAAAACTTAACATTTAGCTTAGATGTAATATTATTATCCATATGTTATACAACATATACGTTTTTAGAAAATAAACATAATACTCCTACTAGCTTTCAGGAATACTTAAAAATTATCTTATTTTAATTATAAATTAAAACTTGGATTAATAATTAAACATAAGTTTTATCTCCTAAATGCATGCATTAATCCATTCATGAATTATTGCACTTTGTACACTTTCAAAGATTATATGAATTCAAAATTCCTTTCAATTACTTACTGTCCTCTCTCAAGTAATCACTTAAGAAAGAGTTTTGATATTCATTGTCATTTTTCATATTAATAAAAATAAGTATGACAATAATCATCTTTATATATTTAGGGTCCGTTTGGTATAGGGGTGTGGAAATGAGGGTATGAGTTTGAAACCATTTGTGTTTATTTGGTTGAGTGGTTTTGTTAAACCATTCCCGTGGGACCTACAAACGATACCTACATATCCATACCACTTGAACTTGGTGGATTTTACGAAACCATTCCCATAGGCCCTATTATTTCACTCACCTCACTCTTTTAATTCATATTTATTAAAAAATATTCAAATCCAAAAACCAAACAACATTTTTTCAACTATCAAACTCATTTCCATACCACCATATTATCATACCAATATCTATTGTGATTCCTATAATCAAACCAAACGGACCATTAATGTTGCATAGGAAAGAATATTCAGTCACAATTAATTCCTTAAGTATGATTAATAATCTTGTCATAAGACATGGATTAAATATGTGTACAATATTGTCCATATGATTTATACACAAAGATTTAAACCACTAGGTTTTTCCATCTCTTCGAAGAATCTTATCTTCATTCTCTAGTCTAACTATTAAGATAAACCAAGGTTCCAAAAAATGATTATCTTTATGGACAACATCTTAACATTCATAGTATGAGTAATTTATCCAATTCAATATTTGGTAATCTATCATAATGATTATCAAGTTTATCATAATCCTAGAATCCTCATGTAACTCATACTTCTCATGCATATTAATCAAATATCTGAGATATCTTTGCGGATCTATGAATAAGAATTTCATCATCTTGAGGTCTATCATTTACATGTTTAGCCTCATGATATTCACTAGTGTGTTTTAGAAGATTATGTATCTTGTAATTTTCTCTTTCAAGATAAAAAAAAAACTCCCACTTATCTTTTGTAATATATAGACTATTTATAAATACATAGCAAGTAGAGCAACAATACAATGTTTTCTTTTTGAGACATTACAAATACATATTGACAGTTTTTGACTTTAGTTTGTTAATAACCTATTCATAAGTAGTTTAACAAATTCAGAATCTTCATTTTTAAGACTTAATGTGATTCATCATATTTCATAATAAAATGGTGTCTTATTAATCTTCTAGGTTTGAGTCTTATTGAGTATATTTAATCCATACTCAATTTTCTAACCTTGATTACTTTTAAGAAAAAAGTTATTGTTGATACAAAAGTTGGGCGTTCCTTGTTTGAGCTCCGGTTCTCGTACCAATTGAATATTGCTGCTTGAGACCTGCGCACTAAGTAAACAGAAAACACCGTTAGGCTTATCCTGGGATTGTCTCCCACGATTATCCTCCGGCGTGAGAGTAAGTAATCGGTTTTAGGGTTAATAGGAGAGTTAGGGTTTTAGATCGTACCTTTAATGAGGGGTGGGATTCCCATTATATACACACGAAATCCTTGTTAGTTTCGTGTTCCCCAACCTTCGGCGTATCCCGCCTAAGTCGGTTGGCAAATAATTATCTCCAAAGTTAGGAGATATCTGATATCCTATTCCATAAATAGCTTTGGGTTTGGGCCTTTGTGAGCCCAAACACTTATCGGCGTAGCCCAGTTCGTGTTGGGCTCGCTAGTATCGGTCATTGGTCGGGTTCGTGACCCGAATATAGACTATACGTCATCATGTCCCCCCAGTCTAGTATGCGCAGTGACGAACTGCGGATGCTAGACTAATAACTGCAGCCAATAAAAAACTGCGAAGCGTAGCAAAGAAGCCAAAAAGGTTTCCCGCCTTGAAAGATACACGTTGTATCTAGACATAATATTTAAAATGGATGCCCCGTAAATTGGGGGAAAGTAACTGTAACCACGTCACATCAGCAAATCCTATCCACTAAATTAGAGACAGTGGGATCCACGTGGCATTCATCGCGTGGAGGAAGAAACTTATATAACCGTCCACCTCCTTATTACTGTGATTATCACAGTAAAAAATCATTCCGCCATTAAAAAAGCTTCAACTTTCCAACGAGAAAACCGTGATATTCCAAAGGTAACCGCGCGTGCGCATATAAAAACGATACCATGGTCCGAGGTTTATCTGATTTCACATCCGACATAACTGAGGACGAACTTCTATAGTTCGCTTTGGATTATTTTATTCCCCTGGCGGTGCATCCGGAAGTTCCGGGTGCGAAGGCGTCAATTGCAGACTTCCCCGAAGGGAAAATAGGGGTATACACGCGTTTTTTCGAGTTCGCGAATCAACGTGTGCCAATATCTTTATTTTTGGCGGCGTGTTAAACTACTACCGTCGCATATATCCCGGTACGCGCATAGGTGCAGCTAAAATCACCAACCGAGGTTAATTGCCGCTTCGGCAATTAACCCGACCATCCACCTTTTTCGCGCGTTTTACCACACAACGTGGTCAAACGGGTGGGTATCATTCGCTAAGCGCCCTGGGCGAATTCAGTGTTATACTGAAAAATTAGATGCGCTTAGGAATTGGAGAGAAACATTTTTCTGGGTCGATGATGCGTGCTTCCCATCGCGCTTCGATTTCTACACCCAGGGTTCACTGCCAAAGGATGAGCGCCCCCTCCCTGGATCTTACAGTGCGGAGGATGCAGATACAATAAACACCAATCGCATCCCCATCAATTCTTACCCCGAGGAATTTTTGGTGCACATGGGCATTAGCCGCAACTATTTTGGTAGACCTGAGGAGGTTCCAATCTTTTTAGGCGCGGATGGCCAGGGTGGGTGCTCGTCCTTTGCATTCCTTTACTTTATTAGTGTAAGCCTTTCTTCTTCCATTGTACTTATAATAACATGTTTGTTGTTGTCTTCTGTGGTGCAGAGATGGATCTATTCAGAGTCGTGCAACTGGCGAAGCCGCGCCAAGTAAATGTAGGGACGCGCCCGCTGAGAGAGGGGGAGGAGCCCATTCTGGATGCTACATGATGAGTGTGTAAATACTCATCATTTTTATACAAAATAAACTGCAAAATCATCTGAAAACACTCAGAAACACATCAAAATGATCAAAATATTACAAATCAGTGTTTTATGTGTTTTAAATGCAAAAATATCAAAATCGGATGAAAAACATATCAAATTTGCAAAAATTGCAATTTTAGTCCCCCAAGTTTATAAAATTGTCAAAAATAGTCCCTGAGCCAAAATTTCAAAAGAAAAGTCACCAAAGGTCTTTTTAAAATCACAAATTGTCATATTTAGTCCTTTGGTGAGAAATCTAAAAGTTTTGAGAAAATTACAATTTAGTCCCTGAAAATCCAAAATGTTCAAAACTAGTCCTTGGGAATTTTCAAAAATGTCAAAAAACTAAACCTTGGACTATTAAATATTGGCAAAACAAACCCTTGGATCACTCTTCATAATTTACAGATTGGGTCCCTCATCTTTCAAAGATTTACATGTTTGGTCCCTTGTGTTAATATGTCTACAAACCAATTGGACCCCTTTTATCACCCTTGGCCCAACTGTTGGCCCAATCCATCCCTTTACCCGTGTTTAACCCGAATCCAACCCACACCCTATTATTAAACACCGGTCAAATGGGTTTGACCCGCCCACTTTCCCTCTCTCCCTCACATGTTACCCATTTCCATCATTTCACCATGCCTGCATCTTCTGCTAACACTCCATCTCACCATCATCACCCCTATTTCCCCCCCCTCCAAACACAAAGAGCCAAGAGTTCATTTAATGCCCTTGTACCTAACACTCAACCTCACAAATGGTTAAAATGATTTTGGCGCCAAAATAGCTTTAAACGGCTAGGATTAAATTCAGTGATCCAAGGGCCTCAAATGTTCTTTGGGATATGTCCAAATAAGTGAGAGAAGGAGATTTGAGCTTATAAAAGACCAAGGGAAGCAAAGAGAGAGGAGTTAGCTTTTATTTTTTAGCAATAAATGTCGTTTTGTATTTCCTTAGTCAAAATTAGATTTACAATTGTATTTTCAAGTCCTGTTGTACTTAAGTAAACCTTGTTAGTGTATTTTAACTTGATTCAAGTATTAATTTCAGTTCATGTTAAATTTCCATAATCATTGTTAACTGTTGAAATTTCAAGTCTCAAACTCACTTGCTTAAGCTTTTAACAACTCATTTTCAACTTCAAGTAAGTTCATATAAGCTCATAAAAGCTTTCCATAAGCTCACAATTCAGTTTCACTAACTTGTGAACCTTGGTCAACAAAAGTCAACACGGGTACCAAATTGAAGCAGAATTGGAGATGGGTTGTTGCAGACATGGAATGGGGTGAATTATAGCTTATTGGGTTGGTTATATAGGTTAGAGGTTCTTGGTTCTCATTTTGCATGCCATTGTGGCTTGGACAATTTGTAAGTCAAGCTTAAGCCCATTTCTTGCATAATCTGTTTTAGTGGTTAGAAATAGTTGTAACCTGTTCAATTAGTAGTATTTAGGTCAATTAAAGTTGGTTTGATCAATAAAATAAGTTTAATCATTGTTTGGATCTGTTTTAGTTACAAAATCAAGTTATAAAGGGGTGTTTGGATCTGTCAATCCATCTGTCTTTCAGGCCTATGCAGTGTCTGCTTATTGTTGTTTCATATGTCTTAAGATCATTTGAGTTCAGTTGAATCATAGTTTGGGGTCTGCTAAAGCCTAAAGTCAAAATTACTTTGTAATCCATCTAACTGCCTTGTTGTGGAATTTGAGATTGCAGTTCATCATTTTGTGTTTAAATATCATCAACATTGCTTGCATTAGGTTCAATACATCTCATAACATCAAAATCAGTCTTAAAATTGGATCTAAAGTTCATGTTAGTCAAAGTTTATCAGTAACTTCAAAAGTCAAAATAAACTTCAACTGGTTTTGGGGTCAGTTACAAGGAATTTTGTTGAACTCATATTTGGGTCTTATCAAATAAGGTTTGGCATTTCATAAACTTCAACTGGTTCTCTATCTTATTAGCATTTTAGTTCAATTTTACAAATTTTATACAAGCTCCAAACAAGCTAATCTTTCAGGTCAAAAATCCCTGCACCACTGTACTCGGTTGGTCTGAGTTTTCAGATATTGAAGCAGGTGTACAGAGCTCATAAGAGCTCACCATGGTCTAATTTTTGGTTTAAGTACTCTCACCCAGGTCCTTTACAAGTCCCAATTGGTAGTTTTAAGTTTGAGCTTATTTATAAGCTTGTGCATGTGTTGAAACTTGCTATCCAGGAAACTGTTTTAGCTTATTACTCATTTTATCAAATCTGTTGTAATCAGCTTCTCAAAGGTTGTAGTTTGTGGAAACTTGTTCCATTTTGGTTCTTTTAGGATTTCATAGCTTTGGTAAACTATTGGTAGCTTATTTTGCTCATTTAGCTTATTAAAATACTTTAGCTCATAAGCTCTCATAGCATTAACTGTTGAGCTTGTGATTCAGAGGTTGTAGATTGTTATTACCTGTTCCATTCTAGTTCTTTTAGCATAATAAGGCTTCTGTAAACAGTTGGTGTCTTTTGGTGAGCTTTTAGCTTATCAAAGTGCTTATTCATAAGCACTTTCCAAAGCAGTTTCATATTTCTCCAAACAAGTGCCTGTTTTTCCATTTTTCTTATATTCCTAGTATTAATTTAGATTTTTCCTGAAATTTTCAGATTTTTCCAAGTTGTTTAGCTATTTTTCTTAATTTAAATTAGTTTTTAAGCATTTTTAATTAGCTTTTAATATGAAAAATTCAGAAAAAGTTCAAAAAAATAATTTTTCAATTTTATTAAGTTTAGATAAATATAAGAAGTAAAAAAAGTAATTTTCCAGATTTTTCATAGTTTATTTGGTAATTTTTAGTAATTTAATTAGTTTTAAATAGTTTAAAATTCATAAAAAATAGAAAAATAATCAGAAAAATACAAAAATAGTTTTGAAAATTCTAGTTTGATATTTTAGACTTTTCCATTTCATAATTTTATTTTTCTAGGTTTATTTCCTAAATTCTTGTATTTTGGTTAATTATTAAATAGTTAAAAATAGTTTTTATTTAATAATAATTAGATAAGTAGTGATAAAAATAGTTTTCTTTTTCTAAAAAGTTTCTTTTATCATTAGGATTGTAAAAATATCATTTTCATATTTTTAGGGTTAAAATTGCTTTAGTTTCACGTTTTTATTTGTACGTCGCGTAGATTTTAATTTCAGATTTATAAAAACATAAAAACAAAAACATCATTTTAATTATAGTGATAGCGTTTATTTAATAGATTTTATCTTTTTATTTTCCTTTAATTTGCATTTAAGCCGTAGTTAATTGTTGGTTTATTCCGTAGTTATAATCATAACCAAATCCTTTTTCCGTTCAAACTCCTCGATCACTGTACGTTTGATAAATCATTGCATAGCTCATTTGGGACATAACGACGGGAAACATTGTACTCCTCAGATCTTCATTGATTTCGTTCCTGAGCCGTTTTAAGCTTGTTACGGTCTGCCATTCACAAGTGGCGGGCTTGTGTGATAAAGCTTGACTGTTCTGGAGCGCATCACTACAGCAGGGCGTACCCTGAAAATGGAGCTAGGAGAAGCAGGAACTAGCTCATCTGTTGCACTGGAAGCGACCCCACTGCAAAGCGTGCCGAACCCTGAGGCGCCTACCCCCTTAGTGCAGCCATCACAAGTAGTAGTGGCAAAGCACATGGAAGAAGAGGAGGAGGAGGACCCAGGGTTGAAGCACAAGAGATCGCTTGGAGGTGAAGGCGCTAGCTCTTCGAGAATGAAGCATCCCGTCATCCATGTGGTGGCATCGTCCTCGAGTGACGTTGCATCGCCTCCCCCCTCGGCTGATACCGCTGGTCCACAGTAAGTAATATCATCCAAATGTTTTACGCATCCCCTGTTAATGTGAGAAATAATTACTAATTCCTTTCCTTGTGTGCAGGTTTGAACAGTCTGCGGAGTCGCCCCCCAGAGATAGTCCTGTTCACTCTGAGTTTTCCGAGCCAAACAGCGGCGCTAAGCCATTGGTGGCTGGGGATGCGCCAATGGATCAGATTGTTGAAGAGTTGGTACTGGCAGCCGCGCATCAAGCTTCGCTGGTGGAGAAGCTAAGGGCCAAGCATTCTGGAGAAGGCAGCCAGGGCGCTCAAAAGGATCAAAAAATTGCGTCTCTGGAGGCGCAGTTGGCTAGTGCCCAGGTTGAGGCAGAGGACCTGAGTTCATACGCCCAAAAGCTCGCTGAAGAAAAGATGGCGCTGATAGGTCAAATAAGTCAGGAGCGTGCTGCGTCATCGGGGTACAAGGATTCGTGTCTCTGGGCATTGAAGTATCTTGAGAAGGGCAAGGAAGAGTTGGTCTCGCAGTTGGAGAATTTTGGTGCCACTGTGAGAAGTTCATTGGAAGCGCAGGAGATGAAGTTGCGCAAGCTCAGTCTGGAGTATGATGAGGAGTTGTATCCCCAACTCCTGTCTACTATCGCTGAGCGCAGGTGGCTCATTAGCCATGGTCTGCGACTTGCTGCCCTCAGTACCTTGGAGTCGCAGGAAGTAGTGGACGCTTTTGGGGGATTTGTTCAATGCTCGTTGGCTCGGGGTAAGGCAGAGGCTGTTGAGGAGCTTCAAGAAGCTAATTTGTTGAAGGTGCCTACGGATAAGATGCCCGGTTATAATGCGCAATCATACGATGAGCTGGTGGCTGCTATGGAGAAGATGAAGTCATTGGAGCTTCCCCTGATTTCTGAATTAGAGTGCGACCAGGATTATCCGATAGGGGTCATTATGGAGGGCTGACCTTAGCTCGGCATCGTCTTTGAAAATGCGGAAGCGCAGCTGGACCATTTTTTGAAACCCCATGAATCTCAACTCCAAGTGCTTGTGTTTTCTCGCCCTAAGGATATCTTGAATCCCTTCGCCCTGGAGAAGGAAGTGCCCTTAAAGCAAGTGTTGTAAGTGCATGCTACGAGACTTGCCAAAAAGGAAGGGATTAAAGGTAAAGCCATTTTGTGCGGTATCGGCGCAGCTCATCTCCCCAGATCTGACGGGATACCGGTTAGCGTTGCCACGGTATCTCGCCAAGATTCTGACCTGTTGAAGAAGTTGGACGAGATTGGGGACGCTGCAAGCTGTGTGGGGACTTCATCTCTTAGACGTTCTAGGAGTATGTAGATAGGAACTTGTATTTGTAAACATCATTTTTGTAAGAACGCATGGTATCTAATGAAATTCTCCTTTTGTTGAATGCGTGTTGGTATTATTACAGATTGTAATGTTTATACTTAGTTATTCGTCTTTGCATAAAAAACGTACTTGTTGTCTAAGAATCAAACTGTTACATAAGCGCCAATAATATAGGAAATTCATAGTCATGTATGAAAATCACGGTATACTTAAAACATAATTTCTAAGTAGTTGTATCATAGTCATGTATGGTGTGATATGCAGCGTCTTTGTAAATATCATATCAAGGAGTCAAGTTTCTTGATTCCTAATTTGTTAAACGCGCACAGTATGCATAGTTGCGCACTCGTCGTGGGGTGCGTGCCGAACTTATTCCAACGTCTTGAGAACAAGGTGTTTAACAAGGATACGTGATCCAATGTTGATGGGTTTGTAGCCCTCTTACTCAACGAGTTATTTAGTATGTTTACTCATCCTTTTACCATCGTGGGTTTATTAAATGCATGCACGCCATGTAGGCAAAAGATAAGAAATGTTAAGACATAAAGTATATAGAAATGACAAATTGGAATGTGTCACGGAATTAGCTAGAAACTACGACGTTTTATTAAGACTTGCAAGTTTTTGTGAAAGAAAATAAATAAGATATTGCCTAAGTAAAAGAAGATAAATACACGGATAATTATTTGTCACTTCACTAAAGTACGGGAATTTCCGTGTGGTAGGCCGTAGCCCTTCCTAGAGATAACATCGCTTAAGATTACAAATGTTCCATGTGCGTGGTAGTTCACGACCATCCATGTCTCGTAGCTTGTACGCGCCTGTTCCTAATGCTTCAGTAACCTCATAGGGTCCTTCCCACTTTGGTCCAAGTTTGCCTGTGTCTTCTGCGTGGCTCGCATCATTGGCGCGGTATACGAAGTCACCTGGTCTGAATGAAATACTTCGCACTTTAGCATCGTAGTATCCCTTCATTTTTGACTTCGATCTTGCTTCACATATAACTGCGCGCTCGCGTCTTTCTTCCAACAGGTCTAGGTCGATACGCCTCTCTTCGTCATTTGTTGCGACATTGACTTCAGCAGTGCGAATAGTTGGCATCCCAATTTCGGCTGGTATAACGGCCTCTGTCCCGTAGACTAGAGAAAAGGGGGTGTCTCCCGTGCTAGTTTTGATGGAAGTGCGGTGCGCCCACAGAACATGCAATAATTCTTCCACCCACCTTCCTTTGTGCCTGTCCAGACGTGCCTTAATTCCTTCACCCAGACTTCGATTTGCACGCTCTACTAAGCCGTTAGTTTGTGGATTTTTAACCGACGCGAAGTGCTGCGTGATATTCAACTTCTCGCACCAGTCCTTGAAGGGGTTGTCACAAAATTGTTTCCCGTTGTCCGAGATGATTTCCCCAGGTAGTCCGAAGCGGCATACAATATTTTCCCAAACAAAGCGTTTGACCTGATTGCCAGTAATTGTTACAACTGCTTTTGCTTTGATCCATTTGGTGAAGTAGTCTATGGCCACTATGAGGAACTTCAATTCTCCTGCTGCAACGGGGAAGGGACCTGCAATGTCGATACCCCACTTGTAGAATGGCCATGGCGCCGTGATAGGCGTTACCTCCTGTTGTGGTTGGCGCAGAACGGGTCTATGAACCTGGCAATCGCCACATTTTCTTATTAATTCCCGCGCATCACGGTGCATGGTGGGCCAATAGTATCCTGACCGTATGGCGCGCGCCACCATGGATCGTGGTCCTGAATGCATGCTACATGAACCGACATGGATTTATCTGAGTACATAATTTGCTTGTAGGGGCGCCTTGGGAGCCATGGTTGCAAAAAGGAGCGTCGATATAGCACACCGTCTCGAAGTTCAAACCTCTGTGATGTGCTTTGTATTCTTCGGGCTTCCTTCTGTTCTTGGGGCAATACGCCCTTGCTTATGAATTCCATTATTGGTGTCATCCACGTAGGACCTTCCTCATCTATTACCGTGGATATTTCCATCTCCGAGATGGATTTGCTCTTCAACGTTTCCACCAATACTTGTTTTGACAGGTGTGCAAAGATTGTGGATGCAATCTTGCTTAGTGCATCCGCCTTTCGATTTTCCCCTCTAGGAACCTGCTTAATGGTAAACCTGTCAAAGCCTTGGATTAGTGACTTGGTCTTGTCGAGGTATTGGATCATGTTTTCCTCTTTAGCCACGTACTCGCCCAACACATGGTTGGCTACCAGCCGGGAATCCACATTTGCTTCTAGGTTGCGTACACCCATTCGAGCTGCAATGCATAGTCCGGCGATTAGGGCTTCATACTCTGCTTCATTGTTTGTCGCTGTGAATTCAAAACGCAGTGCGTAAGTGAATTCCATTCCTTCCGGACTTGTGAGGATGAGGCCTGCTCCTGACCCATCCACGCATGAAGATCCATCCGTGAACAAGATCCATGGATCTTGTAGTTCCTTCTTACTTGGTGTGGGTGCATCATCAGTATCTGGTTTTTCGATGATGAAATCTGCTAGTACCTGCCCTTTTACTGCAGTGCGTGGTCTGTAGGAGATGTTGTGCTCACCTAGCAATACGCTCCACTTCTGTAGTCGTCCTGATGCATCAGGTTTGGAGATGATTTGCTTGATTGGTTGATCTGTGATCACTGCTATTGGGTGCGCTTGGAAATACCTGCGCAGCCGCTTGGCGGCGAATACTAAAGCCAGGACCAACTTCTCCATCGCGCTAAAATTAATCTCCGTTTTCTTGAGCGCTCTGCTTACAAAATACACAGGTGTTTGTACTGAATCCCTATCCGTCAGCAGCACCGCGCTGACTGCTCCATGTGTCGCTGATAAGTACATAATTAACTCTTCCCCTGGTCGGGGTGCGACTAGTGTGGGGAGCTCTGCCAGGTGTTCTTTGATCTGTGTAAAGGCTTCTTCTGCCTCCGTGGTCCAGCGAAAATCTCCCTTTTTTATACACTTCTTGAGTGTTTTGAAGAGAGGTAGTGACTTGTCTGCTGACTTGGACAAGAATCTGTTGAGACCGGCCAGCTTTCCATTGAGAGATTGGACTTCCTTCAACGTGTGTGGTGAAGGAAGTTCGATGACAGCCTTAAATTTCTCTGGACACTGTTTGATGCCATCAGGTTCTATCAGGTATCCGAGAAACATGCCTTCTGTAGCGCCAAAAGTGCATTTTTTAGGATTTAGTTTCATGTTGATCTCTTTGAGTGTCCTAAACATTTCCTCAATGTCGCGCACCAGTTCATCCTCGGTATGGCTTTTTATGACCAGGTCGTCAACGTAAACCTCTAGGTTGCGGCCCACCTGTTTTTCGAATGCATTATCTACTAACCGCTGATAGGTGGCGCCTGCGTTCTTCAAGCCAAAGGGCATTTTGGTATAGCAGTAGACGCCTTGGCTTGTATGAAAGGCCGTTTTTTCCTCATCTTCCTTAGCCATCTGGATTTGGTGGTATCCTTTGTATACGTCTAGGAAGCATTTAAGTGGGTATCCACACAAAGATTCTACCTTCCAGTCTATCTCCGGTAGTGGGTAACAGTCTTGTGGACATGCCTTGTTGAGATTTGTGAAGTCTACACACATCCGCCAGCTACCATCGCTTTTCTTCACCATTACTGGATTGGAAAGCCAATCGTGGTAGTAGACTTCTCGCATGATACCTACCTCCACAAGTTTGTGTACCTCTGCCAGAATTGCTTGCGCGCGCTCTGGAGCTTGGCCGCGCTTCTTCTGGCGTATTGGTGAGTATCCTTGTCGGATTCTCGCTTGTGTTCGTGATCGAGCGTGGTACTCGGTCATGTGCTTTGGTTCCCATGCGAAGATATCCGAGGTTCTTTTGCAGGAGTACGCACACGCGGCGCCTTGCCATTATCCGACAGCGATCCTCCGATTGATACTTCTTGTTCGGGTAATCGGGGTGAATTGCAACCTTCGGTTTGGAACTTTGGTTGCGGCGCTGTATTTGGAATGGGTGCCGTCTCGCATGTAACCATGTTACATTCTCTATGTGGTACAGTGGCGTTGTAGAGGGTGACAATACCACCTTCCACTGGGAATTTGAGCATCCCATGTGCTGTAGACGGTACAACGCGCATGGCGATATCCCCGGTCTTCCGATAATGCCATTGTATGGCGAAGGATTTGATCACCATAAAATTCATCCAGCTGTATGCGGAGTGTTCTTTATTACCCACATTGACTGGTAGGCGTATTTGCCCCATAGGCCATATCTTTTCTCTGTAAAACCGATCGGTGTCATGACCGGGCTTAACCGATGCGTATCTCAGTCGCAGTCGCTTGAAACAAGTGTTAGTACATTATGTCTGCAGATGCTCCTCCATCAACATACATGCGGTGGATATCGTGACCCCTGCATTAATTTCAATAGTGGCGGCTCTACCACTGCGTTGTCCGCAGTCAAGGTGGGAAAGAGATTTCACTCCCACAGGGAAAATTTCGGCCGACCTTCGCCTAGTTACTCGCCATGATTGTATCATGTAGATGGTGTCAGCCTTATCTTTGGGTGCTTCTTTCTTGTTCCCAGTCTTCTGACTATCTTTCCCTTCCTTGATGTTCTTGACCAAATGGTCCAATCTGCCCTCTTTCACTAGTTTATCAATGAGTTGGCGCAGTTGAACACATTCATTGGTGGTGTGGCCCTTCTGTCCGTGATAGTCACAATATCCACTCCCTACGCGCCGATCCTCTGGGGTGCGCATTGGTGGGGGTCTTGGGAAGTTCGCGCCTTCATTCGCGAATATCTCCTTTGGAGTTTTGGTCACGGGTATACTTGTCATTATACCTTCCGCTCCCATGCGGTAGTTCTTGTTACGGTTGTTACTCCGGTCGCTGGATTGTCTCCCAGTTGTTCTGTGACCGATAGTTCGAGTAACCTTTCTTGCTATCCGCGCGGCAGCTTCCCTTGGATGAAGGACCTTGTGCGTTTCATAAGTTCATCAAAGGTTTGGGGGATCTTGTCGTTCAACCTTTTGATGAGTTATGGGTTATTGATCCCATTCATGAACCCTGAGATTTTCAGCACTTCGGGGCATGCCTTAACCTGTATTCACTCATCTTTGAAGCGCTCCACATAAGCACTTGTAGATTCCCCCTGGCGCTGTTTGACCCTGGCGAGTTCGACAGGGTTTTTAGCGCACTTTTTCCGTTGAGTGAAGTTTAGGCGGAACGCCTTTCCTAACTCTTCGAAGCCATCAATGCTTCTGCGTGGAAGCTAATTGAACCAGTTCCGCGCGTTTCCCACTAGTGTAGAATTGAACATGTGGCACCACACAGGCTGTGGCCAATTTTCAATGGTTGCGGCTGATTCAAAATTTTTAGGTGATCATCGGATCACTGTTCCATCATAGGTTTTTACATTAGCGGGCATGCGCCTTCTCTTGTCTTCTGAGAAGTTACTGATACGTCGAGTGAACGCATCCACCTTTTGGCGGCGCCACGGAAGGGACATGTCTTCCTCCACCTGGTCATGATATTTCTTCCTGGACTTCCAGTGTCCTGTTTCGCTATCCTCGTTGTCCGAGGAATTACCAGAGGACGAATTTTCCCTTCTTCTGCGTTTGCGACCGTCCTCGACCACTTGAAGGGCTTTCACTTGGGGAGTTCCGTCGCCCAAGTCTGTCCTGGACCCTGCGGCTACCAAGTCTGGCGTAGACATTGGTACGCCGTTCATCCTCTTCGCTTTCTTCCAGATGCTGCGAGTTAGCTATCTCATCATTCTCAACTCTCCTCCCAATTCTGTTAAACACTGGGGGTCGGCGGCTATCCCTTCCTCGCTTCTCTTTCTGATGACGCGGCGGAGATGTCTCGTATTCCGTATCGAAATTAATTCGGGCGTGCAGGCTTCGACTCGACCTCTTTTTTGCTTCCTCTTGCATGAGAGTGGCTAAGGTTTCGTAATTTTGAGATACGAAATCTCCCGGTGCTAGTTCCGGTGTGACCCCTCTAGAGAAAGGGTGTCTGTTTCTACCACTGGGCCCTTGTTTCGTTCAGGTGCATCCGGTGCCTTCGAGAGGTCGGTTTCTAACACCGATTGAGGGGAGTGGTAAAAGGGTGCGCAGTGGATCTCTGCGCTGGTGGTGGTTGTAGTGGCCGGGTTGTCCCGGCGTTGTTCCACCGTAGGGAAGACCAGTCTGGGCCTGATCCTTGGTTTTAGCGACACGGTTGTTCCGAAGTCCGCTTAGAAGGCGATCCGCTTTGCAGCTTCTTTCCTATAGGGTCTGTTTGCTAACGCTGATTTCCGTGCTTCGTCATTCTAGTTCTTAGTTCTTAGTGATGGTCCCACGGATGGCGCCACTTGTTAATACAAAAGTTGGGCGTTCCTTGTTTGAGCTCCGGTTCTCGTACCAATTGAATATTGCTGCTTGAGACCTGCGCACTAAGTAAACAGAAAACACAGTTAGGCTTATCGTGGGATTGTCTCCCACGATTATCCTCCGGCGTGAGAGTAAGTAATCGGTTTTAGGGTTAATAGGAGAGTTAGGGTTTTAGATCGTACCTTTAATGAGGGATGGGATTCCCATTATATACACATGAAATCCTTGTTGGTTTCGTGTTCCCCAACCTTCGGCGTATCCCGCCTAAGTCGGTTGGTAAATAATTATCTCCAAAGTTAGGAGATATCCGATATTCTATTCCATAAATAGCTTTGGGTTTGGGCCTTTGTGAGCCCAAACACTTATCGGCGTAGCCCAGTTCGTGCTGGGCTCGCTAGTATCGGTCATTGGTCGGGTTCGTGACCCGAATATAGACTATACGTCATCGGTTATGGTTATCTTGAATCAAACAAATCAAATAGAGTTTGATTCTCCTAATTGAACATACCATTAGCTTGTGGTATTTCATTATAATTAATATTGTAAGACAATCTAATAATATGTAAGATAAACATATTCTTTTTGGGTTACCTATTTACCAACTAAGTCATCGTAATGGTATAATAGACTTTCCAAGCCAATTGCATGCTTTATAACACAAATACTCTTTGACCAAGTCACTTCATATCCATGTCTCATCAAGAAGACATAAACTGTTATAATCCCATTATACGTTATAGATCATTGATAAACTCAATGACTTCTTGTATATGTCTTAATTAAAAACATAACAAGTTAACGTCTTACTTTATTATAAGTCTTAAAAGACTTCATGTTTATATCTTTACAATGAAACATAAACATGTTTAACTAAAGTAATTATGAACACCACCTCTTGGTTTCAATAGTAATTTCAAGTTAATTTATTACTTCACAATAATATAGGATTACATTATTTCTTCATTTATTTATGTCATTCGAAAAATATATAAATATTCAAATTGAAGTAGTATTAGTTACTTCATTTATTTATGTCATTCTAATAATACATAAATATTTAGTTTGAAGTAGTCTTATATATCATCTTGACACATATTCTGAATACTTGTCTAATTTATAAACTGTAAATTTATTTCAAATACGATCTCACATAACATGGAGATTTATCTTGTTGTTTCAATCTAGCTAAGCTCTCATATAACATAAATTGCAACACCAAGTGTTTCTTGGATTAGATATGTATAAGTTATATTAAAACGTTAGTCTCTTACCTTGCAGTCAAGAGAATCCGTTAAATCATGTTTCTATGTGTTGTACCTTGCACACAATATAGATTTTTCCCACTTGTGCACAGAACAACATCTTGTAGCAGATAAACAATACGACACACGTTTATTTATGTGATCAATATGATTGTGTCATTGTTCTTAGCATAACTAGTAGATGTAGAATGTCACTGTCTAGTAAGGAAACGTTCATAACTATCCTTAAAAACATAAGTGTCTACAATTTGAAAGTAATTATCTTGAGATATTCTAGAAATAATCTGGGTTACTACTAAGATGACAAAGCTTGTAACTCACACTGAAGTTCAGGTCATTACAATAATTTATTATTCAGTAATATACACAATGCTCCCACTGGATTTGACAACATTAAAAGCGTTTTATAACCAGTGAAAACAAATAGTGTACTATTTACTTTCCTACATCTTTAAGACACTCATACGTAACAATTACTTAGGTATTAAAATAGTGTATTCTGCTATGTATACAATGGACTATCCATCAATGCCACTAACTTAAAAAACTGGGCATGCAATTTCTTCTTTAAAAGGTCTACCATTCCAATAATTGTATATAGTACTTTAAATGGTCAAAGCATAACAACTAGATAAATTATGCTAGTTTGTCTTTTACCAATTTTGCGGTAATCAGTCTAGCTTCTAATTAAAAAAATCAGAAAATGTGAACTTTTCTTAACTATTAAAGTTTGCTTATGAGTTATGTATTTAGAATTTAGACAATTCTAATTTTTCATCATACTTTTCTTATTCATGAAAAAGAATATGATTGAATCTCACTTTTTTTATGAAAAGATGACTAGCTTTATTCTTTTAGTAAAATTAACTCTACCAAAAAACCGTTACAGGTGTAGATCAATTTACCAATACAAGAATAACCCACATTTACGGTTTAATGTTGCATTAATACATTTAAAAAATTAGAAAAATTCAATTTTAGTATTCTTGATAATTAAACTTTTCAAAAAAAATAAAATACCTAAGGTAATATTCATATAATCATAGAGTTTTCTCGAAAACTAGGACCCGAATTTTCATTGTTCCATTACATCAGTTGATCTGCTAGCAATGAAAGTACAAAACAAGGTAATCTGTCAAACAATAATTAGCAAACAGATTTCATTTCCTAGATCATTATGTGATTTACATTACCAAACAATATTGCAATGTAAACATGTTTTATCCCCATCTTGTGCCATTGGTCCAAGTTCTCACTTACAACTCAATTTAAGTCGTCTAATTTAAAGAACTGCAAATGTGTCCAGTTGAGGTCTCACACAACCTGAAAATTTACCTTTCTATTACAATCTCGCTAAGTTCTCACATGACGTAAATTGCAACTTCAAGTGTTCCTTTAACTAGATGTTATTAACTTAATTTTAAGGGTACTAGTTTTGATGTGTATTATAAAAAATATGTACGAAGAAGCATGCATACAACTTCGTATCAATAGTTTTAATAAAAATCTTTTTATTAACCAATTCACTAAAATTAAATTAACAAAGTTTTGATTGAGATATTGGGTTCACCAATCAAACAATTTACCTTTAATTATCGTCCATTATATAGTACTTTTTCATAAGTCCAAAGACTTGGTGTTTTGGATAATTACCATAAAGTGGCGCATGGAATTAAAGCTATTTCACCTTTAAGATGATTTTGTACATAAAATAGTCATACTTGGTAACTCCAATTTGACGCACAAAGGAGCGGAGAAGCGGGTTAGCGCGAAGCGTATTAAAAACCTTCTTCTTTCGGGTCACAATTTAATGCGCACCCCTCCTTATATCTCTCTTATAGTTTGTCAAAATTTGGTGAGTCGTTCTTACTATTGGTACAAAACTCATAACTCAATTAAACTCTTGAAAATTTAACTCTTCAAAAACCAAATCATATTGCACTATTATTTAGTCCGTATTATTTTTATATTAAAAAATTACCCTTTTTGTTTATAAACATGTCTAACAAAATAAACAAAATCAGGTAATAACAATAAAAAATAAACAACTAAATAAACACATATAAAATATCAATTATTATATGAAAACATGTAGCCACATGCAAACTTTATTCGATAAAACCTATTAATAATCAATTCTAGGTTTAATTATGCATATATCAACTAGGGCTTTTACTTACAAAAGCAACTGAGCCACATACATCGATGAATCGATTGCGTAAGCCATAGTCAAACATATATCATATTGCACATAATTGATCCATTAATATTATTGATGTCTTCCCAAATTCAAGAATTATCAAAACAATATATGTGAAAAAATCTTAACAACTAAATCATATAGACAACAATCCATGACAAATATGCATGTCTCATCATGGATTAAACATAATAATTATTCAATTAGTCACAAGATCGCATACAATTCCATGACACATAACAATTTATTCATGAATTAATTCACGTAAACATATATATAATTCTAGTTTTAATTTTCTAATAACAAAAGAAACTTACAAACCCTAAAAAAATTCATTCGACAATTAAAAAAATAAGTGTTCGAATTTTTTTTTTATTATTATTATAAAACATAGGGCAGTCGGACCTAACCCTAAAAATTAGGGTTTCACAAAAAACCAAAACCCTAAAATTAATCATATCAAATACACATGCGAAAGCGTAAATGAATATATAATGAATAATTAATTAACTAAAACATAAAAGTATGCGTACCTTTTGATTCTAGCTTAAAAAAAATCAATTCCAAGCTAGCAATTGAGATGAACACTAATTAGGATTTATAAGGATTATAAGAAGGGTGAATATACAAAAAAGTTACTAAACTTTCAAAAAAATTTGTCCTAAGTCACTAATGTTTATCTTCTGTCATCTAGGTTACTATACTTTACGTAACCGGTTATCTAAGTCACTAACCTTTTTTTACCGGTATTTTGGCTGACGTGTATACACACCAAGTTGTGGCACATGTTATCTAGGTCACTAAACTTTGCGAAAAATTTGTCTTAAGTCACTAATGTTTCATTCCTGTCATCTAAGGTACTAAACTTTGCGAAAAATTTGTCCTAAGTCACTAATGAAAAATTTGTCCTAAGTCACGAGTTGTGGCACATGTTACTGAACCTTTAAAATTATACGTTTTATACGATTTTATACACCTTTTAAACGTTTTTATTCATTTTCATTCGTTTTTATACGTTTTTGTTTGTTTTCTTACGTTTTTGTCCGTTTTATCGTTTTGATCCGTTTTTGTCCCATTTTTACGTCCATTTTATACGTTTTATGTTTTCATCCGTTTTCTACTTTTTGTCCGTTTTATATGGTTTTGTACAATTTTTATACGTTTTTATGTTTTCATCCATTTTTATACGTTTTTATTCGGTTTTATGGTTTTGTACAATTTTTATATCGTTTTTATTTGTTTTACGTTTTCGTCCATTTTCTTATGTTTTTGCCCGTTTTCTATTTTTATAACGTATAAAACGGATGAAAACATATAAAACAAATGAAAACGAATAAAAATGTATAAAAATGTACAAAACCGTATAAAACGGACAAAAACGATATAAAACGGATGAGAACATAAAACGCGATAAAACAGATGTAAAAAATGGGACAAAAACGGACGAAAATGTATAAAAACGGACAAAAACGTAAGAAAACAAACAAAAACGTATAAAAACGAATGAAAATGAATAAAAATGTATAAAAACGAATGAAAATGAATAAAAACGTATAATTTTAAAGGTTCAAGAACATGTGCCACAACTCGTGACTAAGGACAAATTTTTCATCAGTGACTTAGGACAAATTTTTCGAAAAGTTTAGTTCCTTAGATGACAGGAATGAAACATTAGTGACTTAAGACAAATTTTTCGCAAAGTTTAGTGACTTGGGTGACACATATATTGAAAAAGTGTGCCACAACCGGTTGCCCTTCCCTGTAGTGACTAGGGTGGCACATATAAAAAAGTTTAGTAACATATGTGAAAAACCCGTGAAGTATAGTAACCTAGATGACAGAAGATAAACATTAGTGACTTAGGACAAATTTTTTTGAAAGTTTAGTAACTTTTTTGTATATTAACCCTTATAAGAATTACCCCTTACTGTTTTGTAATTCAATCCAAGATACTAACAATAGTGTGTTATTACCACGTTCTTGTACACACGTACTATTAACGAATTAAAGTAAATGCTAGTTTAGGAACACAAAACAATTTGTTTAAGAAAAACAAAAGTGAATTGACCCTATGAATAGGGATCCGATCGGTTGTAGTAAAAGAACAAGAAAACCAAAGTTTTGGTTTAAGTTATGTGTACAAGAGAGATAAGAAACAATAACCCCTAACCTTGTATTTATACTTATAGAAACTAGAGTCCAAGTTGGGTTAGGATTAGGCTTCCCTAATACCCATTCGACTGGCCTATGTAATCCAAAGGTTTTTCGGAACCTTCTTGACTTCTAATTTCAACTTTAGTCATTTTCTTTAACATTTAACGATCGTTAGTTCATTACGTTTAATTACTTAACGTTCGTTATTCGTTTTGTGTAATTAATAACTAAATATTACATTTTATATTTAATTATTAAAACTTTAATTCTCATATGTAAAGTGTGCAATCCCGTGATCTTGAGTTCGATTATAACTCACGACTATTAATTTATGTCCATTAAACTAACATGTACTATGAGTCAAAAAGCTTTTAACAAATTGACCCTTCCTTAACCTATGCTATGCAAACTTTGACGATAATTTTAATCATCAATTTTGGTGTTTTGTTCCAGTTTGTACAAATATGAAGAAGTGTACTAAAATTTTACGAGCTCGTAACCTATTACTCCGTACATGATTTAAAAGTTATTAGGCTATGCACAGTGGTGACATGGGTCACCTGTGCCACATCAGCTTTATCTTTTCGACGATCTGACGACGACCTAGTTGCCACAGTGGTGACCAAGTTATTTTTTATTTTTTTTAAATTCAAATATTTTTAACAACAAAATTAAACTTTATTAATAATAAAAATACTACATAAATCATACAATACGATACGGTTAAAAAACATACGAACTAAAATATAATAAGATGCGAAATACATAAACATATCATAATTTGAATGCTCTTCGCATGCAGAATTATATGAAGGAGACCGATAACCAGCAAATTCCTCGATGTAAGCCAAACATTCTTCTTCCGCCTTCCTGGCTTTCTCATCATCCTCGTCTTCATAACCTAGCCAATTTGAGTCAGCTGAGGTTGCTCAACAAATCTAGGTCTAGCAGACGAACTTGATGCACCCACACCAACGGTTGTATTTTCCCTATAGCTCCAAGTGATTTTGATGTTGATGTTGTTCTGTATCTGTTAAACACACCTCCATAATATGTCAGTAATGTTTTCGTCTTTGCGGGCTTCATCCATAAAAAATTTGTCAATCACAGCTTTTTCTTTTAGGCAAAATGTCGTTGCAAATCGCATATTGTTCTCTCAAGCGTTGTTTCTCTAACTTTGCGAGATCAAACTGCTTGACAACGCCGATAATAGCGTTTTGTTGAGCCGCATCGTCTTCTTCGCATTATTTTTTAACATACGTTTGCATTTGTTCGACGGAATAGGGGAGACGACAAGCCATAATAATTTTGTGTTGAGAGAATTGTGTTTGAAAATGTGTGTTTAAAAATGTGTTTAGGGTTGATATTTATAATGTTGTAAAAGTGGTAAAGTTTTTTAAAAAAAAAAAAAAAAAAAAATTTCTTTTTTTATCCCAAACGGTCCAAATTTTTGTCAATTTGTGAATGATAAACTCGGTCGAGTTGCCGAACTAGTTTGCCTTCTTTGCCTCACTCAACCGAAACCGACTGATCAGCTACAGTGGGGTGACCGACGTCGCCTGAACCTCTCGACCGGTCCACTGCTCGCAGCCTTATATTATATGTAAAAGTGTCAGTTCATTTCTTAGAAATAACTAGGGAATACATGAATTAAAGTTTCAGAATAGAAATAACTCAAGAGTTGAGCTTGAACTTTACAAATAAGGCTTCAAACAAGTATGTCTGGAGTCAATCTTCTCTAATTTTAAACGAGCCAAGTTTTGTGGAGCTAGGGCTTGGATCGACTCGCTTAAACCGTTCCTTATACAAATTAAGATAAAGTAAAATTACTCAACTAGACTTTATTCTTTTTATCTAAATTGGATTCCAAGCCAACAAATGCAATAGACATTCCAATACTTGAAGTTCATAATAAGCATGGTTGAAAATATTCGTAAAATTTGATTGTACTAGATAATATTTTTCGGATGAATATAACGTTTATGAGCTAAAATACCTTAATGTGCATCTAATAATACGATCATAAACTATGTTAAGTCTTGCATAGCTAGTGATTTCAAATTAAACCGTTCTCAGTGAAGAAGAAGGAAAGTAGCGAAGGGAACTCTTGATCATCTCATTCTCATCATAATCGAATCCACCATTACATCCAAGTACCCTAATCAGCCCCGAAAACCAGTTTACATCCCTATTGTCCTTCTCTGAACCATGACTACGCCTTCGCTGCCTGCTCCGTATGTCACTTAACTCCATTTTTTTAGGAAACGTATCTGATCCAACAAACACTTGCCACCTTGATTTGCTAGAACTCGCTAGTTTGGAAACTTGTTCGTTCTTGATATTAGTGTGAAACGAATTTGATCCAGAAAAAGAATCAGAATTCCGTCTAGGTAAACCACCAATATTGTTGTTCTTCTTGGAACTTGCTTTATTTTTTGGGTTCGGGTTTTGGGTATCCGTCAAGGGATCAATTACTTTTCCACAGAAGATGATACCGGTCTTTGGTGTACCGAAAGAAAGGGATTCTTCAATGAAAAAACCTAGGAAATTATCTTGGTTAAAATGAGAAGAATTATACGGAGAGGAAATTATAGGGTTTTGATTTTCATCATCGTTAGCGAAAAGTTGTAGGTCACTGAAAGACAGTCTTTGTTCTGATCTCGTGTCATCATCCATGATTTGCAAGAATTATGTTTTTGAATAAGGTTTCGTTAGATCGAGTGACAGAAGTTTGGACGTTTATATATACATGCATGACATGATATATAATAGATATTATTGGGAAAGACAAAGACTGAAAGAATCAAATGGAAGGTACTTAGAAAATGGGTACGTCGTTTAGGAATTCTAGATGGCTTGAAATATGGGGGCATATATAAATGATTAATAACTACTAAAAACACGTTAATAGTAATTAAATTTCTGAACAAATACAATCGATCTATATTTTTTTTCATTGGTACATGTGATTAGTTAGTTTGACTGTTTTAGAGTAGAGATTTTAAATCTTAAGTTCTTAACCAACATACAAATTAACTCGAAAATGATATTGCACGATGAGTCAATGGAAAATTATAACTTATAAATAAAAAATGTTACTATATGAATAAAAAGAAATGACAAAGCGCGTACTATACGTAATTGGTTTTTCACTTCTTTGTAACGAAATCAAATCTTTTGAAATAGTAAATTGTTTTGTAGGGTAAACCACTCAAGTCACAGTCTCAACTTCTAGAAATAACGTACTCATTCTCTATTCTAACGTTCGGTTGAATATATTTGGTTAAACCTCACCGTACTTTTTAGGTTCTAGACTAGTTAATTACAGATTTTAGTTATTTAAGTTACAATTCATATAAAGCTTAGATTGTTCTTCAGTTGAAACTGAAATTTGTATTGTATTTCTCATATCATAAAGATTAGGGTACATGTGTTTATATATAAGATCAAGTTACACTAAGCACCCTCTAATTATACTAAATGGTAAACGTCTAATAGTCCCCCGCAAGCTAAGGCCGGGAAACGACCTTCAGCTTGGACCTTAAGAATTGGAACCGATCGTGCCAGTTTTGTAAAGATGTCAGCGATTTGATCATGAGTTGAAATGAACTGAACTTGTAATCTGCCTTGAGCAACCTTTTCACGAACAAAGTGAAAATCAACCTCAACATGTTTTGTGCGAGCATGAAAGACAGGATTGGCTGAAAGATACGTTGCACCCAAATTGTCACACCAAAGAGTAGGAGTCGATTTTAGACCAATACCTAATTCACGTAATAAAGCTTCTAGCCACGTGAGTTCAGCCACTGTATCTGCAAGAGCTTTGTACTCGGACTCTGTGGAAGATCTAGAAACCGTTCTTTGTTTTCGAGCCATCCACGACACTAGATTAGATCCTAAGTAGATTGCAAATCCCGTCGGCGCTCAACCGGGCAACCAGATCGGCATCGAGAAGGCTTTTAAATTGTTCCAACAGGAATCAGTGAAGGCATGAAGCATGGATCCAGACTTGTGTTGTAAATGAAGACCATAGTGAGACGTGCCCAGAAGATACCTGAGTATGCGTTTAACTGCTGTCCAATGGTTAGCGGTAGGAGCATGCATAAACTGACAAACCCGATTAACCGCAAAAGTGATGTCCGGCCGAGAAAGAGTAAGATACTGCAGAGCACCAACAAGTTGTCGATATTTGACGGGATCAGAAAAGAGAGCACTGTCTTGGAGTGAGAGAGGTGGAGAGGTAACCATGGGAGTTGGAACTGGTTTAGCAGCGGATAGCCCTGCTCGTTGAAGGAGCTCGAGAATATACCTTTTTTGAGATAAAATGATGTCTTTACCATGTTTAACGATCTCCAGACCCAAGAAAAAATCAAGATCACCAAGATCTTTTAGAGCAAGTTCGGCACTTAGATGCTTGACCACAGTGTCAATGGCCAACGGATTGTTTCCGGTGACAATAATATCATCAACATAAACTAAGAAGTATACGAGAGTGCCTATGGAGTTGTAAATAAACAGAGATGGATCAGTTTTAGATCCGGTAAAACCCAGTTTCTGTAAAGCCGTAGAAAGACGAGCAAACCAAGCTCGTGGCGCCTGTTTGAGACCATACAACGACTTGTGAAGCTTGCAAACATACTCCGGGTGCGTATCATTAATAAAACCTGGTGGTTGTCTCAAATATATGGTTTCATGAAGATCACCGTGAAGAAAAGCATTTTTAAAATCCAACTGACGAAGATTCCATTGATGTTGAACAGCTAGAGATAAGACCACCCGTATGGTAGTGGATTTTACTACCGGACTGAATGTTTCGTGATAATCAATGCCAAATTCTTGTGTGAAACCTTTGGCAACCAATCGAGCTTTGTATCGTCTTTGGAGCTCCGGTTTTGTTTGTCTTAATCCTATAAATCCACTTACAATCAACAATGTTAGCATTAGTAACAGGTGGAACTAGTGACCATGTGCCGCTTTGGACAAGGGCAGGATACTCGTCAGCCATGGCTTGACGCCATTCAGGATGTTTGTTAGCAACGGTAAAGGTACTGGGTTCAGTGGTGGGTGGACCGGTTGTAGAACTGGTGGTTGTATAGTTTGCTAATGGATCAAAAATTGTTTTTTGTTTGGGGTTTTGGCGGAGGTGAGCTGGTCGAGGACGAGGAATAGCAGACGGTTGTGAAGGATCAGGAACAGTTGATTCGGAAGTGTGTTCCGGTGTAGATTCGGGTGTAGCAGGTGGTTGAGTAGGTTCTGGTGGGGTGGTAGTAGCGGTGTGTGGAGTGGGTTTGGTATCGGGTATGGAAGAAGGTATGTCAGGTTGTAATGTGGTGTAAGGTGGAGGAGGGGAGGATGGTGCCGGGCTGGGAATAACGGGAACACAAGGGAAGACGGTCTCATGAAAACGGACATGTCGAGCAATATAGATTCGATCCGAGGACGGGTCGAGACACCGATATCCATGATGAATAGGACTGTAACCAAGAAAGATGCATGGGATGGATCGGAAATCCATTTTGTGAGAGTTGTAGGGTCGGAGATGTGGGAAACATTGACAACCGAAAACTCGCAAAAAGGAATAGTCCGGAGGACGTTTGTTCACAATTTCAAAGGGAGAGATATTGGAGTTTGACCGAGATGGCATACGATTGATGAGGTAGACTGCAGTTTCAAAAGCAAAGTGCCAAAATCGTTGAGGAACAGAAGAGTGTGCAAGTAAGGACAATCCAGTTTCAACGACATGGCGGTGACGACGTTCAACAACACCATTTTGTTCGCTGGTGTGTGGACACGAACGGCGATGTATGATTCCAAGAGAATGAAGAAAAGTGGAGAGATTACGGAATTCTCCCCCCCAATCTGTTTGAACCTGTTTTAATTTTGTTTTGAATTGTCTTTCGACCATTGTAAGGAATTGTTTAAAGACAAGAAAGACATCAGATTTTTGTTGTAAAGGAAAAATCCACATAAACTTGGTGTAGTTGTCAACACATAATAAAAAGAAACGATGACCATCACACGACAAGGTGGGTGAAGGACCCCATACATCACAAAATACCAAATCCAAAATATTATTACTACGAGGAACTTGTGTATGCAAAGAGAGTTTGGAAGATTTTCCCATGCGACAAGCAACACAATTATTATCAAAATGTTTGTTGGAAACTGGAATTAAATTTCTAGACAAAATAGTAGATAAAGTTTGATGATGTGGATGACCAAGCCGTTGATGCCATATGTTTGTGGAGGCTTTAACGGCGGAGAAGACTGACTTTGACTCGTGAACAGAACGAAGTTGAGGTAGAGCAATGGAATAGAGACCGTCTTCACTTGGACCCGTAAGAAGGGTAGTCCGGGTAGTTATATCCTTCACATGAAAGAAAAAAGGGTGAAATTCAAAAAATACATGATTATCTAGGCAAAATTTTTGGACAGATAAAAGGTTTTGTTTAATCTGTGGAACATGAAGTATGTTAGATAAGTTGAAGTTTTTGAGTGGTGAGTGTATATGTGTAGAGCCAATGTTAAGAATAGGTAAACCTGTACCGTTGCCAACATAAAGGGCATCATCACCATGATATGCTTCAGAAGTACCTAGGCTTGCCAAGTCGGGTGTGACATGATGGCTAGCTCCTGTGTCTGGAAACCATGTTGTTGGAGTGGTGGAACGAGAAGCAGCATACTGAGTATAATTGGCCGTTGGTCGGCGACGAATAGAAGCCGGATCTCTATGCGGACAGTCGGATGGAACGTGACCAATGCCACAGCGGTTGCACGTGCCATGGACAGTATTTGTGTTGGTGGCCCAGTCAAATTGAGCACGTTCGCGAGGAGGCGGTCGTGGACTGTAGGTTCTCCCACGGCCTCTGTTTTAAGATGAACCACGGCCCCGGTTGTTACGAATGGTGTAATTTGCTTGTGGTGGGACGGTAGGTGTAAGTTGATAACCATGTTGAGCAGCAAGTTGATGAAGGTTGTGAAGTTCGGTGCTGGGTGGTGGTGTAAGCCTGGATGAGCTGGTAGGAGTACTTGGATTTGAAGGCACTGAGACGGTGTAAGCCTGTGAGTTGGCTTGACCTGGAGCATGATGTTTGGTAATCATGTAGTCGTGATCAGAAAGTAAACCCGGAAGTTCATTAATAGTTGTTGGTATTTGACGACCTAGAAGATTAGATTTCAATCCATTGTATTCATCGCGTAAGCCGGCGATGATGAGCATAACAAGATCTTCATCAGGAAAGGGCTTTCCAATGTTGAGTAGGTCTGTTGCATATTCTTGAGCACGTGCAAGATAAGCTGTTGGAGTTTCATCTCCGTTCATGGTAAGTTTAATTAATTTTGTTTTGAGGGTGTATTCCGTGATGTGTATGTGGTGCATATGCCCGTTCAAGATGGTTCCAAAGATCCATGGAAGTGATACCTTTAATATGATTAAAAGATTCTTCAGCAATAGTTGAGATCAGCAGCATCCGGACATGGGCATCGTTCGCAACCCATGCAGTGTAATTAGGGTTAATAGACGAGGATGCAGGGATGGCGTTCTCACCTGATCCAGAGGCAGGAATCTCGATAGTAGATCGGGGACAGGAGATCGAGCCATCGATGTAGCCAAACATGTTATTGGTTACAAGAAAGGGTTGGATCATTGTTTTCCAATTCCCATAATTCGTGAGTTTGAGAGTAAAGGCAAACTTGTGTGAGTTGTGAGAGGTTTTCTCTTGTGTGGAGAAGGGAATGACGGTGGCCATTGTTGTGGGAGGGTGGTGGGAAGTAATCGAAGTTGGTGGTGGGAATAGTAAGGGCGGCGGCTGTTAGGGTTTGTTTCCCTGGCTGTGATACCAAGTTGAAACTGAAATTTGTATTGTATTTCTCATATCATAAAGATTAGGGTACATGTGTTTATATATAAGATCAAGTTACACTAAGCACCCTCTAATTATACTAAATGGTAAACGTCTAATATCTTCTGAAATAGATTGGAAAACATAAAAATGTTAGTTGACTTATTTGAATTACACTTGTAATTGAGACATATGTAATCACACTTGATCAATCACGTTTTATAAGTGGTATTCTAGCTAGGTTTGTTTAGCCATAAAAAATGGGAAAAGATGTTTGACTATGATTTTGGAATTGAACAATCGTTTGGATTGACGCATTGACGGGATTGGTTTTAGACTTTGGTTTGGATATTCGAAATTTTGTTTGAAGATAATTTTGGATTTGATTGGTTCTAGTTTTTGGTGTTTGAGAATTTTGGTAGAGAATTCACAATCGTACTAAATTAGTGGGCCATTGGGTTTTGGGTCTTTTGGTAACTAGCTTTTGGGCCAATTTTGTTTATGATTCTTTGAATAACAAAAGACAACAGTTTGGTTTTGTGATGTTCTTTTTTTTTCTTTTCTTTTTTTAAGACAACTATCTATGTCACATAATATACATCACAATCTATCTCACATGTTTTAACCAGTACTTGAACTAATAATTATTTGGTTGGGTAGCTTCTCAAACAACATGAGATACCATTGAGACACAAGAGCATCTTTGGTTGCGATGTTCTTATTTGTATGGTATTTCAATTTTGATTGCTTATTTGTTTGAATTTGAATCGTAATTCGTATCGTGGGTTATTAGAATTATCAAGTATCGTATTTTGGGTGTTTGAATTATTAAAGCCCATTTATCAAGTTATTTACTAACTTGAATCTGTTTAATACTTTAATAATAAGTTTGAGTTGGTTCATACCACTTATCAATAGCAAGATACTTTATTTGATTTATCAATTTCAAAAATGTATTTTTTAAGTATTTCATCATTTACAAAAACATTATTTCGTTACATAATTTTGTCACCGTGGCATTATCAGTTTTGTTAACGACAACTTTTAGTAATGTGATTAGATTAAAAGTAATTAGCAAAACCTTATTACTTTTTTATGGACGTGGGTCCTCCTTGTAGGTTTTGCAATCGCATGATTCATGACGAAGTTTTGTTGGGTCTATTATAGATTTGATGATACAAAACAAGAAGAATGAAACATGAAGGACTAAAAGTGACAATAAGGGAAACTACAAAAAGATGAAGGATTTGGAAGATTCTAGAAGATATGCTTAAAAGAATATTTAAGTTTCTTAATTGTATTATGATTACTCTTGTAAACCCTAGATGTCTCTAGTATATAAAGAGACATAGGGTCATTAGTTTTATAGTACGTACAAGATGTAAACCTAAAAGGTGTGTGTGTGTGTGGGAACCTAGGCGTAGGGATTTGGAAAAACACCTAGGGTTTAGTTAGTTAGTGTTAGATCAAGTCTTTGATCTTTATTATAGTTAGTTAGTTTATGATAATAAAAAACCTTGTTCATAATAATGTTGATTCTATGTTTGAATATTCCGCTTTCATTATTATGTGTTCCTAGATATAATATTAGACCTAGTCTAAGAGCTTACAACGATCTTCACATGTGGTATCAGAGCCTGGGGCTCGTGATATCTAGGATTCACAAGGTTTCTTGGCGAAAAAGAAAGAAGAAAATCGAATTTCAACAATTTTCGTATTACTTCTGCAACACTGTTTTCAAGAGGCCATAAATTTTTATTGAACCGTTGGATCGAGCTAAAATTTTTTCTGGTGCATCTCAGTATATCCATCTAAAGTTTCACCGAAGGGATCGTCAATTGGAGATTTCAGTAGAAAGTTATAGGGTGTCGAAGTCTGTTGCAGAAATTTCCGTAAGGCTTCTGCATGACTGTTTTCAAATGATCATAACTTTTTCGTTAACCGTTGGATCGTGACGAAATTTTGGGTGGACGTTCTCTATATGATAATATAACTTTCCACCGGAGGGATTGTCGATTTGAGCTTTTATGTGAAAGATATATGATGTCGAAGTTGGCTGCTGTGAAAGTACTGCTGGAACACACAAAGTACTGCTACCCTTTTTCAAAGTACTGTTAGGGTTTTTACAAAGTACTGCTCTGAGTTCGAAAGTACTTCTCTTGGACACGAAAGTCTTGCTCATTAGGATGAAAGTCTTGCTCTTGAATTAAAGTACTGCTCATTGGACCAAAGTCTGCTTGGAGTTTTAAAGTAATGCCCGTATATTTTCAAAGTACTACTGCTGCTGCAAGTCTCATTCAAATATAATGGTTTATTACAAGGAGATTTGGAATTAAGGGGAAGTCGAGCATAATTATTGTTATGGTTTTTGGACGACACACACACACAGGTTATTGCTCACACACACAAGGAGTTTGGTGATTTGTTCTTAAAAAGGATTCAAAAAGGCTCGTATTTGATTCTTATGAATGAATTGATTACGAAGAAGGTTGAATATCATTTATTTAATGTTGTAGTTGAGTTTCACAGGTTTGTGTTCTTATCATATAGCTTGATGAATCTAGCAATGTGTGATTTTTCTTATGATGCTCTATGCACACATTGGCTATCACTTAAAGGAGTTACATTGTAGTGCTCAGTGTCTCATATTAGTTGAGGATTTTGTTAAGGGATTGCGGTCTACTTATATTTGGTGATTCGTATAAGTATGGAGTTCCGTGGATAGTACAAGATTTAAGACACAAGTTTGGGAAAATCTACTTCTTCATCAAATTCGTAATACTCGGTTTTCTTCACAAGTAATCATTACATAAAGCCTACTGATTTTGAAGAATCAGTTGATATTCATGCATCACTCGAGGGGAAGTTTCTACGGTTTATTCATTCTCTATTTGTTGATAACAAAAGGGGAAGAGATGTTTGAGTGACATGTTCAAGTCAAGGGAAGCATGGAAGACAAGATTGTTTCATTCAAGGTGAGATTTAATTATCTCAACTTCTGCTACTTCGTCTAGGGAAGTTCGTACAAAAATCGTGTTTGTTTTGTCATCATCAAATAGGGGAAGATTGTTGGGTCTATTATAGATTTGATGATACAAAACAAGAAGAATGAAACATGAAGGACTAAAAGTGACAAGAAGGGAAACTACAAAAAGATGGAGGATTTGGAAGATTCTAGAAGATTTGCTTAAAAGAATATTTAAGTTTCCTAATTGTATTATGATTTCTCTTGTAAACCCTAGATGTCTCTAGTATATAAAGAGACATAGGGTCATTAGGTTTATAGTACGTACAAGATGTAAACCTAATAGGTGTGTGTGTGTGGGGGAACCTAGGCGTAGGGATTTGGGAAAACGCCTAGGGTTTAGTTAGTTAGTGTTAGATCAAGTCTTTGATCTTTATTATAGTTAGTTAGTTTATGATAATAAAAAACCTTGTTCATAATAATGTTGATTCTATGTTTTAATATTCCGCTTTCATTATTATGTGTTCCTAGATATAATATTAGACCTAGTTTAAGAGCTTACAACGATCTTCACAAGTTTGCTTTTATGTTTGTAAGAACCGTGTTATTTACAAGTTCATTAAAATAAAAAAAGAAAATTGATAATTTGATTAATTTGCTTTGGGGAGAAGAGTTAGGAACAAAAATTATAAGTGAATAGCAACACTTTAACTTACAATAACTTTTTTGAGACACAAATGTATAAAAGGTAAAATCACAGAAACAATGAGGGTGCGTTTATTGGGGGAAAAAATTCTTGTTTTTCACAAAAATGTTTTGTGAAAAACAAGGAAAACAAAGATCGCGTTCAAATTATCATTTTTCAATAAAATGTTTTGCAAAACACAAATTTCCCTGTTTCCTAACTTAACAATGAAAATTACAAAACAAATTTTAGTTGTTTTCTTGTTTTCTTTTGTAAGCCACAAACCCGCTCCCCTTCTTCAAAATACAATTACAAATATCAACTAAACAGATTTTGTATAGTTTTAACTATTTTGTGGAGATAAATTTCCCTTCCAAATTTTTACAAAACTAGAGATAAAAAAAAGAGCATTTTTTCACCAACTAAACACACCCTGAGAATTTCTAAATCTCATTTTTGAGCTTATAAACTTATTTGATTCGGCTCATTTCTAAACTAATTTTTCGGCTTATGAACTTATTTTCCATATTTAGGCTATAATACTGTCACAAGCCAAATTATGAGGGGTGTATGGAAACATACCGAACGCGAGTATTTTTGGTTTATCATGTTGGTCTTGCCGGAGTACCACAACGATAAAGTGTAACATGTGCCACGAGTAAAGAATTCGACATGACACCACACTAGTAGGGAGTTTGATGAGTCAAAAGCATGACAAAAATAGTAAAATTGTATTATACACAAGAAAAGTACGGATTCTTATCGAGTATAGAACGCCACACATATATAAAAAAGGATTATGTAACAATACGCTTATAAGTCTATAAATAAACCGGAAAAACTAAGGGCGTGTTTGGTATGTTGCCATAAATAACAATGTGTCACACGCCCAAAAATCGAGTTCAGTGGAAGCATACCAGTCATGGATGCTACAAATTGGTGTCACAACACAAGTATAGAATAACGGGTTTTTCTTAAGAAAACTCATTTAGTTAATATAACTCAAAGTTACAAACAAATTTAATGCAGAAATACAGGCCCATAAAAAATAAGCGGTCCCCAAACACAAATATCAGAGTCATCTATGATCATGCCATGCCATTGCCCAAGCACCTCCGATAGTAAACTATCGCCTCAATACCGGAAAATACATGCTAAAAGTGTCAACACGAGGTTGGTGAGTTCATAGGTTTGCATAAAAGTATAGCGAGTTCAAAAGAGCCTTTCGATCATTGTGGTGCCCACAATGTCGCGAAAACAAAGTTTACCTTTAAGCAAAATAGTAAGGTGGACCACAAGGTTTTCAAGTGCAAATCATTTCTCATAAACAAGTCAAATTTAACCAAGGCATACCCTGCCTAATTCACAGTATCAAAATATTTATCCGCAAAAATAACTCATAAACAACCATTTGGTCCAATATCAAAATCAAACACTATAACGAATATAGTGTCACGCAAGCTTAACTATTACGCATGCTAAGTCATGAAACCAACGCTAGATAGCACGGGTCATGACTATCTCTAAACACACAAACAATCGACATGTTATACGTCCCCCACATGAGCCATGTGGGTAGGACGGGGTGGGCATTCCCAATAGACCTATTCATAACACTCGTACCATCCTGAGCCAGGATGTACAATTTATAACAACGCTTGGGTTTCTAACCTTAACCTAGCACGTAATAGATCACAAAAACATTTCAGGTCCAATCAAGACAGTTTTCAAGAACGTGTGTCCACATAAAAACATATTCAAACCAAATCACGCATTTCATCAGGCCAAGTAACAATCGTTTATTCAAATCAATCAAACAATCTATTTAGTAAAAATGAGCATGTATTCTCCCCCAAAACAGTTTAAAAGCAAGTAAAAGTAGGGGCCATGAACTCACCTCGATACAAGGCAACGCAAGAATCACAACTGGCATCGAGTAGCAAACACAACGGTATCATGAACAAAGGTACAACGATATCCAAAAAGCACAAGCACAACCCTACGACATCGACACAACCTAATGAAATTTGCTATCTCATAATACGTCTTAGCAAAGCAATAGATTTCCGAAACAAAACGTGTCTTAGTTTTCGTGGAATACTCGTATCAAAGTTTTTCAAAAATACATTATCAATATCTCAAAAGTTTAGTTTTAATGTTTCGTGTGGTGGTAAGAAAACATAGACTCAATATGAAACTCACGCCAAAAGTATAATATGCATCAAAATGTAACTCTTACCAAACGTATCTCACGCCAAAGCATAATATATATATATCCCAATATATTATGAGGAATAGTCAAGAATTATTGACCAAGACTCAACTCGAGTAGACAACGACGAGAAAGATTGTCGAGACAATAACGACACATAATTAATTCAAGAAAATAAGTCAACAGGTAAGTTTCGGCATTTACCCATTTCTCCCAAATAGTTGATATAACGTCGAAATGTATGAGTTTTGTAAAGGTTTTTAGGATATTAACGAATCACAAATGATTAAGTTTATAAAAGGATTTTATCAAAATTTCGGCATGATACGCCCGTTTATAAAGCATTTCCAAGTCATAATGACTATTTAAATAATACAAATTTTCATCGTCAAATTTTGACAGTATTATTTGCGTATATATTAGTTGTTTAGTTTTATCGACCATTTTGTGTATGTTCGAGTCCAAGTGGATTAAACTCTAATGTGTCTAACACACTCTTCCGTCTCAAGTACCAAAAGAGTCTATAATATCCATCAACTAATATCGTCCGATCCTTGTCTAAGCAATGATATTACAATATATATCCAAGTCCAAATCCAAATTGTATCTCATATTATCCAATATTTCCGAAACACCATATCGATAACAAATAAACAAATAAACGACTCAAATAAAATATAACTCAACTAAGTATGAATAAAATAAATAAACGTCTCCTTTTAACCTTTTGTGGGTTTATAATTACCGGAAACAAGAGAAACAAAACAAACTTCCTCATTCAAGTTTTATTCTTTACCAATTATTTGAAATAAAATTTTAGATGTCAAATACACGCTTATCTGATTTTGACCGAATATAACACGGATTCAACCCGAGACCAATAAAAACAAATAAGCAAATCCATTTCAAACTCGACAACATAACTAATCAAACAAGCAGTCTAGTCGGTTACCAATCCGACTCAACATGAACACTCGACCCGACGCTATCCAGATCGACCCGAATACAGAATCATCATAACTCCATTTTCATTCAAAACTTACCATACGAGACTGTGGAAAACTAAAAGGGGGTTGAATAGTTTACCGTTTAAAATCTTTATTTTGAAACATATAGTAAGATCAATTGATATTGATCAAAGATATGTTAGTGAAGAATAAAAAATATGCAAGCAATATGTAATGAGTAAATAAGGAAAGAAACAATCAAATCACGACAAGTTGTTTATAGTGGTTCGGTCTACAAGGACTCTTTTTCCTTGCCCTACTCCACTCCCCGAGTCTCCAACTCGAGAGTTATCTTCACTAATCAACAAGCTCCTTTAACCGGCGGAGAAAACCTTTACACGTCGCTTACACAATATTTTCGACACAAAGCTAGATGTAGAGTTCTTTTGCAAGGGTACAACCACTCCTATACACTATGTATTTTGAGGACTAAAATACTAACCACTCACACTCAGAGGTTTAAGATGGTTTGGTACAACAATGATGTATGAACAAGACAAGATCATACAACAACAAAACAAATAAGCCTTTCAACTATTTTTTGAAGCTTGATTATGCCTTGATCTTCTTTGCTACAAAAGAGGATCACTATAATGATTATGAAACTGAGTTAGAAATAATAGAGAGAAGGAATTTATGTGATTATGCTAGAAAGGGATGAGAAAACAACATGGGTTGGCTTGCTATTTATAGCCAAAGTGTTCTGTTGTCACCACGGACCATGGAACCAAAACAAGGGTTCCGCCCTTGTATTATTTTGGTGCCGCCGGTCTGACAGCAAGATTACAAAGATCTTACCAAAGTCAACCAAATCTAACCAAGATCATGTAAGATATGTAGAATCCAAATCTAAACAAAATATCTTATGAAATCCTCTAGAGATTTCAATGATGCAACCCATGATGTCATATGTTGTTTTTTATTTTTAGAAATAATATGTTTAAATGTAAATACATATGTAATGTTATATTTTAAGAAACTAAAACATACTTGTTCTAAAAATGTTGACACACATTATGGTTTAGAAGGATATCAAAGTTAATTGATACATGACTAATCAAAATGCAAATGCTTGAGTGATGAAGACTTTATTTAAGAAAAGCTTGTTTTAATATCTATTGATCTTGACAAGCTTTATACTTTACAAAAATGAAATTTACTTTTGTCATTAACAAAACTTAGGTAAAGATCATAAAATATAAATAACGTTTAATGACGATATTTGTATTAACAATCCCCCCTTTTTGTTGAGGACAAAACATAAACTTTATTTTATAAAAGATGTAAAGTTGTACAAGAGTTATAAAAATATGAGACTAATTTAGAACTTGAAAGAACTAGTGAGTTAGATAAAGTTGATAATAAAAAGTTTATTTTATCTTATGAGTAGTTTGTCCAATTATTTGGTCTTTAACAATTTTGACTTTTTGTAAGTCAAAGTAGGATGTTGACTTTTAAGAAAGTCAAAGGTCAAGTTCTATAATATTCTCCCCCTTTTTGTTGAAACAAAAAGAAGAGGTGAGACGGAAAATGTAATGAGCCCGAGCAATATTCTCCTCCTTGGCCAATGCTCCTCCTAAATTGGGTGCCAAGAGAAAGATACATGGATTGTGAAAAAGCTACAAAAGAAAAGTTAGTAACAAGCATCATCACAAGTCAATAAGCATTTCCAAACACCAAGTAACAACCAACAACTATATAAGGAACACCATTCATTCATTAAAATTTTCATGATTTGAAAATCATGAAATGGAACACAATGGATGTGTTAGTACATAAAGAAAAGCCTAGAAATTATAAAAATAAGAATAAAAATATCCTAGAAAATAAAAAATAACTTAGAAGTTAAAAAGAAAAGCTAGAACCCTCCTATTAAGGTGGTGTATGAGCAAGAGCGTTGATTCGCTCTAGGATGTGGTTGAGGATGAACCTCATTTCATCTTGGAGCTTATGGACCATCACCCGGGTCCATTCGCTAATGTGGGCAGTCCGCTCACAATTTGAGCAACCGTGTCTAGGTGAGAAAAAGGGTTCATGATTAGGTGGTGGTGGAATGATGGAATTGTTGTTGGTGTTGGTTGGAGTGATGAGAGAGGAGAGTAAAGCACTTTGCATTTGCATAGCTTCACTAAGGTGAGAATCCACCATATTGGAGAAGTTGTGGAGGTGGTCTAGTTGGGCTTCTATCTCCGCTTTGGATTGTGGGTGATCTTCCCACATAGATTCATCAATGTCCTCGATATGAGGAGACAAGGATGTTGGAGGGAGGGCATGGTCCCCATACAAAGGTCCATGAATGTCAATGTGAAGTGGATGGAAAAGGCGAGGTTGAGGTTCTAACGGGTCGTTTGGGTCAAAAGATGGGCGTAGTGACTCATGAGCGATTCGCTCCATAATCTCATGAGCGATTCGCTCAATATGCGACTTACGATTGTAGTCATTAAAAGTCATATCCGAAAAATCAACACCCAAGTATTTTAACAACACATGTTAAAACACTAATCCTAAAATGAATCAAACACTTATCCTATCTCAACTAGAACACTTATCCAAAACAAACAACCCACTATGGCACTTATCCCTCTTTGACACCTACTATGGCACTTATCCCACTTTGAAACCTTTGGTGGCACTTGTCATAACACTCTCCCAATAAATAAAGCAAATGTCAATAGGTCTTCATCCTTTAACATCTACCACTTAAGCTCACTTGTTCTTTCACCATTATCTCATCACATTCACCTCTGTGATATATCTTAGCCCCTAAGCTTCACAAACATGGCCAAAACTTCAAGCACTTCACCCACTAGTTGTACCAACCAATAAACCAGAAGAATTAGTATACGTACTTGATCTGTGCTGAAAACAGTCAAGCTACCTCACACAAGCCGGCCACTTGTGAATGGCCGAACGTAAGAAGCTTAAAACTGCTTAAAACACAAATACAATGAAGTCCAGAGAATATAATGAATTCCCGGGTCGTTAAGTCCCACGGAGACTCAATGGTGTGCAAAACACAAACTCAGATGATAGAATGATCACTAAGGATAGTGATCAGAAAGGATTTGGATGGATAATTACACTACTGAAAAAGGTAATAAATTAAAGCGACTTAAATACAAATTAAGAAAATTAAAAAGATAAAATATATTAAATAAACGCTATCACTATTTTTAAAATGATGAACGTTTAAAACCTAAAACGTACGTTTAAATAAAATTACGTAAACGTACAAAATAAAACGTGAAAATAAAGAAGGAAAATACCTACGGATATGAAAAATACATTTTACAATCCTAAATATAAAAGAAAATTATTAGAAAAGGAAAATTATTTTTACAACTATTTAATTAATTTTTATTAATTAAAAACTAATTTTAACTATTTAATAATAGCCTAAAATACAAGAAATTAGGAAATAAAGCTAGAAAAATAAAATTAAGACTTAGAAAAATCTAAAATATCAAAAGAGACTTTTCAAACTATTTTTATATTTTTCTGATTATTTTTGTATTTTCTAGGAATTAAAAACTATTTAAAACTATTTAAATTATTTAAAAATACAAATTTAACTAAGAAAAATCTAGAAAAATATTTTTTTGTCTTTTTATATTTATCTAAACTTAAGAAAAATGAAAAATTATTTTTTTGAGACTTTTCTTAATTAATTGTATTTAAAACTAATTAAAAATGCTTAAAAACTAAATTAAATCAAGAAAAATAGCAAATCAACTTGGAAAAATATGAAAATTTCAGGAAAACTCTGAAATAATATTAGGAAGCTAGGAAAATTAGAAAAACAAGGGGTTATGTGGAGGGATTTGAAACTGATGTGTAAGTGCTTATTGAAATAAGCACTTGAATAAGCAAATGGAAACTAAAAAGCACCAACCCAAAACAGAAGCTCTAATAAGCTAAAAGAACATAAATGGAACAAGTTTTAACTATCCTAATCCTCTAAATCACAAGCTAGCACAGATTTGATGAAATGAGATTTAAGCTAAAAACAGAATTTAGGTGCCTACTTTGAGCTTATGCACAAGCTACTAGATAAGCTGAAAATGAAAACTACAAATTGGAACTTAATCAAGACCTGACCAAGAACTAGAGAACCAAAGATGGGACCTGGACAAGCTCAACTGAGCTTGTGGCAAGGGCTGCAATATCTGCAAAACCCCTGTGCAGACTCAGTTAACACTGAGTCAGTTGCACAGGGGAAATGAGCCCCAATTGAAAAGCCATTATGAAGCTTATAGAAAATTTGTAAAAATCTAGAAAAATGGTGAGAAGGAATTAGACCAAGTGAAGTTTTTAAATCAACAAGTTTGACATGATTTGGTCCAACACTGAGTAAATGAAAAATCCCCCTAGGTGAGCTAAAAACAGGATTTTATGATTTTGACTTTTGAAGTAATTGTGAAATGTTGACTAACTTGAACTTTGATCTAGATTTAAGGACTGAATATGATGTTACTGGATAAAATAACACTACTGCTAGCTTTATCTAGGATATTTAAACACAAAATTAGCTTTTGGATTGCAAAAACTCTAACAGTAAGCAAGTGGAACAGATTCAAAAGAGATTTTGACTATGAGCTCTTGCAGGCACAAATAATTGACTCAATTGAGTCTAACTAAGCTTAACAAGCATGACTCAACAAACTTTAAACACTGAACAAGCCTGAACACAGATTTAAGCACCAAATCCAAACACCACTTCAATAATATGATTTGCAAATTTAAAAAGGCTAACTAATGATTTATCATCTATCAATGATCAAACTGAGTTTTCTAACTAAAATTAACACTAAATAAACAGACACAAACCATACTAAACCACAGATACAAGACAAGCATAAAATGCAAAATGGCTAGAAATATGAAAATTTAGAAACTTACTCACATGAGTCCAGCTGATTACTGGCTAAAACTAGACCCAAATCCTACTCTTATCTAACCTATTTCACCCCATAACACCACTGCATCAACCCAATATCCATCACCATTGCCAAATGCACCTCAGTTGACTTTTGTTGACCATGCATGAGAATTGTTTGAAAATGAAATGTAAGCTTATAGAGAGCTTAAGTAAACTTGTTTAAGCTTGAAACAAGCAACTAACAACCTGGATAGAAGAATTTGAAACTGAAAATCTCAACAGTAAACATAGAACTTTGGAATTTAGATAAAAGACTTGGATGGGTATTCAAAACACATTACAAAGAAGATTTAACATACATGTGATTCCAAGAAACTGAGATTACAACATTTTAACTAAAAATAAAAACATTTAATTAAAAATGACATTAAAGAAATTAAATAAAACTATCTACCTCTCCTCTATCTCCACTTGCTTCTTTTTTATACCCAAACTGCCTCTCCACTTGCTCTGAGCTTTTCCCACTAATTTCCTTGACCATTGGATGAGCTTAAGTGAATATTGGCCATTTGATCATTTTGGCGGGAATTTTGGTTTTGACAGATGGCTATGGTTGAGTGAATGAGGGAGGGATCATTTAATGATTCTTGGATTGTGTAGAGGTGGAAGGGACAAGGGAAGGAGGAGAGTGAGGAGGGGGGATGGTAAGTTGAGTGATTTCAGGGATTTGGTTGGGGAAGAAGAAAAACGCGCCAAGGTCTGTTTGTTTGACCATTTGGTTGACTGACCAGGTATTAGTAATGAAAGGGGGGTTCAAATTGCTTAGTGACAGGGGTCACAAAGGGTTCAAGGTCCAAAAAGGTGTAAAAGGTTATTAATAATGCAAGGGTCTTATTGTAAATTTTGAAAGTTAAGGGACCACATCTGCCATTATCTCAAAGTTGCTCCAAGGATTAAAAGTGACAAACTCAAAAAGTATAAGGACCAATCTTGTCATTTTCCAATTTTCCAGGGGCTAATTTTGCCAAATTTGAAACTTGGAGGACCAATTTTGTAATTTTCTCAAACTTTTGATATTTTTCACCAAAGGACTAATTTTGACAAGTTATGATTTAAAAAGGACCTTTGGTGACTTTTCTTTTGAAATTATGGCTCAGGGACTATTTTTGACAGTTTTAGAAACTTGGGGGACTGAAACTGCTAATTATGCAAACTTTGCTCATTTTTTCATCTGATTTTAAACATTTTGCATCTAAAACATATAAAATGCAATTTTGGAATATTTTCAGTATTTTGATGCATTTCTGAGCATTTTTAAACGTTTTGCAGTTCATTTAGACCCAAAAATGATGAGTATTTACACACTCATCAATCCCCCACACTAAAATATTGCTAGTCCCTAGCAATCTTTTGAGAAAAACTTAATGGATTTGAAACTCTTTACCAAAAGCCATTACTTCTGGAGTAGCCAAATGTTTCAGTTCAAGTAAGAACCATGGTACACCGATAACCATCTGATTTATTGGCAAATCATAAACCATATAACGGATTTGATGTGTCTTTACCAGAAGCCGTACCCTTCTGGACTAGCCAACTCTTAGATAAATTATCAATATTATCTTTGGTGAGCTGATTACCAATTATGGTTTTTCCACTGCCTTTACCACAAGCCATAACCTTGCGGGCTAGCCAACTCTTCACTTTTTAGGATATGGTGAGCTGAATACCATACAATTTTGGGCAAATTGCAAGCCGTAAACGGATTTGAGAAATCTTTACCAAGAGCCGTTTGCTCCTGGATTAGCCAATCCTTTTGTTTATTAGACAAGGCGGACTGATAACCAAATGAGTAAGTGCAAAACACTTACTCCAAAAAAAATTTTTGGCCAAAAATGGGGGAATTAGGCGGCATAATTATATAATAAAATTCGTGAGAATCCCCCCCACACTTAGAAATGAATATTGCCCTCAATATTCAAAGTACCGGCTGTTATGCCGAAACAAAGAACGTAAAAGGGAAATACTACGGCCATTATTTAGAAAGATTTTTTTTTTTTTTTTTTTTCAAACTTTGTATATATACACAACATGTGGGGCAACCCCCCCACACTAGGGTGGTAGAAAATAGAAAGAAGTCAGAAATATGGGTGAAAACCCATATTGCATGCTACTGTTTTTGATTCCCGAGTCGCTAGCTTGACTCGACCCCGAATTCATTTGTTCATGGGGAAGCAAAGTGGAAGAAACAATCTACATCGGACTTTCATTCAAGATGTTTGGACAAACATTTGAAGCACGTGAAAGTTCCACACCGATGAGATATGCATAGAACCGGCTCAAAAATGATAATTGAAAATGCCGGGGTCAAAGATAGTGTCTTCATTCCCGAAGGAGTGAAGATGAAGAGAAATCACAAGATATTTGAGGAAAGGAAGAAAGGTTCTGATAACAATCAAGATCCATTCTTCATCCTCAAATGTAGATGTATCGGGAGGAAGGGTGAAGGTAGTATTATTAATAAGCAAACTCATACGATAGAGTACACCTTCCTCCGAGCTAATATCATCCTCAAGATCAAAGTAGAAATGATCATGTTCCGGAGGAGATATGTCATGAGAGAGTTCACCGGAGAACTCTTCATGAAGAGAATCATTCACATGAGGTGAATTTGTGAACTCTTGTTCCATTGTGGGCTCATCACTATCCTCGGTCTGAGTATCGAAGAGTGGATTCTCAGAAATTAAAGTGAATTCAGAGTCGAATTCAAATAGAGGATTGGTGAAAGTAGCTTTGAATGTTTCGGGAACAAAGTGATCAACATTCTCTATTGGACTGTTAGGATAAGAAGTGAGTGAATGATCATTATCGGTGAGACTTTCGTCTCTCCCAGATCGGTTTCGAAATCAAAGAGTGGATTGATGTGAGTGAGTTCACCGGAGAACTCCTCAAGAAGGGGATCAGCATCAGATTGTGGAAGTGATGCCTCAACATACTCGATGTTTCCATAAGAAGTACAGTCGTCGCTAAAATCGGAGAAAGTTTCCAAATGATCATTTGAACACTCAAGAGGGGAAAGAGAATCACACATATGATCAAAAGTTCCCTGTGACTCTCTCGGGATTGGGACAAGGTTCTCAACACTAGACTTTATGAATTCGTCCGATTCCTTTTCAGGAACAGTGTCAAGATGCTCGTCCCCCATGTTTAGAGAGTGAGTGGGAGCTGCGGGTGTGATAACAACAGACTGAGGGAGTTTAGAAGGACTAGCATACATATGTTTTATACTTTCCATTTGTTCTTCTGCTAGTAATTCCATCATAGTCTTTTCTCCCTGATTGTTCATGGAAGGAATTTCAACTGATGAACTTGATGAACCGTTATAAAATTGTAGGATATCAAGGATATCTTCATCATCATCGTCATCAGGAATGAAACGGAATCGAGAGCTAGATTTGGCTGCTTTTTCTTTTGCAATTGATTCCCTAATAGATTTTTCAAAGGCAATCTTGGAATCTAATTTAGCAGCCCGCTCTTCGGCTAACAACACTTCCATGGATTTCTCATTTGGATTATCTTGGGGATGTTTAGATTCCTTCAAATCTTTCACTAAATCCAAAAGATCAAGGAGAAGATTTTGAGGAAGTGAGTCAGGCTGGTACTGTAGAGGTTGGTCATGATACGAAGAGCCGTAATCGCTACAAGGAAATGGATTCCTTGTTTGACAATCCGAGCTAGAGTGAGGACCTCCACAATACTCACAACAGTAAAACTGATGTGGCTGTGAGTGGTATGTGTTGTAGCCATGATTGTTATCGGGGAACACTGCTCATAGACAAGTGTTTTTCCTGATTGACAATCAGAACTGGAATGTGAACCACCACAGTACTCACAACAGTAAAACTGCTGAGTCTCACAGTGTGGTAGCTGATGGAATAAATCAGTCGTGTTATGGTAGGAATAGGGATCTTGGTTATAGACAGACCCGTTTCCTGATTCCACCATGCTACAACTGGGGCAATTGCCACCATTATAAGGACCACCACACCATTGACAACCAAGAGGGTGAGGATAAGACATAGAAAGAATCAAATGGTTCCAGAGGGTAAGAAATGAAGAATCAAAAGGGTGAGAGGGTAAAGAGGAATATTTTTGGTATTTTTGAAAAACATGATATAAAAACAAAGAATGAAAATATTTTTGGCGTTGATAACACTTAAGGAAAAGTGTTAATGAACTTTTTGGATTTTTATAACTTTACAAAAAAAACTTTTTGACAAAAGATGGAATATGTGCAAGAATGGGTCTGAAAAAGGTTTAACACACGCTAAAGCCTCCCCGGCAGCGGCGCCAAAATTTGATCTGTGCTGAAAACAGTCAAGCTACCTCACACAAGCCGGCCACTTGTGAATGGCCGACCGTAAGAAGCTTAAAACTGCATAAAACACAAATTCAATGAAGTCCAGAGAATATAATGAATTCCCGGGTCGTTATGTCCCACGGAGACTCAATGGTGTGCAAAACACAAACTCAGATGATAGAATGATCACTAAGGATAGTGATCGGAAAGGATTTGGATGGATAATTACACTACTGAAAAAGGTAATAAATTAAAGCGACTTAAATACAAATTAAGAAAATTAAAAAGATAAAATATATTAAATAAACGCTATCACTATTTTTAAAATGATGAACGTTTAAAACCTAAAATGTACGTTTAAATAAAATTACGTAAACGTACAAAATAAAACGTGAAAATAAAGAAGGAAAATACCTACGGATATGAAAAATACATTTTACAATCCTAAATATAAAAGAAAATTATTAGAAAAGGAAAATTATTTTTACAACTATTTAATTAATTTTTATTAATTAAAAACTAATTTTAACTATTTAATAATAGCCTAAAATACAAGAAATTAGGAAATAAAGCTAGAAAAATAAAATCAAGACTTAGAAAAATCTAAAATATCAAAAGAGACTTTTCAAACTATTTTTATATTTTTATGATTATTTTTGTATTTTCTAGGAATTAAAAACTATTTAAAAGTATTTAAATTATTTAAAAATACAAATTTAACTAAGAAAAATCTAGAAAAATATTTTTTTGTCTTTTTATATTTATCTAAACTTAAGAAAAATGAAAAATTATTTTTTTGAGACTTTTCTTAATTAATTGTATTTAAAACTAATTAAAAATGCTTAAAAACTAAATTAAATCAAGAAAAATAGCAAATCAACTTGGAAAAATATGAAAATTTCAGGAAAACTCTGAAATAATATTAGGAAGCTAGGAAAATTAGAAAAACAAGGGGTTATGTGGAGGAAAACTGATGTGGAATGTGCTTATGAAAATAAGCACTTGAATAAGCAAATGGAAACTAAAAAGCACCAACCCAAAACAGAAGCTCTAATAAGCTAAAAGAACATAAATGGAACAAGTTTTAACTATCCTAATCCTCTAAATCACAAGCTAGCACAGATTTGATGAAATGAGATTTAAGCTAAAAACAGAATTTAGGTGCCTACTTTGAGCTTATGCACAAGCTACTAGATAAGCTGAAAATGAAAACTACAAATTGGAACTTAATCAAGACCTGACCAAGAACTAGAGAACCAAAGATGGGACCTGGACAAGCTCAACTGAGCTTGTGGCAAGGGCTGCAATATCTGCAAAACCCCTGTGCAGACTCAGTTAACACTGAGTCAGTTGCACAGGGGAAATGAGCCCCAATTGAAAAGCCATTATGAAGCTTATAGAAAATTTGTAAAAATCTAGAAAAATGGTGAGAAGGAATTAGACCAAGTGAAGTTTTTAAATCAACAAGTTTGACATGATTTGGTCCAACACTGAGTAAATGAAAAATCCCCCTAGGTGAGCTAAAAACAGGATTTTATGATTTTGACTTTTGAAGTAATTGTGAAATGTTGACTAACTTGAACTTTGATCTAGATTTAAGGACTGAATATGATGTTACTGGATAAAATAACACTACTGCTAGCTTTATCTAGGATATTTAAACACAAAATTAGCTTTTGGATTGCAAAAACTCTAACAGTAAGCAAGTGGAACAGATTCAAAAGAGATTTTGACTATGAGCTCTTGCAGGCACAAATAATTGACTCAATTGAGTCTAACTAAGCTTAACAAGCATGACTCAACAAACTTTAAACACTGAACAAGCCTGAACACAGATTTAAGCACCAAATCCAAACACCACTTCAATAATATGATTTGCAAATTTAAAAAGGCTAACTAATGATTTATCATCTATCAATGATCAAACTGAGTTTTCTAACTAAAATTAACACTAAATAAACAGACACAAACCATACTAAACCACAGATACAAGACAAGCATAAAATGCAAAATGGCTAGAAATATGAAAATTTAGAAACTTACTCACATGAGTCCAGCTGATTACAGGCTAAAACTAGACCCAAATCCTACTCTTATCTAACCTATTTCACCCCATAACACCACTGCATCAACCCAATATCCATCACCATTGCCAAATGCACCTCAGTTGACTTTTGTTGACCATGCATGAGAATTGTTTGAAAATGAAATGTAAGCTTATTCAAAGCTTATAGAGAGCTTAAGTAAACTTGTTTAAGCTTGAAACAAGCAACTAACAACCTGGATAGAAGAATTTGAAACTGAAAATCTCAACAGTAAACATAGAACTTTGGAATTTAGATAAAAGACTTGGATGGGTATTCAAAACACATTACAAAGAAGATTTAACATACATGTGATTCCAAGAAACTGAGATTACAACATTTTAACTAAAAATAAAAACATTTAATTAAAAACGACATTAAAGAAATTAAATAAAACTAGCTACCTCTCCTCTATCTCCACTTGCTTCTTTTTTATACCCAAACTGCCTCTCCACTTGCTCTGAGCTTTTCCCACTAATTTCCTTGACCATTGGATGAGCTTAAGTGAATATTGGCCATTTGATCATTTTGGCGGGAATTTTGGTTTTGACAGATGGCTATGGTTGAGTGAATGAGGGAGGGATCATTTAATGATTCTTGGATTGTGTAGAGGTGGAAGGGACAAGGGAAGGAGGAGAGTGAGGAGGGGGGATGGTAAGTTGAGTGATTTCAGGGATTTGGTTGGGGAAGAAGAAAAATGCGCCAAGGTCTGTTTGTTTGACCATTTGGTTGACTGACCATGTATTAGTAATGAAAGGGGGGTTCAAATTGCTTAGTGACAGGGGTCACAAAGGGTTCAAGGTCCAAAAAGGTGTAAAAGGTTATTAATAATGCAAGGGTCTTATTGTAAATTCTGAAAGTTAAGGGACCACATCTGTCATTATCTCAAAGTTGCTCCAAGGATTAAAAGTGACAAACTCAAAAAGTATAAGGACCAATCTTGTCATTTTCCAATTTTCCAGGGGCTAATTTTGCCAAATTTGAAACTTGGAGGACCAATTTTGTAATTTTCTCAAACTTTTGATATTTTTCACCAAAGGACTAATTTTGACAAGTTATGATTTAAAAAGGACCTTTGGTGACTTTTCTTTTGAAATTATGGCTCAAGGACTATTTTTGACAGTTTTAGAAACTTGGGGGACTGAAACTGCTAATTATGCAAACTTTGCTCATTTTTTCATCTGATTTTAAACATTTTGCATCTAAAACATATAAAATGCAATTTTGGAATATTTTCAGTATTTTGATGCATTTCTGAGCATTTTTAAACGTTTTGCAGTTCAGATAGACCCAAAAATGATGAGTATTTACACACTCATCAATCCCCCACACTAAAATATTGCTAGTCCCTAGCAATCTTTTGAGAAAAACTTAATGGATTTGAAACTCTTTACCAAAAGCCATTACTTCTGGAGTAGCCAAATGTTTAAGTTCAAGTAAGAACCATGGTACACGATAACCATCGATTTATTGGCAAATCATTAACCATATAACGGATTTGATGTGTCTTTACCAGAAGCCGTACCCTTATGGACTAGCCAACTCTTAGATAAATTATCAATATTATCTTTGGTGAGCTGATTACCAATTATGGTTTTTCCACGGCCTTTACCACAAGCCATAACCTTGCGGGCTAGCCAACTCTTCACTTTTAGGATATGGTGAGCTGAATACCATACAATTTTGGGCAAATTGCAAGCCGTAAACGGATTTGAGAAATCTTTACCAAGAGTCGTTTGCTCCTGGATTAGCCAATCCTTTTGTTTATTAGACAAGGCGGACTGATAACCAAATGAGTAAGTGCAAAACACTTACTCCAAAAAAAAAAATTTTGGCCAAAAATGGGGGAATTAGGCGGCATAATTATATAATAAAATTCGTGAGAATCCCCCCCACACTTAGAAATGAATATTGCCCTCAATATTCAAAGTACCGGCTGTTATGCCAAAACAAAGAACGTAAAAGGGAAATACTACGGCCATTATTTAGAAAGATTTTTTTTTTTTTTTTTTTTCAAACTTTGTATATATACACAACATGTGGGGCAACCCCCCCCCCCACACTAGGGTGGTAGAAAATAGAAAGAAGTCAGAAATATGGGTGAAAACCCATATTGCATGCTACTGTTTTTGATTCCCGAGTCGCTAGCTTGACTCGACTCCGAATTCATTTGTTCATGGGGAAGCAAAGTGGAAGAAACAATCTACATCGGACTTTCATTCAAGATGTTTGGACAAACATTTGAAGCACGTGAAAGTTCCACACCGATGAGATATGCATAGAACCGGCTCAAAAATGATAATTGAAAATGCCGGGGTCAAAGATAGTGTCTTCATTCCCGAAGGAGTGAAGATGAAGAGAAATCACAAGATATTTGAGGAAAGGAAGAAAGGTTCTGATAACAATCAAGATCCATTCTTCATCCTCAAATGTAGATGTATCGGGAGGAAGGGTGAAGGTAGTATTATTAATAAGCAAACTCATACGATAGAGTACACCTTCCTCCGAGCTAATATCATCCTCAAGATCAAAGTAGAAATGATCATGTTCCGGAGGAGATATGTCATGAGAGAGTTCACCGGAGAACTCTTCATGAAGAGAATCATTCACATGAGGTGAATTTGTGAACTCTTGTTCCATTGTGGGCTCATCACTATCCTCGGTCTGAGTATCGAAGAGTGGATTCTCAGAAATTAAAGTGAATTCAGAGTCGAATTCAAATAGAGGATTGGTGAAAGTAGCTTTGAATGTTTCGGGAACAAAGTGATCAACATTCTCTATTGGACTGTTAGGATAAGAAGTGAGTGAATGATCATTATCAGTGAGACTTTCAGTCTCTCCCAGATCGGCTTCGAAATCAAAGAGTGGATTGATGTGAGTGAGTTCACCGGAGAACTCCTCAAGAAGGGGATCAGCATCAGATTGTGGAAGTGATGCCTCAACATACTCGATGTTTCCATAAGAAGTACAATCGTCGCTAAAATCGGAGAAAGTTTCCAAATGATCATTTGAACACTCAAGAGGGGAAAGAGAATCACACATATGATCAAAAGTTCCCTGTGACTCTCTCGGGATTGGGACAAGGTTCTCAACACTAGACTTTATGAATTCGTCCGATTCCTTTTCAGGAACAGTGTCAAGATGCTCGTCCCCCATGTTTAGAGAGTGAGTGGGAGCTGCGGGTGTGATAACAACAGACTGAGGGAGTTTAGAAGGACTAGCATACATATGTTTTATACTTTCCATTTGTTCTTCTGCTAGTAATTCCATCATAGTCTTTTCTCCCTGATTGTTCATGGAAGGAATTTCAACTGATGGACTTGATGAACCGTTATAAAATTGTAGGATATCAAGGATATCTTCATCATCATCGTCATCAGGAATGAAACGGAATCGAGAGCTAGATTTGGCTGCTTTTTCTTTTGCAATTGATTCCCTAATAGATTTTTCAAAGGCAATCTTGGAATCTAATTTAGCAGCCCGCTCTTCGGCTAACAACACTTCCATGGATTTCTCATTTGGATTATCTTGGGGATGTTTAGATTCCTTCAAATCTTTCACTAAATCCAAAAGATCAAGGAGAAGATTTTGAGGAAGTGAGTCAGGCTGGTACTGTAGAGGTTGGTCATGATACGAAGAGCCGTAATCGCTACAAGGAAATGGATTCCTTGTTTGACAATCCGAGCTAGAGTGAGGACCTCCACAATACTCACAACAGTAAAACTGATGTGGCTGTGAGTGGTATGTGTTGTAGCCATGATTGTTATCAGGAACCTGCTCATAGACAAGCGTGTTTCCTGATTGACAATCAGAACTGGAATGTGAACCACCACAGTACTCACAACAGTAAAACTGCTGAGTCTCACAAAGTGTGGTAGCGATGGAATAAATCAGGTGTGTTATGGTAGGAATAGGGATCTTGGTTATAGACAGACCCGTTTCCTGATTCCACCATGCTACAAGTGGGGCAATTGCCACCATTATAAGGACCACCACACCATTGACAACCAAGAGGGTGAGGATAAGACATAGAAAGAATCAAATGGTTCCAGAGGGTAAGAAATGAAGAATCAAAAGGGTGAGAGGGTAAAGAGGAATATTTTTGGTATTTTTGAAAAACATGATATAAAAACAAAGAATGAAAATATTTTTGGCGTTGATAACACTTAAGGAAAAGTGTTAATGAACTTTTTGGATTTTTATAACTTTACAAAAAAAACTTTTTGACAAAAGATGGAATATGTGCAAGAATGGGTCTGAAAAAGGTTTAACACACGCTAAAGCCTCCCCGGCAGCGGCGCCAAAATTTGATCTGTCTGAAACAGTCAAGCTACCTCACACAAGCCGGCCACTTGTGAATGGCCTACCGTAAGAAGCTTAAAACTGCTTAAAACACAAATGCAATGAAGATCAGAGAATATAATGAATTCCCGGGTCGTTATGTCCCACGGAGACTCAATGGTGTGCAAAACACAAACTCAGATGATAGAATGATCACTAAGGATAGTGATCAGTAAAGGAATTGGATGGATAATTACACTACTGAAAAAGTTATAAATTAAAGCGACTTAAATACAAATTAAGAAAATTAAAAAGATAAAATATATTAAATAAACGCTATCACTATTTTTAAAATGATGAACGTTTAAAACCTAAAACGTACGTTTAAATAAAATTACGTAAACGTACAAAATAAAACGTGAAAATAAAGAAGGAAAATACCTACGGATATGAAAAATACATTTTTACAATCCTAAATATAAAAGAAAATTATTAGAAAAGGAAAATTATTTTTACAACTATTTAATTAATTTTTATTAATTAAAAACTAATTTTAACTATTTAATAATAGCCTAAAATACAAGAAATTAGGAAATAAAGCTAGAAAAATAAAATTAAGACTTAGAAAAATCTAAAATATCAAAAGAGACTTTTCAAACTATTTTTATATTTTTCTGATTATTTTTGTATTTTCTAGGAATTAAAAACTATTTAAAACTATTTAAATTATTTAAAAATACAAATTTAACTAAGAAAAATCTAGAAAAATATTTTTTGTCTTTTTATATTTATCTAAACTTAAGAAAAATGAAAAATTATTTTTTGAAACTTTTCTTAATTAATTGTATTTAAAACTAATTAAAAATGCTTAAAAACTAAATTAAATCAAGAAAAATAGCAAATCAACTTGGAAAAATATGAAAATTTCAGGAAAACTCTGAAATAATATTAGGAAGCTAGGAAAATTAGAAAAACAAGGGGTTATGTGGAGGGATTTGAAACTGATGTGTAAGTGCTTATTGAAATAAGCACTTGAATAAGCAAATGGAAACTAAAAAGCACCAACCCAAAACAGAAGCTCTAATAAGCTAAAAGAACATAAATGGAACAAGTTTTAACTATCCTAATCCTCTAAATCACAAGCTAGCACAGATTTGATGAAATGAGATTTAAGCTAAAAACAGAATTTAGGTGCCTACTTTGAGCTTATGCACAAGCTACTAGATAAGCTGAAAATGAAAACTACAAATTGGAACTTAATCAAGACCTGACCAAGAACTAGAGAACCAAATATGGGACCTGGACAAGCTCAACTGAGCTTGTGGCAAGGGCTGCAATATCTGCAAAACCCAGTGCAGACTCAGTTAACACCGAGTCAGGTTGCACAGGGGAAATGAGCCCCAATTGAAAAGCCATTATGAAGCTTATAGAAAATTTGTAAAAATCTAGAAAAATGGTGAGAAGGAATTAGACCAAGTGAAGTTTTTAAATCAACAAGTTTGACATGATTTGGTCCAACACTGAGTAAATGAAAAATCCCCCTAGGTGAGCTAAAAACAGGATTTTATGATTTTGACTTTTGAAGTAATTGTGAAATGTTGACTAACTTGAACTTTGATCTAGATTTAAGGACTGAATATGATGTTACTGGATAAAATAACACTACTGCTAGCTTTATCTAGGATATTTAAACACAAAATTAGCTTTTGGATTGCAAAAACTCTAACAGTAAGCAAGTAGAACATATTCAAAAGAGATTTTGACTATGAGCTCTTGCAGGCACAAATAATTGACTCAATTGAGTCTAACTAAGCTTAACAAGCATGACTCAACAAACTTTAAACACTGAACAAGCCTGAACACAGATTTAAGCACCAAATCCAAACACCACTTCAATAATATGATTTGCAAATTTAAAAAGGCTAACTAATGATTTATCATCTATCAATGATCAAACTGAGTTTTCTAACTAAAATTAACACTAAATAAACAGACACAAACCATACTAAACCACAGATACAAGACAAGCATAAAATGCAAAATGGCTAGAAATATGAAAATTTAGAAACTTACTCACATGAGTCAGCAGTGATTATGGCTAAAACTAGACCCAAATCCTACTCTTATCTAACCTATTTCACCCCATAACACCACTGCATCAACCCAATATCCATCACCATTGCCAAATGCACCTCAGTTGACTTTTGTTGACCATGCATGAGAATTGTTTGAAAATGAAATGTAAGCTTATTCAAAGCTTATAGAGAGCTTAAGTAAACTTGTTTAAGCTTGAAACAAGCAACTAACAACCTGGATAGAAGAATTTGAAACTGAAAATCTCAACAGTAAACATAGAACTTTGGAATTTAGATAAAAGACTTGGATGGGTATTCAAAACACATTACAAAGAAGATTTAACATACATGTGATTCCAAGAAACTGAGATTACAACATTTTAACTAAAAATAAAAACATTTAATTAAAAATGACATTAAAGAAATTAAATAAAACTATCTACCTCTCCTCTATCTCCACTTGCTTCTTTTTTTATACCCAAACTGCCTCTCCACTTGCTCTGAGCTTTTCCCACTAATTTCCTTGACCATTGGATGAGCTTAAGTGAATATTGGCCATTTGATCATTTTGGCGGGAATTTTGGTTTTGACAGATGGCTATGGTTGAGTGAATGAGGGAGGGATCATTTAATGATTCTTGGATTGTGTAGAGGTGGAAGGGACAAGGGAAGGAGGATAGTGAGGAGGGGGGATGGTAAGTTGAGTGATTTTAGGGATTTGGTTGGGGAAGAAGAAAAACGCGCCAAGGTCTGTTTGTTTGACCATTTGGTTGACTGACCAGGTATTAGTAATGAAAGGGGGGTTCAAATTGCTTAGTGACAGGGGTCACAAAGGGTTCAAGGTCCAAAAAGGTGTAAAAGGTTATTAATAATGCAAGGGTCTTATTGTAAATTCTGAAAGTTAAGGGACCACATCTGCCATTATCTCAAAGTTGCTCCAAGGATTAAAAGTGACAAACTCAAAAAGTATAAGGACCAATCTTGTCATTTTCCAATTTTCCAGGGGCTAATTTTGCCAAATTTGAAACTTGGAGGACTAATTTTGTAATTTTCTCAAACTTTTGATATTTTTCACCAAAGGACTAATTTTGACAAGTTATGATTTAAAAAGGACCTTTGGTGACTTTTCTTTTGAAATTATGGCTCAGGGACTATTTTTGACAATTTTAGAAACTTGGGGGACTGAAACTGCTAATTATGCAAACTTTGCTCATTTTTCATCTGATTTTAAACATTTTGCATCTAAAACATATAAAATGCAATTTTGGAATATTTTCAGTATTTTGATGCATTTCTGAGCATTTTTAAACGTTTTGCAGTTCAGATAGACCCAAAAATGATGAGTATTTACACACTCATCATACTTGTTATATTCAACATCTATGGACAAATAATCAACCTAAGTACTCCCATAGCACAACAAACCTCTACATTAACACATCCTTATTTAGACAAACTAGAAGACCTACCACCTAGATCAACAAATCCACCATCCTTACCATCATTTGAATTCGTTGAGTGTATTGCTCAAAAAGCCCTTGTGTCCAACACTCGTACTGAGTCAAATGCTCGTTTGAACAAACTCAACCATACTTTCCCACCTATGAGGACTTAGATGATTCATTATGGCTAGAACCTCAACTATCAAATGAGCATGATGCTCCTGGTAATTTTTGTCAATTTCCACTAGGTATAAGTAGTACTACCTTCACAAATTATCAAAGCATTAGTAATAGTTTATCGTTAAACTTCTGCATAAATTTCATTAAACCTTAAATCAACATTTTAATAACATGTGTTGAAATGCAATCTCAAAGCCAACATCATACACCCCGAGCAACAATGACTCTTGAGGAGTATACATAAGAAACTCGAGTAAATTCCTCTTGTCATCATCTAGGGAATATAATCTTGAGACCAAGTATATCTAGGATAGGACTATCCGATTCAAACACTTTGGCTTCATATTTTCATTTAGGTAAACATGATGTTTTGAAAAACATTATGACTAAGAAGTCATGCATTAAGTTTTCATCTTGTTAAAAGGATATTGTATATCCTATGCATCATTCTCTCCTTGCGATATAAATGGTTGTGTTACAAGAGATTTCATTACACCTCATTGGCTAAATGATCTTCAAACAAACATCTACAAGTTCTATGAACTAGCGTATCCAATTCATCTCGTCATACCTGTTTTCATAAGCATGATAACTTTATCCCATAGGATAATCTCATTTGTTGAAAGATACTATTTGTATCTATTTCCTTTCAAGCGTACATCATAACCTCGCCTTGCTCAAACCTTGTGCACATCCAAGGTTAAAACTACACATCTCTAAAACATACACAAGATCTATTGAAGTTGGTAACCTTATTTAGATTCTTGTTAAATTAAACTCCAAAGAGCTTTCTTGAGAACGTTCTTAATTTAACATATTCCATTCCCTAGTCTTAGATGATCAAATCACATTTAAAGTACACACTTCAACTCAACGTAAAAGATGGCATCCATTAAATCATACAATTAGTTATGTAATTTGAACAACCTTAGATTCTAAACACAATATTAAAACATATTGTTTATCAACACACCATTGTTAAAGTTCTTGTGTATAACATGACATCTTCATCACCTTAGTTATATTGCATATTAGTTGAGTCACATTAAGCCAAGTATTGGTAAACTATTATCTTTTATACACTTTAATATCCAAAAGTAGGAGTTCCCATCTTTCTAACATGAGAATGACTACTGGAAAACTATTGCACTAGAAATTCACTTTGACCTAACGGTTGAATTGCTTCCAGGAGAGAAGTTGGGTATGTGGAATCACCCGTAAAAATGGTCGTGTTTAGCCTTAATTGAGCACCGCTAGTAATAGTCTCATATTCATTCTCCAACTTGAAAATTTTGTATTCCTATATTTGCCTAAAGTAAATGTTAAAATAGTGATAGTTTGCCTCGCCTTAGTAATACCAATCAAACAAGTAGAAGATATGACTTTTCTTCCTTTAGTTTATTTAAACCACTTGCATTACACATACATGTGTTGATTACATGTTCTTGTTTAAAATGATCAATTGTCTTGACATTTTTTTGGTGTTTGATATCTACTTGATTAATTGTCAAATGTATAAACCCTAGAAAGGTTTTTGTCTTTATGATGCTTTATGCTACTTTATGTTAAGCGTAAATATGATTTGCATGATATTTATAGTTGAAGCAATGATGTCCCTTGTATGATGTTTCGCATGATTAAACGTGTTACTTGTGAACTCATAATATGTCATGTTGTTATTGATATATCCATGTTTGAAAGCTATTGTCTTTTGTCGACATTCCTTAAATCTATGCATAAGATGGTCTAAATGATACATGCTCCTAAATGTTATAATTTAAACATGGCTTGCATGAATCTCCCGTCTTGCTTCTTTTGCGTGCACTTATAATTTGTCAAAGTGATTTTGGTATGATAAAATTTTAGAAGTCTTTTTATCCTACAATATAATCACAGAAATTGTCATACTTACTTATTGCTAAGTATACTTAAATGTCTAAGACTAACGACAAAACAATCTAAAAGTAAAATATCTTGAATAATGTCGCATTCTTTCATAATATGATTGTTTGTCATGATGCTACCTTGTTGTATGGTGATTTCTTGTCTACTAAGTGCAACGTGTTGTTTTTGCTTATATAAGATGTTATCATTTAATTTCTATCATGTTAACAACTTTTGTCACTAAAAAATTTGTTTTGTAGGTTGATTAAAAATTTATTTTTTATCTCACTTGATTCTAACTTTTATATGCTTATTTCGCATAATCTCTTTTATTGCTACGTAGATTAGTAATATGCTTTATGGGACCCCTACACTTACATATAGTTTTAAAGCATATAGAATTAAGTTTTAGAGGCTTGGCTTTTCGTATCTTTCAACCGACCTCTTTTCAAATCTCATTATTACTTCCGCTTAACAAAAAATGCCTCCACCACTATTTAGCTGCAACAATACTTAATTATATCATCCTCTCCACCTCCTATGAGGAAACCACATGCCTCATCATACGATCATCTCTCATTAATCGAGAAGAGGTACGTGACTTTAAGGATAAAGTTCATTGTATACTATCCATCATCCATAAAAACATCACTAAGCTCATATCTTTCGTTAACCTGAATAACTTCCTAAACACTTTGTTGTCATTCTTTATTTGATATATTACACATTATGTTGGATGTCCACCAATTAAGGGGGAGAGTAATCCATTCACATATTTGTATTTAGTCAAATTTTTTGTCTCTTACATCCTAAACTACCAACACATAGGTAAACACCACTTAGCTAAAACCGGTTCACGAAACCACAACTAGTTCAACCTTTTTAACCTTATATCACAAGCTTGCACCAATACCTCATCAAGTGAAAAACGCATCATGTGTTTTACAAACTTCTTCATCTCCACAAACAACAAATTTAGGATTTTCCTTAAACTAGCACCTTATAACTTCACTATCTAGAACACCATCATAGGATCTTATCCTTTTCTCCCTTGACATATATCATGCATGTCATTGTCAGTGCAAATGATATATTAATCAAAACCGCCATTCCCAACACTTTTTCAACACGTTGGTCTATCCAACTCTCTCTCTCATATGATGTCATTCTCATCCTCATATAGGTACTTATTTTTTTTTACATATTGTCTTCACTTCTTTTCAATGTTATAATCATCCATGTCGGTCAAAACCATGTTAATACTATCTTTCCCATTATCACCTAGAATAGATCATTTTTAATTCGTGTTAATCAATGAACGAATTTATCTTCATGTTATCACTTTTTTATTTATGCATTTTTTTGGTATCTTCATTATAATATTCTTAGATAGAACGCATTATTAATTACTCTTGGGTTGAAGCATATAAGAACTTGTTCAAAACAATAGGTTGTTAGCATCAATAAATCATTTAAATCATAACCCTTATTCATCATTGAAATACAATGTCCATTCATATTTTTTTCTTCCTCTTAGTCTTGGTCACTTGACATTAAGAAAGGATTGCATGAGTCTATATTTATATTATTTGCTATACATACGAGTTTCTAACCCCTTAATAGTTTTCTACGTTATCACCACCACCTTCCATCACCACTTTCACTAATCATCATCACCATGGATTAGTGAAAAACTTACTTTTATAAATCTTAAGTCATCTACCGAGTTATCACCACATGAATTCTACTAGTAAACGGACACCAACACTAGCACCACTAGCTTTAACTCTTTATATTCCAACTTCACTTCATATCTTCTTTCTAGGCACTATTTTGTAGGCTCTTATCATATTATATTATCGCTTTTCTTATGATAGTATTTAGGAGACTACACTTCATGAGATCTTTGATTATATCATTTATATATCACATATATACATCTTATTTTTCTTTATCAAAAAGATGAAATATATTGCACTAAATTTTTTCATTGTAGGTTCATCATCATATACACTCTATTGTATATAACTTACTCATCTAAGGATAAAGTTTGCATCAATTATTTTTCTTATTTTAGGTGCTTTTTGACACCCTCGAACAAGGGGGGATATCCGTTAAGCACTCACATTGCATCGTCTACACACTTGGTTTTATATAACATATTTGTCTAAAGACAAAGCTTCTATTATACTAATATTTATTTTGTAGGTTCATCTTGACGCCCTAGAGCAAGGGGAGCTTCCGTCAAGCATTTGTTGAATGCATCTTATACACACTTTGTTGTATATCACTTACTCGTCCAATAACGAATATAGTTTTGCATTAATATTTGTTATGTAGGTTTTTAATCATACCCTGATGGCTCAAACAAGGGGGAGCAACCGTCAAGGGGGAGCATGCATGCATTCATCATCATTCTCACTTTTCAACAAGCCTTTGTGCTTCAATAAAAAGTGGAGAAAATAGGCTAACTTTGCTATGCATCTTCTTTATTATATATTTCTCATAATTTTTGTTGCATAAAACTAACCTTGATGTAGGTTAAGCCTCTTAATTTGATCCATGGATCCGCTACCAAACAAGGGACGGATTGGAGAAGAAGATTTAACTTCACTAGGGATGATGCAAGCTCGCCTTTTTAGGGAGAAATAAAGTTAAACTCCAAGGACACGCCCTTTTTGTTTCGACAAAAGGGGGAGAAGAGTGTAAACGGAGAAGGTAATGTAAAGGTAGTAAGGATACAAGTAACTTTTTACATTTTACTATCCATTACGTTTACATATCTTTGTCATCATCAAAAAGGGGGAGATTGTTAGTGCAAATATTACGATATTTAATCTATACAGTCTCGTTTGTTTTGATTGATGACAAACATGTAACTTGTAATATATAACATAAAATGTACAAGTTACTCGTAATCACATTTTGTCTCAACATACATTCAACACCTCTCGATGTCTCAAGTCCTCGTATGTTACAACACAGGTTCGTACATGTTTGTTATGTGGCATTATGATCAAACCCATTAACAAATCATTTAGAATAATTAAAATACGTTTAGAGTCACTAAGTATTTTATTAGGTTAATCATTCTATTTCGAACCTCATTTTACATTTTGCATTCACAAGTATTTTATACAAATACATCTTTTGTAAAATGTCGAAACAAATATATACTTTTATTTGTACAAGTAAACTAACTATAATATTCATACAAGTACTAAAGGTTACTTACACTTGACAAAATACATTTTATTTTGACAAGCACTCAACTAGATATTTTATTTTATAAAAAGCAACTAGACATTTTATTAACTAGTTACATAATACATTTTACAAGTTTATTTTCATGAACATTTTAATCTAAATTAAAATACATTTTTACATCATTTCATGCATCATCATATCTCTTTAAGATCTTTAGAATATTTGCAAGATCTTGAAAAGATTTGATAAAGATTCTTTTTGATTACCACTTTGACTATAAAATACCATCCGATGGTTTTCTTCCCTTCCAACACACATTCTCTCTAACATTCTTTCATCACTTAGATCTATAGATAAGCATGTAGTAACATACATCAATCACCCTCACCATCACATGATCATAATGCTTCTAACATTCATCTTTGTTGTAAGCATATTTTACATTTTGATCAACCAAGGAAAGCTTGGAGATCTAGCCATCCTCATTCACCAAAGCATACCAACATATGAAGATTCAAGATCTCTTGTTATCCTTATTGATTGAAGACTTTTTATTTAAAAGGATCACTTAGATTAGTCATTCATATCCATTAGACATTTGTGTCATGGATCATCATTGTAGACATTAGTATATCATCACAACATTTCTCATCAACTTAGATTAGATGGTTTATGTGTTTGTTCCATAAAACCCAAGGTTTGTTATGTTGGGCCATAAAACATACCGGGAGTGGTTGTACCCGGAAAGAACTCGACATCTAGCTTAGTGTCGGAAATATTGTATAGGCGACGTTAGGTTGGTTCTACCTCAAACTAGAACTCGGTATTTAGCTTTGTACTGGAAAAGTGTAAGCAACGATTGTAAGGTTTTATCCGCCAAGAAGGGAGCTTGTTGATTTAGGCGACGTTAGGCGGAGAGGAGATCCGTGACCGAAACACTATAAATCCTCGTGTCCGGTTTGCACTTTCCTTTCTTTATCTCTTTACTTTTAAAATTGCTTGTGATGTGGTTTGATGTTGATATTTGTATGACAACTTGGTTTACTATGCTTTATATTAGTCACAAACAATAATTGGTACTTTCATATTATAACAAGCTTAATAAGCTATTTGATACAAAAGATCTAACGTTTTTAAACGGTAACGTATTCCCCCCCCCCCCCCCTCTACGTTTTCACAAACTGGTTAGCATATATCAATGTTTTAAGTTAGTTTATCATCCTACGAAGCGAAAACACATAAATAATATCATACAACATTGTTTCTTGTCTTGTTCCAAACACCCTTTTAAACCTCAACTCACTTATCCAACTTTTTGTAAATCACAAAATCTTGGTCATCATCCTTCCAAGGCACTTGAACATCCCCTTGGTTTGCTTGAACTTCACAGTTTCGTCTCAATCTCTGGAAGAGAAGCATAGTACTCATGAGGTTGGAGCCTAGAGTTGGGGAGACCGTCTACGGAGCTATTTGATGATGATGAAAAAGGAGTTGGGGGTTTTGGCCTTTTTCCCTTTGCCTTAGTCTTGGACACTCTTTCATCACTCAATGGCACAAATATGTGAGGGATGAGAGAATAATCTAGTTTCAACCCTCTAGGACTTGGTGGAATGGGTGCATAAGCTCTATAAAGACGGGTGAGTAGCATCCCGTATGGGAGAGCAACGGAGCCTTGAGTAGGGATGTCTACCATTCTCCTATCAATGTAGTAAGCCAAGTTGAATGGTTGACGAGTGGAAAAGCTATAGAGCATGTAAAAAAGGCAAGCATTGATGCGGTCTCTATTTCCTATGGTGCTAATAACATTGGCTCTAAGGAGTTCCTCCTACTTTTTGAATTGAGGCTTAAGCTCATTGAGTTCCATACCGTATGGATCTCGGTTGACCATTTCCCGCTCAAGTGAGACGGGTTAGTGCTACCCTATCATTAAAGAGGTGTTCACGAATGACGTCCTTGTCTACCAAAGGAGTTTGGTAGGGAAGAGAGCGGTCATGAATAACATAAAGGATAGTGAGAGACCACTTATCCGAGTAAAGACAAGTACCACGGCAAGGAATTCCTAACACTTGAGCAAATTGGTTGAGAGAAATGGTGTAGTCATTTTTGTTGATCTTAAACTTGAGGGCCATTTGATCATCCTCATTTGTGAAGGAAACAACACTAGCATAGAATTCTAGGACAAACCTAGGGCAAACTGGCTCATCGATGTCAAGGAGACAATCGAAGTTGATAGTGGCTAGTTCTTGACGAAGATTTGTTCCGTCAACAAAAGATGAATGAATGGTCCTACCGTTATGGAAATACCTTTTATCTAGACTCTTAAAGATTTCAACGTGTTCTTTGGTAAGGCCCTTGGTTTTGTGATGTTGAGGGATGTAATCAAGAGTGTCTTTGTGGTCGTAAAATTTTGCGGCTACCATGCTTGTTCCTATGAGCAAGAATTTACAAGTTTTAGTAAAAACGAAAACAAACTTAGTGTTTTTATTCTAGTGTGTGCCTATATGAAAACAATTTGGAGTTGCGGTTATCTCGACTCATTTTATGCATAAAATAGTTTTTATTGGAAGTGTTTGGCAAATGGCAAGAGATTACCCAAACGCTCCTAATTCAATGTGGCTTCATTTGAATATACCCGGGAATGCATATTAGTTATACATTACCTTTAGTATTCAAGAGACATTATACAAGTGATGAAAATAACGTTTCTATTTGTATTAACAATGAGAAATTGTTTTCCTACAAGTGAGAAGTTTTTCAAAATTTTGACATGCGATTTTTGTTTAATTAGGATAATGCCTTATGGTAATTAGCTTCTAAATAGTGGGAAACATGATTAGTTTATGCAATTTGACAATGTAGTTCATAATTTCAGTAATTAGTTATGCAATTTAACAACTAAGTTCATGTTTTGTGCAAGATTACACATAATCCCCATGTATTAGTTTTGTACATAAATTAGAACCCTAGAGTCAGAATTAAGAGAAGTAATGTAGTTAGGATACTTACAATGATGTTTTCTGTTGTGATTAGTGGATGAAGAAACCTTAATAATGAGTTAGGTATGTTTGTGGCTTGTTTTGGTAAAGTGGGTTGTGAAGAAGAAGGTGTTTTGTATTTAAAAATTTTGCTACTGTTAGCACCACGGACCAGAAGGACCCAAATTTAGGGTTCCGTCCGTGTAGTCGTTTGGTGTCGTGGGCACTGTAGCAGAACTATGCTAATTTGTTTTGTTTTGGTTATTCTAAGGTTTAGGCTATGTTTTAACTACATGTTTGGCTCCATTAATCCTAACCCAAGTTGAAGAAGATTAAATGGTTATCTTTTAAGAGGTTTAGTTAGGATGTTGGCAATGTTATCTTCGGAGGATACTTTCTCGATTGAGATATTTCCTTTTTGAACATTGTCACGAAGGAAGTGATGGCAAATTTCAATATGTTTTGTTCGGGCATGTTGGACGTGATTCTTGCTGAGATCGATGGCTCCTTTGTTGTCACAAAGTATAAAGATGTCGTTGAGATGAATTTCGTAATCCACGAGAGCTTGTTTCATCCAAAGAGCTTGTTGACATGCCTTTCCGGCTGAGACGTATTCGGCTTCGGTAGTTGAGATAGCGAGAGCCGTTTGTTTCTCTGCGAACCATGAGGTGTGACAATGTCCAACAAAAGTACAAATACCACTTGTACTCTTTCTATCGACATAGTCACTGGCATGGTCCGAGACGACATACACTATGGTTTCTACCCTCGTTCCTTTGGGATACCATAGTCCTAAACATGTAGTGCCTTTGATGTATCAAAATATTCGTTTCAAGGCTTCTAAGTGTGATGCTTTGGGATCTTCTTGAAAGCGAGCACATAGAAAAACACTAAACATAATGTCGGGTCTACTAGCCGTGAGATAAAGTAGGCTACCGATCATTCCTCTATATTTGATGCTATCTATGGATTCACCTTCCTCATCCTTGGTAAGTTTTGTTTCCGAGGACATAGGTGTTTTAGTAGGTTTTGAGTCTTCAAGACCAAATTTCTTCAGCATATCCTTTATGTATTTAGATTGGTTAAAGAAAATGCCATCTTCTAGTTGTTTAATTTGAAGTCCTAAAAAGACATTTAACTCACCCATCATACTCATCTCAAACTCATCGTGCATGATTTTAGAGAAATCATCACATAGCTCTTGACAAGTTGATCCAAATATGATGTCGTCAACGTATATTTGAACTATGATAATATGTGATTCCTTTCTCTTGGTAAAGAGAGTATTATCAACTAATCTCATGGTGTATTTGTGTTCAATTAAGAAAGTCTTAAGTCTATCTTACCAAGCTTTTGGTGCTTGCTTAAGTCCATATAATGCCTTCTTAAGTTTGAAAACATGATGTGGTTTTTCAAAGTCGGTGAATCCGGGAGGTTGGGCGACATATACTTCTTCGTTAATGAACCCATTCAGAAATGCACTTTTAACATCCGTTTGAAATAATTTAAAGTCATGAGCACATGCATAAGCAAGTAATATTCTAATAGACTCAAGCCTAGCTACCGGTGCATAAGTTTCGTCGTAATCAATTCAGCCTAGCCTTGTTTCTAGATACTATACCGTTTTCATCCATTTTATTTCAAAAAACCCATTTCGTTCCAATTATAGTTTGATTTTTAGGTTTTGGAACTAATTTCCAAACATCATTTCTAACAAATTAGTTTAGCTCTTCTTGCATAGCAATTACGCAAGATTCATCTTTTATTGCTTCGTTTATGTTTTTTGGTTCAATGGACGATACGAAGCAAAAGTAGTTACTTTGATTTTGGGCTTGTGATCTTAGTGTTCTTTGGTTTAATTGTCCTGTGACCTTTTCTAAGGGATGACTTATAGATTCTTTGATATTTATGATTTCTTTATTTAATGGTTCATCTTCCTTGTCATTATCATTTATTTCTTGACTTTCAACTAAGTCATCATCTACCAAAGGTGATGTCTTAGAGGGAGGTGTACTTTCGTCGAATGTTATGTTCAACGATTCCTCGACTCTCATTGTTTCTTTGTTTAAAACTATGTATGCTTTGCTAGTTTGTGAGTAACTAAGAAACACACCTTCATAAGACTTTGGGTCATATTTGGTGAGATAGTCTTTGGTATTTTAAATGAAACATTTACATCCAAACACTCTAAAATATCCTAAAGTAGGCTTGTTGCCTTTATATATTTCATAAGGTGTTTTATTCAAGAAAGGACGTATTAAAACTCTATTTAAAATGTATGTTGAAGTGTCAACGGCATTACACAAAAACTTTTGAGGTATGTTTTGTTCATTAAATATTGTTCTGCTCATTTCTTGAATGGTTCTATTCTTACGTTCTACAACACCATTCGATTGAGGTGTTCGAGGAGCCTAAAAGTTATGTGTTATACCATTTGTATCACAAAAGTTTCCAAATTGTGTTTCATTGTCAAACTCCCGACCATGATCCGTTCGGATCGACACGATGTTAACACCTAGTTGATTTTGAATTTTCTTACTAAGTATTTCAAATTTATCAAAGGCTTCGGTTTTAGTTTTCAAAAACATTACCCAAGTAAACCTTGAGTAATCATCTACTATGACTAAAGTATAGAGGTTCCCTCTATAACTCTTTATAGCAGATGGACCAAACAAGTCCATATGCAAGATTTCTAGACACTTAGATGTGGAAACCATGTTTTTAGCATTATGGCTATTATGAATTTGTTTACCAATTTTGCAAGCGTCGCAAAAGTGTTGGTCATATTTCAATTTGGGTAGGTTTCTAACTAGCTCTTTTGCGGATAGGTTTTGGATGAGTCTCATATTAGCGTGACCTAATCGTCTATGCCAAAGAGTAGAGTTCTCATCTAAGGTTGTTAGACAAAGTTTATCTTTAGATTTTCTATCTATTTTCATAATATATATGTTATTTTTCCTAACTCCTTTAGCTATGGTGATACCATCTTTTAGTATTTTACTACTATTTTCTTCATATAGTACTTTCTATTTTTTATCACATAGCTGGCTAATACTAAGTGTTGATCCCAGTTGAGCAAACGATCCTTTATAGAAACTGACTTGAACAATATTCTATTAAATACTACGCGGAATATAATGTTTAATCTTAAGAAGAAGAACAATAATGATCACTAAACACCTCAATATTATTAATACGAATACTCTGAATAGTATTAGGGTTTTACAACCTTGAAGTGTATCGACTTTAGATATATCAAAACACGTATATCTAACTCTAACCTAGGACCTCCTTTTATAGGCTAAGGATTCCTTTACAATATACAATACGTAACCTACAAGATAAATATATTTTCCATATTTATCTAATACAAAATATTAACCGACATATCTAACTAGCAGTGGTTACAATACATTAGCAATGGTTACATAGACTACTAGCCGTGGTTTAACATAGTAGTGGATTCAACTCTTCTAGCCGTGGTTTCTTTTGCTCTAGCAGTGGTTCCATACTTAGAATAATTCCTTTCAGTGGAACCTAAAACCCAACAACCCTCCCCTAAACTTGATATTTACCAACAAAATCATCAAGTTTCTCTTAAAGCTCATACAATCATCACTTGGAGGATGTATCCAAACACTTACCAGGCTGTAATATCTTCTCAAACTTCCTCAGCAACCTATAAGCTTGATAATCAAAAGGTTTCTACAACTTTAATTCACGAGGCTGTAACATCTGAGTAATAACTTATGGATGATTATTCAATTTAGGATAATCACTTTCTACACACATATGAATAACATTTCTAGAAACAGTTAATACATGAACTCCACAAGACTGATATAAATACCAACTTGTAACACTGCCATTGAAGATTCCATTCCATTCAGGTTCATCATGAGTGGGTTCAAATATGATCTTCAAATTATAGTACACAATCCTCTCATGATAATCATCTGGTGCCACATCTCCAAATCTGTCTTTGTATAACTTCTAGATGGTCATCAAATCATCTCTTTCCAAGAAGTAAAGCATTTGAGAAAACTTAACAAAACCATAACTTTCACCATTGGTTCTATTAAACTTCCAAGATCCTCCACTTTCATTAAACTCAAAAGTATATGAAACAATCTGATGATGACCTGAAAGAGGTGATGTACAACTAACCTCTGGCTCCTTCAGTGAAGACAATTTTGTTAGAACCATCAGTCTTTTCTTGTTTTCTTCAACCTCCTCTTCAGTTTCTGACTCAGATGTGCAATCCACAACTTTAGACCTATCAGCCTTCCTCTTCAGTCTTCCTTGAGGTTTAGCCTTGATTGCCAAAGGACCCTGTAGATCTGCAATCTTTTCAATCTTCTGGAACAGTTGACCAATCATAGGATTTGTGGGCTTTGTCCCCTGTGGAGCAAGTTTGGCTTCCAACATTTTCTTGGCAACATTCTTTGATAATGGATAATCCTTATCAATAAACATGAAGAACTTTTCTTTTGTAGTCTGCACAGCATGAACTCTGCAAGGTTGATACAGCATCCACTCAACCACCTCACAGTCTTCCCAAAATTCATCATCAGGATTAGGCGGGCACAAGTTCTTTATAGAAGTCCACACAAATTTTGCTAACACTCCAGTTGGCCCAAACTTCCCATATCTAAACTCCATTACCTTCCATAATTGTTCCAGATCAACCATTTTCAAACTAAAAAACAGACATCCAAAATTGAAATAAGTGCTCTTCCATCCATCAGCTCTTGTAATTTCAATCATCTCTCTCTCATTAGCTGTGATGATCTGCAAATCTTCAATAGGATGAATAGCTCTTATTGGAGTAGGATTAATAGTGTTGGATCGATGTACTCTAACCAAACTAACTTAAATAGCTTGTTAAAAGTTTAATAACCTCGGATAAATCCGAAGTTATTAACAACGAAGACACTGAGTAATCTCTATTAAGTACGCGGAATTTACTTAACAAAGCTAAGAAGATTTAACTTTATTAATAACTCTAAAACTGCTTATTATGCAGATTCTTTAACAACTCTAAAACTCTAAATAATGATCGTACTTTAGCATTCTAAAAACATATATCTCTAATGCCAATCTAGGGGTCCTTTTATAGGCTTAAGGATAACCCTAATCGGTTTACAATTCTTATCCTTGTACGTCAAGTAAACTATACTTAGAAAGTTCTAGATAAACATTACTTTCCATCTATTAAACAATTACAACCGACTTTAAGCTTTGCAGTACTTTGATAAATAAGCAGTACTTTGACTTTTACTTAGCAGTACTTTGACTTCTTCAGTACTTTGTCTTTCTGTAGTACTTTGTTAATATTCAGCACTTTAACTCTTTAGCACTTTGACTTTCTGTATCCCAACAATCCTCCCCTAACTTGAATTCTACTTGCTTGACTTCAAGTTCTTTTGTAAACTTATCTTTAACAGCTCCATTTTCAATGAAAGATTGTGTCTTTGTCTTTAGATTATATCTGTGCTTATATCAGTATCATCAAGTATTTTTAGAAATAATTCTTTTACAGCATCATTCAGCAAGCTCCATCTTTTCAAAGAACGCAGCAACATATGACAATTTGTACATTAATTCAGTTTAAGTTGCAATCTATTCTCATCACTTCCGGGTGTGTAAACTCCTGTGAGAGGTGAATCATTGAAAATTTAATGGATTTAATGTCTCTTTACCAAAGCCATTAACTCGGGAGTAGCCAAATGTTTTGATGTGTAAGATCATGGTACATTGATAACCATATGATTTTTAGCAAATCATCAGCTATCAACAGATTTGATTTGTCTTTACCAAAAGCTGTACCCTTTTGGACTAGTTAGTTCTTTCATCTATGGTGAACTAATTACAAAATAATGGTTTTTCCACAGCCTTTACCACAAGCCATTTTCTTATGGGCTAGCCAACTCTTCACATTACTGATATGGTGAGTTGATTACCATACAACTTATTAGCAAGTTGTCAACTATAAAACGGATTTGAGATATCTTTACCAGAGCCGTTTGCTCATGAATTAGCCAATCCTTTTGTAACCATGGTGGATTGATAACCTATTGGTGTTACCATCTCAAAAACCATTTATTTCTTTTAACCTTTGTTTCAAAATATTTAACACTTAACAAAAGTTTTCTTTTCAAAAGCGAACTGCGGTTTAAAGATGCAAGCATACTTTGATGAAAGTATGTTTGATCGCGTACTTGAATAAAGTACTGATAGATCAAAAATTTATTCAATTAAGATTCATACCAGTTATTCATCATCACCACCATAGCTTGTCCATCGATAAACAATTTGATGACCAAAAGTGCAGTTTCATTATCTTCTTCAACTTCCATTCCATGCTCCAGCATCCTCCTCATAAGATCTGATGTAAGAGGATATCTTCTATCTGCTAGCATGTAAATCATAGTCCCATCTTCTAACTCTAAAACATGCACTCCAGATTCTTCAAAGAATCTCCCAAATAATCTCCCAATCTTCTTGGTTTTTCCAAATCTCAACAGTACTTGTTTCTTCAGTTTCCCAAACAGTTGTGAGATCTCCAAGCAAGATTAAACCAAATCCTTCTGATGGATTGTGTTCAAAATATTCTCGCACCACATGCTATAAATGAAATAATTCCACTCTATCTATTATATGCAATAAATCCCATAGCATATTGAACACCTTGAAGCTTTCATCTTCTCTGTGAAACATCAGATAATTTCCATCCTTTGACTCTACAACTTCAAAAGAAGTTATTGGAGATTTTCATTTCAGCATCATCTTTAGAATACTCAAAATCTACAATCCTTAAGTAATTCCTCAGTTCATCATTTGTTTCAGATCTTAATTTAACTTTCTTTGACTGCTGTTGATCTTCAACTTCAGTAGTTCTTTTTCTTTTTAAGCTTCCTTTTCTTTCTTCTTCTTCTCGAGCATCATCATCTTTATAATCTTTGATACTATCAACTTGTTTCTGATAATCTTTTCTAACAGCTTCATATAACTCTTTCATCTCAACATACTTTAACTTATTCAATCCAATATATCCTTGCTTCTTTAAATAAGCCATCATTGCATTTCTTTAGTAAGATATGGTCTTCTTGGTAGAGCAGAAATAGGAATAGGTGACTGTAATATTTCAGCAGCTTCAGCATTCAATTCCTCTTGCAATTTCTTAGCTGCTTCTCTATTCTTAGCTTCTTCAATTTCCTTAGCTTCTCTATCCTTAGCATTCAATTCAGCTTGAAACTTTCTAGCTGCTTCCTCATTCATAGCAACTTGAGCAGCCCTTATTTGTGCTAAAGTAGGTTTCTTTTTCTTCTTTGTTTCCACCAACTTACCTTTTCCTTTATCCTTAGGATCTATAGTAGGTTGAGAAGTTCTTGGTTGTTCTTCTGTAATTCCTGGAATGCTAATACCCCTTGGTTTTGATAAATCATGCAAGATCTCAGCAATAGTTTCATCATCACTTGCAGTATGTATAGGTTTGGGTGTATCAGCTTCCTTTTTTGGTATGACAGTTGAAGGACTAGCTTCCTCTTCAGTTAAAACAGTTGAAGGACCAGCTTCCTCTTCAAAATCTAACAACCTTGGTGTAATTAACCCTTGTTTGTAAGTTCCTTGAAAAACAGGTACTTTGATCAGAGCACCTTGATCATCAAGTACTTTGAACTCTAGTGGTTTCTTCCCCAGACTTTCAATATTAACCGCTTCTTCAGTACACTTGAGGTTGAACATCACATTACCTTGTGGTTCACCTTTAGCTTCTTCATTCAAATTCTTATCTTCCAATTCCTCCCAATTGGAATGAAGATGATTGTTGTTGAACCTTTCTGCCTTTGGTTTTCTTCTTAAATTGCCTAAGCGGCTCAGCCTTGCTTTCTTTGACACTTGACCCATAGACGATGATGTTGAACCAATGGCCAGACAAAATTCTTGAGTCTTCGAAACTTAAGCTTCAAATTCTTAACTGAGTAGCCCCGATCTTCAAAATATTTCTTTAATCTTGTCAATTCTCTTGATAGAGCATAGTTATTTAGAGTTGTACCCTCAGGCTCCATAGTTTCTTCATCTCCTCTAGTTGGTGAATGTTCTTCTTGTTGAGAATCAGGAACAGAGACTTGTGGAGATGGTGGAGGTGAAACTGCAACATCTTCATGAAATTCAAGGTACTTCTATGAAGCAAGTACCTTGTGATGCTGTACCTTGTGTAGAAGTTTCTTGAGATGCAGCACTTTGAGAAGCAGTACCTTCAGAAGCAGTACCTTCTCTGTCATCACTAGCAGCAGCCTCATCTCTAATACCTTGAACAATCTCCATCATTGAAGTAGTCAATGGAGTATCCCTTCCAGTGAATAAATCACTCTTCCTAGCCATGAAAGTGAAAATCTTGGCAGGTTGTACCACAACAGGTAAAAGACTTGTAGGCTTTGGTACATCTACAAGGTGTTTGTTCAGGAACACTTGAATAAACCTTGGATACATCAACCATCTTGAACCATGAGAGATGTGTGAAAGTATTCCATCTAGGATTATCCTTGAAAAGTTGAAAATGCGATTGGTAGCTAATCCCACTATAGCAGATGCTGTGTTAGACCCAAATTGCTCCCATGATGTACTTTTAGCACTAATACAATGAAGCAATACATGAAGTAAATACTTCTAGTGAGGACAAAATAAGGGTTTCTTGAATGTTTGTTCAGTTAAGGACCCTTCATAGCCAATGTCCCTAAATGTATCCCAAATCAGTTGCTTATCAAAACGAACAGCCCCTTCTTCATCAGCAAACAATAAATCTTCACGAATTGAGGCTTCAATAACCTTCACAGTTCTCCCAGCAACTTTAGCTTGAATATACGAATCATCATTCTCCATATGAACCCTAGCAGTCGCCCAAAATTGTTGAATCCAGGGCTCAATGATATCTGGTTCCACTAAAAGCGCATAACTAATCGGTGACCCAGTGAGAAAATCAATGATATCATGAAAGATCACATTAGCTTCAGTCTTGTCTAAATTCGCCACCATGTTGTGTTTTGAAACGTATATGATTTGCCATTGATGATATGTGTACACCGAAAGTGATATGATGAATAATATGAGTGAAAGAGAGAGAAATATGGAAAAGATTATAAGGTATCAATATTAATAGGTGAGATTTAAAAAATCACAGCCATTAATAACAAAGTTACCGTTAGTAGTAGTAACCCCTCAATATTACCGTTAGAACAGTACTTTAATAAGACAAACAGTTCTTTCACGTGGCAAGTACCTTCCAAGCAAGCTACTTTCATAAAACCAAAAGCAAAGATACTTTTCCATTCTCCTCTTTACAAAAGCAAATACAGCAAATAAACATGAATATCCTCCCCTTAAGCAATGCATAGGACTATACATACACTAAATAGTCCTCCCCTTAAATGTAGCTCAGTAATTAATCATGCCAATACTCACCACCAAGTGATTAAATCTTGAAACATCAAATCCTTTGGTGAGTAAATCAGCTACATTATCATCTGTATGCACCTTGAAAACATTTATGAGCCTATGCTCATAACAATCTCTGATGAAGTGGTGCCTAATCTGAATGTGTTTGGTCTTGGAATGATAAACTGGATTCTTCACAATGCAAATGGTACTCTCATTATCAATATTGATAGGAGTATTCTTGAAATTGAACCCATAATCCAAGATTTGATTCTGCATCCAAAAAAATTGTCCACAACAGCTTGCAGCAGCCACATATTCTGCTTCAGTAGAGGATGTTACTGCAATAGTCTGTTTCTTGCATTGCCATGAAACTAATCTTCTTCCAAGATATTGGCATCCTCTAGTTGTTGATCTTCTATCATAGTTGTCACCTGCATAATCACTGTCTGAAAAAGTTGCCAAGTGAAAAGGTGAATCCTTTGGATACCACAACCCCAACTTAGGTTGTTGTTTCAAATAACTAAAAATTCTCTTCACATTCATATGAGATCTTTTGGTGAGACTTGATATCTTGCACATAAACAAACTGACAGCAAACATGATATCGTGGCCTAGATGTAGTAAGATACATAAGACGCCAATCATAGATCTGTATATAACTTGACTTCAACTGGTTGTCCATCTTCATCCTTGCCCAATGAATTGATAGATTTAATAGGTGTAGTAACAGCTGCTCATTGCATCAAAGTTGAACTTATGAAGTATGTCAGCTACATATTTGTCTTGACTTATGAAAATTCCCTCCTTTGACTGCTTAACTTGAAGTCCCAAAAGAAACTTAACTCACCCATTGAACTCATTTGAAATTCATTATGCGCATCTTCTCAAACTCCTTGACCATAGAATGTTTAGTAGCTCCAAATATGATATCATCTACATACACTTGAACTAGCATGATATCCTTCTTATCTCTCTTGATAAACAAAGTCTTATCTATAGCTCCTCTCTTATAACCATGTTGCAATAAAAAGGTAGAGAGCCTTTCATACCAAGCTCTAGGTGCTTGATGTAAGCCATAAAGAGCCTTAACAACCTTGTAGACTTTTTTTGGATGTTTAGGATCTTCAAAACTAGGAGGTTGTTTGACATATACTTCCTCTGTAATCTTGCCATATAAAAAGGCACTCTTGACATTCATTTGATAAACCTGGAATCCCATATATGATGCAAAAGCAAGGAAAAATGCGAATTGCTTCAATCCTTGCCACAGGAGCAAACACTTCATCATAATCAACTCCTTCTTCTTGTCTGTAGCCTTGTGCAACTAACCTTGCCTTGTTCTTGATAACATTTCCTCTTTCATCTCTCTTGACTCTGAACACCCATCTTGTACCAATGACCTTCTTACCATCAGGAAGATCACATAATACCCAAACTTCTTGAAGCCTGAATTGAAGCAGTTCTTCTTGCATAGCTTCAACCCAACTCTCTTTAGTCAATGCTTGAGCAATATTCTTGGGTTCTTCTTGAGAGATAAAGCAAGTAAACAGGCATGTTTAATGGTCCTTATGATTCAGCCTGTTTTGTTTATAGACAAAGCTAAGTAAAGCATTATGAGGTTTAGTAAAACTCTTAGCTTGGTGTCTTATCATCACTCCAGAAGTAGAAGGACAAATTATTTGTTCAGTAGGATGATTCTTATGAATTCTTCAGATAGGAGTCTGTGGAACTCCATAATTATCATCCAAATTAGTGAAATCAGCATCTTCATTGGAATCTGAGAAAATACCTTCAACTTCAAACTCATCATCAAGATCTTCTAAGCCGGCATGGTAGGATCATCCAAATCATCCAAAGTGTTGTTAACAGTGCGCAGAGTACTTTGGTCGAAAGTATCTTGTCATCCAAAGTACTGTGTGTGAACTCTGCAGTTTTGTTCTTTTTCTTTGCTTCCTCATAAGATCTTATTTGATCATCAGTATAAGAGTGTGCTAGAACATCTTGAAAAAGCATGTGGTTAAGTTCATCTTGAATAGCTTGATCCCCAATAGACAATGAGGATTTTGGCTCATCAGTATTTTTCTCTGTCTCAACAGTTTTAGGTTCTTCATCATGAACAGCATCAGGGCTAATATGAACTCCATGAAAAACATACTGTACCTCTTCTCCATTGTGTACAGGTTGATTCTCTTCTCTAACAGAAACATAATTCATTGAAGGAGTCAAAACTTCAAGATCAAACATCTAATCAGGACCTTTACCCTTCTGATTTTCTTGATCTTCTAAAAACTCAACATGAAGACAATCTTGAACCTTCTTGGTGACTCATTTGTACACTCTAAAGCCCTTGCTTTGTTGGTGCAAAGATCCCAATAAATAACCTTCTTCTGACTTGCCATCAAACTTACCCAAATTATCAAGTGTATAAAGAATAGTGAGAGGGCATCCAAAAGGCTTCATAAAACGGATATTAGGTTTGTTTCCATCAAAGCAACTCATAAGGTGTCTTCATCTGTGGTTTGGTGACTGATACTCTTATACATAGCAAGCAAGATTGACAGATTTCAAACCTTGAATTGAATAGGTAATTGTGAATCTGCAAGCATTGTTCTGGCTGCTTCAATCAAAGTCCTATTTGTCACACCCCCAAAATATCGCAGCGGAACGATAGTGTCTTTGGGGTATGACGTCATAGCACAAAGTATGGATACAAAAAACGACCTCTAAAATGAGACGTTTTGGAAAGTTTACCATTCGATTAAATAAAGTTAAAGTTTACAAAACATGAGATCCCAAAGTTTGATAATACATAAAGGGTTACAAAACATGTCGAATGGTAATAGATAAAACACAAGACTCCAATGTATGCCATGTGACCCAAAAGCTCCATGAAATGCTATCGCCTTACGACTTGAGATAAACATGCTAAAAAGTGTCAACACAAAGGTTGGTGAGTTCATAAGTTTGTTGAAAATGATTTGAAAAAGTCCTTAAGAATGTTGATGCACGCAAAGGCATTGTAAATCCATTGATTCGAGTTCCATATACAAAACTCGCAACCTATGTGTTCACAACCCATTGCCTAATATAGAATTGTCAACCTTGTTTGTAAGTAGGACATATGTGCATACGATATATTCATGTACTTAATGCAAAGAATCACTGCCAATGAACCTCTTGACAAGTCTACATTGTTTGTTGTGTCTCATTGAATAACAGATATATATTCACCCTGAGTCAAGTCATCAGGACCCAAGGGTGGGGGACCGATAGTACTATCAATACCTCTCCTTCGGTTCTCAGGAGTTAACCAGTTACTATAGTATGTATGTTGAAGCATAATTGAAAACAAGTTTAGCACATTAAGGCATATATACAATAAACCACACATAATTTCCAAAGAGTATAAGGAGTATAGTGTAACACAATTGTATAAATGGTTTGAGTATTCGCAAGAATAAAAACAAGTATTCAAGCATGTATCTCCCCCAAAGAGTTTGTAAGAATTTAAACGAGTAAAAGCGGGTATGAACTCACCCGGGTATGATTGATATGCTAACAAAATGAAGTGTACGAAAATGAGGCTCGGAAACTATCCGCGACCTAAAATGAATGATGTGCTCTAATATAAGTCATGAAACAAAGTCGTGCATGCAAATCCATATGTAATCTATACCACTTGTACGTTTTTGAAAATAGAATTTATCGTTGAAATACATGTTTATGACATCTCGTCATGTTTATAAAATACTTTACAAGTATATACGTTGAATCAACATTCTACGATAATCGTTTTGTGATTTATTATGAAATTATAACTTTTCGTCGTAAAATAATGTTATTTGACAATTTCATGAAAGTGACTAAACGGCCTTGAAAAGCTAGTCGTAAAATGGTGCACATCAAATGTTAGTAAACAAACTCAACGGTTTTGGGAAGCTTGTATCATTATCTCAAAGTTTTAGCATTTAAGTTTTCATCATAGAGGTCTCGATCATGGAGAAAAATATAGGTTAAGTATGGTACTTGTGTTCAAAATATTGTTTTAGGGTGGTTTTCGGCAAAGTTTAAGTGACCAGTATATATTCGTTACAACTCCTTGATCTGGAACGGTTGGACATTTTGGAAAATATGCTAGGTGAACTTACTTTTACTAGAAGACATCATGTTATGAAAAGTACTACATCCTTGTTAAAAACGACCCTCAACATGGTCACTTGTTGTCGTAAGGTTTGCCTAATAGAAATATATTTGTTTTTCTTATATAATAAAGTTACGGCAACTTTGTGTAAACGTGTATAATTTAATCATTACAAGTCCGTTTTCTACGTTTTCTACATCCTTAGATTCGTATTAAAGTATACTAATATATTTTTGATAAGTCGACACATTTAATAACGCTTAAGCCTCATTTTTCTTTCGTAAAGAGTGACATTTTCGTGCTGAAATTTCTGAAATTATTAGTTTTCGTCGTCAAACTTCAAAATAGCATAACTTTTTCCGTTTGCATAGCTCCGTTTTAACCCGTTCAAGCGCCACGCTGTTTTAAAGTGTATTTTCTAAATGTCTAGGCCAAAAATTTTTATCTACTGTCGAAAATTCCAGATTTCAAAAATATGGACAGACCCTTAATTAAACTTGTCGAAATGAGTTTTTCACGCGCAAAACCTATTCTAACCAATTCAAAACAACTCCGAAGCTATTCTAATCCTACCATACACCTTCTTAGGGTGTCATGGGTTCCTAGGTATCACCAAAAGTGATATGTTTCAAGGAGTAATTATAGGATAACATATATGTATATAACTCTTAAAAACAATTAAAAAGTGGTATAAACATCCATAAGACTTGCATGTTTTTCTCAAATATGATGTAATGAACATAAAATAAATATGAAGTATGAAGATGAATATGAGATGCTTACTAGTTAACTTGATGAGGTTAATGAACAAAGGTTTTTCCTAATCACCCAAGGTTTTTATTTCACAACCTTAATCAAGAGTGTAACTAGAGTGAAATATACTTGTCTTGAAAATTTTTGGAGAACTCCTCTTGATCCTAATGGTGTGGCCGGTTTGTGGAGAAGAAGAGAGAAATGATATTTTGTTTTCACCTTTTTAATATCTCATGTATGTGTAGTGTAATCTAATGTATAATATGAATATAAAAGCTAGATATTTTGCAAATATAAAGTGAGTCATCCATGTGAATGTCGACATTCATGTTAGAAATAAAAGATTTAGTGCAATTTAATTAGTTAAGTATGTATAGGTAGAAGTAAATGTGTAGCTATTTAAAGATAATTAGTAACTTGTATACACATTTGAGTATTTAGGGTAGCGTTAGCTAAAAATAAATTTTAACGGGTCAAGATAAAATATATTGAGGTCATAAAAATTATAAAAATACATTTCTTGTAAAATTTGAGTGAAATGAAAAGTATCGTGTAGAATTTAAGAAAACCGTCGTAATTATATAAATATAACAACTTATATACAAAATAAATTTAAAACACTGGGTAAACTCATAATATTATTTTTATTTACTTAATATGAGTATAAAATTATATTGGGATAATTTTTGGAAGTATCAGACCAATTGTTCAAAATAATTAATTACGCGATAGCGTTTATTTAATATGAAAATGACGCGTTTAATGTGAAATGCAAAACTATGCATGAGCTAATATAATGAATATTGAGTTTGAGAAATGACCGGAAATTGAGAATTGTGACATTCTTCCCATGTCAGAGGAATCACGTCCTCGTGATTCAATTAATGATAACTATAGGTCTACCCTAAGGTTTGAAATCGAGGTGTATGGTCAAAGTGCTTATCCCAAAACTTACGCGTCTAGGTTTCTTATCTAATGAAGCTACCTGAATCTGAATAATACGGTGGATCACTTAATGGTCTAGGTAAAACGTATTCGCGATTCACGCATGCGGGTCTGCCGATCCCTAAATAGAATGCTCGATCTCGGGTGGACTGATATTGAGTACGGGTTTGGATTGTTTCGTCCAATTGCTAACGCTAGGTGTTGGTTACCCCTGGTTGCCTCTCGTTCCATTCAACTTAGGACAATTATTCCAGAAGTGATTCGGGCTGTTACATTCAAAGCAAGTCCTTTGGTTATTCCTCATGTTGCCCACATTAACTGGTGTTTACCTGTTTTACATCGCTCCTTAAGATGGCCGTGATCGATTGCAATTTGTACACAAGCCGCAGGCTTGGTCTGGATGATGATAAGCATATTTAGCACATTTGGGATGTGTACCGCATCTCTCTTTGTTCAATACCAGTTGCCACAAAAACTCTTGCCCTTTTGTTCCTGTCAAGTACCACGTTCATCTCTTATTCACCCACTCGCTTCCTTCCTCTTACATGTCATTTCTCTTCAAAGTACCATTTCTAACCATCTCGCATCAGGGGTTCCGCCCTCGTATTGCACTTTGTATAGTAGATGACTTTTGTTTTATGCAGTTCCACGGATTTGTGCACAAGACCATATATGTACTTACGATTCTCTTGGATTCAGGGGTAACCATATGAGGAACTAGTCTGGCTAATTCATGGAATCGACCGTAGGCTGCGTGACTAGCTCCCATCATAGAGTGATGATAAAGTTTATGTTCCAGCCGCATTTCATTGTCCGGGTAGTACTCTTCTTGAAATAACGCCAAATTGATCCCATGTCATACCTATAGGCGCTTCCTTCCGCCTTGTAGCTCCAGTCAGGTGTGTTCCACCATGTCAATGCCTTCCCATAGCAAGCAAGCAACATACTTCACCCTCCGATGTGCGGCACAATTCAAGTCGATGTCGATCACCGACTTTGTCTTCTCTACCCATCGAGTATACGCCAAAGCACCTCCTATACCATCAAACTCCACAGTTTTGCATCAGAAAATTCCTTATACGCTCATCCAGTCGTTGTTGTTGTTGGTGGTGGTGGTGTTGTTATTGTTGCCATTGCCAACTACATTGTTGGTGTCGCCATTCCCGTTCCCATGGTTTCCCGAGTTATTCATATGGTTTCCAACTTGTGTGACAATAGTGGAAGCAAGATTTAAAGTTGTTGAGCGATGATGGCGGCAAAATCAGGTTTCCGCCACGTTGTTGTCATTGTTACCCATGTCGCATCGCCTTCTCTACCTCCATGCTCACCGTCCTTCACCCGCACCACCTCGTTAAGTGTCGCTGCGTGTTGCCCTCTTTGGTGCCATGATCTCTAGCGAAAGGACGCTGAGTTCCAATGTCTATACTTAACATCCTCAAACATAATACCATGCCACAAATTGGTTCCTAAGGTGTCCACACCGATCTACGTATATCGCGGGGTCGCATATGTCCACGTGGGTTGTAACGCATTTATAATTATGTTGGCCACCATAATTATAATTGCCTCATTTCACACGTGTACATACCACCAAGCATACATGTCTCGGTGATTGTTGTTACTGAAATAGGTAGCCATTCTATCATCCGATTCTAAACGGTGGAGGAGGGATTTAGGTAGGTATCTAGGAGAGTAAAGCACTTGGTGTATAGGAAATTCCTTTAGGTGCTAAAGTCACTATGAGGTTTAGTCGCCGCGTGAGCTTAAAGTATCCTCAAGAGAACTCCCATCCTCGGGCAAAATCATCAAATCTATACAACTATATAGTAACACTTATTTAGCTCGATCTCGTGTCTCATCAAACAAGAACTATCACGAGATCAAGTTAGATAAGTGCTCATTACTTCGAGCTCCAAATTTTGATGACTTGACTAGATTTTGGGACTCCCTATCGGGTACAAGGAAACCACGCTATCAAATGAGGTGAGTCTAGAAGAAATTTTCAGAAAACATATGCGCACGAAAAGTGTGTAAGGCGATAGGAAAAGAAAGGATCGACGTGAAAGTGGTTATAGTCTAGGAACTAAAATGCAACCTAGTTCTCTATAACCAAGTCTCTGATACCAATCTGTCACACCCCCAAAATATCGCAGCAGAACGATAGTGTCTTTGGGGTATGACGTCATAGCACAATGTATGGATATAGAAAACGACCTCTAAAATGAGACGTTTTGGAAAGTTTACCATTCGATTAAATAAAGTTAAAGTTTACAAAACATGAGATCCCAAAGTTTGATAATACATAAAGGGTTACAAAACATATCGAATGGTAATAGATAAAAACACAAGACTCCAATGTATGCCATGTGACCCAAAAGCTCCATGAAATGCTATCGCCTTACGCACTGAGATAAACATATAAAAAGTGTCAACACAAAGGTTGATGAGTTCATAAGTTTGTTGAAAATGATTTGAAAAAGTCCTTAAAGAATGTTGATGCAGCAAAGGCATTGTAAATCCATTCAGTTCCGAAGTTTCACCTATACAAAACTCTCGAACCTATGTGTTCACAACCCATTGCCTAATATAGAATTGTCAACCTTGTTTGTAAGTAGGACATATGTGCATACGATATATACATGTACTTAATGCAAAGAATCACAGCCAACCGAACCTCTTGACAAGTCTACATTGTTTGTTGTGTCTCATTGAATAACCGTGATTATATTCACCCAGTGTCAAGTCATCGGGACCAAGGGTGGGGGCGCCGATAGTACTATCAATACCTCTCCGCCGCTCGCAGGAGTTAACCAATTGTTAAAGTATGTATGTTGAAGCATAATTGAAAACAAGTTTAGCACATTAAGGCACATATCGCAATAAACCACACATAATGTCCAAATATTATAAGGAGTATAGTGTAACACAATTGTATAAATGGTTTGAGTATTCGCAAGAATAAAAACAAGTATTCAAGCATGTATCTCCCCCAAAGAGTTTGTAAGAATTTAAACGAGTAAAAGCGGGGTATGAACTCACCCGTATGATTGATATGCTAACAAAATGAAGTGCACGAAAATGAGGCTCGGAAACTATCCTGACCCAAATGAATGATGTGCTCTAATATAAGTCATGAAACAAAGTCGTGCATGCAAATCCATATGTAATCTATACCATTTGTAATGCTTTTGAAAATAGAATTTATCGTTGAAATACATGTTTATGACATCTCGTCATGTTTATAAAATACTTTACAAGTATATACGTTGAATCAACATTCTACGATAATCAATTATAACTTTTCGTCGTAAAATAATGTTATTTGACAATTTCATGAAAGTGACTAAACGGCCTCGAAAAGCTAGTCATAAAATGGTGCACATCGAATGTTAGTAAACAAACTCAACGGTTTTGGGAAGCTTGTATCATTATCTCAAAGTTTTAGCATTTAAGTTTTCATCATAGAGGTCTCGATCATGGAGAAAAATATAGGTTAAGTATGGTACTTGTGTCCAAAATATTGTTTTAGGGTGGTTTTCGGCAAAGTTTAAGTGACCGTATTATATTCGTTACAACTCCGCTTGACGAACGGTTGGACATTTTGGAAAATATGCTAGGCGAACTTACTTTTACTAGAAGACATCATGTTATAAAAAGTACTACATCCTTGTTAAAAACGACCCTCAACATGGTCACTTGTTGCCGTAAGGTTTGCCTAATAGAAATATATTAGTTTTTCTTATATAATAAAGTTACGACAACTTTGTGTAAACGTGTATAATTTAATCATTACAAGTCCGTTTTCTTACGCTTACATCCTTAGATTCTTATTAAAGTATACTAATATATTTTTGATAAGTCGACACATTTAATAACGCTTAAGCCTCATTTTTGACTCGTAAAGAGTGACATTTTCATGCTGAAATTTCTAGAATTATTAGTTTTCGTCGTCAAACTTCAAAATAGCATAACTTTTTCGTTATAGCTCCGTTTTAACCCGTTCAAGCGGCCACGTTTTTGTTTTAAAGTGTATTTTCCAAATGTCTAGCCCAAAAATTTTTATCCACTGTCGAAAATTCCAGATTTCAAAAATATGGACAGACCCTTAATTAAACTTGTCGAAATGAGTTTTTCACGCGCAAAACCTATACTAACCAATTCAAAACAACTCCGAAGCTATTCTAATCCTACCATACACCTTCTTAGGGTGTCATGGGTTCCTAGGCATCACCAAAAGTGATATATTTCAAGGAGTAATTATAGGATAACATATATGTATATAACTCTTAAAAACAATTAAAAAGTGGTATAAACATCCATAAGACTTGCATGTTTTTCTCAAATATGATGTAATGAACATAAAATAAATATGAAGTATGAAGATGAATATGAGATGCTTACTAGTTAACTTGATGAGGTTAATGAACAAAGGTTTTTCCTAATCACCCAAGGTTTTTATTTCACAACCTTAATCAAGAGTGTAACTAGAGTGAAATATACTTGTCTTGAAATTTTTTGAAGAACTCCTCTTGATCCTTATGGTGTGGCCGGTTTGTGGAGAAGAAGAGAGAAAGGATATTTTGTTTTCACCTTTTTAATATCTCATGTATGTGTAGTGTAATCTAATGTATAATATGAATATAAAAGCTAGATATTTTGCAAATATAAAGTGAGTCATCCATGTGAATGTCGACATTCATGTTAGAAATAAAAGATTTAGTGCAATTTAATTAGTTAAGTATGTATAGGTAGAAGTAAATGTGTAGCTATTTAAAGATAATTAGTAACTTGTATACACATTTGAGTATTTAGGGTAGCGTTAGCTAAAAATAAATTTTAACGGGTCAAGATAAAATATATTGAGGTCATAAAAATTATAAAAATACATTTCTTGTAAAATTTGAGTGAAATGAAAAGTATCGTGTAGAATTTAAGAAAACCGTCGTAATTATATAAATATAACAACTTATATACAAAATAAATTTAAAACACTGGGTAAACTCATAATATTATTTTTATAAACTTAATATGAGTATAAAATTATATTGGGATAATTTTTGGAAGTATCGGACCAATTGTTCAAAATAATTAATTACGCGATAGCGTTTATTTAATATGAAAATGTCGCGTTTAATGTGAAATGCAAAACTATGCATGAGCTAATATAATGAATATTGAGTTTGAGAAATGACCGGAAATTGAGAATTGTAACATATTCTTTCTCTCTGCAACACCATTCTGCTGTGGTGTTCTTGCAATACTGAACTCCCTCTTGATTCCTTTGTTGGCACAAAATTCATCCATAAGCTTGTTCTTGAATTCAGTTCTATTGTCACATCTAATACCTCTAACTTTCAGTCTTAATTGGTTTTCAAGGGCTATGATAAGATCATGGATTGTATCAAAAGTGTCATCTTTAAATCCCAAGAAAATACCTAACTAATCTCTGCAATCATTGTCACTACCAAGCAAAGTATTTTTCTTGTTCAAACTTGTATGCATTACTGTGACCAAATAGATCCATATGTAACTCCCAATGGTTCTCTAACATTCCTTTCCTCAAGCTTCTTGCATGAAGCTTTATGTTGTTTACCCTTTTTGCATGCCAAACAGGAGTGATCATTCTTGTAAGTCACCTCTAACTAAATTTCCTTTGACCAATTTGTTGATATTCTTGTAATTCACATGGTCCATCTTCTATGCCACTTGATGTGCTTCTTCAAGAGATGCCTTTGCTACTAAACATGTAGCTCTTTCGGAAGAGTGAAGACTCTTCATATCCAAACTATACACATCATTGGTTCTTGGTACTTTGAGTATAACCAAGTTATCATCATCAAGCTTGAATTCAGGTGAAAGTATGAGACATTCATTATTAGGTCGAACAACACAGATGCTTTTTGTCACATGCATTTGAGAGTGACTCTAAAAAGGTTGAACTTGAGCTCCTTCACATATCTAACATTCTCAAAATCTATGCTTCCCTGCCTTGATGGTTCCTTTTCCACTAATTCTTCCTCCACTAGCATCGTTTCCAAATGCAACTCTTCCTCCACAATATGGCCTAAAATCTGATAGAATCTCCTTGTCTCCTGTCATGCTTCCAGAGCAACCACTATCCACAATAAGATGATCTTTAAGCTCCTCTTCCTGGTTGCCCCTGCACAAATATAAAAAGTTAGTGTCTTTTAGGAACCTAAGCCATTACGACTTGTGTTCCCTTGGAGTAACATACTCAAATTCCTTGAGTATGTAGTCTTCACGCTTTTGTAGACGAATCAAGCATTATCTTTTGTTTCAAAACTTTTGGTGGATTTTTAGCAAAACTTTCTTTTCAACAAAACCTCCTTTTCTTTTCAACAAAATCATATTTATCAAAAATCACTGCTTTCAAAGAGTGATTTCTTATTGAAAGTAATGCTTGTTCATCATCGCGATACTTTTTCTTAACCCATTTGGTTTTAACTTCGTTGAAGAGTCTCTAGATATAACTACTTTCTTGGAGTTGTAACGCCTTCTAGATTGATAGTAATTAGATCTCCTAGGGTTCCTATTCCAAGATGTGTTTGGTGAAGCTGGCAAAGACTTTGAGAAAGTAATGTTTGGCTTAACAAATACCTTGGAAAGTATTTGAAGGTACTTGGAGGTTTTGAAAAGGTCTTCTCGGTGAGGTACCTATAGTCCGGTGAGAAGTTTCTATGGTTAACCCTATGTGAATGATTCCAAGCTGGTCTAGTCTCCCTTGGTTTTGGTTGTCGCCTATTCTTTGGGAACTTACTTAAGTACTCTGAATGTAAGTCACAGTCCTTAATCAAATGGTTAGGACTAAAACAAACAAAACATAGTTTTTGATCTGTAATTCCAAAGTTTCCTCTTCTATGTGTATGACCAAACCTATCTTGTTTTCTAGGTGAATGATAAAAACTGTTTTGAGCAAAATTATCCCAAAAAGGTTTAGCAGTATGTTGAAAAGGTTTTCTTAAAGGTACTGCCGAAGGTATAGTAGTACTTTGAGATGGAGCAGTACTTTGGGGTGAAAGTAACAAGCTTGGCTTTTAACATCATCTACCTTATGTGTTTCAACAGTTTCTTTTGAGGTTTCGCATCTAGATTGACCTTTAAGTTTCTTCCTAAACTCTAAGTTCGCTACTCCAAAACGAGAAACATCAGCCTAAGAGGTTGATGACAACCAAGTGGGATGAGGGACTGCATGATAGGCATTATCTTTCTTAAACTCAGGAGGTGTTTCACTAATTGATTCCATATTACTAGATGTGTCTACATAATTAATGAGTTCATCATCACTAGTGGTTATATCCTCAAAGTCACATTCATCCTGATCACTAGGTGGGTTTTTTATGCTATTAAAGTCCATACCAAAACCTAGGCTAGTTTTAATGTAAGCTCTCCTCTGTTTTTCAACATAAGACACAAGAGAAAGACCACATTGTCCCTAAGCAAAGAAACTTTTCAAGCAATTCTTCTCTCTCCTTAGTTAGTTTCTCAATTTCAGATATCTTACAGTTTAACTTCCATTCACTTAATTTCAATTGACAATCCTTGTTCATACTTTTCCTTCAAGCCATTTCATTATTTTCATGTGTGATTATTTTGGCTTCCATAGACTCTAAAGTTATTTGGTAACCTGCTACTTGACTAGTCGTTCTACACTTATCTCTTTCTTTCACATAATCATTAAGCACTTTTTGATAAAAGTTATGACACTTTGAACATACCTCGGAGATAGGGGTGAACTTGGTGAAGTGGCTACCATGGCAAGTAGAACAGGTTTATCTTCACACTCCATGCTCCAGTCAAAGCTTCCATAACCATCTTTTGACTCAATAGCAAGGCATGTCCGGGTTCTTATCAAAAGCTGCTCCGGTCAAATTCTTCCATCAATCCTCCACAGCTACCATACAGTAGGTTCGGTTCATAATCAAACTCAGCACTCCAGCTTAACCTCGATAAATTCTCTTGAGCAACCAAAGCTTTTGTTTCTATAATAGGAATTTCTTTCAACTCTAGCTTTGGTTTCTCACCATCCTTTTGCTTGATACTTATAAACCTGCATTCCCTTGCAAATGTCCGTCTTTTGACAATTGAAGCATTCAATCTTGGATTTGTCAAAAGTGATTCCCTGCTTTGGTTTGAAGTCAATGCCTCTTCATGTCTTCTTCATAAACTTCTTGATTCTTGCAAAGGATCATAGCAACTTGCAACATGATATCAATTTCTTCAAGAGCATCCTCTTCAATCTGTGAGAGATCTTCTTCATAAGTAACGGTAGAGTAGCTTGTCCGTGCAAAGAAAGAGCACACGACTTCATCCGAGTGGATGGTATTAGTTGGTGTAGGTTGCCGAGCAAAAGTGGGGGTAGTGTAGGCAAATACATTTGAGCAACACTACTTGAGTAGAAGCGGTACTTTTTAGTGAAGTACCGCCCTCTTTCAGATGACACAAAAGCAATTACGTGAGACTTTGAGCTTGTTTGGCCATTCATCTCATGCTCATACACCTTCGATGATTGTAGAGATCATCAAAATCCATGGTGTCCAATCCAGGTTGTCCTCTGATCATAGTAGTAATCACATGCCATGTAGATGGCAAACTTCTTAAGAACTTTAAATTTGCATCTTCAATGAGACCTCTGCTTGGTAAGCAGGCCGTGTAAATCCCAAAGTGCATGCTAAGAAGATTTTGGAATCTTATAGCAAAAGATCAAGGCTTCTCTTTCTCCAACAAGAAAGTTTCAAACTGTGCTTCAATGATTTTTGTGCATCTTTTGGAAGCATCATTACCTCCAAATCTAGTCTTAAGAAAGCGTACCCAGGTTGCTTTGCATCTTTAGCATCATGGAACTTGAGTAGATGACCATCTGGAATAGCATACAACAGTATGTTGAGAGCCTTCTGTAAGATATAACTTTTCACATACACATCATAACATTAACACAAGGTAGCATATAGATGGAATTCTAGAGAGAGAAAGTTAGAGGTTTAGGGAACTTAGTGAGAGAAAGTGAAAGATATTATTATGAGCTCCAACTCTCTACCTTGGGAGGTAGAGAGTATTTATAGTCTTACATAAAACGCCACACATCGGGCCGTGGATCGTGCATACATGGGTAAAGACCCGTCCTTCCTCCATGGTGTTACTTAACTAAATACTACTTAACTTAAAATAACTACGACTACGAGCTTTCTAACGACTACATATACTTGAGGTGACCGACTCTTTAATACCGGGAATTTCTAATTCCTAACAATCTCCCCTAAGGGAGGTCACCTCAATCATGCACTAAAATTACATTGAATACAAACAGATATGACATTAACAATTGTTCTTGCATTCTTGATGTAGTCCTTGGTTCCTAAGCTCGTAGTCATTGATTCTTCACATTGCATGTTTGGTTACTTCAAGTGGAGGTCTTTTCCTGATCCACGTGATAATAATATTGAGCCACTTTTGAGATCATCAGCTAGTAGAAAATCTCATATACATCCATTGTGGTGTTGGTATTATGTGATGTTGTGACATTCGGACCGACATGCTCACATTCGGGATCATGATATATTCTCATCGAGTAGCGAAGCATTTGTTGATTCATGATATTGGCAGCAGCCAGCGAAGCATGGAGTGATAATATCAGAGTCATTGATGCACTAATCATGATTTCTTTTGAGATGAATGTGTTAAGTGAGCATGCGGCTATGGATTGACCGCTTCATTCAACAGTACCATGCGAACGCCGGGCGTACTCGCATACAACAGCGGTTAGCATAAATCGCACGAAAGTGTCTTTGATCACTTTCGTTGAATTGAGGTACACGCCCACGGTTCCCGCTGATCGATAAGTACGCCGTGATCGTATAATTCAAGAATTTCCTTGACAGGGTTTCGCAGCTGCTCTAGTCGTTCTCAAACCGAACATCTCAAAGAAGACAACACGGAGTGAGTGAACCGAATTTGAGTCCACGATTGATGAAAAGATATTTGACAAACAATCGTGTATTGCTCAATAGAAATTGTTTTTGCAATACAACTAAGGTTTTAATGAAAATCAATTATCAATCATAAAACACCTTTTGATTTGAAAATTAGTACACGGTCGACGTGCTAATGAAAAGAGTTTTAAAGCACAAAGACCGGTTTTTCAAAGGTATCCGTCAATCCATAACCTGAACCGTGATTGATTCAAAAGATTGAATCGCCCCATTGTTTCATTCAGCTTGTCACATGGTTGATATGTATAATAGATCTCACATGCCACCTACCAGGAGCTTGTTAGATGTTGGCTCCGGAAGGCTTTCCATCTTCATTGTGAGTATGTGGCATATCACTCGATGTTCCGCAATACCACAAGGATAATGCGTAGGACTCAAGATATAATCTCTTTCCACATTGTGTGAAACAGAGAGTCTTCATTGAAAGTGTCCTAATGAGATTTATTGATGATCTCGTGGCTCTAGACTCAATTTGTGCATATTTGGATCCTATATCGGAGACTAGGAGAGGTTCTCCTTCTTCAATATCAACAATCTCTAAGAGAAAGTCGATAGATAATGTCGGTTCCCCGTGAGAATGAAACAAGTCCTTTTAAGAGGAACTTGAGTGGTTTGGAAAGTTGAAGTGCGCGCGTCATTTGGGTCCATGACGCCTTGTCTTCAATACCGATGTTACCATCAGTAGCATATGAATTGAACCCGTTTCTCGCCTAAGGTTGAATAATTGGAGGGCTATTTGTTTTCACCCTTTTCTCATTCAATTCTTTTTCATTCTTCAACCCCTTCGGTGCTTACCGAGACTTCATAGCTAGAACCTTGTTGGGTTTATTCCAAAGACTAGCTCGAGTCTTAGTCCGACTCTTCCCATATCTTTTTTTTCTCCTTTTATCATCATACCTAAGAACTCTACACTAACTAGTGGATAGTCCTTAGGTAGATCCCTCCGGTTCTGGAGGATCATGGGAACACATACCTAACCTTATCATCCTTATATCACCATACATAATGTAAAGTTGGTCGGTCTTTTTGGTATTGTTCATCCGCCATTGGAACCAATTGAAAACCATTTGAAAATCAATCCGGATACTTGTGATATATTATCAAAGCATTTTGTACTTGAATTGTTTTTGATATTTTTAGAACGAGAACTCCCCTCAACATGTGCATCAAGTATTTGAAAATGTTTTGCACACGGAGGCAAGAGAAAGAATTAACTTCTTTGATTACCATTTTCTAAAAGATATCAACATCACTTCCCTAATCGAATCAAGTAGATAAAGCATTTTGGGGAAGGATGAGGTTTTCATGATTTTGCTCCCCTCAATATGTGCTCGAGATTTGAAAAGAGTTTTGCACATACTAGAGGAACTCACATTGAGATAAGTGATCACGTTTCAAATCATTGTGGTTTAATATAGATGCTCCCCTCAATGTGTGCATGGAAAATTTGAAATCGTTTGTCACTTACGGGAGGCAAACATGCTAATCACTTAAGAAACCATTTATCTAATTATCAGTTTAAATCCTATTTAAATCACAACTTCTCCCCCGATCACAATTATTAAAACATTTGAGATTTGTGATCTCTTATAGATTTAAATTGATTTTGAAAGCTTTTAAGGAGAATTGTGACTTGATTATGAAAGCGTTTTAACCGATAAGGATCTGATGTTGAGATTTTAAACTCCATTGGTTAAACATGCATGTACATCTTTTGAAAACAATTTAATGCCAAATAACTTTTAATTTAATTGAAATCATTCTCCCCTCAATCAATGACATAGGTTGTTGATTGAGAGATAGAGATTTTGACAGATAAGTCCCGATGATTATCAAAAATAGAGACCGAGTTATTTTTCAAAGCATTTAGTTTTCGGCAGATAAATGTTTATAGAATCAGAGCATGGAATTTGAAAACATGGTAAAACATGGCTCTGTTCTTTCTTTTAAAACCGGTTATTGCCTGAAAATGACAATAAACCATTTTTTTCTCTTTCTCTCAAACATAATTTTTTGATTTTTTGATTTTTGATTTTTGAATTTAACAACATCTAAAGTCCCGTGTCATTCTTTGAATGACAAAGACAAAGATAGATATTATCGAACCGAGAAAAATGACAAAAAGACAATATTTTTGAAGGTTTTATCATTTTGTATTTTGATTTTTCGAATAGATATATACAAGAGATAGATGAAGATAGACCTTTACTCCTCGCCTTCCTCCTGAAGACGTTTGAGAGTTTCTGGTTGAAGGCTTTTCAAGCCAAGACGTGGAAGAATAAACTCAAAACGTTCTCTTGGAAGAGCTTTGGTGAAGATGTCCGCTAACCGATATTCAGACCTCACAAAATATAGTTCCACCACACCTTTTTCCACTTGTTCCCCGATGAAATGATGTCGAATGTCGATATGCTTTGCTCTTGAGTGTTGAACGTTGTTGCATGAGAGAGCAATAGCACTTTTATTATCACAAGATGAGGGATTTTGTTGAATTCAAAGCCATAGTAGATAATTGAGATCTCATCCATAAGATTTGAGCACAACATGATGACATGGCTATGTATTCACTCTGAGAGGAAATAGAAGTACTCATTTGCTTCTTTGAAGACCAGCTCACAAGCTTATCACCCAAAAACCGAGCACCTCCGGATGTACTTCGACGCGGTATCTTGACAACCTCGCATGATCAGCATCCGCATAGGCCGTTAGTGACATACCGGTGTCCTTCAGGTACCATAGTCCCATATTGATGGTTCCTTGGAGATACCGAAAGACCCGCTTAACCGCTTCAAGGTGCTTTTTAGTAGGCTTAGCCTGGTATCTAGCACACATGCAAACAAAGCGGCGAACAAGATGTCCGGTCTACTAGCGTGAGGTACATCGGGATCCAATCATACTACGATATTTCGTTTGGTCAATCATGATCCCCGAGTGGTCCTCATCTAGTTTGGTTCGATCAATCATGGGGGTGTCAACAAGGTCACTTGAATCAAATCCAAATTTCTTTAAAATCTCTGTTGCATATTTAGATTGATTTATGAAAATGCCTCCGGAACTTTGTGAAATTTGTAATCCCAAGAAAAATGACATTTGTCCCATCATTGACATTTGAAACTTTGAACTCATTTCATTAGAAAAACGATCACATTCCATTGGGTCGGTCGAGGCAAAAATAATATCATCAACATAAATTTGAACATGAGTTAAATGTTTGCCTCGACTTCCGGTGAACAATGTAGGATCAATCGCTCCTTTATCTGAATCCGGTTGATAGAAGAAACTTTGACAAAGGTATCATACCATGCCCGTGGAGCTTGCTTTAAACCGTAGAGAGCCTTCTTCAGACGATAAACGTGAGTAGGATGCTCTTGATTCACAAATCCTTCAGTTGGCCGACGAGACGACTTCTTTAAGATCTCCGTTCCGAAATGCCGTCTTCACATCCATCTGATACACTACCATGTTCTTACTAGCAGCTTAGCCAAAAGATTCTCGATTGCCTCGATTCGAACAATAGGAGCAAAAGATTCTTCAAAGTCTATACCCTCCTCTTGACGATATCCTTTAGCAACTAAACGAGCCTTGTTCTTCAACACATCACCATGCTCATCAAGTTTTACTTTGAAGATCCATTTGAGAGCTATAATCATAGCACTTGCGATGAGTAGGTACTAACTCCCTTACATCAAGTCGATCAAACTCATGAATTTCATCTTGCATGGCATTGAACCATTGCCTTCATTCATGGCGGATTTTAACATCTTTTGGTTCGATCTTAGAGAGTACGGAGTTGAAGAAACACCATAAGGCATCGGTTGCAAGTTGTTTCCGGGTTGATACAGGACGAGAGGAATTTCCAATGATGTTGTCTAATGGATGATCGTGAGTCCATTTTCTAAGGTGTTCATGTGGCAGTTGTTGAGGAACCGAGGTAGCCGAGTCGATGTCTCCGAAGAAGATGGTTCGATGATGATTCGAGTAGCAAATATGTTTTCAAATGGAGCATCTTCAGGAGTAGCAAAGGGATTAACTTCATCATTGATGCCATAAACATTTCCATGATGTACATTTGAAGAATGATGATTTGTTGATGAGACAAGGATCGCCAGCAGGTGCTTCTTGACTTAAAGATATTGAGACCGGGGATTGACTTCATTCCCAGGAATATGAGCATCCTCTGTTGCAGGAATCATCACCTCATTAGTGTTTGAATCATACGGTTCATCAAACATAGGATCAAACAATTTCTTTACATCATCTTCAGATGGAGGTACATATGGAGTTTCTTGAGTAGAGTTTGGAACAAGAGATGAACCAATGGGACTGTTTTGAAGTGCGGGTCCCGAACCGATCGGGTGTTCCAGAGCCATTTGACCGTCACTCATCAAACGTAACGTGAATGGTTTCCATGATATTTCGGTTCTTTTGTTATAGATTCGTATCCCTTTTGTTTGGTGCGTATCCTACAAATACTCCAATGTCGACTTTAGCCCTAAGTTTTCCTAAGTCTTGACCCTCATTAGTTGGATAGCACAATGCACCAAACACACGAAGGAAAGAGAGATTAGGTTTTCTGTTGTGGACAAGTTCATATGGAGTTTTCCATGTACGGTGTGGATTAGGGAACGATTTTGTGTATAGCATGCAAGTGGCGATAGCTTCAACCGGAGAAACATTGGAACCTTTGAGTAAATCAACATTGTTCTAGCGGCTTCAACAAGAGTCCGATTTCGTCTTTCAACTACACCGCTCATTGAGGAGTTCGTGGAACACTTCTTTGATGACTGATTCCAACGCTTTCATAGAATTCATTAAGTTGTTTGTTGACAAACTCGCCCATTGTCTGTCCGACAATTCCGACCGGTTTTGTTAAGTCGAACCTCGTACTGCTTGATGAGTTTGATGATGATATCGAGTTTCATCCTTTGTCCTTAAGAACTTGACCGTGTGAATCTAGAGTAATCATCAACCACAACTAACACATATTTCTTCCCAAAGATATTCTCAGACCCTCATTGGTCCACATAAATCCATATGAATCATATGAAGAACTTCGTGATGAGTTAGTAGGTTTGTGTTTATGGGCATATTTCTTGCTTTTTCCCAATTGACATGCTGAACAAAGATGATCCTTTTCATACTTTAGTCTAGGTAAACCTACAACTAGGTCCTTTCTCGAAAGATCGTTGATGGTGCCGAAGTTCAAGTGATTGAGACGACGATGCCATAACCATGACTTTGTTTTGAAGCCTTTGACAACAAGCAGATTGGAGAAGCCCTCATCATGTCATCGATAGAGATGGTGTAAAGGTTTGACCACGAAGTTCCTTTTAACAGTTCCTTACCATTAAGATCTCTAACAAAGCAGTGTATGTTTTCAAGGCAACTTCTAGATCGTGAGTCACGAATTGACCAACAGAAAATAGATTATGACCCAACCCTTCAACATAGTAGACTCTCGAGATGACACTATCACCAACAACATAATCTCCATAACCCATAATAGCACCGAAATGATCATTACCAAATCTAATGTCCAGATGAACTTGCTCACGGTTCATGAGCCGCGACCGTCTCCACCATATGCTTGGAACACCTGAGTCCGTACCACGTAACGATTTGAACGACCTGCAGTTGAACACGCATACAAAATGGATAATCGGATAATTGGGATCCCCATGCAAGAATGGGTTCCACTTGGTTAGTAACAAGAATTGGAACACCCACATCGTAATCGAAACATCCATATCAAGTAGAAGCAATGGAATCATTGGGAATAGATGCAATGGTGTCAGATTTGACCTATTCAAAGTATGTTTACTTCTTAAGGGAATAGTTCTACCAATAGGCATCCATTTTCTAGTGGGCATAATCTTAGCAGTTTGAGAACAAAACCGATTATTCTTATGGCCAAAAGGTATCCAATAATAACCTATCTTTATAAAAGTTCTTCCTGTGGGTTTCCACTGTTTCTAACAGTCTTTCGTTTTTGCCTTTTTGCCTTATTTGCACGATTATTAGCATTAGCAATTTTAATGGGCATTTGACAAAGATTAGACAAAGCATTCACACCACATTCATGATTAGCAACATAATTCAAGCATACATCATTACAAGGTTTGCGATAGTATCGAATTAATTAATTACAAGACGCCTAAGGCTAATAATAGAATCAACACGATTCGTTTTATTCAACTCAAGCCTAAAGTTCCTAGATTGGTCTTCTACTCTCTTCCAATGCACATTCTTAGCTTGCAAGGTCCTATCATTCCTTGTATTGTCTTGAGACTTTGACTGCTTCGCTTTAAAGTCACAGATTACTCCTGTAGAGGGAATGGGAACATTAGTTGGTTGATCTAATTTTTGCATTCCCGAACTTGATGTGCAAGGATCTGAAGTACTAGAAGGCACATTAGTGTATACTTTAAGACTGCGATTTGAGCTTTTTGCAGGCACACTAAAGTTCACTTTCTTAGCACTAACATATCCGAATCGAACTACTTGAAGGCACATTAGTGTTTCCTTTTTAAGATCGGGCATAGAACGGATTTCATGCTTGGCACTAGGCATAGAACAAGGCATCACAGCTTTGCCTTTTGCACCTAAGGTTAAGGATTTTGGACATGTGGCAATTACACATTCTAGCAACTCTTGAGATCGTTTGGCCCGGAGGCAAGCAAACCTAATTTCACTATCAAGAGGTTTGTTAATGAAATCCTCTTCGACAATCTCACTGAGACATTCTAGACTATCCTTAAGGTGAGCACAGTATTCATGAAAAGCATGTTCATTATTCCTAAGATGAGGAGGAATATATTTAATCACAAAGTGTATTTGCAATCTAAGGGTGACTTTGAGACAACATTCTTATTGAAAACAAGTGGCGTTTCCCATTTCCACGACTTCTCGTGATTCTCAATTTCCTTTTTGTAAAGACGTTATTTTTTCGTTGTTTTGGTCACGGGTGACTTTATTGAATCATATAACTCTTTAAAATGTCGTTTAACTTTTTCATTTTCTTCTAGAAAACTTTCGTTTTCCTTTTGTAAGGCATCAACTAAGTTTTGAAGATGAAAAGTTTGAGAATTCGGAGAATCTAAAGGAGGAGGCATTTGGGAGCCTGTCATATTGTTCGTTTGACCCTTTAATTGAGAGATTTGGGCTTTCAACTTTCTCGATCGTGTTGCAATGAGCTTGAATCTGTTCATCACGCTTGTTAATTTGAAAACGCATCAAACTCGAGCATCCGAAGATGTCTTGATATTTGAAGTTTTGACATTTTCTTTAAGATGTTGATATTTTAGTTGTAAGTTAAAATGCTCAACATCTAGTTTAGAAAAATGTTTAACCAAATTGTCGTGATCATCCAGTTCAATTTTCTCGCTTAGTTTAGAATTAGTTTTTTCAAGCTCAATGACACGATCATGGGAGACTTTCAGTGGCCACAGATAGTTCATGAAATTTGGAAGCATTAATAGAGCAATTTGAAGCAATGAAAAAGATATCTTGAGCAACACATTCAGGAATAAGAGTCTCATTTAAGGTATGCAAGTTCTTCCTCTCAATCTCATTATATTTTAGTGCACGCCCATAATCACTAACTTCAACTACCATTGCATCAAATTCCTTTTCCATTTCTTTAATATCTCGATTTTGTCCCCTTTTAAGACTCTCAATTTGACCTTTTAGTTGTTTAAAGAAAGGCATGACCTCAGTTAAATAACATTCTTTCATTTGCTCAAAACCCCTTTCCCTTCGCTTATCCGATGGTGTGATCCTTTTCTTACAAGTTTTCTCAAAATCAACAAATAGTTGAAGAATAACATATTGGCTGATTAAGGTCTTGCTTTTAGTGGCAATAGTTCTAGGAACTAAATGCATTGGTGTATTTGGAGGATACACACTCGCTTTAGGGAATTTCCTACAAGGGGGATTCTTTTCAACAATATTTTCAACTTTTGCAAGTCCATATCCTTTTTCCGTAACACTTGTTCGGGGTCAACAATGTTTGTGGCTTAAACATGTTCAAGGAAATCCAGTTTTCCTTCTTGTAGTCATGGGAGTGATAATAATCTTTTCTTTGCATTTCGGTCATCTAGTTTTTGTTCATCCTTTCCCTAGTGACTTCATCCGATTTCTTATCTTCCTCGCACTCAACGCAACTAGGTTTCTGACTAGGCTTAAGAATTTCATTACCATCATAAAGCACCTTATGAGCATTTCTAGCCTTTTTAATTACCTCTCGATTCGGTTCCTCAACAAGGGAATGCTATGCTTATCGCTTAGAACTCTATGTTTAGTGACCATGTGAGCAATCTGAATGGTGTTTCCTTGTATGTACAACTTGTTCTCAAGTTTGTTTTTCAAAGTTTTCAGATTAGAAAAATCTCTCAAGAGTTTTGATTCCTTTGCATTAAATTCTTGCTTAAGCATTTTCACATTTTCTTGAAGTTCTTGTTTTTGTTTAGATGTTTTAGAAAGTTTTTCTTGCAAGGAATTTAATTTTTGTTTCAATACTTCTTCTCTAAACTTACTTTTTCTAATTACTGTTCTTACTTGGTTATCCATTTCCTCGCCACGAGTGGTCAACTCAAATTTTGCACGTTGTTCATAAATAGCAACACGCTCTTTATAGGCATTTAGTTCAGAAATAATGGAATCATCAGGGGCACATGCAGTGTATTCATCAAAAACATAGTCATTGTTGATTGCAGAAGATGCATCACTTGGTACAACTTCACTTTCACTTTGTTTCACATATTGATCATATGGGACAATATTGATATTACCCATATTTTCAATATTTGATTCAATAGTTTCAGCTGATTGTACTTTGTCATGCATCCGTGCACATCGATCATCGTATAGTTTTAATACCTTTGAGATGAGCTTGTCATGGGATGGCCCAACTAGTGATGAAGAAGAGACCTTGGGAGAAACCATTGGAGAAATGCTAGCCATAAAATTGTGTGTGCCGTAGGTCCATCATCCACATCAGAGTCGTATGCATCATATCAATCGACTTGAAAGGCATTCCCGATGATTGTGACCTATCTCCCGAATAGGCCGCTCATCCACATCGCATCATAGGTCTTGGCATTGCCCTCGAAGAAACAACAATTCCTCTTCATTCCAGTAGCACCATTGTCCCGAGCTTGAGCCAAGAGCATCTTATCTCCGGTAATCAGATTCTGTGGCGCTGGAGATGTACAGTTCCTTGCAATGTGTCCCTCTCCACCACACTTATAACATTTGATGAGCTTAGTTTGACCTTGGTTACCATTCCTTCCTCGATTCGGGTTTCCAACATAACCTCTCCCGCTCACCTCGCGATCATACTCGTTTTCCTGAATCGGTTGCACCACCGATCCTTCCATCTTTAATAGTGGCTTGATTGTGTGGGTTAGATGCGCCTCGAGGTTGTTGTTGGTTTGTGGGAGAGTATTCATGTTTTGACCGATGAGAAGAGCTAGTTGATTAATGAAGCTACCCACGGAGTATCGATCACTTGTTTGAACATACGATCAGGAATGAGTTTGTGATTACCATTACCCAAGGGTATGACTTGTGATGCTTTGGTTGTGATTCCGATGTTTGAGTAGAAAGTCAGAGAGTCATTAGACGAGCTTGTCTCTCCTGGTTGGTTTTGAACCATTGAGAATTAATTTTTCAAACATAGCATGTCTCTCATTCTAAAGGAGGAAGGCATAGAGTTGCTCATAGTTTGTATTCTTCAATCCTTTAGTGAGCTTCATGAAGGTAACAAACTTGTGTCATTCGGGATTCATGTTGTTCACAAATTTTGAGTTCAACTGAATGTTAGGCATAGTCATTCCGATGTTCCTCATGTCATTAACTAACTTATGAAATCTCACATAGTACTCATAGACACTCTCATCCGGTTTCATCTTGAAATGCTCAAATTCGTCATAGAGTTGGGATTCTCTGTCTTCCATAGTTAATTCGAACCCGAGAGAAGCATCTTAACATTGTCCCAAACTGCCTTAGCATCCGTGTTATGATTGATCAGCTTGTAGATGTCTTTAGGAAGACCTTGAAGAACAATGTTTGAAGCCCTCGATATCTTGATCAAATCTCTTTTATCCTTATCATCAAGCTCATCATACATCTTAGGTTAAATCCGTTCCATTCCAGAAAGCGGGAGTACCATCTCGCATTAGTATCAAGTATGTCTCTAGTCGCCTCAACTCGATATGGTCCTTCATCAATGGATTTGAGAATGTTGACACCATTTTCCTTTCCAAGGCAATACGGTCTAATTCGTTGAGCCCAAGAGTCGTAGTCGGGCTCTGTCAAGCATGGGTGGACGAGTATCGACATTTGCTGCCGCTTGAACATCTTCGCAACAATGTGAGAGACAAAGGGATTGACGTTGGTAGACATGTTAACAGATTATACGGGATTTTATAGCTCTATGATTAAACCGAGAAATGGATTCTTTCACGGGATTTTACTAAATCAAGAGAAAACCGTAAACAATCACTCAAGACTCTAGATGATAAAATGCTAAATCGCTAAGATAATGCACTAAGTCGCTAGAAATTAATGCACTAAGTCGCTAGAAATTAATGCACTAAGTCGCTAGAAATTAATGCACTAAGAAATCGCTAACCCTAATTCGCTACACCCTTAAGTCGCTAGAGTCCCAAGTCGCTAATAGAAAAGCAAGTCGCTAAGTAGTAACTCGCTCTGAGACATCAAGTCGCTAACCAAATTTTGGTAGAATTCGCTACAAACAATACAAGTCGCTAAAGAGCAACTCGCTACTGCACCAAGTCGCTACCACAAGTCAGCTACCGTAGTGGAGTGTCCACTACTTGTACTTTAACTCGCTAGATCTAACTCGCTAGTTCCAACACCGTAAGTCGCTACAAAAATGTGAAGCAAGTCGCTACCAAGAAAATATTCCGTGAGCTAAGTCGCTAGCTTGAAAACCATATAAACATCACTTTTCAATCCAAAACAACCCAACCAAGATGATTCAAGCTTACCAAATGAAAACCTAAACACTTTTGATGATTCTAAACATAAAAGTACAACCAAAATCAAAACTTTAACACTAGAAATCAATCAAATGATGCAAAAACCACTAAACTTTTTCAAACTCAAAACCACCTAAAACCACTAGAAATCCAAAGATGTGTAAGATATGATCTAACCATGGCTCTTGATACCAATTGTAAGATATAACTTTTCACATACACATCATAACATTAACACAAGGTAGCATATAGATGGAATTCTAGAGAGAAAGTTAGAGGTTTAGGGAACTTAGTGAGAGAAAGTGAAAGATATTATTATGAGCTCCAACTCTCTACCTTGGGAGGTAGAGAGTATTTATAGTCTTACATAAACGCCACATCGGGCTGTGGATCGTGCATACAAGGGTAAAGACCCGTCAGTCTTCACGGTGTTACTTAACAAAATACTACTTAACTTAAAATAACTACGACTACGAGCTTTCTAACGATTACATATACTTGAGGTGACCGACTCTTTAATACCTGGAATTTCTAATTCCTAACACCTTCTCTTGATTCCTTATTGTAGCGAAGCATGGGTTTGGGTCTTTAGGTTGGCCAGGGAATGTCTCTGAGTTCTTCCTTGACTTCATTTCCATTGACAATCACATTCACGGTGCATGGTGCGGATTTTGTCCTATTACCTCATCTTCATGCTCCATAGATCATTATTCACCTTCTTAATGATAGAGATCATGGTGAGGGTGATGGATGGGGTGGAGCGGCTTGATGCGACATCTTTTAGGTTTTGTTGTTTAACTAGGTTTAAGCAGTTTCTTCTTAGTCGAGTTTCCACACAAGCTCACGTGCCAC
>OU343218.1:188731920-188760268 GCA_910596185.1 Chrysanthemum makinoi | reverse complement strand
GCACCACTTCCTCCATCTTTTCTTCAACTAAAACCTTTGAAGATTCAATCACTGCTTCTTTGCCATCTTTGTCAGTCACCACATACTCATCTCCATGATCTCCACTCTCCAAATCCAAATCATCATCCAAGTTCAAAGCCTCCCCTGAATCTATGCAATCATTCCTCCCCTGTTCGGGTGCATCCTCCAAACCTTGAGCCTTTAAAGAGCTTTCCTGCTTGCCCTGCTTTCTAAATCTCCTTAATGCAGAAATCCCTGGTCTTGTTATTCTTTCCAAGACAGACACCCTGTGCTTCAATCTTCTGATATGTCTACCCTGAAACACTGCAAGCTCGAACGAAGACCAGTGATAGTATACTTTATTTTGGTACACTTAGCCGTCAATTCATTCATTTATTCAATAATATCCTCACCACTTCACTTTTACCTGTGTAACCTGGTAAGAGAGGTAGATCCTTGAAAAGTCATTTTGTACATTTTCGATTGCCGTCAATTCAGTATCAAGTCCCAAACTACCCTTATCACTTCGGCATGTAACTTGCTCCAAGAGGTGAATCATGGGGTGTAGAAAACATGGCATCAGACCTAGCCTGATCATCCATGCACCCTGATTTAGCCAGTTGGCTAGGGATTCCTCCACCTGTGTTAAGTTCAAGAGAACTCTCCACATTAGGAGTTGCCAGTGGGTGGCATGGGTCTTACTTATGTTTTCACTGTCCTGTTCAGCACCTAGGCCTGAATAAGCAGTGAAAGCCCTTCCACTCATGTCTCCTCCACTTCTTGTGATAGCCTCATTAACTACACTACTAACACCAGCATGAGGTAGCTTGGTGCCCTTCCTCCTCCTCCTAGTAAACAAAATCCTATGTGGTTCTGAAGTTGAAGCTAAGGGTTCAAAGATTAGGTGGGTTCAGGTTAGGTAGCAGTGGTTGCAGTTGTGGTAGCAGTGGGTTCAGCTTCAGTGGTTTGGGTGTGTTGTTGTTCAAGAACCTCATCATTCTCAAGAATGTCTAGCAAATTTAGCATATTGGGAAACAATGGTGTAATGATACCTGAGAAATTTGGATTTTGGTGCCTCATGTGTGCAAACACCTTAGGAAGCGTATGAAGGACATCATATTTCCTATTATGAGCAATAGGTTCTTTGATCTGACTCTCCACTGTCAATTGGACAAACCTAGGATATAAGTAATACTTCCCCTTGTCTCTAATGTTCTTCAGAAAACCATCAAAGATCATCCTAGACCAGTTGAATACCCTCCCTTCAGAAAGACGTATAATGGCAGTTGCAATTTTGTAGGGAAACTCATCAAATCCTGTGGTCTTATTGCTCACACACATCAGCAAAGTTTGTATCAAAAACTTCCACTGGGGTGAAAACATACCTTTAAGAAACTTAATTCTATCACCCCTTCTCTCATAACCCAATCTTGCTAATCCTTCAAAAATATCATCATTAGAAAAATTAACAACTCCTTCAGCATCCTCCAACTTCAAGACACCTCGAATTACATCCTCATTGACCAAAATCTCCTCCTCATCAACAACAGACCTAACAACCTCTAATCCTTCTCTCTCCTGTATTTCAGCATTCCACCAAAATTGATGAACATAAGTTTTAAGAATCGTGGGTTCTACTGTTAAGGCAAAGTGGATGGGACTGTGTTTAAGGAAATCAATCATCTAATGGAATCCTTTTGATTGATTGTTCTTACACCAAGTAGGCAACAAGGTTATGGGTTTTGGAATACAAATTAAGCCATTGTGAGTAATGATTGAAAATGATGTGGGTTTGTGAATTAAGCAGTTGGGAGTGGTTAGGGTTTGTGATTAGCGCCAATTGGTAGTGTTCAAAGATAAATTAAATGATCCGTATTGATTTGGGGAATAAATCGTTATCAATCGGTTACAAAGCGACCCCTCAAGTTTCCATCGTCGGCAAAAATGCGCTTGATCACAACTAGCAGTGGTTTGAAATGCTCTGGCAGTGGATACATCACCAACACCCCAATCTTTTGACTAAGACTTCTGCAATAAAATCTAAGCCAAAAATAGTGATATTATGCATTAATTTGAAAGATTACAAAAGATACACAATTTTTTTTATCAGCTACTCCTACAACTCCATAAGTTACAAAATTTCCTTCAAACCTGCATATCACAAACACAAACCAGATACTTGAAACATTTGTTAAGGTTAGCAGTGGTTAGAATAACAAGAAGTGGTTTCTATATTTGTACTGGCAGTGGTTAACAAGTATGCTAAACACCTAGTCAAAGGTCAACTCCAAGTCATTTAAACGTCCACCAAAGTCAAAGACTTCATTTACTCCTCAACTACTTACACCTTCCACACATTAACTTACTGAATCCATTTTAACTCTATTTAAGACTATATCACCCATTAACCACATATATCTCTTACATTCCAAAAATCATCTTACCAAAAACACACTTTCGAAACCATCTCTCTAAAAAATCACCAACATGAGCAAGTCAAACCCTATTGATCTTTCATATGACACAAACAGTTCCTCCTCAGATAGTGTTTGGGAAGAGTTTCTTACTTCAATAAAAAGATCATTCTTTGTTATGAGGACAAACCCTTCACATGCTGGACCTTCTTTCATTCAACCAGTGCCTCAAGATGCCATCAAGAAAGGATTCAGTTCTGATTTGAGCTCTATGCCAAGCTATGTGTCTCCTTATGAAGACACAGATGATGAAGCTTCTTCCAGAGCATTGGTTGTGCCTCCCCTTGCTGAGATACCTCCACCAGAACCACTTCCAGCACCACCTGTGCAAGCACTCCTTCCACCACCAGCTGGTCCATCATCCTCATCTCCTCCCATAAAAGAGAGAGTGGGGGGACTTGCTTGTCTCAAAGTTTGGGATGTGATTGGTGGATAAGGAGTCCAGAAGGAGATGCCAGCATGGGCCATTGCCAGGAAGCCATAGGTGGTGCAGGTGGATGTTGTGTAGCTTATTGTCTTTAGATGGTTGTTTTAAGTTGTGGTCTTTTGTAGTACTCAGCTGATGGTAGTTTGAATAGTATGGTTGTAACTCTGCATCCTTGTATGCACTTCTATTAATGAATAATAGTACTATGTTTCCTTTTAAGTCCATTGCATCTTACTGGTTGTGATTTATTTCTTTGATCTGCAAAATAGTTAGTGGAAACACAAAGAAACAAGCAGTGAATAGAACAAAACAAGCAATACTAAGATCAACTAATAACAGTACATAACTTTTACAAACGTTTACAAAAAAAATTAGAGATTTAGAGATTTATCATTCCTATACTAACTACAAGATACTGAAATCTCCCCATATCAAAAGCTTTAGTGAGAAGATCAACAACATTGAAGTCAGTATGGATTTTAACCATTTGAATTAACCTTTTCTCCTTACAATCTCTAATAAAGTGATGCATTATCTCAATATGTTTAGTTCTAGAATGCAAAACAGGATTTTTAATAATGCATATTGTCTTTGTTATTGTCAATGTAAATCTTAGTATGCATAAAATTGTACCCAAAGTCCAACAATTGATTCTGAATCCAAAGCACTTGACCACAGCAACTAGCAGCAGTCACATACTCAGCTTCAGTGGTGGAATTGGCCACAATTGTTTGCTTTTTACACTGCCATGAGATTAGCCTGATTCCCAAAAACTGACATCCTCCAGTAGTAGACTTCCTATCCAAACTAGCTCCAGCATAATCACTGTCTGTATAGGCTACCAAATCAAAGGCTGAATCCTTAGAATACCAAAGGCCCAATTTAGGATGACCCTTAAGATATCTAAAGATTCTTTTCACATCATTCATGTGTGATGTGTTTGGTGTGACTTGAAATCTTGTATACACACATACTAAGAACATAATATCTGGCCTAGAAGCAGTGAGATACATCAAAGACCCAATCATGGATCTATACAGCTTCAAATCAACTTTGGGACTTCCATCATCTGGTAGCAGTGGTTTCTAAGTCTCCATGGGTGTACTAGCACTCTTTACATCCTGGAAACCAAACTTCTTCAAAATATCTGCTACATACTTTTCTTGACTAATGAAGACACCATCAATCCTTTGTTGAACCTGTAGCCCCAAAAAGAAAGTGAGTTCACCCATAGAACTCATCTGAAACTTATCATGCATAAGTTTGTCAAAGTCTTTGCATAGCTCCTTATTGGTTGAGCCAAAGATGATGTCATCAACATAAACCTGAACCATCAATATATCATCCTTGAGCTTCCTTATGAACAAGGTCTTATCAATCAATCCCCTCTTGAAACCATTGTCTATCAAATAAGTAGAAAGGAATTCATACCATGCCCTTGGAGCTTGATGCAAACCATACATAGCCTGCTTCACCCTGTAGAACTTATCAGGATGATCAGGATCTTCAAAACCAGGAGGTTGACATACATATACCTCCTCATCAATAGTACCATACAAAAAGGCACTCTTAACATCCATTTGATACACCACAATTTTTTTAAATGAAGCATATGCCAAAAACAATCTGATAGCTTCAATTCATGTAACAGGGGCAAATACTTCATCATAATCCAAACCTTCAGTTTGTGTGTATCCTTGAGCAACCAACCTTGATTTATTCCTTACCATTATACCCCCTTCATCCCTTTTGTTTCTGAACACCCATTTAGTTCCAATAGCCCTCTTACCATTAAGAAGATCAACCAATGTCCACACTTCTTGAAGCTTGAATTGTAGCAGCTCCTCTTGCATGGATTCAATCCAACCTTCTTCTCCTAATGCTTCTTCAACTCTTTTAGGCTCCTTTTGTGACAAAAAGCAAGCAAACAAACAGTTTTGCAGATCTTGATGACTGTTCCTTTTGTGAAGTGATCTGGCAAAGAAACCTTGTTCAGGAAAGGTGTTGGGATACAGAAAGTCAAAGTGCTGAAGAGTTAAAGTGCTTAAGATTAACAAAGTACTTGAGAGAAAGACAAAGTCTTGAAGAAGTCAAAGAAATCTTGCTAAGTAAAAGTCAAAGTACTGCTTATTCATCAAAGTACTGCAAAGCTTAAAGTCGGTTGTAATTGATTAATAGATGGAAAGTAATGTTTATCTAGAACTTTCTAAGTATTGTTTACTTGACGTACAAGGATAAGAATTGTAAACCGATTAGGGTTATCCTTAAGCCTATAAAAGGACCCCTAGATTGGTATTAGAGATAAGAGTTTTATGTGTGTTTAGAATCCTAAAGTACGATCATTATTAGAGTTTTAGAGTTGTTAAAGAATCTACATAATAAGCAGTTTTAGAGTTGTTAAAGAATCTGCATAATAAGCAGTTTTAGAGTTATTAATAAAGTTATATTCTTCTTAGCTTTGTTAAGTAAATTCCACATACTTGATAAAGATTACTCAGTGTTTCATTGTTAATAACTTAGGATTTATCCGAGGTTATTAAACCCTTAACAAGCTATTTAAGTTAGTTTGGTTAGAGTACATCGATCCAACAAGTGGTATCAGAGCTTGTGTGAAAACTCTGACTAAGAAGAAACCGTTTAAACCTAGCAAACAACAAAAACCTAAAGATGTCGATTGAAGCTGTTCCACCCCCATCCATCACCTCACTAAGGATTCCTATCATTAAGAAGGGCGAATACGATCTATGGAGCATGAAGATGAGGCAGTATATTGCAATCACAGACCATGCACTATAGAATGTGATTGTCAATGGTAATGAAGTTGTGGAAGATCCTGTAGACATTCCTGGCCAACCTAAAGCACCTAAACCCATCTTGCCAGCTGCTACAATAAGGAATCAAGAGAAGGTTCTCAACATACTCTTATGCGCCATTCAGATGGACACCTACTCAAATTCCATGATGCTAAAGATGCAAAGCAACTCTGGGTTGCTCTCAAGACTAGATTTGGAGGTAATGATGCGTCCAAGAAGATGCACGAAATCTGTTGAAAGCAACAGTTTGAAACCTTCTTGTTGGAGAAAGAGAAAGCCTTGATGCTACCTATGACGATTCCAAAATCTCCTCAAGCATGTTGGAGCTGTACAAAGCAGGTTTCAGTTGAAGATGCTAATCTTAAGTTCTTAAAGAGTTTGCCATCTACATGGCATGTGATTACTACTATGATCAGAGGACAACCTGGATTGGACACCATGGACTTTGATGATCTCTACAATCATCTGAAGGTGTATGAGCATGAGATGAATGGCCAAACAAGCTCAAAGTCTCACAGCATTGCTTTTGTGTCATCTGAAAAGCGGGGTAGTACTTCTACTAAAAGTACTGCTTCTCCCACTCAAAGTACTGTTGCTCAAAGTACTGATGTCTATACTACCCCCACTTTTTCTCAGCAACCCACACCAACTAATACCATCCACTCTAATGAAGTCGTGTGCTCTTTCTTTGCACAGCAAGCTACTCTGCCTGTTACTTATTAAGAAGATCTCTCACAGATTGAAGAAGATGCTCTTGAAGAAATTGATATCAGGTGGCAAGTTGCTATGATCACTGCAAGGATCAAGAAGTTTATGAAGAAGACTGGAAGAGGCATAGACTTCAAACCAAAACAGGGAATCACTTTTGACAAATCTAAAATTGAATGCTTCAATTGTCAAAAGACTGGACACTTTGCAAGGGAATGCAGGTTTGCTAAGTATCAAGCAAACAGGATGGCGGAGAAACCAAAGCTAGAGTTGAAAGAAATTCCTATTACAGAAACAAAAGCTTTGGTTGCTTAAGAGAATCTATCGGAGGTTGAGTGGAGTGCTGAGTTTGATGATGAACCAGTTAACCTCTTGTATGGTAGCCGGAGGATTCAGTGGAAGAATTTGACTGGAGCACATCTTTTGATGAGGAACCTGGACATGCTGCTATGGAGTCTAAAGATGTTTATGGAAGCTTTGACTGGAGCATGGAGTGTGCATCTGACCCTGTTCTGCTTGCCATGGTAGCCACTTCACTAAGTTCACCCCCTATCTTTGAGGTATGTTCAAAGTGTCATAACTTTTATCAAAAAGTGCTTAATGATTATGTGACTAAATGAGATAAGTGTAGAACAGCTAAGGCTGAAGTAGCTGGTTACCAAATAACTTTAGAGTCAATGGAAGCCAAAATAATAACACATGAAAATAATGAAATGGCTTGGGCAGAAAAGTATGAAAACAGGACTATCAGTTGAAATTAAGTGAATGGAAGTTAAACTGTAAGATCTCTAAAATTGAGAAACTAACTAAGGGGAGAGATGAATTGTTAGAAAAGTTTAATGCTTGGGGACAATCAGGCCTTTCTCATGTCACTTATGTTGAAAAACAGAGAAGAGCTTACATTAAAACTGGCCTAGGTTTTGGTATGGATTTTAATATCATAGAAAACCCGCCTAGTGATCAGGATGAATATGACTTTGAGGATATAACCACTAGTGATGATGAACTCATTAATTATGTAGACACATCTAGTAATGAGGAATCAGTTAGTGAACCACCTCCTGAGTTTAAGAAAGATAATGCCTATCATGCAGTCCCTCATCCCACTGGTAGTCATCAACCTCTTAGGATTGATCTTTCTCATTTTGGAGTAGATAGCTTAGAGTTTAGGAAGAAACTTAAAGGTCAATCTAGATCTGAAACCTCAAAAGAAACTATTGAAACACTTAAGGTAGATGATGTTAAAAGCCAAGCAGTACCTTCACCCCAAAGTACTTGCTACACCTCAAAATCTTTGCTACACTTTTCAGTACCTTTAAGAAAACCTTTTCAACATACTGCTAAACCTTTTTGGGATACTTTTGGTTAAAACAGTTTTCATCATTCACCTAGAAGACAGGATAGGTTTGGTCATACACATAGAAGAAGAAACTTTGGCATTACAGATCAAAAACTATGTTTTGTTTGTTTTAGTCCTAATCATTTGATTAAGGACTGTGACTTACATTCAGAGTACTTAAGTAAGTTCCCAAAGAACAGAACTGACAACCAAAAACCTAGGGAGACTAGACACAGTTGGAATCATTCACATAGGGTTAACCATAGAAACTTCTCACCGCACTATAGGTACCCTCACCAGGAGAAGACCTTTTCAAAACCCCCAGTACCTTCAAATACTTTCCAAGGTACTTTGCTAAGCCAAGAACGTGCTCTCTCAAAGTACTTTGCTCAATTTTCACCAAACACCTCTTGGAATAGGAACCCTAGGAGATCTAATTACTATCAATCTAGAAGGCGTTACAACTCCAAGAAAGTAGTTAGATCTAGAGACTCTTCACCAGAAGTTAAAACTTAATGGGTTAAGAAGGAAAGTGCGATGATGAACAAACAGTACTTTCAACAAGTATCTTCTTTGAAACAGTGATTTTTGATAAAGATGATTTTATTGAAAAAGAAAAGGAGGTTTTTGTTGAAAAAGAAAGTTTTCTTTGAAAATCCACCATAAGTTTTGAAACAAAAGATAATGCTTGATTATGTCTACAAAAACTGTGAAGATTACATACTCAAGGAATTTGAGTATGTTACTCCACAAGGGGAACACAAGTCAGTAATGGCTTGGGTTCCTAAAAGACACTAACTATTTTATCTTTGTGCAGGGCAACCCAGAAGAGGAGCTTAAAGATCATCTTATTGTGGATAGTGGTTGCTCTGGAAGCATGATAGGAGACAAGGAGATTCTGTCAGATTTTAGGCCATATTGTGGAGGAAGAGTTGCATTTGGGAATGATGCTAGTGGAGGAAGAATTAGTGGAAAAGGAACCATCAAGACAAGAAGCATAGATTTTGAGAATGTTAGATATGTGAAGGAGCTCAAGTTCAACCTTTTGTCAGTCTTTTAAATCTGTGACAAAAGCATCTGTGTTGTTCATCCGACAGAATGTCTCATACTTTCACCTGAATTCAAGCTTGATGATGATAACTTGGTGATACTCAAAGTACCAAGAACCAATTATGTGTATAGTTTGGATATGAAGAGTCTTCACTCTTCTGAAAGAGCTACATGTTTAGTAGCACAGGCATCACTTGAAGAAGCACATCAGTGGCATGGAAGATTGGGCCATGTGAATTACAAGAATATCAACAAGTTGGTCAAAGGAAATTTAGTTAGAGGTTTACCTTCAAAGACTTTCAAGAATGATCACTCTTGTTTGGCATGTAAGAAGGGTAAACAACATAAAGCTTCATGCAAGAAGCTTGAAGAAAGGACTGTTAGAGAACCATTGGAGCTGTTACATATGGATCTATTTGGTCCTGTTTCTGTTATAAGTTTAAACAAGAAGAAGTACTGCTTGGTAGTAACAGATGATTGCAGTAGATTCAGTTGGGTATTTTTCTTGGGATTTAAAGATGATACTTTTGATGCTATTCATGATCTTATAATAGCACTTGAAAACCAACTGAGACTGAAAGTTAGAGGTATTAGATGTGATAATGGGACTGAATTCAAGAACAAGCTTATGGATGAATTTTGTGCAAACAAAGGAATCAAGAGGGAGTTCAGTATTGCCAGAACACCACAGCAGAATGGTGTTGCAGAAAGAAAGAATAGGACTTTGATTGAAGCAGCCAAAACAATGCTTGCAAACTCACACTTACCTATTCAATTCTGGGCTAAAGCTGTAAGTACTGCTTGCTATGTACTTAACAGAGTATCAGTCACCAAACCACAGATGAAGACACCTTATGAGTTGCTGATGGGAAACAAACCTAATATTCGATTTATGAAGCCTTTTGGATGCCCTCTCACTATTCTTAATACAATTGATAATCTGGGTAAGTTTGATGGCAAGTCAAAAGAAGGTTATTTATTTATTGCACCAAAAGGGCTTTAGAGTGTACAACAGGGTCACCAAAAGGTTCAAGATTGTCTTCATGTTGAATTTTTAGAAGATCAAGAAAATCGGAAGGGTAAAGGTCCTGATTGGATGTTTGATCTTGAAGTTTTGACTCCTTCAATGAATTATGTTCCTGTTAGAGAAGAGAATCAACATGTACACAATGGAGAAGAGGTACAGTATGTTGCTCATGGAGTCCATATTAGACCTGATGTTGTTCATGATGAAGAACCTAAACCTGTTGAGACAGAGAGAAAAAACTGATGAGCCAAAATCCTCATTGTCTGCCGAGGATCAAGCTATTCAAGATGAACTTAACCACATGCTTTTTCAAGATGTTCTAGCACACTCTTATACTGATGATCAAAGAAGAGCTTATGAGGAATCAAAGAAAAAGAACAAGGACTATGAGTTCACTTACAGTACTTTGGATGAGTACTTTAGACCAAAATCTACTGCTGCACTGCATTAACAGCACCTTGGATGATTTGGATGATCCTACCATGCCTGGCTTAGAAGATACTGATGATGAGTTTGAAGATGAAGGTATTTTCTCAGATTCCAATGAAGATGTTGATTTCACTAATTTGGATGATACTTATGGAGTTCCACAGACTCCTATCTTAAAAATTCATAAGAATCATCCTACTGATCAAATCATTGGTCCTTCTACTTCTAGAGTGATGACAAGACACAAAGCTAAGAGTTTTACTAAACCTCATAATGCTTTACTTAGCTTTGTCTATAAACAAAATAGGCTGAATCATAAGGACCATCAAACATGCTTGTTTACTTGCTTTATCTCTCAAGAGGAACCCAAGAATATTGCTCAAGCATTGACTAAAGAGAGTTGGGTTGAAGTTATGCAAGAAGAACTACTTCAATTCAGACTTCAAGAAGTTTGGGTATTATGTGATCTTCCTGATGGTAAGAAGGTCATTGGTACAAGATGGGTGTTTAGAGTCAAGAGAGATGAAAGAGGAAATGTTATCAAGAACAAGGCAAGGTTAGTTGCACAAGGCTACAGACAAAAAGAAGGAGTTGATTATGATGAAGTGTTTGCTCATGTAGCAAGGATTGAAGCAATTCGAATTTTCCTTGCTTTTGCATCATATATGGGATTCCAGGTTTATCAAATGGATGTCAAGAGTGCCTTTTTATATGGCAAGATTACAGAGGAAGTATATGTCAAACAACCTCCTGGTTTTGAAAATCCTAAACATCCAAACAAAGTCTACAAAGTTGTCAAAGCTCTTTATGGCTTACATCAAGCACCTAGAGCTTGGTATAAAAGGCTCTCTACCTTTTTATTGCAACATGGTTATAGGAGAGGAGCTATAGATAAGACTTACTTTATCAAGAGAGATAAGAAGGATATCATGCTAGTTCAAGTGTATGTAGATGATATCATATTTGGAGCTACCAAACAATCTATGGTCAAGGAGTTTGAGAAGCTGATGCAGAATGAATTTCAAATGAGTTCAATGGGTGAGTTAACTTTCTTTTTGGGACTTCAAGTTAAGCAGTCAAAGGAGGGAATTTTCATAAGTCAAGACAAGTATGTAGCTGACATACTTCAGAAGTTCAAATTTGATGCAATGAAGCATGTTACTATACCTATTAAATCTATCAACTCATTGGGCAAGGATGAAGATGGACAACCGGTTGAAGTCAAGTTATACAGATCCATGATTGGCTGTCTTATGTATCTTACTGCTTCTAGGCCGATATCATGTTTCTTTGTTTGTTTATGTGCAAGATATCAAGTCTCACCAAAGATCTCTCATATGAATGCAGTGAAGAAAATTTTTAGTTATTTGAAACAACAACCTAAGTTTGGGTTGTGGTATCCAAAGGATTCACCTTTTCACTTGGAAGCTTTTTCAGACAGTGATTATGCAGGTGATAACTATGATAGAAGATCAACCAATGGAGGATGCCAATATCTTCGAAGAAGATTAGTTTTATGGCAATGCAAGAAACAGACTATTGCAGAAACATCCTTTACTGAAGCCGAATATGTGGCTGCTGCAAGCTGTTGTGGACAAGTGTTGTGGATGCAGAATCAACTCTTGGATTATGGGTTCAATTTCAAGAATACTCCTATCAATATTGATAATGAGAGTACCATTTGCATTGTGTCCAGTTTATCATTCCACGACCAAACACATTCAGATTATGCACCACTTCATCAGAGATTGTTATGAGCATAGGCTCATTAATGTTTTCAAGGTGCATACAGATGATAATGTAGCTGATTTACTCACCAAAGGATTTGATGTTTCAAGATTTAATCACTTGGTGGTGAGTATTGGCATGATTAATTACTGAGCTACATTTAAGGGGAGGACTATTTAGTGTAAATATAGTCCTATGCATTGCTTGAGGGGAGGATATTCATATTTATTTGTTGTATTTGCTATTGTAAAGAGGAGAATGGAAAAGTCTTTTGGTTTATGAAAGTACACGCTTGGAAAGTACAGAAAGTACTGTACATGTGGAAAGAACTGTTTGTCGTATCAAAGTACTATTCTAACGGTAATATTGAGGGGTAACTACTACTAATGGTAACTTTGTTATTAATGGCTGTGATTTTTTAAATCTCACCTATAAATAACTACTCTCCGAATTTCCCTCTCATATTACTACCTTGTAATTTTTTCCGTATTTCTCTCTCTTTCACCCATATTATTCATCATATCACTTTCTGTGTACACATATTATCAATGGCAAATCGTAATACAGTTTCAAAACACAACATGGTGTCAAATTTAGACAAGACTGAAGCTAATGTGATCTTTCATGATATCATTGATTTTCTCACTAGGTCTCCGATTAGTTATGCGCTTTTAGTGGAACCAGATATCATTGAGCCCTGGATTCAACAATTTTGGGAAACTGCTAGGGTTCATATGGAGAATGATGATTCATATATTCAAGCTACAGTTCTTTGGGAGAACTGTGAAGGTTACTGAAGCCTCAATTCGTGAAGATTTAGTGTTTGATGAGGAAGAAGGGGTTGTTCATTTTGATAAGCAACTGATTTGGGATACATTTAGGGACATTGGCTATGAAGGGTCCTTAACTGAACAAACATTCAAGAAACCCTTATTTTGTCCTCACTGGAAGTATTTAGTTCATGTATTTCTTCATTGTATTAGTGCTAAAAGTACATCATGGGAGCAATTTGGGTCTAACATAGCATCTGCTATAGTAGGATTAGCTACCAATCGCATTTTCAACTTTTCAAGGCTAATCCTAGATGGAATGCTTTCACACATCACTCATGGTTCATGATGGTTGATGTATCTAAGGTTTATTCAAGTGTTCCTGAACAAACAACTTACAGATGTACCAAAGCCTACCAATCTTTTACCTGTTGTGGTACAACCAACCAAGATTTTCACTTTCATGGCTAGGAAGAGTGATTTATTCACTGGAAGGGATACTCCATTGACTACTTCAATGATGGAGATTGTTCAAGCTATTAGAGATGAGGTTGAAGCTAGTGATGACAGAAGTCGCTCGAAAGTACTGCTTCTCAAAGTCTGCATCTCAAGAAAACTCTCAAGTCTGCATCACAGGGTCTGCATCACAAGTCTGCTTCGCAAAGTCTGAAGTTCAAGAAGATGTTCGTTTCACCTCCACCATCTCCACAAGTCTCTGTTCCTGATTCTCAACCATAAGAACATTCACCAACTAGAAGAGATGAAGAAGCTATGGAGCCTGAGGGTACAACTCTAAACAACTATGCTTTATCCCAAGAATTGACAAGATTGAAGAAATCTTTTGAAGATCAGGCTGCTCAAATTAAGAAGTTGAAGCTTAAGTTTAGAAGACTAAAGAATTTTGTCTGGCCATTGGTTCAACATCATCGTCTATGGGTCAAGTCTCAAAGAAAGCAAGGCAAGCCTGTCAGGCAATTTAAGAAGACAATTAAAAGCAAGAAGGTTCAACAACAATCATCTTCATTCCAATTGGGGAGGAAATTGGAAGATAAGAATTTGAATGAAGAATCTGAAGCTGAACCTCAAGGTACTAATGTTCAAACTCAAGGTACTAAAGAGCAGGTTATTGAAAGTACTGAGGAAGAAATCAAAGTTCAAGGTACTGAAGAGCAAGTTATTGATGTTCAAGTTCAAAGTCTTGATGATCAAATGCTGTTGTTGATCTTGCTTTTCAAGGAACTTCACGACAAGGGTTAATTTCACCAAGGTTGATAGATTTTGAAGAGGAAATTTGTTTTAAGGAAGCTGGTCCTTCAACTGTTTTTAACTGAAGAGAGAAGCTGGTCCTTCAACTGTCATACCAGAAAAGGAAGCTGATACACCCAAACCTATACATACTACAAGTGATGATGAAACCATTGCTGAGATATTGCATGATTTATCAAAGCCAAGGGGTGTTAGCATTCCAGGAGTTACAGAAGAACAACCAAGAGCTTCTCAACCTGTTATAGATCCAAAAGATAAAGGAAAAGTTAAATTGGTAGAAACAAAAAAGAAAAAGAAACCTACTTTAGCACAGATAAGGGCTGCTCAAGTTGCTATGAATGAGAAGCGACTAGAAAGTTTCAAAAGCTGAATTGAATGCTAAGGATAAAGAAGCTAAGGAAATTGAAGAAGCTAAGAATAGAGAAGCAGCTAAGATATTGCAAGAAGAATTGAATGCTGAAGCTGCTGAAACATTACAGTCACCTATTCCTATTTCTTCTCTACCAAGAAGACCAAATCTTGCTAAGGAAAGGAATGCAATGATGGCTTATCTAAAGAAGCGAGGATATATTGGATTAAATAAGTTGAAGTATGTTGAGATGAAAGGTCTATATGATCCTGTTAGAGAAGATTATCAGAAACAAGTTGATAGTATCAAAGATTATAAAGATGATGATGTTCAGAAAGAAGAAGAAAGAAAAGGAAGCTTAAAAAGAAAAAGAACAACTGGAGTTAAAGATCAACAGCCATCAAAGAAAGCTGAATTAAGATCTTAAACAAATGATGAACTGAGGAATTACTTAAGGATTGTAGATTTTGAGTATTCTAAAGATGATGCTGAAATGAAGATGAACAAATCTCCAATAACTACTTTTGAAGTTGTAGAATCAAAAGATGGAAATTATCTGATGTTTCACAAAGAAGATGAAAGCTTCAAGGTGTTCAATATGCTATGGGATTTATTGCATATAATAGATAGAGTGGATTTATTTCATTTATATCATGTGGTGAAAGAATATTTTGAACATAATCCATCAGAAGGATTTGGTTTAGTCTTGCTTGGAGATCTCATAACTGTTTGGGAAACTGAAGAAACAAGTACTGCTGAGATTTGGAAAAACCAAGAAGATTGGGAGATTACTTGCTGGAGATTCTTTGAAGAATCTGGAGTGCATGTTCTAGAGTTAGAAGATGGAACTATGATTCACATGTTAGCAGATAGAAGATATCCTCTTACATCAGATCTCATGAGGAGGATGCTGGAGCATGGAATGGAAGTTGAAGAAGATAATGAAACAGCACTTTTGGTCATCAAATTGTTCATCAGATGGACAAATATAGCTGATGATGATGAATAACTGGTATGAATCTTTATTGATTAAATTTTTGATATATCAGTACTTTATTCAAAGTACTGCTGATCAAACAGTACTTTAATCAAAGTACTGCTTGCAGCTTTAAACCAGTTACTGATTTTGAAAAGAAAACTTTTGTTAAGTGTTAAATATTTTGAAACAAAGGTTAAAAGAAATAAATGGTTTTTGAGATGGTAACACCAATAGGTTATCAATCCACCATTGTTACAAAAGGATTGGCTAATCCATGAGCAAACGGCTCTGGTAAAGATATCTCAAATCCGTTTTATTGTTGACAACTTGCTAATAAGTTGTATGGTAATCAACTCACCATATCAGTGAATGTGAAGAGTTGGCTAGCCCATAAGAAAATGGCTTGTGGTAAAGACTGTGGAAAAACCATTATATGGTAATTTGTTCACCATGATGAAAGAACTAACTAGTCCAAAAGGGTACAGCTTTTGGTAAAGACAAATCAAATCTGTTGATAGCTGATGATTTGCTAAAAATCATATGGTTATCAATGTACCATGATCTTACACATCAAAACATTTGGCTACTCCAGAGTTAATGGCTTTGGTAAAGAGACATCAAATCCATTAAATTTTTAATGATTCACCTCTCACAGGAGTTTACACACCTGGAAGTGATGAGAATAGACTTAAACTTAACTGAATTAAATGTACAAATTGTCTTATGTTCTTTGAAAAGATGGAGCTTGCTGAATGTTGCTAAAAAGAAAGAAGATTGTTAAATGATGCTGAAAAGAATTATACAGATAAAGACTACTTTGATGATGATATAAGCGCATAATCTACAAAGATAAAATTTGAAGATAAAGTCACAATTCCTCTTTGAAGACAAAGATGTTAAAGCTAAATATACAAAGGAACTTGAAATCAAACAAGTAGAATTCAAGTTAGGGGAGGATTGTTGGGATACTGAAAGTCAAAGTCTTTGAAGAGTTAAAGTCTTTGAAGATTAACAAAGTACTTTGCAGAAAGACAAAGTCTTGAAGAAGTCAAAGTCTTGCTAAGTAAAAGTCAAAGTCTGCTTATTCATCAAAGTACTTGCAAAGCAAAAGTCGGTTGTAATTGATTAATAGATGGAAAGTAATGTTTATCTAGAACTTTCTAAGTATTGTTTACTTGACGTACAAGGATAAGAATTGTAAACCGATTAGGGTTATCCTTGAGCCTATAAAAGGACCCTAGATTGGTATTAAAAAAAAAGAGTTTTATGTGTGTTTAGAATCCTAAAGTACGATCATTATTAGAGTTTTAGAGTTGTTAAAGAATCTGCATAATAAGCAGTTTTAGAGTTGTTAATAAAGTTATATTCTTCTTAGCTTTGTTAAGTAAATTCCGCATACTTGATAAAGATTACTCAGTGTTTCATTGTTAATAACTTAGGATTTATCCGAGGTTATTAAACCCTTAACAAGCTATTTAAGTTAGTTCGATTAGAGTACATCGATCCAACAAAAGGTTTTAGTGTTCAAAGCTCTGCTTCTTGTTTGAACTGGAGTATTCAAATCTCCAAGAATTTGCTCTTTGGGATGATTCTTATGCACTCTGGTGGTAGGAATTGGACTGTCTGTAATGACAGTTTCCAAATTAGTAATATCAGCATTATTGAAAAAGTCATCCATATTTTCATCATCAGTGGGAGTATCCATTTCTTCCAAAGGAGGCATATCAGGATTAGTTGGATACTCATGATCACCAAATAGTGGCTTGGTAGGAATTCCAAAATAAGTATTGTCATCAGTACTTGCAGCATGGGATTCAGATCAACTAGCAGTGGTAGAATTTGGCTTAGTAGTGCTTTCATTATGCTTAGCAATGCTTTCAGAATTTTTCTTCCGTTTTTCAATTTCTTCTACCGACACTGAGTTATCTTTCAACAACTCTTCCTTATCTTGATGATGATCACCCTTGCTTCCAGAATCCAAATCATCATCATCAGTGGGACTCTTTGTTTCAATGATGGGTGAGATAGGACCAGCTTTCCACTTTTCAAGCAAATAGAATTCCTTTGGAGAATCAGCTTCCTTAGAATTTTCTTCTCTATCAGAATCCATTTGAGTACCTGCATCAATATTAGTGGATGTACATGCAATGATAGGCTCATAATTCATAGACTTGGTTAGCATATCAATATTAAATAGCCACGCTTGTCCTTTTGTCTCAACACTAGGAGTCTCTTCACTAAACTTAACATGTAAGTTTTCTTCCACAATTCTGGTCCTCCTATTGTATACTCTAAAGGCCTTACTATTGAAAGAATAGCCAAGAAAGTATCCATCATCTGTTTTTTCTTGAAATTTGCCTAGGTAGTCTACGGTATTCAAGATAGTAACAGGACACCCAAAAGGTTTTAGGAAAGCTATCATAGGCTTCCTATCATGTAACAGCTCATAGGGGGTGTAACACCCCAACCCGACAAGGGTAAAAGTATCACACTTATGGTGCCAAATCAGAACAATACATATCAACCATACAAGCGGAAATCTTATAATAACATCAAAAGAATTCAAGTCAATATGACTTAACAATACATAAATACAAAAGGAAAACTCCGAAATGGAAATATAATAACCAAGTCTAATAATATCGAAACAAAATCAAATGAAGTCTAAGATGACTAGGCATGGTCTCTATATCAGCTCATCTCTCAACCCCAAACAATACCCAGCTCCTAGCTTATGTACCTGCCGCAGGAAAAGAAATGCGGCTGAGCTTAAAAAGCCCAATCAACAGATATAACGATACAATCATAATAAAACAGAACAGAGAACAAAGTAAGGAAAGTCAGTCAATATATCTGGTATATCAAAGGTGTAGAGTAGGGTAAAAGGAAAGGTCAATAATCCACCACGAGCCAACAAAACAAACCATATCATATCATAGTAGTCAGTAGTAACCAATAGTAACCATCGAGTGATCGGCTCCGAATGTGAAGACTGTATTGCACACGACATCATTCACCGGACAAATCATAACATATCGGATAACAGAACAAATCTAGGATGAATCCATACGCCCTACTTGAGACAAATAGTGGCCATACAATATATATCGAGCTCATAATTATATATGAGAAAGGGCGGTGTGTAACATCACTCGTACACACTAGAGTCATGCCATTGGTGCATCAATGACACGGACATGGAACCCCCATGCCTAGTTAATGGCTCGGGTCTCAAACTGACAGGTCAAAGCAAGGTCATATCATAAGGATTCATATCAAAGGTTCACATCAAGTCCATAGCAAAGGTTCATAATCAAAGGTGCATATCAAAGGTTCATAATCAGAAGGTTCATAATCAAAGTTCATAACAAAAGGGTGCATAGCAAAGTCATAGAGAAGCCCTAAATAGAAGACTCAGATCAAGGTATAACAATTCAAAGCAAATTTTGAAAGATGTAAACGAATCATGAGAAACCTTAGAGACAAGGTCAGAATATATGTACCTTATTCAAAGCAATCAACAATGGAAGTAAAGTCAAGAAATGAGATTAATCCCGTCGCCCGAAACCTATATGAATTAGATAATGCTCAATAAGAATCAGATTCCTCGTTTTTTAGACGGCTTTCCATTTTTAGCAGGTTTCCACTTTTAATAATCTTTCCATTATTAGCAGGTTTCCGTATTTAATAAGTTTAGCCATTTATGATGCATTTAATGTCATATTAGATTAAATGATGCAAAATGAGTGTTATTATACTTTAAGGATCATTTATGCCAAGTTACACAAGTTTAGGGTCTAAAGTGTAAATATTACAAGGTGTAGGGTCTCAATTGTAAATATATCCTATTTACCCATTTTACTCATTTTAGCCCTTTATTTATCATATTAACAATATAATCTTTCAAGTTTCAATAATTATAAAATACCCCTTTAACTTTATTAAATCGAATATATATAAAATCCTAGTTTTATACTCCCTCAGTCCTAAAATTATTGTCCACTATTGACTTTTTTAGTCTTTCTTCTTCAACTTTGACTATAATTATTTTTGTTTGTGTTATATAATACTTGATGAAAAATATATAAATGTATTGGGTTTTAAATGTATTTTCAGTTGGTATAATTTTCATCAAGTATTATATAACACAAATAAATATATTAATGGTCAAAGTTGAACAAGAAAGACCGGTGAAAGTCAAAGTGGACAATAAAAATGGGACGGAGGGAGTACTTCAATTATCATTTACGTTGTAAACCATTTGTACTCGATTACTACAAGTTTATATGATCCTTTGTGAAGACCCCTTTTAAGTCGAGACCTCCCACCCCAAACTAACACTATTTGACATGTAGTAAACCAAACAAAACCCTTAAATCATTTTGTTATCGATTCAATTATCACAAGAACATGTCGTATAAAAGGGGTCCCAAAAACAGATTCACGATAAGGTTACATGACCATATTAATTCGACCCATAACAAAGCCAACGAGACCCTTTCTTCCATTTTAATCGAAACATATAAATTAATTGTACACGATTTTTATCATCCTTGTTTTAGCTTGATACAAAAATGGTGAACATATATATATCGAACATGGTGAGGTCAAAACAGAATTATAGAAGCATGCACATTGGTCAATTTGATTTAGAAACTCACGTGTATATATGTGTAGGTTGATTTCATGAGATTCTTCTACGATGCATGCCAATCAGTAAAGAGTCCATAAATATTTTACCCATTTCATTAAGTGTGACAAATTAGTATATGCATGCACTTGGATTAGGCCCCACGACAGCCATCCAAAAGAGGAACCAGTAGAAGAAGAGTTACAATAAGGTCATCATTTTATGTAAAGGATTTAACGTGTATAGCATGCATACAAGAATTCAAAACATGTAATAGTATAGTCAATGATTTTATGCAGTAAAATATTAGATACATCTTATTCTCCTTTTAACATGTTATAAGTAGTATGTTTTGAGAACAAAAGGCATGTGAATAGTGGGAGTAACCCACGACCAGAATTCAAAGAGCATGTATGAGCCGAGATTGACAATGATACCTTCGTAGCGTGAAACAAAGAAGAAGAACAACGGACCAAAACAGCCAAACAAGGCACCCTTCTTGTGTCCTACCTCACGACCAGCAGTAGCACACCAGTAACCAATGACCAAGCCCAAACAACGCTCGTAACAACATGTGATTCCAGCCTAAACAAAGCTCGTACAACCTCCTATGGACCAGCTACTTGGCGACAGAACTTTTGAGATGGAGAAGTGTTTTTGGCCGAAACTTTTATGGAGGAGTCTAGGGTTTCTCCTTTTTATTTTTAGATGGACATTGAATGGGATATGGTGATTTTTAAAAAGAGATTTGAGCGTGAAAGTGGGGGCCAAGAAATCAGGGATTGGCGTTTTAATGGGAGCCGATCATTAGGTAATCACAATAACCAATTTACCTATTTAATTTTGCCTTCCAAAATAACTTGTACTCATATTTATTATTTGTCCATAAAAGTATATTGTACATAGAACATTTTAAGGTATTACATAATTATTAGCAAGTCATATATATAACTTTTATTTCTTCCATTATTCTTGGTTATCATAAGTACTTAACGTCATCATCGAGCTGATTTTATTTTACGGATTTTTACTCGAGGGGTATAATAGTCTTTTAATGCGTTTACGATTTTTGGATTTTACAAGGGGTCTTGTTATGAGGCTTCACTACCTTGCTTCTCTTCTGCACATAACATGCAGTTCCTACAGCTTCAGCCCAAAAGGTAGTTGGTAACTTAGATTCTGATAACATTGTTCTTGCAGCCTCAATTAGTGTTCTATTTTCCTTTGGCTACACCATTACAATTGTGGTGTCCTAGCAACACTAAACTGTCTTTCTACATACCCTTAGCCACGAGGCTGATTCATCACATCATTTTTAAACTTCGGTTCCATTATCACATCGATTACTTTGACCTTATGGTTTACTTGATTTTCTATCTTAGTAATGAAACTCTTGAGGATCTCATTAGTTTCACTCTTAGCGCTGACTAAAAAGTATCGCATGAAAATCTACTATAATCATCACGGTAATAACTAGGCGATCTTTGCTTATGGTTCAAACTTTTAACAAATGTAGGGCCAAATAAGTCCATATGATGCATAAGCATTGGTTGTGTAATGGTGTTAATAGTCTTGGTCTTACAAGAGGCTCTATATTGTTTTCCTTTCGACAAGCCACACACAAGTTTTACTTTCAAAAACCTTAGAAGGTAACCCTCTCACTAAGTTGCCCTTTACCAGTTTATTGATTATTTTGAAATTAAGGTGACATATCCTTCTATGCCATAATTTTGACTCATCAGCTGATGCCTTAGCAAACAAACAAGTTAAGGACCTATTAGGAATTACATCTTTCATGTTAAAGTAGTATATGTTTTCTTTCCTAGGTACCCTTAACTGCACATATTTTTCATCAGGCATTTTAAACTCAGGTGACAACACCACACACTCGGTTTCCCCAAAAGTGCCCTTGAGTTTTCTTATCACACATTTGAGAAACAACGAATAGATTGTACGGTCCACTGTACGGATAAACCTTCTCAAAAATCCGACTTTTCTTGTTCTCATAGTTCCTCTGCCAACAATTTTTCCTCCTTTTGGATCATTGCCAAATGCCACATGTCCTCCATCATAAGCTTCAAAGTCTTCTAGGTTGCTCCCATCCCATGTCATGTGACCAGAGCAACCACTATCAAAAATTCCTTTGTCTTTTAGCTCATCATGTAGATTGCCCTGCACATGAATTTAAACAAGTTAGTTCCTTTTGTAGACCCAAGCCAATACTGACTTTGTAGGATCGTTTATTTTATGTTGTTTAGATGAGTCGGGTGGTCTAGGATTGTGATTAAACAAGTGAGCCATTTTAGAGAGAGGGAGAGAGTAGAGAGGGTGTTCTAGAGAGAGAAATAATCAAATGAAAAGGTTAGATTAATGAAGAAGCACCACCCTTCCCTTAGTGGTAAGGGTATTTATAGTTACAAACTACTCGCCCTCCTGTCGGGCTATGGATCACGTTATCTGAGTGGGTAAAGACCCGTCCTTCCTCCACGGTGATACACTAAGCTAATCTATGCTAATAACTAACTAACTAAAACAGTAAATAACGATATGTCTACGAGCTAACTTATGCTAGATAATAGTTGGGGTGACCGACTCTTCACATGGAATTTCTAATTCCTAACAATCTCCCCTAAGGGAAGTGCATGATTTACATTTGTGAATCCTAGCAATCTATTTAATCTTCAGTCTTGAGCTCGTAGACTTCAATTCTTCGATCACAGCAAACCAATCTTTGTGCTTGAGTAATGACTCTTCATTGTCCGATTATTTTGTACTTTCTTCTGGAGGTCTTTGAACTGATCCCCATCTTTGATGATCTTCGAGCTTAATTTGAGATCATCAGCCACAGTAAATCTCTGGATCACCCTTTATTGTGTTGCCATCATGTGAATTTGTGACTTTCTGACCCACATGCTCACACTTTCTGGATCATGACATCTTTTCATCAGGCTTGGCGGAAGCTTTATTGGTTCATGATATTTGCGGCAGCGTATTAAGCGAGAAACATAGTATAAAATATCGAGCCAAGTTACGTAGTATATGTACTAGTCATGATTTCTTCAATTAAGTGTGATCTTGTGAGCATGCGGCTTTGGATTGACTTCTCGGTCGATCGGTACGCAACCATCCAAATGTACGCAAACAACGGTTAGCAATAAAACACCACGAAAGTGTCTTTGATCACTTTGGTTGAATTGAGTTACCACGGCCCACAGTTCCCGTTGATCAAGTACAAGTACTTTTGTGATGAGGTATAATTCAGAAGAATCTCCTTGACGAGGGTTTCGCATTTTGTTCAGCGTTCTCCAACCGGAGCGTCTCAAAGAAGACAACGAAGTGAGTGAACCGGTGAATTGAGATTCAGCGATTGATGAAAATTGATTTGAAAACAATCGCGTATTGCTTAGAAGAAGAGTTTTGCAATACGACGAAGGTTTTATGAGAAAGATCAATTTTCAATCATACATACTCTTTGTATTTGAAAAGAGTACACATTCGATGTGCTAGAAAAGGCGAAGAATCGCACATCCGAAAGGTTTTTCCCAAAAGTATTTTTTCAATCAGAGATACTTTTGTGTTTGAAAACATGAATACGCATTCGATGTGCTAGAGAAAAGAAGATTTGCACATCGCGGTTTTTCCAAAAGTATTCGATCAATTCATTTCCTGGACCAAGGTTGATTCAGAGCGAATGGCCCCATTGTTTCTATCCGGATTAGGATGGCAAAACCGAACAGGTGGAAACCCGAAACCGAACTTATTGGGGCGTAGGGGCATGCTGCTTATCGGGTTTTCGGGCGGGTTTGGGGCCTTGCGGGGATTCTTATCGGGTTTTGGGGGCCGGGCACACCATCCCGCCCCGCCCAGCCCCGAAATATATACATATACATATAGATAAAATATTGTGTTAGTATTTACGCACTAAATATAATTCTCTATTTTGTTAGTTTTATCTTTGTGATTTATTCTCTAGTTTTTATCTTGTTTTGTGTCATATTATTCTATAAAGTTGTGATTTATTCCAATAATTAATATATTACTAATGGTTTCTCGATTATTCAAGCTATTCCATAAAATAATATTGTTAATAGTGTAGAAATAAGAATAAGCGGGGAGGCACGAGTATGATGGAGTATCAGCTCAAAAGACAACCCGATAAGACCCCAATGGGGAATGGGCGGTTTGGGAGAATATCTCGCCCCAATGGGGCATAGATAAGATCTCCAATGGGGATTGGCGGGTTTAGGGATGAAAGTTTTGTTATCGGGTTTGGGGATGGGGATTGCCAAACCCGCCCCAAACCCGCCCCATTACCATTCCTAATCCAGATGTCACAAGCTTGATCTTTAGAAAAGATCTCACATGTCACCCACCAAGAGCTTGTTTGATGTTGGCTCTAGAAGGATTTCCATCTTCATCGTGAATACTTTTACATATCACTCGGATGTTCTGGAAATACCACAAGGATAATGCCTAGGACTCTCAATATATACTTAGTTTCCACATTGTGTGAAACAGTAAGTCTTCATTATTTTTGTGTCCTAATGAGATTTTGTGTGGATGATCTCTTGGCTCTAGACTCAATTGTGCACATTTGGTTCCTATGTCGGAGACTAGGGAGATGGTCTCCTTCTTCAATATCAACCATCTCTAAGAGAAAGTCGATAGATTATGTAGGTTCCCCGTGAGAATGAAAAAAGTCCTTTTAAGAGAAACTTGAGTAGCTTGGGAAGTTTAGTGCAGTGCGTCACTGGGTTCATGACGTCTTGTCTTCAATACCAGTGTTACCTTGGTAACCTACCAGTAGCATATGTATTGAATCCGGTTTCTGCCCTAAGGTTGAATTAATGGAGGGCTATTTCTTTTCATCCTTTTTCACATTCAATTCTTTTTCATTCTTCAACCCCTTCAGTGCTTACCGAGACTTCATTACTAGAACCTTGTTGGGTTTATTCCAGTTCTAGCTCTATCTCAGTCCGCACTCTTCCCATATTCTCCTTTTTCTCCTTTTTTTTCATCATACCTAAGGACTCTACACTATCTAGTGGATTGTCCCTTGGGTAGATCCCTCGACTCTCGAGGATGGTAGGAACGAATACCTAACCTAACCATCCTTATAACACCATGCATAAAGTAAATTGGTCGGTCTTTTGGTACTGTTCATTCCTTTATGAAACCAATTGAGAAATCATTTGGAAAATCAATCAAGGTACTTGTGATATAAAATCAAAGCATTTTGTACCTTAATTGTGTTGATCATTTTAGAAATGCTCCCCCTCAACATGTGCATATGATTTTGAAATTGTTTAGCACATGGAGGCAAGAGTTCTTTGAAATATATTCTTGATCACAATTTCCGTGGAAAAAGCCATTTGATTTACTTGGTAAATTCTCCCCCTCAAAATGTGCGATGGATATTTTCACAATTATTTTAGCAAAAAGAGGAAAGAGTTCTTTTAAAGTACATCCACGATCACAATAGCCATTAGGAAACCATTAGAAAGTCAATCAAGGTACTTTATGTTGAAACATTGAAATCTTTGTACCTTGAAAGTTTATTTTCTTTTGAAATGCTCCCCCTCAATATGTGCTTCGAGATTCAAAAGCGTTTAGCACATATGGGAGAGCAGTATGGACCTTTTAATCAAAACGATCACCTTTTATCAAATTATATTATTAAATCACAAATTCTCCCCCAATCAAAAATATCAAACCCTTTGAGATTTTGGATCACAAGTGATTTAATAAGGTTTGGAAAACATGGGAGAATATGCGGCCTTGTTTAAATACTCTTCTGGTTTTTTTGGTTAGATGCTCCTCCACAATCATGTGCATTATGTATTTGAAATCGTTTGTCACATGAAGGAATGAGTGCTTTTGAAACAATCACCCTTTTAAAACCGATTTGAGATTTAAATCACGATCTCTCCCCCGATCAAAAATTTCAAACCAATTGAGATTTGTGATCCCAATTGATTTAAATCATTTAGAAAATTTTTGGGAAAGACGTGGCAAGATTTAATTTTTGAAATTGACTGATGAGGACCAATCATAGACATTAAAGATTGTGAGTGTCAGGTATGATAGTTTTTAAAAGATCTTTAAGTAAAATAAAATAATTTCACAATCAAACAAGAATAGAAAAAAATTTATTTTGTAAGATCTTTGAGTTTTAAAGAAAATAATACCATGACATAACATTAAATCTTTATATCACCACTTATTTTTTACAAACGGACTTTTATGAAGAAATATCGTTTGAAAATACTTAAATTTGAAATCACTCTCCCCCTCAATCAATGACCGTAGTCATTGATTGAGTGACTTAAGTTTTGATAAAATGAAGTCCGGTGATTTCCAAAATTAAGTCCAATTTATTTTCAAAACCAATATTTTTTCATATTTCAAAACAATATTATTCAAAAATTGTTTAAAAAAATGGTATCACTATTATCCTGCACAAAGATACGTTAGGTGGTTGAGCTGCTTTTGTTGTTATTATGGGTTGGAAGAAAAGCTGCGATGATGCGTGAGACCTCGGCGTTGCATTTGTCATGCCAACTCTCCATAGAGGTCCAATTAAGCTCCGTTTCTTCATTTGTCGACCTAAGAAATAGTTGTCCTTTCCTTTCGGCATCCAATCATCATCAATTGTGGGATCCGGATCGGGAACATTCTTATGAACCATGATATCTGCATATGTTAGTGGACGTACAAACATATATATGGTGGTCGACATCACCCAAATAGCAATCGACTAATTAAAGTCAATCCAACATGTCAATCAGAACATAAGGGCATGGGAATTATGTGTTTATCAAAATCTGATCATCTAATCCTAACAAATATATCCTAAATTCCTAGTCCTTCAACATAGGCAAATATATTTTCAGTTAATGATGACGCTTTACGAAGCGCGTTCGGGGTCAAAAGAACTTCCTTTTCGTCGAGCAAGTTTTATAACACCCTAGGCAGTGAACCTAATCGCTGTAGTGTAGTATTAGGGTAAGCCATGGGTATTGATATCGTTCTCTAGGGGAATAGGAATGCTAGTGGGGAATTACTACGCTAAGGTTGGGGTTGAAGAAGATTATTTTTGTGCTTTTTATGTTTTTTAGGAAATGGAAAGGTAATCTCTGGGGTTTGGATTTGGGGGTGGTATTTCTACCGATTACTCTACTTTTCTAATTATCTAATCTAACTAGTGGGTAGTCTATGTCTAATTATTGTGTGTTCGTATGATAGTTTAAGAATGTGTTTACTTAGGTTGTATTACTCCTTAATTATCTCCTATTGATGGTTGAATTGTCACGTCCTTATTCTTAACCGCGTTGTGTGTCTAAGGTCGTAGGGTATGCGTTTATCCCTAACTCTTTGAAACTACCAAAGTTTCTTGCCTACAAAATCTCTAGGATTTATAAACTAAACTCTAAGGTACTCTTTGGATATTTTAGCCTACAATGACTCTAGGTTACTATAAGCTAAGGTTCACAAAGATTATTCAAGCATTAACTACACTTGAATGACCTATACTTGAATACTAGATCATTTAACAATTAAGATAAGAGACAAACAATCAATAATCAATAATTAAGTTTCATAATCCCTAAGCAAACACACAAGTAAATTAGCCAGACATGGAGAACATGCAAGCATACACACAATTAGTGAAGACATGATTGAATTAATGAAGTAAAATACTTATCTTGATGTAAGATAGGGTATGGAACCCTAAGATATGCAGGGACAGCATGTGATGTACTTGGTTCGGTTTAGGTTTTACTCCACAAACTACACCGAAAACTGAAAAATTCGGTTTCTATATATAATATTACAATGCGCCACCTTTTAGGTTGTAGCGCCCGACGCTTCCGAATCGCCGTCATAGGGTTTCATCTTGGCCGTTAGTCTTGCGGCGGCATCACCTTGTGCTTGTGACGCCGATCCCCGCATCTCGGCCGTCTGCGTTAAATCTAGGCCGTCGGTTGCGACTCCCTACTCTTTCAACACCTGGAAGCCGTCACTTGTTATTAAGCAATTTGGCTACATCGAGCCGTCACAAAATGGGAGCGCGGCTCTGCTTGTAGCTTAAGCGATTCAATCACGTCACCTTCACTTTCGCTAGCTCGAGTGTCTCGATTCTTGACTTTGGCCATTTTCTTCATATATCCGTGCCTTTTAGTCCGAATAAGTGTCATTCCAGCAATTTGCCTTCAAGAGACCTAAAAAGTGATTAGGAACGAAATTAGGTAGTAACAGATACAAAAGTGATCAATTAAGGGCTTAAATGACCCCTCAAAATGGTACCTTTTAAATCCTTATCAGTTAAGCATGTTGGATAATAATATAAGCCCGTTAG
>OU343218.1:188600208-188731820 GCA_910596185.1 Chrysanthemum makinoi | reverse complement strand
ATGATAATAAAAGTAATAAAATGAAAAAAGTTGTTGCAAAAAGATGAAAAATTAGTATGTAAACAAAATAAAGAAAATAATGAGAAAACAATAGTGAATCTGTTATTTATTAATACGTAGTCATAAGTCAAGTACAATATAGAATACAATTATTGTAAGTAATAATGTAATAAACAACCATTCAATGGTTTCACTTTTGATAGCCTTCAAAAGAAGTGCGTATAGTGGGAAGATGAATTCTAAAAATAAAAAATTGGTCGAGAACCTAATAAAGCATAAAAAGAAGGTGTAAGTAAAACATTTGTGTCAATGATAAAACATGTAAAAAACAAATGCATGTCGCATTTGGAAGTAATAAGTCAAGTACAATATCACATTTGGACATTTACTACGTGAATGAATTAATATAGAACTCATATTCATAATCAAACGAACCAACCATAACCCTCCATTTTTGAATTCAAATACACAAAATCATTTTCCACCTTTTTTTTAAAACAACATATCTTACAAAATGTAAATCTTCAAAAATATAAAAACAACACGTACCAGAATTAATTATCTTTTCTATATTATGATTTATATATTTTCGACAAAACATTTTTTTTCAAAATTCATCGAAAAAATCATATGATTTTATTTAATCATATATGATTTTAAAAATCATATATGATCTGATTTTTACATCATATATGATTTTTACACATATGATTCTCAAAAATCATATGTGATTCAGAAAATCGAATCATATATGATTTTACAAATCATATATGATTTGCTGAATAAATTTTGAAAAAAAAGTTGTTAAAAATATATAGTAGTGCATATCTATAGAAAGAAATTTAATTCTCGTCACGATGGATAATTTTTATCGCCAGAATTACAGAGGATTTAATTTTAAAAAGGAAAGTTTATCAATAAAAAACGAATTTATTATTGGTTGATTGATCGATCTAGAATTTCTATATCAACTTTTGCCATTTACTACATAAACCAAAATGAACACACCAAATAACAATTCATCTAAAAAATGCCAAACATCAAGTTAATATGAATCATATATGAAGCAGATCCACTTCTGCTAATCAAAAAATAATCATCTCAAAAATAACAATTCATCTAAAAATGCCAAAAAAAAGTTTAATATGGATCATATAGTGGGTAGATCCAGCCTACTATCAAAAACAATAATCTAAAAAATAATTAATCTAAAAAATGCCAAATAAAAATTTATTACAACGATATAGAAAAGTAGACTTGGGCTTCAATACAAAACAATCATTTAAATCATCTAAAAAATGCCAAAATAAAAAATTATAGATATAAGGAAGTAGCCTCGCTTATAAAACAATCATCCAAAATAATAATTAATCTAAAAATGTTAAATAAAATTTAATATGGAACAAGTAGATCCAGTTCGCTTCATAAAAACCAATCATCTAAAAAAATAATTCATCAAAAAATGCGAAATAAAATTTAATATGGATCATATAAAGTAGATCCAGCTATGTCATAAAAACATCATCTAAAAAATAACAATTCATCTAAAAAATGCCAAATAAAAAGTTTAATATGGTCCATATAGGAAGTAGATCCAGTCCTGCTAATAAAAAATAATCATCTAAAAAATAACAATTTATCTAAAAAGTGCCAAATAAAAAGTTTAATATTAACCATGCGTAAGTAGATACAGCTTTTATCAAAAAAAACAATCATCTAAAAAATAACAATTTATTTAAAAAATGTCAAATAAAAAGTTTAATATAGACCATATAAGAAATATATCCAACTCGCCATCAAAACATCATCTAAAATAACAATCATATAAAAATGCCAAAAAAAAATTTAATATGAAACATATAGAAGAACCGCTTCAGCCGTATAAAACAATCATCTAAAAATGCCAAATAAAAATTTAATACGACCATATAATAAGTAGATCCGCTTCCGCTTCATCGAACACAATCATCTAAAAATAACAATTTATCTAAAAAATCCAAATAAAAAATTTAATATAGAACCACATAAGTAGATCCAGCCTCGCCATAAAAACAATCATCTAAAAAATCAACAATTCATCTAAAATATGTCAAATAAAAAATTTAATATGGACCATATATAAGTAGATCTAGTACGCTAATAAAAAAAACAATCATCTAAAAAATAACAATTCATCTAAAAAATGCCAAATAAAAAGTTTAATATTTACAATATATGAAGATCCAGCCCGCCTCATCAAAAAACAATCATCTAAAAATAACAATTCATCTAAAAATGTCAAAAAAAGTTTAATACATACTATATAGGAAGTAGATCCAACCGCTAATAAAAACAATAATCTAAAAATAACAATTCATCTAAAAAAAAATAAATAAAAGTTTAATATGGATAGAGAAGGAAGTATCTACCGTCATCAAAACAATATATAAAAAAATAATTCATCTAAAAATGTCAAATACAAAGTTTAATACTGGAATTATAGGAAGAGATCCAACTTTATAAAAACAATCATCTAAAAATAACATTTATCTAAAATGCCAAATAAAAAGTTTAATATACCTATATGGAAGTAGATCCACGCTTTATAAAAACAATCATCTAAAAATAACAATTCATCTAAAAATGTCAAATAAAAGTTTAATATCATATAGGAAGTAGATCCAAATGCTCATAAAAAAAACAATCATCTAAAATTACGATTCATCTAAAAATGCCAAATAAAAGTTTAATATTGACCTGGGATCCACCCGCTTCAAAACAACATCTAAAATATAACAATTCATCTAAAATGCCAAATAAAAAGTTTAATATGGAAAGGATATGAAGAGATCCATTTTTGCCATCAAAAAACAATCATCTAAAAATAACAATTAATCTAAAAATGCCAAATAAAAGTTTATTACTGAATATGGAATAGATCCAGTTCCGCTTCAAAAAACAATTATCCAAAAAAATAACAATTCATCTAAAAATGCCAAATAAAAGTTTTAATATGAATGGAATAGTAAGACTAAGCTATAAAAACAATAATTTAAAAAATAAAATTCATCAAAAAAATGCCAAATGTTTTATATAATATATGAATCCAGCTTCTGCTTTCAAAACAATCATCTAAACAATAACAATTCTTCTAAAAAATAAATAAAAGTTTAATATGGACCATATAAGAATGAGATCCTGGCTCGCTATATAAAAAACAATAATTTAAAAATAAAATTCATCTAAAAATGCCAAATAAAAGTTTAATACTAATATATGAAGTAGATCCAATTCTGCTTATCAAAAACAATCATCTAAAAATAACAATTTATCTAAAAATGCCAAATAAAAAGTTTAAATATGGAATAAGAAGTAGATCCAGTTCGCCATAAAAACAATCATTTAAAAATCAACAATTCATCTAAAATATGCCAAATAAAAAATTTAATATGGACCATATAGGAAGTAGATCCAGATACGCTAATAATAAATAATCATCTAAAAAATAACAATTTATCTAAAAAATGCTAAATAAAAAGTTTAATATGAACTATATAGGAAGTAGATCCAGTACTGCTCATAAAAAATAATCATTTAAAAAATAACAATCATCTAAAAAATGCCAAAAAAACAAAATTTAATATGGAGCATATAAAAAGTAGATCCAGTTTTTAACATGTAATGTACGAACTCAATAAGAATGTACGAACTCATTGCTTATTTGTTGTAAACTTGTAATGTACGAACTTTGTTAGAATGCTGATCTACACATTTTTCTTGATTGGCTCAATAACTACCTCCGATGAATCCAAAGCAAATTATTTTTTCCTTAATAAATTATTACTTTAAATATAGGGTTGGGTTTATGATTAAATATTTTAAGGTTTATGGGATTCGGGTTAAATCCAATATATATTCAATGATTGCTATAGCCTTCATGGAGATATACTTTTTCATGTGGGTCATCTGAATCTCTATCGGTCGAGGTTCTTTTTTGTCATCAAAATTGATGTGGAAAACGTATTTGGAAAATATTTCATCAAAAAAAAATATACTATAATGTAACAAAAAAATATTTCCAAATACGTTTTCCACATCAATTTTGATATCTATTATTATAGTGTATTATATAATATCTATTATTAGTATTATTTTTAACTTATGGTCAAGACTCAAGATTGGAAAAGGTTAAAAAGAAGTTGGATCAAAAAACTAGATTGGCAAGAAAAGAATGTGTAAGAATGTATGTAGTGAGATTGTAACACTTCAACCTAATGTTGGTTATGTGAACACCTAATTAGTTTAAAAATAAAGTAAAAGAAGTTTGTGACTAATAATAAGTATATATATAAAAAATGGCATAAAACATGCATATGTATTGTATATACCTATCAAACATTAATCATAGACTCGAATAACTTCTTTATACTACATTGTAGTAGTTTTTGATAGATTACCATCCACATAAGAAACAACAAACTTGAAATCTTTTTTGCTTTTGCTAATTAACGTGTAGGAGCCATGTGTAGCTATCTATGTGTCAAAACAGACAGTGACAAACCAATTTGAAAGCGACACGGCCTGCTTTTATCATTCAGGCAAATGACACTAAAAACAGATATTGTTTCTTCACGATCTTTAGGTAAAAGTTTGTCGCGGACTAATTCTCAACCTTAGTATGATAACCTTATTTCCAAAATGTGTTCCACTAATTATTTGTACTTGAATAGAAGTTCTTGTTAATCGAACAACTTGAAGTCGTGTCGCTACATAATCCATTTTATTGATCAATATATCTAAACAACGGGTATGAATAAAGTAACAAACAACAATGAACATGCAGATTCATTATTTTTGAAGGATTAATAAGTAATAAGTCGATGATACGATAAACAATTTTGTTTGCAACTATTAAGAAAATAAACGTGCATGTATTATCTTCTCTAATTTGTAAGAAATGGTAATGTCAAATACGAACCATTTTGTTAGGAACCGACCACAAACCAACTAACTGTAATAAACGAAGAATGATAGTAAAAAGAGTTTAAAATCTTTTTCATCATGCATCTGATTATGTAATATAAACTATTCTCTTTCAGTACTAACAGTTATTTCTATACGTATAGAAGAACATTAGACTAATATTTTAATTTTATATGTAAACACACTGTGTGTTCAAGGTCAACCAAAGCATCCTTTTCAACCCATTCAATAATTACCCACTGTGTGACCCAAACCTCCTTTGATCCATTTACTTAAAGTAAAAAAAGTTCATATTTACTCTAGAAATAAAATAGAACCTAAAGGGATGTTTGGATAAGCTTACCTGTGGGCTTTTGAGTTATTTGAATGAACTCTCCCTTTCACGGTTAAGCTCATAAGCAAATATTTTCTGGATTATAAGCTTATTAAGTTGAGGTTATTTGCTTTATATAAGCATTTAGTTCTAGTTGATAGGCTCATAAGCTCACCCATAAAAAATAACTTAGCTTAGGAGCTTTTCCAACTTCAAATAAGCACATAAGCACCAAAAATAAGCTAACCCAAACACTCTCTAAAGTGACCCATTTATAAGCAAATGGTTCGATATTTCCATTCAAATGAAAGAAATATGAAAAAGTAAGTTATGCACTTATATACACAAATCTTTCTAATTAACCTACAATACTGCGATACCAAAACATATAAGGATTTTCATTGTCTCATAGACCAAAAAGTCACCCCCTTATTTGTTTTTGTACTCAACCAAAACCTACGTATTTGTTTGCCAGATGGTAGCTTATCTCTATCTTCTGACAAACTACTCATTTTTGTATCAATAGGACGATAAAGGACTCTAATATGCAAAGAATATTGTATAAAGCAACATATGCTTCAGTACCAAACATCCAAATGAATGAGAAAATGCCAATTTTGACCCATTTAATTACAAATGGTCAATCTGCATTATGCTTCATTTCTAACAATTCAAATGGGTAATATTAAAAGATCTAGCAAAAAATAAACGTATCAAATGGTCAAATAGGTAAAAAAGTGTGTTTTTATGCTTACAAATTCTTAAATCAGTTTAGTTTAGAATATTACTTAGATAATATGTGTAATAATATAGCTTTAGTTTATTTGTTTGATTATTTTAAATTATTATATGCATATAGAAATGGATAGGAAAGTGTTAGCGGTACAACTAAACTGACCCAACCGATGTGAACTCAAATTAAGAATAGCCGCTTACCCATATCAGCCCCCGACCTGCTCATTTCTTCACCTCTAGGAATATTTGAGCTCAACAACACCATTCAGGTCATAATCACGCTCAGATGCTTTCGCTTGGTTTACCAAATCTATCATTCATAAAAAGAAAAATAATGAACAAATAAACCAAAACATATTATGTACAATGGAATACTTTAGGAAATTGATGTAAATTACCTCTTCTTTAGTGGACTGTATTTGAGTTATAAATGAATTCTCACGCTCCCATTGCTCATTATATTGTTTTTCTTTATAAGCTTTTATATCGTATTCCAGCTTGGACAATCCTTTTGGATGCTTTATAGGTTTCGTTTTAAGACGAACCTCTCCATCTCGAGCTTTCAAATAGCTCGATCTATCTCGTCCAGTTTAGTGGGCTGGATGTGATTTCCATTTTCAGTTGTGCACCAGATTCATCGACTAAGTCAAATAGCCGCAATAATAAACCAACATTAATATGTTCAATTATTTCAAATTTATATTGCATACAATTAATTGAATAGAAAGATGTTCTAACCTTTTGAGCCAAAAAAACACTCATTATGTATCTATCAGCAAGTATGGATGTGGAAACTACCCCGTGATGAAGTTTATACCGCTCATGTAGTCCATGAAGAATGAAAATTGTGTCTTCGACAGCCGATTGATCACAGAATACTTGTTGAAACCTACGCTCAAGATCCCGGTCATTTTCGATATACTTTTTGTACTCATCCAATGGCTGATAATGTTAGGATTTATCATAACCATAGAAAGATATCATGTATGTATAGTACCTTCATAGATTCCATCTGTCACCCATGCATTGTGTTGTACATTTCATTAGACATCCCACAGATAGGTTAACAAACGCATAAAATTACTTATGACAATTGCTTACACAATATTTTCTGATACATGCAGTTTTTATGCGATTCAAGTTTAGATAGATAGCTGTAGAGATCTTTATGACCCATGTAATTAAATAGGTCGATTCAGCTTGTGTTTGTTTCTCTAACCAGTTTAAACACGCCAAAAGTCTTTCAAATTTTATTTTATTCAGGAAATTCAATATTTAAAATTTTATAATTCGTGTAATCATATTTTACCCACCAATTATTTTGAACCCGTACAAAACTACCCATTTTAACCCAGCCCGTTACTCTCCTTACCCATTTTTCCATTTATAGTCAACAACATAAGGTCAAATAAGTATACTCACAGATTTAGACACAAAACCGACGGATCCAAGCCTGTACAATATGCAGTGTATAATATTATCGATTGTTCCAACAGTGTCACCAATCTTGAAGGCTCCAGCTTGAATCCCACAAACTGTTGATAACAACCTGCAACAACCATCAGTCTTACTTAGACACAGCCCAGCATCAATAGCTCATTCTCATATTTAGCCAATGGTTGAAAGTTAGAACCCTTACCTTGATGGTATGATTCAGGAACCCCCTCAGTTCTAATAGCCACGACCTTGATGATAGGTTGTTTAAGAGCAAGCTTTGATGAAGCAGTCACACTATATACATTTCCAAAATATGAATAAGTTTATACTAAAATAATAAGCATTAAATTTTACAAAACTAACGATCCTCGTTTAATTGATGGGTGATATAATTTAACTTAGGCAATACCTTCTAGATAATGCAAAATTTATGAATACATCAGCAGTCGGGTGCGCTACACAAGCTGCCTCAATGCTGCAACATTTATGCAAAACAACATTAAAGTTTCACGTTAAAATAAGTTATTTTAGGATATGGGTCAAACATATCAGGGGTTGCCCATAGTGTACTCAAATGCTTACAACCTCTTAAATCGTTATTTTAGATCAGATTGTTGTATAGATTTTTAATCATAGTACAAAAGATTTGTTACAACATTAAAACAGAAATAGACAAAGAAAGTGTAGGTCAACCCAATGACCCAAACCAACCTGTATTTTCACGCTGTTTTTTAGAATACTATTTTTGACCCATTACCCAACACGCCAACACAAAATAAGAGGAAAAGAAATACCTTCGGCCTCAAGACATCATGCTTTTCAAGCTCTTTCTTAATCCTTTTCTAATTTGCTTCAACCTCCTCTGTTATTCTCGCTTCTTACATTCCGCACACATAAAATTAAGTGCATAAAACAACAATACCAAAAAAAAAATAAATTCAAACCTAATAAGATAACTTGGTGATCATGATCCAAACACCCCTTATCACTTTTAGCTAAAAATTTGGACATATTATTAAAAGGAGAAAAATAAGTCATCGAAAACACCCCCTAATATCACTTTGTCCCATTTAATTACTGTTGCCAAACACATTATAGATCAGTAACATAATTTCAGAAGAAAAGGAAGAAAATAAAATGGGCAATGGTTCCAAAGTTGTTTAGTTACCAGCTTTTGTAACAAAAGATAAGCCAACAATCGGCAGATATATCTAACTTGGCTAAACAATTATTGAAGCAAACTTGTTTCTTGTCAATCTATCAATATTTCATTCTTTTTGTACACTTTCTCTTTCTTTATTATCAATGCAAAATGTCTCAAGCATTTTTAGCGCCATTTGTTATTTTCTTCTATATGCAATTTTGGTTTTCATCTACCTCAAGTCTGGCAACCATGCTCTTTGAACTGATGCTTTCATCTTCTTGCCACAGAGATAAAATATGTCTCTTCTAACCCTTAGAGAAAAAATTTGAAATAAACAGTGAGGTAAATAATATGAGGAAAATAAAGTTTCAACATAATAAGATAATAAGATATTAATCTAAATTTTATCGAATATTGTATCTAACCTGGTATCTACTTTGACATCTATAGCTTATGCTTTGGTTTGACCCGTCTCACCCATTAAAGGTGAAAAATAAACCCACATTGACCCATTTCATATACAAATAGGTCCAGTTAGCTGACGTAAGGAAACAAATAAAAAAGATATGTACAGGAAGACTTAACCTGGCAGAGAGACACAAAAAGCATGAGATATATTTTTCAGCGTAACAGCTCAAGAAAATGCTTGCGAGTACAATTGAAGAAATACGACTTTTTTTGCCAATAATATAGAAAATATGAGAAGCTTCATGGATGATAAATTTTTGGTTACTAAAATATTTATAAAAAAAATATCTCTTCTAAAATCATCAGAGGAGTTAAGTAATTTATCGCTTTTGTGTCTAACCTGGTAAAATCGGACACCGAGTAAAATCCATCATTAGTAGCAGTAAAAAAAGAATCCTATTAATCAAAAAATACATGGATGATGCACGTAACCTTGGAGCTGTTGACGCAAAAAAATGGCAGTTTGGTGCTTATTGATGAACAATGGCAAACACAACTTTGTTTGTGCATCTTGCCAAGTTCAGTGGTACAAAGGCTGGCTTTTATAACGTCGTTTGCATTTGACTATAACAGCAACCACAGATGATATAATATCGCTAGTCAATACGAAATGAACAGTACCTTGTATGCTTTTATTTGCCGTCGATGTGATGATATCTGTGCTCAGAGAGTTTTTTTCAAGATTCGCAATGTGGTTCCCAAAAGATGATCAACAATACGGTTCAATTATGAAAGAAAGAGGAAACAGAAGAGGACGGTGTTAAGAAGTAATTTGCACCAAATCACTTGTCACAGCATTGTCATCTATTTCTCATATTTCTTTAATTGTAATTTATTGTTGATCAGGGTATTTTGTGAAACAAGAAAGTTATGAATAAATGTAAAAAATTAAATATCACAGGTACATAACATCAATTGTTAGTATTGGCAAATAAAAAATACAGATAATCTTTAATTTCTAATATTGACACACCACGTGGGAACATGTGTGTTTGATCTTATGGTTAAATGCAGAGGACCAATTATCGGAAACTTTTGTACCACTGAACCTGTCAAGATGCGTAAAAGACGGTCGTCTAGTAAAGTGGAGTAAGGCTGTAAATAAAAGAGTATGATAATCATGCATATACAAAGGTAGTTATTAGGCTCAGATTTTATAACAAAACAGAGTGAAAAAGATGTATGACCAGCCATGACTACAAACAAAGATGGTTGCATAATGATGCCATCTAGCCGTTTATGCGCTGGGTTACGGTTACAATCTTTAAGCGAGCGATAAGAGATATGCGTTCATAATTTTGGGATTGTAGGAAAACACTGAATTAGACAAATAAATCATATAAATTATTGACCTTCAACATAATCTAAGCAGAAAAGAGTATTACGAAGTGTAGAAAGTTCAACTACTTACCACCGGTAGGAAATTTTCCCGGTGCAATTGTTGAGATGAGCTCGGTCGTCTCAGGTTAATTTTGTCCTTTACCCTGCATAATCAAGTTCAATAATTAATATTATTATTCTTTTGTTACAAAGCAACCAGCGCTGCCATGCATCGTCAAACTATAAATCACCATCATATGATGGTGGGGATTAGGGTTCAAAAAACATGGATTGTGGTTTGAAAACGTTTTAGGATGTTTTTTGAATCATCGATATTAGACGATAAAAGAATTCAAAGAAATCACCTCATAGATGGTGGGGATACAGAAATCAAAAAACATTCAAGAATTACAGTTATATTCATAATCAACAACACTCATATTCATAATCAATGGAATATTTAGAAGTACACAATTAACAACATCAAACTCAACAAAGGAAGATAATTAAAACTTACAAATGTTTAGATGCAGTGATAAAACTAAACCTGCAAAATCAAAAAAATATATATATCATTCTAATATATCGAATCTCTTGTTGTTTTTTTTTTTTTTGAATCGGTGATATGGAGTATGGAATGAATGAATCAAAAATTGTAGCTGATTTATATGTTTTGACATTTGATTTGGATTTGAAAATAGGAGAATTGTAACTGATTGAGAAATTGAATGCATTAATTCTTTACCTAAATTAGGTTTGAAAGTGTCAAAGTGATTAAGATGCAGATAGAATAAAAGAGGAGCATTGGGTACAGTACATTAGTGCTAAATATGGAAGTGGAAGTGTTTTTAATAATAAAATTTAATGCAACCTTTTATTGGAGGCAGTATTATCTATATATGATAGATGTGTAACTCAATGATTTGCGCTTTAAAGATATGGGGACCTTCATAACAAAGGATGAAGTTGTAGTTGTTTAGTTTATAGGAGCATTTGTATCATTGTGTATTACACACCCAATGCTAGATATTAAGACATGTGCTAATAGATTTATTCTCTTGTATATTATAGGTTGGTTAGTTATAATTTCATTTTAATGTACATCTCTAAGTTGTTGTTTCAAGTGTTATGGCTGAATGAAATTTTGTTTTCATCAAGTCTTTGAAGATACAATAATATGTTATAGTAACAACATGAAATGACTATCAAGATATGTTTTGGCAGCAAGTAATATATGTAGCATATATTACGCGGTATTGCTATATGACAAACAAATCATAAAAAAAAAAAAACGTAGTCAAAGGTAGAATCATACCAAAACTTTCAATTGTTGGCATTAAAACACAAGTAAGAAAATGTTGAGTTGTGATGTCATACAGCTCTTTAAGCATTGATCATCTTCTTCTCACGCTGGCATCATCTCCTGCGACATAACTGACAACTCGCAAGGAAGACAAACGAAGCATTTCAAGCGCTGAAACCAAAACCAAGGTTTTCCTCTATTACGAACCGAACACAAGGTCGGATGAATGAACAAAACAAATGGAGAGAATGAGTTGTGTTTTGGTGGGTAGAAAAGATCAATGAGAAAAGCTCTCATTTATAGAGAAGAATAAGAAAACGGTCACATTATTAATCACACTAATGGCCTGGAATTCAAATAAAACCATAAATTAATTTTATCCCATTCATTAATATGTTTCGATGACACCATCAATTGTCATTCAACACTTTGACCATATTTTCCAACAATCCCCCACATGAATGAAATTGATATATGAAACAAATTTCAATGACTCTGGACATTGTAATTGAGTTTTGCAATTGATATTGGTATAGGATATAGAAATAATTCCTCAACCTTCCCTGTAATACTACCTTTAACAATGTGAATCTTTGAACTGCCTCCGCTATTTGTGGAGCGACTATTATAAATTCACACAAATATCTCCTTGACACATTTTGTTCTCTAGTTATGTTTTTGGTCAAGAACATTAGCACTGTTCTCATGAGAGCCGTTAAGAATCACGCCCCACAATTCCCTTAGAAACACCCCACTTCTCTCTCACATAGGTGATTCTCGATTAATTATTAAAAGCCATATGCTTAACCTCATATTGTCACCAATATAGGAATGGACTAGGAAATTTGCACTCCCTTAAATAAATGAGTTTATTACTCCCACGTGAACCTCGCTTTACAAGTAGGTTGTCTGCATTGAAACCGATTGGGATCTCCAGCCACGGGTTAGGTTTTCCTTCATATAAATTTCAAGGGCTTTAGTCACATTCTTCTTACTCACTGCTAACTAACTCTCACATTTATTTTTTCGCAAGAAGCGATACAAAGTTATTCTATGACTTCATATTGTCAATAGGGATAACTCATGCTGAGAGTAGTTGTCGGACGACATAATATGTTTGTAAATGAATTTGAAGGCAACTCTAGACATATATCATGCTCTAGGTAATTCTTGAGCATTCCAACTAGGCAAGAACTTCATGTTTGTTGACGCTTCTTGAATTCTATGCAAGAATTCACATGGAATTTATCTCAAGAATTTTGTAGAAAGGTTTTCTCTTTCAATGTATTAATCTTGTTTATAAGATTTTTTCTCACATGGATATGACATCAAGATCCTTAGTAATTTGTCACTTCACAAGTTTCATACTAGTGTATGCACACTTTTGAATCTCTTTGTTAATTATTTTCCAGATCATAATTAATGATTCCAAACTGCTATAGACTACAACTCAAGTATTTAATGTAGATGCACCGTCTCTGATTACTTAGCTTCATCTACTAACATTCTTCTTTTAAACAAATCACCACCTTAAACCACACATGTTTTAGGAGAATCCATGTTATGGTATGTGCCCTACACTTATAACATGTCATTCTATACCCACTTGTGACAGATCATATATACACATTTATTCTCTTTCATCACATTATAGATTATCACAATTTATATGTGATTATAAATTATAAAACAATGTAATCATTTTACACAATCAAAATATGTCCAACTTAACTAATGAACAATAGCTAACATGGATGACAATCACACCATTCAAGTTAGTTACATAAACCAACCGTAATTGCTGTCATCTATATGTGTTCTTTCTTGATATTTCAATGTCCTACACTTTATGTTCAAAATTTAGTCATTACTTATAATGACAATCGTTAGATTATTAGTGTATGAGTTCGAACAATTTCTTAACAATATCTTTCTAGAATAACAAGTAGTTTGATTATTTGCGCAATATTCACAAAACAATATTTGCACGTCCAAACTTCCAATACTCGATACAAAATCAATCGACTTGGTTATTCTCATCTTGCAAAATTAGTTGAATAGTTCCAAACAACATCGCACCAAACAACCTTAAATATGCACTATTTTGCCACAATATTTTGCCCCAAATAACACAAAAGGTTTTATGCTGAACATCACACAATTATTACATAATCATGCATTAAAACAACCAAAAAAATGTTGTACCCAACAACTCAAATGCATGTATCTAAACAACACATAGATCAACACAAGAAAAACAAATCTCTAGAGAAAACACTTTGTACCTGAAATACAACCGCGATCAAAATGATTTTTAAGCTCAAATTTTTATTTATTTATTTTTTCTTGCAAGACAACAAAAGTCAGTCAAAAAGAAATGTTGTACCAAAATACAAATTGTGACCAAACAATCATCCGTTTTGCTTAAATTTTCCGAAATCAAGTTAAATGTATTAGCAACATACCTAAAAAAACATTGATTAAAAACCTTAAGCTCAAACTCCTTTATGAGAACAACACATGTTCTACACCTTGATCTAGAAAAACAACGGTCCAAAATAATTTTGTACTAAAATAGAAATTCATTGAATGGCTCAACCCATTTAAGCTCAAACTTCCTAAAAGTCGATCTTAATCTTTTAACAACGGACTGCAAAATATTGGGTACAAAAATCATTTTGTTTATTATGCAAACAATGCATTTTCCCACCTACTTACTTAGTGGTTCTGCAAGTACTTTGATTCCACATAACACCAAAGTTTGACTCAAAAAAATGATTAATCTCACCATCTAGTCATGAAAACCAATACTAGTTACACAAACCAATATCATGACAAGATTTCAGCCAACATGCCAACAGTATTTTTCTATTATAACGTAATGATCCAAAACTTTCAGCTAGTTGTTATTGTATCTTTAATAAGATTCCATAAAAATACAAATCAACTTTTGTATAATACCATATGAACTGTCAAGAAGGCCATCACTAAGTTGTGTCGCATATTAGTATCATAAGAATTATAAAACCTTTCCAAGCCATGAAGTTTCATATCAATCCTTTAACTCATATCAAAATAAACTATTCTTCTCCATCCGAAGCTTAAACCACGCATTCCATATCAAACTTCGCAATATAATCTATTAACTTATCATACATAAAGATAAGTCCAATAATCGATTCACATATTTTATATCTTTTCAATGATTAACATGTCATTTAGTTATCTTCAATGCATTAAAACTCATAAATAGTTTAATGATTAAGAAAAAACGCTTGGTCTTGTTCCACAAAATAACCTTGTTTCAATGATTTCATTGGTTCCTGAAAATAAGATTTCAAAACTGTATCAATTTAGCAAGCATGTTCATTAAAACCATTTACCGAATATACTCATTTGGTCCTTCCATGGTAATACATGTCACATAATTATTGAATCGAAATAAACATGATTCTCCTTCTTTCTTTGAAACCAATAAACATGAACTTACCCCAATTTAATTTTAATTTTGCATTAATCTCAAACAACTCATATGCAAAGTGGATAATATAAGATGAAACTCAATATGTATATATATTCATTATGAATGAGAGAATATCGTAATATTATAACCATCGAATGCAAGAAGACCGTCATTCAACACGGAATTATCATACGTAATTTAATGATAGTTATTACCGTGAACAATACAACAAAAAAAAATCATTTGGTAATTATACTATATATTTAAAAGGTAGAATTGTCAGCCTCGAATGAACAAGATGTCTACTAGGTTCTAATTACTGAGATAAGTAAGATGAATACATAACGGTTGATATTAAGAATTTTACTATTCATTCCAATCTGAGTACATACAACTCTTATTCCTATTAGCAAACACATACATTGAATGAATGAACATAGTAAAAGTGTGTGTCTACAAACAATATATAGATATACAAACAAACAAAAAATAAATTTTTAGTTTTACACTTTTTGCAAAACCTTATCATCATCTAGAAGGTCCTTCTTCTTCTTCCACTAGATTCTTCACAAGCAAATTGTTTCTTCTCATAAGATCTACTGTTACTAAGTCACAAAGGAAGACAAAAAATTGTTGGTTTACAAAAGGTTTTCAACAACCCAGCTCAGTTTATCATACGTGCATGTATATGTATACATTAATTTTGGTTAATTAATAATCATTTAATCTTGGTTTCCATAATATAAAGTTCAAAGAAGGCCGTATCTTAAGATTCAACACTAACATTTTGCAACAAATAGGTGTAGATAATAACTGCAGCTCGTTTCTTTGTTGTTTATTTTGAAACAAGATTTACTAATATATTAAGTGTGCTCTTATATCCATGAACAACATACCTTGAATCCTATGATGCTTAGATATCTATTACCTTGAATCCTATGCCCCATGCTTTATAACATTTTATAACATGAATAAGAAACGTTTAGGCATATATACATTTGAACAATGTAAAGATTATATTGCTAACCTCAATAAGAATCGAAAAGGCTGTTGTTCACTTTTCCAATGACCCTAATATAAAATTCAAAGAAGTCGGCCCGTAATATTCCCCACGACAACCCTTCAAAGAAAACATACATTTATCACAAAGTAATGTTGACAACCATTCATGTGGAACTGGAAATGAATGTTACAACCGCATATGCTATCTCAGGCCGACAAAAAAATTGACAATAGACAAGTGTGATTATTGCCATGATATATGTATTTTTTTTTTTTTTATTTTTTTTTATACAAATACATATCACCTTATTGACTTATGCTTTTAATTGAATACGATATTCATGCACCTGTATGTATCCGGGGAAAGTGGACAAGTATATGGTGATACATCTACTCATCTAGCAATCAAGAATCAGAATAAAGTAACGGTTAACACAAAGAATATTCAAGAAAAAGGTTACTACGAACCGAAGATGACCATTAAACTTTATCAATCACCAGTATCTTTAGACGACAAAGAAGGCGGAAGACAAAAAACTTAATCAGCTTCAACAACAAAGAAAAGACAAGACACGCAGTCAAGAATCAACCCAAGACGCTATTACTGACAAAATGCTATAAAGGTAAAAAAAGAATAAGCTACAAAAACAAACATCCATTTCTACTATATTTACATATTTTATACTTAATAGTTTATATTACCCGGTTTTAAATGGCATAGGTGAAAATGAGTGTCCGATAAAGACTTGTTTATAATGCACCTATGTAATCCTGAAAAGTGGACAAGTATATGGTGATACATCTACTATCTAGCACCAAGAATCGCAAATAAAAGACAACACAGTTTCTAAATCGACTGGTATATCATAGTAAGGCAGATAACAAAAAAAATCTCATTACTAAAAACGCAGTAGACAACACACGAAATAAAAAAAAAAGAATCAATCAGATGCTATATGACACTGCTATAGCAAAAGAAAAAATAATAAGCTGCCAAAAGCAAAAAAATCTGGCTTTCACAGTATATTTATATATTTTATACTTAGTTTTATTACCGCGAATGCCAGAAAATGAGGCAGATAAAGATTTAATTTATGTCAATCCAACAACTATTTATATGAAAGAATCTAAAACAAAGAAAATGACGAATAGCATCGAATGTGAAAAAAAAAATTCAAGAAACAAAAGATCCAAGTGTAATATCAACAAATGGAAAGCCAAAATATTCAAGACAATAAATAATACTTACCGATACTCAAAAGAATCAACAAATGAAAGCCCAAGAAAGAGAAGAAAAACGAGAAATACCAAAGATACAAATGATGCCATGTCCAATAGCTCAACACCATCATGTACTAAAGGTATTAAAAAAAATCTTAACATAAGAATAATAATAGCCTTTATCGTATTTATATACTTATGATTATATAATCATGGAGTATAATATTATTTATCCACCGCAATTCCGGTGCATCGAAATTTTATATAGACTTGGGTGATTGCCAATATGCATGCAAGTATTGCAATGCACTTTTCAGTATGGAGAGAGGTTGAAAGCAAATTCATTTCGACAAGGTTAAGATATACCAAATGTTGTGGAGGAGGGCAATTTCAACTTGAAAAAATTGATCCACCGAATATTTAAAAGAATTGTTCAAAGATAAACATTTTCTAGCCAACATTCGAGCATATAATCGGATGTTTAGTATGGCGTCGTTGGGGCACAAATTGATGAATCAATCAACGATGGAAAGGGTCCATACGTGTTCAAAATATCTGGGCAAATACACCATTGGATAGGTACGCTGTGTCCTCCCAATAATGAAGATCCAAAATTTATGCAACTTTATATATGATACCGAAAATGAAGTTAGTAGCAAGAATGAAGCCTGGAGAGAAGAGCGAAGTGGACTATCTCCTGAGATAGTCCAACGACTTATTCAAATATTAGATGAACACAATGAGTTGGTTCGAGTCTTTAGAACAGCTAGAGATAAATTTGTAGAAAAGAGTGTACCTGATGCGTGCCAAACAGTCAAGCTAAATCACTAAAGCCGCCACTTGTGAATGGCAGACGTAATCGCCTTAAAACGCCTAAGCGAATGCAATGAAGTCCTGGAGAATATAGTGAATTCCCGGGTCGTTTAGTCCCACGGAGACTCAATGGTGTGCAAAACACAAACTCAGATGATAGAGTGATCACTAAGGATAGTGATCAATAAAGGTTTGGATTAAGAAATTACACTCTTGATTGCTTGGAATGGAATTGGGAACAGTGGAAAAGCACAACAATCGATAAGAGAAACGTAACGTAGTTTAAAAACTACGTATACGTACAAAATTAAAAAAGTGAAATCTGAGAAATAAAAAACCTAAAAATATGAAAATAACATTTTTGGAATCCTAAAAATAAAAGAAAATTTATAGAAAAAGAAAATTATTTTTATAACTATTTATTTAATTATTATTAATTAAAAACTATTTTAACTATTTAATAAATACTCTAAAATAGAAGAAAATACAAAATAAGGCTAGAAAAATAAACTTATGATTCAGAAAAATCTAAAATACTATAAAACTAATTTTAAAAATGAAAAGATATTTTTTATGCTTTTTAATTATTTATTACTAATTAATTACTATTTTTAACTATTTAAAATTATAATAAATATTAAAAAGATAGAGAAAAATATGAAACTTTTTCTAAAAATACTATATGATGACAAAAAACTAAGAAAAATAGAAAAACAAGATTTGCTTATTAATAAGCTAAAATAAAAATCAAAAGCTAAGAAATATTAAATAAACACTATCACGATTTTAAATTGAAATTTTCTGGATTTTCTTTGAAAACTACTTTAATACTGATAATATCAAACTTTAACAAAGACAAAAATTTCACAAACTACAAATAAGAACGACAAGCTTAATATCCCAACAGTTATGCTTATGAGCTTATGTGATGAATTAAAGCTCAAACAAACTCACAACTGAAACAAAAGCTAAAGTAAGATACAATAAGCTACAAGCTATTGAAATTAAGCTAAAACACACAGATAAGCACATCGATAAGCTAGGAAAAAGACAATAAGCACTTTACTAAATTGAACAACCAAACAGTCCGAGGACTTTTCAACCAAAAAAAGCTAGTGAAATAAGCTCACAAGCTCAAAACAAGCCTTGAGGTGTCAAGACAAGCTGGTTGGCTTCCCAAAAAACCAAAAATCAAAAGCTATAGGTGATTGTAGAGCTTATGGTGAGCTTATGAAGATGACACCAAACCACTCGCTCAAGCGGCTGACTCGGTATCAACCGAGTAATGGGACAAAACAAAAGGCACTTGCAGCCCTAGCAAACAAGCTTCAAAATGAAAACTTAAACTTGATACCTCTAGATGGCTAGGTCAGCTATCCAAAGAACCAATAATCACAAGATAAGACCCACTAATAAGCTCTGTGCAAGCTTTTCAAAATGGTACCATTCACTGTGCACAGGGCTTTTGAGCAGTACCACTAAAGAAATAAGAAAATAAGCACTAAAAAGCATGTACAGAGAACTATTTTTTATATTTTTGTTTAGCAACCAAACTTTAATAACCTAAGAGCTTTTAAGCTAAAACTCACTAATGAACACACAGCAAAAAGATCTAATTTATTCAAAAACAAATGAAAATTTGACTTTTTAAGAAAGCTAGCTAAGTTGACCAAAATGAACTTTAAGTTGATTACAATCACTGATTATGTTATGTTAAGGTGTAATAAGACTAACTTGAGCAAGATTAGCAACTTCCTAACACAAATCAATGATCATAGATCATGAACTTCCAAAGCCACGAGAAATGAGATTATATGGTATTTTGACTTTTAAGCTTATGAGCTAGTTTTCTTGATGAGATAATAGGTACTAAAGTGACACAGAACAAAGAATGGTACTGTCTTAAACACTCTTGATCAAAGATAAACAAGCTAAAACAAACACCCCTTTTAAGCCTGTTTGAAGATTTTCCAAAGCAGAATCAAGTCCATGAAAGCGATTCAAACCCTTGATATCATTACATGAGACTAAATAAGCATGAACTAACAGGACTAACAACATGAAACACAAGAATTATGATTATACTGATTTAACTTTCCAAATGAGATTTTTACAAAATACAAATTTAAAAGAACAACCTAACGATTTTAATGATTAAATACACTTGACTACTACTAATGAACACTAAGAACCGTACAACTATTAATCAACCACAATAGTGAAATGCAAAAAATGAGTAAAAGGCTTACAAATGGCTATCAACTGAAAACGAGATCAAGGACCAATGAACACCCTATTAGCTTACCACTAAGCTTCTAACCCAGCCATCCAAGATTTACCACTCAGAGGTACATGAACACCATCTCCATGTAATTTTTGATTTTTCACCTATTTAATTTGTATTTTTGGTGATTTTTGATTTTGCTTCTAAATGAAGTTTTAATGTTTCTAATAGCTTAGAAAAGCTATCTAGGAGCTTATGTGACTTACTTAGATCCATATAAACAACAAACAACAACATTTGAAGCATCATGAGATTTTGCATAAAACATAAAATTTTGCATAAACTTGAGATATGATTAAAACTTGAAACCGATAAGTGAAAAGTTTTACAATACAACTGAGATACTTAAGCAGAATGCTTGAAAGCTTTAAGTTACACTTAAACTTGAAAAATGCTTAAAACGACATTAAGAAATTAAAAATACACTAGATGATTTGTACAATGCATCTCCACTCCTCTTTATAGACTTTAGTGACTTCTCTCTGACCTCTGAATCTTTCCCACCACTCACGAGCCATTGGATTGGCTAGAACCATCATATCCGTCTACTTGTAGATTTGGCGCCAAATATTTCTTCAGCGGTTTGAGCAATTAATGGATTTGGTTCAATCAATTAAAGATATTTGGGTGTTAGTGGAGGTGGAGGGGACAAGGTAAGGGGGGTTGGATAAAGTCATGGAAAACTGCCTGGTTTTGGTGTTTGATAGCTGGAGAGGAGAGCTACTAGGATGGCTGGTTTTCTTGTGCGTATGGGTTGTTTTGACTTGATTGGCCGGGGTATTAATATAAAGGGGGTCACAATTGGGTTGTGGCGAGGGATCAAAGGGATTTTGAGCTAGGTCAAGGGTCAAGCCAAAGGGGGTCAAGGTTCATGTGGAGTTGGGCTTGGATATTATGTTGGGCGGATTTGGATTGGATTGGATATTGGATCCGTTTGGTTTAGTATAAGCACAAGGACCAACTTTGCAATTTATCCAAACTTCAAGGACTGAACTTGACACTTTTCCAAACTTCTCACAAGGACTAAACTTGACAAACATTGATAGAACAAGGATCCTTTTTGCATAAATTCCATTTTAAAAGGTCCAAGGACTAATTTTGCACTTTTCCAAAGTTTAGGGACCTTACTTGCCAATTGACCAAAGAATCATTCAAGGATCATTTTTTACAACTTAGAATATTTTAAGGACCTTGAATAATAAAATTCCACATTTTGAATTCGGGGACTAGATTTGACAACTTTTAAAACTTGAGGGACTAAAGCGCCAATTTTGCAAACTTGATACGATTTTCATCTGATTTTGATATTTTTGCATTTAAAACACATAAAACACTGATTTGTGATGATTTGATCCTTTTGATGTGTTTCGAGTGTTTTCGATGATTTTGCGAGTTTAGATTATACAAAAATGATGAGTATTTAGACCTCATCAATCCCCATCTTGAGATATTGCTAGTCCCTAGCAATGATTTGAGAAAACTTGATGGATTTGAAAGACTCTTTACCAAAAGCCATCACTACGGAGTAGCCATTGTTTTGATTCAAGTAAGAACCTTGGTACAACGATAACCAAATGATTTATTGGGAAATCATAAACCATATAGCAGTTTGATTTTGTCTTTACGAAGCCGTACCCTACGGACTAGCCAACTCTTAGATAAATTATCGAATTATCTTTGGTGAGTGAATACCAATTATGGTTTTCCACTTGCCTTTACCACAAGCCATAACCTTGCGGGCTAGCCAACTCTTCACTTTTAGGATATGGTGAGTTGAGAACCATACAATTTTGGGCAAATTGCAAGCCATATAAAGCGGATTTGAAATCTTTACCAAGAGCCGTTTGCTCTGGATTATAATCCTTTCCTTTGTCTTACGAGACATGGCGGATGATAACCAAGATGAGTAAGTGAAAACACACTCCAAAAATTTGGCCAAAATGGAATTGGGTGGATAAATATGATAAAATTCGTTGAGAATTCCCCCCATAGAAATGAATATTGCCCTCAATATTCAAAGTCTGCGGCGGTTATGCGGCGAGAACGTAAAAGGGAAATACTACGACCATTTATTTGGAAGATTTTTTTTTTTTATACAACAACAGTGTGGGGCAACTCCCCACACTAGGGTGGTAGAACAGAGAAAGAGAGAGAAATATGGGTGAAAACCCATATGGTGTGTGTGCTAAAGTTTTTGATTCCCGAGTCACTAGCTTGACTCGATTCCCGCATTCATTGGTTCATGGGGAATGTTTGTAAATCCGGGACAACCACAGGAGGAATGTCCTCTCCAAAGTAATGCTTCACCCGATGACCATTCACTTTAAAATTAGGACCATCGGTTTGAGATAACTCAACGGTACCATAAGGATAAACCTTAGCGATAGTAAATGGACCCGGGCGGGACTTGAGCTTTCGAAAAAATCTTCAATCTTGAATTGAAAAGAAGGACTCGATCACCGGCGTTGAGCCGCGGTTCTTGATTTTGAGTCATGGATCTTCTTTGTCTTTTGCTTGTAGATCAAAGAGTTCTCGTAAGCTTGATCACGAAGTTCATTTAATTCATTCATTTGAACTGTTCTATGATCACCAGGTATCGTATATCGAAGTTGGCATGTTTTAAGGCCCGTATGCCTTGTGCTCTTAAACCATCGGAAGATGGCATGCTTTTCCGTACACTAGCTTGTATGGAGTCCACCCGATGGGTGTTTTGTAAAGCCTGTACGAAAAGCCCAGTCGTCATCTAGCTTATCCGACCAAGAGGCGGTTTTAAGCCAACCGTCCTCTCCGAATTCTTTAATACCACGGTTTGAAACTTCCACCACTTGCCACTTGTTTGGGGTGGTATACGATAGAGAAGCGGTGGGTAACACCATACTTTGCATGACTCTTTCAAATTGGTCATTTCAAAATGTGTACCACGATCACGATTATCGCTCTCGGAGTTCCAAACGGCAAAAGAGATTTCAAAAATTTCACAACAACTCGGGCATCATTGGTGGGTAAAGCTTTTGCTTCAACCCATTTTGAGATAGTCAACATGAGTATGTACTTGTTACCAACGAGACGGGCAGAAATGGCCCATAAAGTCGATACCCGGATGTCAAATATCTCACAAACTTGAATGGCATTTTGCGGCATTTCATTTCTTTGAGATATATTTCCATGACGTTGACAAGCGTCACAGGCTTTGACAAATTCATTGGGCATCCTTATAGATTGTGGGCCAATAGAATCGGAATCAAACACCTTTTTGGTGTAGTTTGGACTATGATGGCCCCGGTGGGTCGGCATGGCAAGTGTGTGAGAATATCAATAGCTTCTGTCGCAAACACACCATCGGATGACTTGATCCGCGATTTTTGAGAGAATAAGAAAGGGTCGTCCGAAATAATGTTTAACATCTTTGAAGAATTTGTTCTTCTGTTGGGTCGACATCCCTTTCACAATGAAGTTACTCGCATGGTAATTTGCAAAGTCAGCAAACCATGGGGTGGTAGAATTTCCACGAAAAGAAACGCGTGAGTGTCTCGAGGAAATGTTTCATTAATTTCCTTTTTCGAAAACATCTTGGTGAGGGTTTCTAATGCAGACAGATGATCGGCTGACTAGATTCGGCTCCTTTTTATCGCGTATAATGATATCAAATTCACGGAGGAGGAGAATCAGCGAAGCAATCTCGGCTTTGCATCTTGTTTTGCAAAGAGATATTTAAGGAAGTGATCCGTATACCTGCGCATTTGGTCAAGATTAAGTACGGGCGAAACTTCTCAAATGCATACACCACGGCTAATAGCTCTTTTTCTGTGGTGGTGTGATGAGTTTGAGCTTCGATCATAGTTTGCTTGCGTAGTGGATAGGTGAAAATGCTTGTTTCTCGTTGCCTTAGGGGCTGCCGATAGCAAAATCACTTGCATCGCACATGAGCTCAAAAGGCAAGTCAATCGGAACGCGAGAATGGGTGCTTGATAAGCTTTTCTTCAATGTTTCAAAAGCTTCTATGCACTCGGGTGAGAAGATAAAAGGAGCATCTTTTTCAAGAAGATGGGTATAGGCAGGCGATTTTGGAAAAATCTTGTATGAATCTGATAGAAACCGCGCGGACCTAAAAACTCCAATACCTTTGGCGGTAGCAGGGATGAGCTGACTTATAATAACATCAACTTTTGCTCTATCAACCTCAATCCCATTCTTTGAAATCTTATGGCCAGGGACTATGCCTTCTTTGACCATAAAGTGGCTCTTCTCCCAATTTAGACAAAGATTTGTGTCTTACGCAGTTTGAGCATTTTATCTAGATGGGAGAGACATGTTTGAAACGAATCCCCAATAACCGAGAAGTCATCCATAAACACCTCCATTGTTTCCCAGATCATGTCGTGGAAAATGGCCATCATACATCGTTGGAGCGTGCCAGGAGCATTACATAAGCCAAAAGGCATACGTCTGTAGGCAAATGTTCGTATGGGCGGTGAATGTAGTCTTTTCTTGATCATTTGGATCAATGGGGATCGAAAGTAACAGAGAAACCATCAAGGAAACAATAGTATTAGTTCCTGCTAATCTCTCAAGCATTTGGTCCATGAAGGGTAGAGGAAAATGGTCTTCGGGTGGCGCATTCAACTTCGATAGTCAATGCAAGCACGCCATCCCGTTACCAATCGAGTTGGAATTATCTCGTTATCTTCATTTGTGACAACGATTATGCCACCCCGAACACAATGAATTGGGCTAACCGGGACTATCGGATCGAGATAAATCAATCACACATCAAAGTTTGATAACCTCTTGTTTGATAACATCATGGATTTTTGGATTCACTTTCGTCTCGATGTTGAGCTTTTGGTTTAAAGTCATCCTCCATCAATTTTATGAGTACAAAACTTCGAGGTTGATACCACTTGATGTGAGGAGAGTCAAGCAATTGCTTGCTTGTGTGACTTCAAAACCTTTATGAGCGACTTTTTCATCTTTACTCATCTCTAGCAATAATGGCGGGTAATTTATCATCACCCTCGAAATGCATACTTTCGAGATGAGGAGGTAAGTCCGCTCAACCTCGGAAATTCTTGGTTTTCTCAGCGGTTTGACTTGTTATGAAGTTTGATGGGAGGGAGAGGAGAAGAAGTGTCCTGATTTAACAACTTCTTTAGAAGAATATCTCCTCAGATTAATCTCATGTCGGTTGAATCACCTAGGTGAGGGGTTGATGGATCATCATTGAGCAACTTCTCAATAGAAGTATGTCCCCTCATGTCAATTGGAGCATGATCAATTTCCATGGAGCAGAATCACTAGCCAAGTATGCTTCAATCTCTTCCAAGATGAAGTCTCTTCCCTCAAAAGGAGTGATAGAAGGGGTAGAATTGGCTATGATAGGTTGAGAGGATGTGGTGGGATCCCACTCCAGTGTAAGAATAACCAAGAACTTCTTGAGAGTACTCTTCATTACAACATCAATGATATCTATTAGGTTAACAGGCTCGAGAATCATAATTTCGGAGTACCTCGAAGTTTGATCAAGGTTAAAGGTGTGACTTCATTACCAATACGTAATGTGATTTCTTGCTCAAATACATCAATGAGAGCCGCGGCCGTTCTCAGGAATCCTCGACCAACAAAGATAGGAACCCGATGATCGGCATCAAAATCAACAACCACAAGTCGGTGGGAAATGGAACTTTCCTACTTTCACAAATACGTCCTCAAGCAATGCCAAGAGGGGCCGGGATATGGAAATCGCAAGCTCGAGAGTCATGCATGTAGGAGTAAGTTCCGGAAGAGAAAGTTTCTTCCACATTGAATAAGGCATAAGGTTTATGCTTGCACCAAGATCTGCTAGGGCAAAGCATTCAACCATTCCTGGGAATACACAAGGTAGGAGAAATTTCCTAGGATCTCCAAGCTTTTCGGAAGCTTCTTGGGATAGCTATGAGCGGTTCTCGTTGAAGGGGTTTAGCCATTTCAAGCGGCTTTTCCTTGTTGCTTAACATGTGTTTGAGAGTCGATGCAAACTTGGGCATGAATGATAGCATCCATAAAGCTTATGTCAAAATGTAACTCTTGGAAAATTTGGAAAAATTTGTCCATTTGATAGCGGCTTTCTCGCGGAGCTTTGCTCATTCAAGCGTGATGGGTAAGGAATAGAAGATTTGGATTTCCGGTTTTCAGCGGGAGCTACGGTGGTTCAAAAACAACTCCTTGATTTGACTTGGGTTTACGGACAACTTGAGGTTGGACTACGAAGGTGGGGCGTGTCTTGTTATTCCGTGGGCTTGAATAATGCACCTTGTCGTGGTTGTTTCCTTGGTAACTTGACTCATTGCCACAGGTGGAGGAGGCATTGGAGTCGTAGGTCCATTGTGTGTCCTCGGTTCACTTTCCACTACCTTAGGGAGAGAAAAGGAAGAAGAGGTAGTAACAGCGAGGTCAGTGTATGAAACACCACTACGGTTGTGATCGCCTTAGCATCGCCCCTAGGGTTAGCGATCGTGTTGCTAGGTAAAGTACACGAGCAGAGGGTCGATCATTTAAAGACTTTTGAGATCGACAATTTGGTGACCAACAACTGTTCATTTCATCTTGGGATTTCATGAATTGCTTGATAACTCATCGGATGATGATGATGCTGGAGGAGGAACAATGGCGGGAGGAGCGGGGAGGGATAAATTGAAGCCGTATGTTTTGATTATAGCCAAAATTCCCTTGATTAGGATTCACATTCCTGGCCGATTCCCTCGATTGAAATTGTTTTGATGGAGGTTCCTTGATGTTGGAAACCTTGATTGGGTCCGGGATAGAAATTACCTTGGTTTTGATAACCTTGGTTCATTCTTGGTTGGTTCGATTCGGTTTTGCATGTTATGATTTTGGTTAAACGGGTGGTGCACGATTAGTGTTATACGGTAGTGTGGTTCATTTTGAGGGCGGTATTGAGTACCTCCTTGGCTTTGTGAACTACCGGCTAGAGCATTGGCTTCAAAGGACTACCATCGGTGGCGATAAAATTGTAGTAAGCATGAGGACCACCACAAGTGACACAACTCTCAACTTTCTTCACCTTCACATGTGTTGGTTATGCAGTGAAGGTCACTTTCTTCGGTTAGCAAGAACCAAATCGAACAATGTCGTGAGTTTATCAATCTTAGCATCGGTGCTAGATGTACTCTCGGAGATGAAGAAGAAGAAGGTCCAGCATGAGGCTGATATGTCTTTGCTTTCGGAAAGGCCGGACTGAGATTTGTTCTCAATAATTTGCAAGGCCTCTTTTGTGGTCTTGCTGGAAATACCTCAGGAGGCATTCAAAGAGTCTTGATTAGTGCGATTGAGACCATTGTAGAAAGTATCTATTTGCATTAACTCGGTAAAACCATGATGCGGACACTTTGAAGCAACTCTTTATAACGATCCCATGCCTCCCGAATGATTCATCAAATCTCTGAGAAAATTTCATTATCTCATTCTTAAGACTTGTGGTTTGGGATGGAGGATAGAACTCGTTAACGAACTTGGTGACAAGATCTTCCCATGTCTCAATAGAACGAGGGGGTTGTTTCTCAAGCCAATTTTGGGCTTGTCCCTCTAGAAAATGGAAGCAGAAGAAGCTTGATAGCTTCATATGGGACATTCTTGTATTTGATGGTAGATGTAATCTTGTTAAACCAGATATGCGCATGAGGATCATCCCGCTCAAAACCATAGAATTGGCTTTGGGTTACTAGATTACGCAACCCGGTTTTGAGCTCGAAAGTTTCGCGATGCATTTGGAACAACAATAACATCTCAGTAACCCTCGATGGGTGCTTGGAGAAGCTCATTCATAGGTTTATCTTACGCCATTTCGCCGGTGGTGGTGGTTGTGGTAGGCGTTCTCGGTCATGGTGAAGGTAAATCCTGCTGACGTCCTCGTCTGAGGAATCTTTCCAAGTTAGAAAGTGGACTTGTAGAACTGGAAAACGAGTCGCGCATGCACTAAGTATAAAAATCAATTTTCAAAACAAATGAGGCAAAGCGACAAGTGAACTTAACCAATAATCACAAATGAAATGGCTTCTTTGAAAAAGGTACACCAAATCACAAGTGACACACAGGCAAGTTTTAAATCGATGTTGGGAACTTATTATGGTGCACCCAGTTAGGTAGTGCCGCCTTGATTTCGCGATGGTTGATTTTTATGTATATTAAGTACCAACGAAAAGGCGTAGGTAAGATTTGTGCAAATGGGTTTAAAAACTTTGGAACAATATTTTTGGGATCGTCTCGTTTAACCAAATCGTATTGTTTTAAGAATCACCTTAAAGACAATACAAGATAGAAAACGCTACGATTGTTTTGTTGTTTTATAATGTTTTTGGTGTTTTAACACTTTAGGAAAAGTGTTAATGAACTTTTTGATTTTCTTATAACTTTACAAAAACTTTTTACAAATGATGGGTTATGTGCAAGAATGGGTGCGAAAATGGCTAAACACACGCTAAAGCCTCCCCGGCGTGGCATAAAATTTGATGCGTGCCAAGCAGTCAAGCTAAATCACTCAAGCGGCCACTTGTGAATGGCGGACCGTATCGACTTAAAAGCGCCTAAGCACGAATGCAATGAAGTCTGGAGAATATAGTGAATTCGGTCGTTTAGTCCCACCGGAGACTTCAATGGTGTGCAAAACACAAACTCAGATGATAGAGTGATCACTAAGGATAGTGATCAATAAAGGTTTGGATTAAGAAATTACACTCTTGATTGCTTGGAATGGAATTGGGAGCGAATGGAAAACACAACAATGGATAAGAGCGTAAGCGTAAGTTTAAAACTACGATTATCGTACAAAATTAAAAAGTGAAATCGAGAAATAAAAACCTAAAAATATGAAAATAACATTTTTGGAATCCTAAAAATAAAAGAAAATTTATAGAAAAAGAAAATTATTTTTATAACTATTTATTTAATTATTATTAATTAAAAACTATTTTAACTATTTAATAAATACTCTAAAATAGAAGAAAATACAAAATAAGGCTAGAAAAATAAACTTATGATTCAGAAAAATCTAAAATACTATAAAACTAATTTTAAAAATGAAAAGATATTTTTATGCTTTTTAATTATTTATTACTAATTAATTACTATTTTTAACTATTTAAAATTATAATAAATACAAAAAAGATAGAGAAAAATATGAAACTTTTCTAAAAATACTATATGATGACAGAAAACTAAGAAAAATAGAAAAACAGGATTTGCTTATTAATAAGCTAAAAAGAAAAATCAAAAAGTTAAGAAATATTAAATAAACACTATCACTGATTTTAAATTGAGATTTTCTAGATTTTCTTTTGAAAACTACTTTAATACTGATAATATCAAACTTTAACAAAGACAAAAATTTCACAAACTACAAATAAGCAGTTTGACAAGCTTAATATCCCAACAGTTATGCTTATGAGCTTATGTGATGAATTAAAGCTCAAACAAACTCACAAGCTGAAACAAAGCTAAAGTAAGATACAATAAGCTACAAGCTATTGAAATTAAGCTAAAACACACAGATAAGCACACTGATAAGCTAGGAAAAAGACAATAAGCACTTTTACTAAATTGAACAACCAAAGCGAGTCACGAGGACTTTTGAAGACCAAAATAAGCTAGTGAAATAAGCTCACAAGCTCAAAACAAGCCTTGAGGTGTCAAGACAAGCTGGTTGGCTTCCCAAAAAACCAAAAATCAAAAGCTATAGGTGATTGTAGAGCTTATGGTGAGCTTATGAAGATGACACCAAACCAGTACTGCTTTCGGTTTGGCGACTCATATCAAGCCGAGTAATGGGACAAAACAAAAGGCACTTGCTGCGACCTAGCAAACAAGCTTCAAAATGAAAACTTAAACTTGATACCTCTAGATGGCTAGGTCAGCTATCCAAAGAACCAATAATCACAAGATAAGACCCACTAATAAGCTCTGTGCAAGCTTTTCAAAATGGTACCATTCACTGTGCACAGGGCACTTTTTCAGAACAGGTACCCTAAAGAAATAAGAAAATAAGCACTAAAAAAGCTGATGTACAGAGAACTAGCATTTTTATATTTTTGTTTAGCAACCAAACTTTAATAACCTAAGAGCTTTTAAGCTAAAACTCACTAATGAACACACAGCAAAAAGATCTAATTTATTCAAAAACGACCCAAATGAAAATTTGACTTTTTAAGAAAGCTAGCTAAGTTGACCAAAATGAACTTTAAGTTGATTACAATCACTGATTATGTTATGTTAAGGTGTAATAAGACTAACTTGAGCAAGATTAGCAACTTCCTAACACAAATCAATGATCATAGATCATGAACTTCCAACAATAATACGAAATGAGATTATATGGTATTTTGACTTTTAAGCTTATGAGAGCTAGTTTTCTTGATTGAAATGAGATAATAGGTACTAAAGTGACCGAGAACAAAGAATGGTACTGTCTTAAACACTCTTGATCCTGATAAACAAGCTAAAGCAAACACCCCTTTTTAAGCTTTGTTTTGAAGATTTTCAAAGCAAATCTCAAATCAAGTCCATGAAACTGATTCAAACCCTTATGATATCATTACATGAGACTAAATAAGCATGAACTAACAGGACTAACAACATGAAACACAAAAATTATGATTATCTGATTTAACTTTCCAAATGAGATTTTTACAAAATACAAATTTAAAAGAACAACCTACTGATTTTAATGATTAAATACACTTGACTACTACTAATGAACACTAAGAACCAGAAATTACAACTATTAATCAACCACAATAGTGAAATGCAAAAATTGAGTAAAAGGCTTACAAATGGCTATCCAAGCTGAAAAGAGATCAAGGACCAATGAACACCTATTAGCTTACCACTAAGCTTCTAACCCAACCCATCAAGATTTACCTGCTCGGTTGTGAACACCATCTCCATGTAATTTTTGATTTTTCACCTATTTAATTTGTATTTTTGGTGATTTTTGATTTTGCTTCTAAGTGAGTTTTAATGTTTCTAATAGCTTAGAAAAGCTATCTAGGAGCTTATGTGACTTACTTCAGTCCATATAAACAACAAACAACAACATTTGAAGCATCATGAGATTTTGCATAAAACATAAAATTTTGCATAAACTTGAGATATGATTAAAACTTGAACCGATAAGTGAAAAAGTTTTACAATACTGAATACTTAAACAGAATGCTTGAAAGCTTTAAGTTACACTTAAACTTGAAAAATGCTTAAAACGACATTAAGAAATTAAAAATACACTAGATGATTTACAATGCATCTCCACTCCTCTTTATAGACTTTAGTGACTTCTCTCTGACCTCTGAATCTTTCCCACCACTCCTGAGCCATTGGATTGGCTAAAACCATCATATCCGTCCATTTGTAGTTTTGGCGCCAAATATTTCTTCAGCGAGGTTTGAGCAATTAATGGATTTGGTTAAATCAATTAAAGATATTTGGGTGTTAGTGGAGGTGGAGGGACAAGATAAGGGGTTGGATAAAGTCATGGAAGCTACTGGTTTTGGTGTTTGATGTATTTGGAGAGGAGAGCTACAGTGATGAAGCTGGTTTTCTTGGCGTATTATGGGTTGTTTTGACTTGTTGACCGGGGTATTAATATAAAGAGGGGTCACAAGTTGGGTTGTGACAGGGATCAAAAGGGATTTTGAGCTAGGTCAAGGGTCAAGCCAAAGGGGGTCAAGGTTCATGTGGAGTTGGGCTTGGATATTATGTTGGGCTGGCTGGATTGGATTGGATATTGGATCCGTTTGGTTTAGTATAAGCACAAGGACCAACTTTGCAATTTATCCAAACTTCAAGGACTGAACTTGACACTTTTCCAAACTTCTCACAAGGACTAAACTTGACAAACATTGATAGAACAAGGATCCTTTTTGCATAAATTCCATTTTAAAAGGTCCAAGGACTAATTTTGCACTTTTCCAAAGTTTAGGGACCTTACTTGCCAATTGACCAAAGAATCATTCAAGGATCATTTTTTACAACTTAGAATATTTTAAGGACCTTGAATAATAAAATTCCACATTTTGAATTCGGGGACTAGATTTGACAACTTTTAAAACTTGAGGGACTAAAGCGCCAATTTTGCAAACTTGATACATTTTTCATCTGATTTTGATATTTTGCATTTAAAACACATAAAACACTGATTTGTGATGATTTGATCCTTTTGATGTGTTTAAGAGTGTTTTGGATGATTTTGCAGTTTAGATTATACAAAAATGATGAGTATTTAGACACTCATCAGTACCTGAATTCAAGATTCAACTGTATAATGTATTAGGAAGCCGTGAATATCAACTTCCGTCTTCTGGAACTCTTGGAGCAATAGTATTTCAACCTGATGCAAATAGTCAAACAGATTATGACATAATCATAGAATATAAAAACAGCTACCCTAAAAGAATCAATAAACTTCATAGTTCGTATATGAGTCTGCAATTCCCTCTTCTTTTTGTGTATGGGCAGCCCGGTTACAATACAAAGATGCCATTTAATGGTGTGAATGGAAGTACAAACAAGAAAACGATTTCTATGAATATGTACTATAAGTACCAATTGCATGAGCGCTTTGATGAATATGGTCTTCTTTTTAGAGCAGGAAGATTATTTCAACGATGCGTTGTCAATGTCTCACTCTTGAACAATCCGTCTTGATTTCATTAGATCAAAGCGAGAATAACACGAGACTGATTGTCTTTACGGCATCTGCGATGCAATAACAAGGGGATCACTTTGGGTGATATAGGTCAAAAATAATTCTTCCTTCAAGCTTCACGGGAGGACCGAGATATATGCGGCCATTATCTTGATGCACTTGCTATATATGTCTTAGGGGAATCCGCAATACTTCATCACTTTTACATGTAATGCTGGCCGGCGAGGAAATAAAGCGTCATATGAAAAGGTATCGAGCTTAATCATGCGGATAGAAGTGATGTTGTAGATCGTGTTTTTGAACAAAAGGTCGAAGATTTTTTGGCAGCTCAAAGAACAACAGATATTTGGCGGATGTCTGCGGGTATGCTGTTTACTTGCATTATGATACTAATACATTTTTATGTCATTAGGTGAAACATAATATATTGAATTATGTTTTTCTTTCCATATCTGATTACTCTACACAATAGAATTTCAAAAACGTGGACTTCCACATTGTCACACACTCTTATGGCTAGATAAGGAAGACAAAATTAGGAATCCCGAAGACGTTGACAAATTCATTTGTGCGAGAACTACGATGACGGTCGGATCAGAGGGCTATAAAATTGTTCTTGATATGATGATGCATGGTCCATGTGGAAATGCAAAACCAACAGTACATGTATGCAAGAAGGAGTGTGCACAAAGAATTACCCAAAAAGATATAATGAAAAGACTTACTTCGATGACAACGGGCACATACACTATCGAAGGAGAAGAACACCGTCTTATGTGGCAAGAGGTGAAGTGAAGTTAGACAACAATTATGTGGTTCCATATAACCGTTCACTTTGTCTCATGTTCCAAGCACATATTAATGTTGAATATTGTGGCTGGAGCATGTTGATAAAATATCTTTTCAAATATATTTCAAAAGGAACGGAAGTAAATTGCTGCAAAGATTACAAGACGCTCAATGATCCGGTACATGCACTTGGCATTGAGCAAATACATATAGACGAAATCAAGAGTTTTATTGTGGCCGGTTCATATGCCCTACGAAGCATGTTGGAGAATACTTGATTTTCCTATACATCCTGAGAGAAACCGGTGGTACAAATACTTGCGTTCACCTCAAAGATATGTCGAGAAAATGACATTTCGTGAAAAAGAACCATTGGAGTCTATTATAAATGATGATGGGAGAAAGCATTACAACGCTTACGAATGGTTTACGTATAACTCATTATTTGAAGATGGTCGTCATCTAACATATTTAGACTTTCCGATGCGAATATGTGTGGTATGAAGACAATAAAGCATGGAAACGGCGAGTTATCAAAACAAAATATGCAATTGGCAGATTAGTGTATGCGTGCACAGTTGCTGAGGCGAACTATTCTACTTTCGAATGTTGCTTGCTTATCAAAAAGGTTGTCAATCATTCGTTGACGTGCGGACCGTTAACAAAAAAACATTTCCAACATACCGGGCCGCATGCCAAGCTACGGGTTTGCTTGATGATGATAAGGAATGGGATATAGCACTACAAGAAGCGGCATTCTCGAGCATCATCACGTGCGATTCGTACCCTTTTTCACATATTCTCATGTATTGTGAAGTTGCAAACCCGATCTGACTTTGGGAAAAACATTGGTATTCTATGGGAGGCGATATTCCGACTAAGGCTTCAAAACAAGTGGTCAAAAACCTCCATGTAAGCCCGAGGAGTTAAAGACTACATCCTTCTACGAAATAGAAATGATATTGAACAACTGTTCTAGGTCAATCAAAGAATTTGGATTCTCATTGCCTCCAAAGCATATGCTAGACGATTTACAAAAGCAGACTCTTTGATGGAAGAAATTATAACAGGAACAATTGAAAGAAGAAGTTGGTATTTGGTTGTGAAACTCAATATTGAACAACGACAGATTTATGATCTTATAATTAATGCATGCAGTGAAAAGAAACAAGAATTGATTTTTGTCTATGGTCATGGGGGTACAGGTAAGACTTTTCTATGGAAAACAATTGTTAATAAGCTTCGATGGAAGGAAAAGTTGTATTGACAGTTGCTTCTTGGGGATCGCCTCTTTGCTCTTGCCATCCGGACGCACCGCACACTCAAGATTTAAAATACCGCTAGAGCTAACTGATGAGTCAATGTGCAATATTAAAAAAAATACAATCATGTCAAAGCTTCTTAAAGAAACTGAATTGATTGTATGGGATGAGCACCAATGAATGACCGGCGCTTTTGAAACACTCGATAGGACACTACTGAGATGTTCTTAGCAACCCGATAAAGTGTTTGGTGGCAAACCGGTTATTTTAGGAGGTGATTTGGAGACACTACCGTAAAAAAAGGATCAAAATCTCAAATTATAGATTCATCAATTGCGAAATCATATCGTGGCGGCATTTTAAAGTTTTCAGTCTTAAACAAAATATGAGAGTTCTGCAAACAAACATTGATGAAAGTGCAAGAAAAGAAATAGATCGATTTCGGCATGGTTACTTGATATAGGGGCCGGTAATATGGCGATGTTGACAACGAGGATTCACAAGATGCTAAATGGGTCACAATTCCACGAGAATACCGGATAAACAACGGCGAAAATGGTCTTGATCACTCATTGACTTTATTTACGACAAAGAAACCTTACAAAATCCAAGCTGCGGAAGTCCTCTGAGAAGGCTATTGTTTGTCCTAAAAATGCATTGCAGATACCATAAATGAAAAAATACTACCTTGATACAAGGAGATGCCACGGTTTACATGAGCTCGGACGAAGCAATTCCGCTTGGAAAAGATGGTCTTTGCAAACGAGATGCTATATCCACGGAATACTTAAACACTTTCGATTTCGGTCTACCACCAAACACCCTCCATTTAAAACACGGTGTTCCTATTATCTTTGCCGAAATGTAAATATGGGAGGTGGCCTCTGCAATGGTACAAGAATGATTGTGAAAAACCTCATGTCAAAACTCATCGAAGCAGAAATTATTACAGGAACAAGAATAGGCGAAAAAGTCTATATTCCAAGAATTCCATTGACCCACAGAGATCCAAATTACCCTTTTATTTTCAAACGAAAACAATTTCCAGTTAAAGTTTGCTACGCTATGACAATCAACAAGAGTCAAGGCGAGTCTTTAAGCAAAATCGGAGTATACCTTCCGAACCGATATTCATCATGGGCTATATGTTGCATTATCAAGAGCAACATCACCTTATGGGTTAAAAGTCCTTTTGCCTAATGAAAAAGAAAAATCGCACCATGTTACAAAAAACATAGTCTATAAGGAATTCTTAAATAGCATTTTACAAATAAAGGTGTACAGTTTTACCATATATATATATATATATATATATATATATATATATATATATATATATATATATACACTATGAACTTATTTGTTTTATTAGTACATAGCATTTTAACTGTTGCATATCGTTCCCCTATTAACTAATATATGTTTTAATTTCTCAAGACTACATAGGTTGCTACATGAGATCAGGAGAAAAAGAAAAGCGTGGGAATCCAAACAAAAATCAGTTGGTTAATCGAAAAGTGGAGATTCAAAACTTGAAGTAAGTACCGTTTACAATCTTTTTCATACTTGAGAATTAAAAATAATTTTACTGCAAATACCATTATATGTTAACATATTTGAATATAACAGTCAAAACTCTGTTGAATTAACACTACTGGGACGACTTGAAACATTTAAAAAGAAGAAATAGTAACACCACCGCCAAGACAACATCAGTTATAAAATCAAGTCAAAAATAGAAGCATTAGCTAAAGCTACTAGGAAAACGCTAAGAGGCCTCTCTTCACGGAAGAAGCATCGAGAAAAAAAAAAAAATCCTTAAAATGCAACATGCATTTGAAACCGATGGTTTTCCACAGAAGCTGGATGTTCAAGCTGCATTTTGAAAATGCATGTCTATGTAAATACAAATAAAATCTACTACGCCTTAGACACAACAACTTTTGTAAAAAACTATAAGTAGTGCTACTACTTATGGTCACTTTCTATAAGTATGCATCAAATGTGTAGACCTATATTTTGTTAAAAATACACTTTCGTGCCTTGATCGCGAGTTCTACACAATACTTGGTTCAAAAAATAAATTGCATATTCTATCTTTACACTATACATTCACCATGTATTCCCAATACTAATATTAAGAAATCCTAAATCAACTTATTGCAAAACATAATTTCAGTATTCTATTTTTACACTATACATTAACATCATATGCCCAATACTAATATTAACAAATCCTAAACCAATTTAAACAACATAATGTCCAATAAAGTTTTATACCATACAATGAACACCACAATCTTAAGCATATAACAGTTAAAAAATTAATAGAACTATAACTACCTTTTGAAACATATGTTCTAAAATAACTTTTAGTAGCAATAAAACATGATGATAAGAAATGTTTTTTCGCTAAAAAAAAATTAAAAAGACAATGAAAGACTTTTTTTTTTTATATAAAGGGGTCATTTGCTTTTTAAAACAATAATAATGATAAACAACACATAACACATTTATGTGGTGCCTATACCAAGCAAGTCCACGTTCTATATCATGTAACAGATGACCCATTTTTGAATTTATAAAAGGACAGCTAAGATATCAATATGATGAACTATTTTTTTTTTATTAAAAGACAAATTTCTGCAATGATTCGGCTACATTCAAGCATAGGAAAGTTCTCTCGCTAGCATCATCAAGAAAACTCAATAATTATTTGGAGGAAACTGGCAGCATGGGAGGTCTACCTTCAATAATATTCTGCAATTAAGCATAACAATGTATACCTTATTACCTTAAAGGTCATACGAAAGCTCTTCTCATGATGATGCGCAAACCACACACCCATCTCAATGCGTTAGTGGTAGTACGGGCGAGTCACAGGCCAAAAGCTCCGAAAAGAACATAGGTGGCTGATCTAACGATTTGGAAGAAAAAACCTTCGCCGGAAAATTTTCCGGCGTGACAGTGACCGGATATGGCCTTCCGGCGAAGTGAGAGAGAGTGTGTGTGTTGGTGTTTTTAGTGAGAGTAGGAGAAATACTATAAATAAGAATTTGGTTTTATAAAAATTTAACGGATGAAATTTGTAGAATAAAAAGTCAAAGCTTATTATTAAAAATAGAAATGAGGGACTAGAAGGGACAAGTAGCAAAAGCGTTTAGTAAGGACTCGAAACTCATTCGACATACCAAACGGACTCGAAAAATTATGCAATTTGCACTTTGTTTTTTTCTTAATAATACCAAAAAAATTAAAGGCGCTAAGCAACAACAACGATAAACACCAAAAAAAATTACATTATCGATAAGGCAATCCGGATGAGTCATCTTAACCCATTACCAAGTACTTAATACAAAAAGATTATGACAAAGACTCCGTACATAAAATAATAGAGGCTAACGCACTCCGCGACAGCGGGTTATCCCTTCGTTTGACTAAAGAAACAAAGCGGTTTCACGTTTTCTACAACAAAAATGTCATCAAAATATTTCCAAATAATAATAAGCTTTGTATTATTGTATCTTCCATGACACAAGCCTCAACAAAACAATATTAAAGTGTTTTCAAATAGCTGGTTTATCTATTATTTTTTTAATAGTTTCGATAGCAATTGGATCTGTCTTAAGATTGTAGCATATATTACGTGTATTGCTATTAGAGACAAACAAATCATAATAAAAAAAACGTAAAAGTGTAGAGAAACGATACCGTAAACCTTTCAATTGTTGAGACACAAAAACACAAGTAAGGAAAATGTTGAGGCCTGTGATGCTCACAGTTTCCTTAAGACAGATTCGTCCTCTCTACGGTGCTTGAGAATCATGAACGTCTATCTCCCAGGATACAACAACAACGGATAACCCCGTTAGCACAAACGAGTTATCAAGGCGAACCAAAACCGTGCCTTCCCTCTATTACGAACCGGACACACAAGGTCGGATGAATGTTAAACAAATGGAGAGGAATGAGTTGTGTTTCTTGGTGTGTAAAGACAAATGAGAAAAGCTCTCATTTATAGGAGGGAAGAATAAGAAAAACGGTCACATTATTAATCACACTAATGGCTCATGAATTCAAATAAAACCATAAATTAATTTTATCCTTAATTCCCATTAATATGTTTGATGACACCATCAATTGTCATTCAACACTTTGACCATATTTTCCAACAATATATGCCGTTAAAACCATTTGAATATTTCAACATAACACGGATCTAATGGCACAAAGTATGTACCACAAAATAGAATTTAGTTTATTGTGACAGATTATTAAGTGCCACTATATCTTTATGGTCTGCAACAACACAACAAAAAAGTGTCACTAATACCCTTTAGTGGCAACATCGTTAGTGACATTTTTTTTTTCTGCCACCAAATGTCTAACATGCTTACAGTGACACTTATTTAGCCTTTTGTGGCACTTTTTGTTTGTCACTAAATGGCTCTTTTTTTGTAGTGCTAGGTGGTTGAAAAACTTGCTCGAAGAAAGGAAGTTTCCTTTGACCCGAGCAGCGCGTTGTAAGCGTATCAGTGTCAAAGTGGGATAAGTGCCACAATGGGTGTCAAAGTGGGATAAGTGCCACAGTAGGTGTCAAAGTGGGATAAGTGTCATAGTAGGTGTCAAAGTGGGATATGTGCCATAGTAGGTGTCAAAGAGGGATAAGTGCTATAGTAGGTGTCAAAGAGGGTTTCGTGGATTGTGGCTACTTTGGATGTCCGGTTGTTCTTGATCAATCTTGGCAAGCCGGCACCACGAGTGGTACTCGCAGCCATGAAGGGGTTCTTGAATCGGTTTGTCGCGTGCTTTAGGTGTGTATAAAATTTGGATTGTTTATCTTGAGGTTGTGATGAGTTTGAACGAGTTAGGTTAGAGGTTAGATTGCCCTATCTTGGCGGGGCAACTGTTATGGTTCCGCCATGGCGGGTGTATCCACTTTCTCATAATTGCTTCCCTATCTGAGCCTATACTTGAAAACCTAATATCATGAATGTAATTCATAATATATTCAGGCTGTGATGAGTTTCAACGGGTCAGGTTAACGGTAAGATTACCCGTATCTTGGCAGGGCATCCTGTTAAGGTTGCAGCCATGGCAGGTGCATCCGTAGTTTCCTAATTGCTACCCTATCTGAGCCTATACTAGATAACCTGATATTATGGATGTACATATGTATGATTCTACGGTTTTGCAAGTGTATGAATAGCGCAAGCTGTTGTAACCTTATTACATCCTCTCACCCAACATATGTCTGTATCTGTACGATGGTTACGGGTTAATTTCATGATTCTTAGGGTTACTTTAATTGGTTTACGATTTTTGTGGTTTTGTGGAGTGTGCGCATTATGGATGTGCAACTGTTATTGATGAGCGAGGTTGTTTTGCCGTGACACTAATATTGCATGTAAGTGATTTTTGTAACCTTTCAATTTTAACATTAGTTATAGGCTTCAATAAATCTAAAGTGTTATTCTCTTTTGTAACAAGTAGTTTGTGTTGCTCATTATATATTACTAGCGGTACCAGCGATCTTGTGGCGGTACCACGTATTAATTACGATAATGTGATGTTATGCGGCGATTTTTTTTAACAATTAATTTAGAAATAATAATAACGGAGATCTTGTTTAGTTTCCTTTAGTTTTAGTCTAGGTAGATCTTTGTTATTCTTGTGAGTTGAGTGTGACGGTGGGTAGCCTAACAAAAAAAAAAAAAAAAATCTTACAAAGTTAAAAATGTCTTTTCAATAATGTAACGATTCACTTTTTTGTTTTTTAGTCGAGTGAGTTATCGGTCGAGGGGATGAACCGTTCGTCAATTTTGGAGCCGGCCGACCCAGTTCGACCATGCTGCAAAGGCGCCGACTCAGTCGGCGCAATGGCGACCGAATCGGTCGACCGACCACTGCGGGCAGCTTAATGACTTTATTTTTAAGTGCTTGGCTTAGTGGCTTGATTAGATTGTACATTGAGGTTAAATGGTTGTATATTTTGGTGAAAGGGTAAATTAAATAGTGTATTAATTGTATATGTTGAATAGTGTTTTTTTAGTTTTATTTATGCTTCAAATAGTTGTAACTTATGCTTTTTTACTTGTATTTGCTTAAAAGTTCTATATTAGGAAATCTTAAAAAATTAATAGGAGGGAAGGTACAAGATGCATTATAAGTAGTATATAGATATCTATATACTAAAAGGCAGGAACAAGTTTCTAGCATTAATTACTATCTTTAGCAATTTGACAAAAATAATCCCTAAGGTTTAATTGTCCTTGCAAACTAAGTCCTTTGTAGCATTAATTAGTATGTATACCCATTTAACAAAAATAGTCCCTAAGGTTTAATTGTCTTTGCAAACTAGGTCCTTCAAGGACTAACGATGTAACATAATTAAACTTTAAAGGACCGCTACATAAAAATATAACGAGGTCACAACACTTCCGCAGCAACGCGGCGGATCACCCTCATTATATACTAAAAAGGAACAAGTTTCTAGCATTAATTACTATCTATAGCAATTTGACAAAAATAGTCCCTAATGTTTAAGTATCCTTGCAAACTAAGACCTCAGTACATTAATTAGTATGTATAGTCATTTAACGAAAATAGTCCCTAAGGTTTAATTGTCTTTGTAAACTAGGTCCTTCAAGGACTAACGATGTACCATAATTAAACTTTAAAAGACCGCTACATAAAAATATAACGGGGTCACAACACTTAGGCTGCTTGCAACAGCGGGATCACCACTCGTTAATTGTCTATTTGGAAATGTGGTTATTGTTAATGGTATGGAAACTGTTAGCGGTCTATGTGCTTACCAGGCATTGAATGAATTTCTAGAAAGAATATCGTTTGAGGTAACTTTTCTTTGGCTTTAGCAACTATTTTGAATTAAACTTTGGCTAACCTTCTGAGTTATTTTAAAGGAAGAGCATCATTTATAAGTTTTTAAAATGCTTATATAACATAATTTGTAATTTGTGGAAAAAAAAAATTAAATTTCAAAGTTTGATGTGTATTTTTTTGGAAGAATTGTTTTGTTCTTGGTTTGTAATTAAAAGTTAAGCACATAACTTATGCTTCGTTTTAGTTTTATCAATTTTGATGTACATGACTTGAAGGATTATCTGTGGAGAAAAATAAGGATTGTCATTATGCCGTTCTAAAAAAAAAAAAAGATTGTCGTTCTACTTTAATATATATTAGATATCCTTTTTGGGGGTTGTTTGGGTGGCTTGTTTTAAAATTTTGAGTTTTGTTACTCATTTCACAGTTACTAATGTTTTTGAAATAGTGTTGTCATATAATGAAATGTCTGCGAGACTCTGTTTGGACATTAGTATGTTGAATGGAACATGGTAATTGGATACGTTGTTGTTAAAATATTTGGTAAATTAAAGAACATGGAGCGGTAAAATCAAATAGCTTAATAAGTGACACTTTGAATGCATGCACCGATTAGCTAAGCAGAGATGATGTTGCTTATACCATCGGACACACTTATTTTCATCTTGAGATTGGCCATGTCATAGTAGGGCGACCTATTGAACGATTTTTAGGCAACTTCTGTTAAATTTTCTTGAATTAGTTCTTATATTCACTACAAGAAAAAGGCTTTTTAACGGCGTTTTTGGCGGCAGCGTATGTTGAAGTCGCAATTCAGCGACATGTTAGTGACACTTTAGCGACTCCAACTTTGTCAATGTCGCACACGATGTCGCAAAGTAAGTCGCAATTTGTTTTCAAAAAATTTTGTCACAAATTAAGTTGCTATTTATGCGACATTTAAGACAATATACATAAGCGAAGTCGCAACTTTGGCGCGTCAAATAGACATGGCTAAGCGAGTCGCTAACTTGGAACACTGCAAAAACAAGTCATTATTATTGTGTCGGGAATACTATCGAGAAGATGAGAGAAGGAAGAAATGAGGTGGTTCGGCCATGTTAGGAGGAGGCCACAATCATCCCTGTAAAAGAAGAGTCGGCGCTAGTAGTTGATGGTGTGAGAAGGAGGGGTAGACCCAATCTCAGGTGGGAGGATAAACTTAAGCTCGACATGAAGAAGCTGCTCTTGTCGAGAGGACATGACCTCGAGATAGGAATGCGTGGAGATAGAATTAGGATTCTTGGGTAGTTGAGGTGCAAGGCTTTTAGAGCGTCTTCATTGCCTTGCTTTGGTGCCTTGTTTTGCCTTTGCCTTAGCTTAGGCCCCTTTGCGTGTTTTTGCCTTGCTCTTTGTTGCCCTCTTAGGTTGCCTTTTTGTCCTTGCTTTAGGTCCCGTGGGTTGTTTGCCTTCCTTTGCTTTTCTCCCTTAGGTTTACCTTTGTTTTGTTTTCTGGTTTGTTTTGTGTTTGTTTTTGTGCGTGTTTGGTGCGCTTTTTGCTTTTGCTTGCTGCCCTTTTGCCCCTCTCGCTCTCTGTTCTCTTATTTCTCACCCGCACCGCGTGCACAAGCGGAGGTCTCATTGGAAGCAGTTTCCTTACTTTCGGGTTTATCCTCGGGGTAAGGGTAGGAGCTGTCTACATTCTACCTCCCCCATACCCTGCCTCAGCGAGATTGGGTTTGTTGTTGTTGTACATATGTTCTATATTTCCTCCACAACATGTATAGAGACAAGAAATTTAAGACCATTATTTTGCTTTCACAAATATATATATGTAAAGATAAGATAATACTCATAATAAGTTCATGCTAGTCATATATTGCTTGCTTATAGTTAAAAAAAAAATAAAAAAAAAATACTAATAAAAATTTGGCATCATATATTATATGCTAAAAATGAAGATTGACAACACTTCAGGGGTGATATATGTAACTTCTTCTTTAATTGGGCGTTTATCCTCTTTTTTGAGAACACCACCACAATAACACAAACCATCACTGCAACACATATCAATTCATTCATCACCGCGACTCCACCGAGACTCCACTGAGACACCACCGCAACACCACCGCAGCTCCATCGAAACACCAACAAACATTACATTTATTCACGGCTTTAATCGCTTATCAGGTCAAATTTGTTTTAATCATCTTTAAAAACCTCAATCTCATGCTTGATTCATGAGTTTAATTGATAGATTTGCTATGATTTTATTTGTGGGTGTTCGATTAGCTCATTCAACGAGTCACCGATGTAACGATTTTGATTTGAATCAATCAGTTAGTATGAATTTAATTACAAGCTAGGGTTACGGTTTTGTAACTAAATTTTGATGTGAATTACTATAGGTCCGTGTTTCGATTGCTATCCGAGCGGTACTGGTCGAAGCTGTGATTACGATCAATGTGCTACAGAGCTAGTGTTGATGTTACCGTTGCTTCTGGTATGATTGATTGTGCTGATAATGTTTTTGATCTTATTTCCTTGCCGGTTTGATTTAGTTTTGACAGTTACTTTTCATATGCATAATCTATATCTATACTAATATATAAAGCATTTAAGTTGTGGGCTCCACAAAAAATTAAGATAAGGAGCTCCAATCATTGAGTGACATGTGTCACTTCTCTAAAAATAACAAAAACGGATGAGCTTTAACAAACTAAAATAAAGAGCTCCAATAATGTGGTGACACATGTCACTTCTTAACTAATTAATCACCTTTATTTTTAAATTTAAATATCTTTTAATTCGTTTAATTTTTTTATGATCTAATTTCACCATATTTTTAAAAAATTTATAATTCAACATCCATTTTGATATATTTTTATGAGTTTTTAGTTTTTACATTTTTAGTAGGTTTATTTTATTTTAATTCAAATTTTTATAACTTTAACCTTTATTTCAATCAATACAAACTTTATTTATCAAAATTATTTACTTTTGAGAAAGTGTTTGACGGGAAAGAGATTGTGAAGGTCTTTTTATATGCGGGAATAATGATGTCACGGGAAAGATACGGAAAACCCAAACAAACACATACAACTAACACATATACATTTGAAATGTTGTGAAATGAATTCACTAAGCGGTTAGGGAATTGCGAGGAGAGTTAGGTTAACAATTCATTTACTATATTTATTATATAACTATATTTATCGCCGCCGCTATGCGCGGGTATCCAACTAGTTTGATATTAAGCAAATATGATTGGTATGTTTTTGCACTGACTTGTTGTACAGATTCAGTTATTTAGCGCTTGTTAATATATTAATGATTGATAGTTTTTCGGACATTGTTTGTTGCAAATAGTTGACTAAATGTAAAAATAAAAAGAGTAGTTGACTAACGACATGTTATGGATGAGCATGTGTAGGTTTATTCATTATGATTATCGTTTCATTGCAGATGAGTGTGCTATAGGTATGTTTATTCATCTACATCATTTGTATGTAGTCTCATGCTAAGTTTTATTGGTACTTGTTAGTTTACCATGATCTAGTAATGGAAGAAGTTAAAGGATATAGTATAATAATGTATGTTGCACCTTGGCAAACAACCATTTCTCGTGCTAATGCTTTTGTAATTCTTTGTTGTTGCTATTGCAATGTGTTTGATGTGTCAGGATCTGCTGCACCTTAGTGTACCGAGTACGTGGTCCGTTCCAGTGTGAGACCAGGGAAAATAATTTGTTGGAGGCAGTCAAGTGATTCACCGCCATTAACGGTCCGTCACTTCCATCTTCAATAGAGCACTAATCAATATGCTATTCATCTGAATGATCGATTTGAATGGATATATGCATTAATTAAATGCTTTGTAGCAATTTTGGTTATGCCAATCCATAGTTTTACGTGTATCGAATTTGTAACTGGATGATGTTAAAATTAGTATCATGTGGGCAACAGGCTTGAAAGTAGTTAATACTTCTGCATGATACCTGCATTTAGGATGGCGATATGATTCTTAAAACTTGCATACTCCTTACATTCATGCAACGTTTAGAAAAGAAGTATCTGCCTTATGATCAAATTTCTAAAATACCCATAACTAATACACGGTTGTAAAATTTTGTGTGCGTTATCACCTAATTGCTTCATTGCAATCGTTAATGGACAGATAGCCAAGTTTAATGCAATTTTTTTTAATCAACCCACTATATAATTCAACCCATATTCTTTGATGTAGAGATAATATAATAGAGAATGGTTAAGTGAAACTGATTGTTTTCTTGATAGTCATTCTATTTAGTTGATTATACGCTGATGACAGTACTGATTTGTCTTGTTGAATGTGCAGCATGCAACTCCTACCAGTAGCATAGAGGTGAGGTTGAACAATGTCCAAAATCTTATTAGTTGTTTGCCAAATCACTTTAATGTGAAGCGATTTTCAGTTCCATTATTAGTTAAAATTTGTTTCAAGATTTTAATCGCATCTTTACTCAACTATGCAACTTCTGTTTTGTAATCCATTTCAATTTGCTCTTAATTATAGGAAGCATTTTCAACCCATGTACGAGCAAGTGGGTCAATTTGGGTTAAAGTCTCTATAAAGGGTCGAATGGTTGACTGATCTTGCTGGAATGAAAACAGATTGAACGGGTCAGACGTGTTCATTTCTTTTTCTTTCTATTGGTGATATGAAAAGCATTAGAACTTTCTCTTGAGATTATATAGGTTCGTGCATAAAGTCTCTCTAAAGGGTCGAATGGTTGACTGATCTTGCTGGAATGAAAACAGATTGAACGGGTCAGACGTGTTCATTTCTTTTTCTTTCTATTGGTGATATGAAAAGCATTAGAACTTTCTGCGAGATTATATAGGTTCGTGCATATATTGAGTATTGCAGTAAATGAAGAAACACCATTACTATTACTCTATTACTTTAGTTAACTTTCGACCGGTTTGGATATTTATTTTCAGGGACGTCAAAGATACTTAATTGAGCAAGAAATTGTGGGATATTTTACCTCGTCTGCCGATTTTCTGTGTAGAGAAACATTTGTAACTTTGATAAATTAATCTTATATGTTTGTTCTTTAAATAAGTTGAGGTTCATTTGTAATACTTGCAATGTTGTAAATATAATTACTGTTGATTATTTCTATCGCATGTTCTAATTATATTTGTTTTATATTAAATTTTTAAATGTCATAGTAGAGTGCTCTTGAGACTTGAGAACAACCTAAATGGCGATGTGAATGAAACTGTGATTTCTATAGAAAAATAGCGACATGACAGGTGACAATAATAGTGACGCTTCTTAATTTAGCGATACATGTAGCGACTCAACTAGCGGCATCTTTATGAAACAGCGACATCAGTAGCGACTAGAAATAGTGATGTCGCAGACGTGTTATGAAGTCGTTATACATGTCGCTACTTTTAGCAACATATTTAACAAGTCGCAAAAATCTGGACTCGTTTACAGCGACACATAGTCTGAAGTCGCTAAGTATGTCACTAGCATAAAATACGTCGCTAAACACGTCGCTACGGGTGACACTAAAATGACTTTTTCTTGTAGTGATTATTTAGGACAATTTGAACCTCAAGTGTACAACAAGTGCGAATTTTCGACAAACTATGTTTTTCAAAACGTACGTCCCGCCGCGTTTCATACTAGTTCTAGTTGACCCATTCAACCTGAGGAGGGATGACTCTTATGGTCAAGTCTCAATTATGGTCTATGCATGCTGACAAATAACTATCCACCAAAGTCCAAACACTTAAGTTGCCTTCTTACTTCTTAGTATCTCTAACCATAACCATTTGACATATATCACGAGCTTACTTTGATTTCTATGCACAATGATGACTATGGAATGGAAAGACTCCACTTTCAAAATGTATAATGCTTAGCAAAATACTTCCATGTGAATGAGTGTGGTTCAGATGTGTTGTAAAAAAAAAAAAAAAAAAAAAAAAAAAACACCACTACTCTAAATAAGCTTTAAAAATATGGGTTTAAGCTATTAAATAGCCACGTACTTTCTCAAATGTTTTGATATGGTACCTGTATTTTTTTTTCTGTGTCGATATGGTCACAAACTTCATACGTGGCAAGCCAAGTAAATAGATCGAACCTTACGTGGAATTTTTGTTGTTTTTCTTTTTTTTCAACCTGGTTAGGTAGTGTATTTTTTTTTCTGTGTCGATATGGTCACAAACTTCATACGTGGCAAGCCAAGTAAATAGATCGAACCTTACGTGGAATTTTTGTTGTTTTTCTTTTTTTTAACCCTTTACACATGGTTGCCAAGTCACTTGGGTTTGTGTGACGTGACTTGCCAAGTCAATTGAGCTGCCTGCGTGAAAAAAATTAAAATTTTAATTTGGAAAAAAAAAATTAATTTTTTTTTAAAAAAAAATTTACGTTTAAAAAAATCAGAAAAAAACATTTACGTTTTTCAAATAATAGTTTAATGATTAATCCCTCCGTTAATAATAGTTTTCACCCGTTTTTGTCGTTTTATCCGTTTTCGTTCGTTTTTATCCGTTTCCCCTGTTTTTTCGTTTTTGTCCGTTTTCATTCGTTTTTTATATTTTTTGTCCGTTTTTCTTACGTTTTATCCGTTTTTCTTATGTTTTGTCCGTTTTTCTTACGTTTTTATCGGTTTTCATCCGTTTTTCTTACATTTTTCTTAGATTTTTGTTCGTTTTTCTTACGTTTTGCACTTTTGTTTTTTAGTACGTTTTTATCGGTTTTCATCTGCTTTTTCTTTTTTAGATTTTCTTACATTTTTCTTAGATTTTTGTCCGTTATTCTTACGTTTTGTCCATTTTTAAATGCGTTTTTATCGGTTTTCATATGTTTTTTCTTTTTTTTTTTATTTTCTTACATTTTGTCCGTTTTTCTTTCGTTTTTTGTACTATTTCAACATATTGAAAATTTTTTCCAAAAAGAAAAAAAAAATAGGAAATTTTTTTTTCATTTTCAAAAATAATATTTCCAAACGTGTAATTTTTTCATTTTTTTTATAAAAAAGCGTAAATTTTTTTAAAAATTTTAAAATTTTTTCGGATTTAAAAAACGTAAAGGTTTTTTTTTTTAACGTAAATTTTAAATTTTTTTTTTTTTTTTTTTTTTTAAATTAAAATTTTAATTTTTTTTTTTTTTTCCACGTTTAAGGGGGCACGCGTTGGCAAGCCAATTGACTTGGCAAGCCACGTCACACAAACAAGTATTGGCTGGGCAAGCAACGTAGATTGGAGAAATGCAGTACCATATCGACACAGAAAAAAAAGTACACTACCTAACCAGGTTGAAAAAAATGTACAGGTAACATATCGGAACATTTGAGAAAGTACGTGGCTATTTAATAGCTTAAACCCTAAAAATATTTCATATTCATAAGAGGCCAAAGAATGACCCAAACAAAATATATGCTCAATTAGGTAGATGTGAACATGTACATTTAATATATGAGTCTTGATTGACATGACTAACTCATAGGACTAATTTTATGTCTAACAAAGAGATTGAGACACTTAGCTGGATCAATGGTAGATATGAAAAATAAGATTTAGTGCAATTCATGTGTCACACAATGAGTTGTTTAGTCATATTTTTAGGCATATGACTTATGCATGAGAATCATTTTCCTTAATATATTTGTGTTTCAGCTCATGAAATCAAGTATTTTATGGGTTTATGTACCTGTAGAGACACAAATTTATAACATTTGATTCTATGGGGCATCTAATGATGTCATGATTACTTCATTGACTGGTATAGATGGCGAAGAGATTGGTTCAAGCTCGGAAAAAAGGCAGGTTGTTTAGGTGAAGGCAAAATACCCTTGTTACCTAGCAAAAGAACCACATATGACATCATTGGCCTATCTTCGGCATGGTTTTGCACACATAGTTGACCAATAAGTATTGACCGGAGTGCTTCAGACTTGAAGCACGAGTTGTGTAAGGGTGCAATGCCTATAGTATACCATAATAAGTAAGTTATATGTACATTACAAAATGAATTGTAGAGCATACAAAAGCTTACATGTTTAAGAAGGCTACCACTGTGCTCGTGAGGAGAGAATCCTCGATTCTTCATTCCACTAGTTATTTCTAGCATTAAAACAGTAAAACACCAAAGCTATGTACATCTGACTTTACAGAGAAAAGCCCATGCACCACATACTCACGCTAGGTGAGATGTAACCACTGCATCAGGGTTTAAATAACAATTGAGACAAAAAATAACTTCTTAAATCCTAAATAGAAATCAGGTTTATTGATTTTTACTATGGTTCCTGCAGCACTCTGTTATATCTATGGTCTCATATCCTTTGAGCCGTCTGGCAAGACCAAAATTTGCTATCTTTGGGTATATCCTAGTCTAACAAAACATTGCTGGCTCTCAGGTCTCTATGTATAATACGGAGGCAGGAATTTGATGCAAATAAAGAAGCCCCCGCGCAATCCCTTGGATTTTTCTGAAGCGGTTACTCCAACCAAGAAATAAATTCCTGGTTTTATCTCAAGGAAGTAACTAGACAAATTAGTAAATAAATTAGTTCGATCAGAAATTTAATTCATTTCATACCAAATAAAATTGTGTCTAGGCTTCTGTTGGGCATGTGAGCGTTATTCAACATGATTTCATCTCCTTGATCACAAGTTTGACTAAGGACGGTGATAGCAAATCTTTGGAGCAAAGGTGTATCGATCCCATAAGAACGCCACCATATATATGGTGCAAATTTTGTTCTAGTCCTTTTAGCGGAATCAGTTCCAAATTGACCCCTAGAATCAATGTACATATTCAACTCTTCCCTCACTATATCATTTTCTTCTGGATCGGGAACAAGACGGTCAATGGCAACATAAAGACTTGTCGTAATCTCATTATTGGTATCAAGCTTTGAATTTTCTCTATGAAAAACCGCAGGGTTAAGGAAACATCCGACTGCACATTAATAATAACAGAAACTTTCAAACACTAAACTTTCAAAAACTAAAGTTTCAAACAGAAAGTTTCTAATCAGAAAGTTTCAAGTTTCTAATCAGAAAGTTTCAACTAGAAAGATGAATAACAGAAAGTTTCAAATCAATAATTAATAAAAGAAAGTTTTATACCCGCATGTAAAGGATGATGGAGTTGGTCGGTCCACCTTGTCGGATCCGATATTTTGGGCCGATATTTTGAACCGATATTTTTTCTAGGGGCGAGATACGAGATATCGGCGATATATCGCCGAGATTAACTACATAGCTAATGATTTGGTTTAGCAACTATCCTTATTGTTTCAAAATAGCTGAAAATTATCCTTAGTATACGTAATTTTTGTTACCTAATTGAATTCAGGTCAATATGGGTAATTTTTGTTTCCGAATAGAATTGGCTGGGTTGGGTTGAACCAAAACACATTTTGACCAAAAAATATAAAATTTTAAATTAAGAAGATTGTTACAAACATTAACACTTTCAAACAGTTTAACAAATTTAATTCCTTTTTTTTTCAAGCTTTGCTACAACCCGTTGACCCAGTTAGACAATTTACATAACCAAAATCTACCCATTCATAAGCAAATGACCTGGATACAACCTTTAATTCTTATGCTTTTAAAAGGAACTTCTGGTTTCTGTATACAAGTTGTTCACAAACTCACTTTTGGACATGATATAGGCATGTATAACTGATTTACCTTATAAACTGGACCAAAACCACCTTTTCCCATGCTTATTGCTGTGTGAGAAGTGATTGGTATATCACTATACATCTAGCTATTTTAGCCACACTAGATGATGGTATGTCTACATCTATATATTCTGGCTCCCACCTGGAAAATCTTCACCAAGGGCCTGCATCAGCTTACCTACAAAGTGGTATATCAAGAGGCAAGTACATGCTTGCTCTTCATTTATCTGCAGTGGCTATAAGAAGAGTGATTCCATTACATGGTCTCCTAGAACATTTCTTCTTATAAGCATACACTGTTAAAGTCATACCAATCCAACACTACAGAAGTTAAGATTCCCAGCAGGATTACCTTTTTCTTCCTCGAACCTGATTTCACGACTGAAAGACAGTAAAATTTCAGATCTTTTACATTAACAAGGACATATATTTATGTCAACTGATTTAGAACTAATACCACATACATATAATGAATGTATTAGAGGATAAATAGGCCCAAGCCCGGTATGTGGGTTTAGGGTATCTAGGGTTTCACCAAAATGCGAGGCCAGACGAAATAGATCTAAGTTCAGCATTTCCTCTTCACCAAAAATGCAGGCTGTTTAGGTGGAGGCAAAGCTTTCTCATTACCTAACATGAGAACCACTGACGAGATAGTTGGCCTATCTTCTGCATGATGTTGCACACATAACAAACCAATATGTATTGATCGTAATACTTGGGACTCAACACATGATGGTTTTAAAGAAGCGCTCACTAGCTCAAGCGACCTGCCTTCTTTGTACAATCTCCATGCCTAAGATATGTCAATAACATGAATAATATGCTAATAGTAAGAAAATATATGCTAATTGTATAAAAGATCCCAAACACACCAATTCTTACATGTCCAACAAGGGTATCGCTGTGTTCTTCTCGCGAATATCCTCTGTTTTTCTTCCGGTCGCTATTTCCAACACCAAGACACCAAAGCTATACACATCCGATTTTACCGAATAAAACCCATGCAACGCATACTCCGGAGGTATATAGCCACTATAAAGAATGGAATTTTGATATGACCACTTTAAAATAACATAAATAATATCAAATGCGAATCAAGATTCTTACTAGGTTCCAGCCACTCTGCTAGTATTAGCTTCTGTCTCGTATCCATTAAACATTCTAGCAAGGCCAAAGTCTGATATCTTCGGGTTCATGTCCTTATCCAACAAAATGTTGCTAGCTTTCATATCTCTATGGATGATCCTTAGACGTGAATCTTGATGTAAATAAAGAAGTCCTCTAGCAATTCCATGGATGATACAATAACGACGAGGCCAATGATCAAGCATTGAGCTTCCATAATTAATTATTATCTGCTAATAAGTTAATTACTTTGAATATGATACGACCCGTTGAGGTTGTATCGAGATAGGGCACCACTTCAAGCGGGCGCGAGCTCCTTAAGAATATTTAGTGAAGAAGAGAATTATTTGTTTGACATAACTATGATTTCATTCATTATAATGGCTCGATATTTATAACCTTACAATGATAACATTTAACCTAAAAATGACAATGACAATGGGCTTAGCCCACGACAAACACGACCTAACAATTAAGATAAATAAAGATAACTTAGCCCACGACATAATACTTATGCCATACGGGACTAGACACGACCTAAGAGGTCGTAACATTCCCCTCTCCTTCAAAGTCACCTTGTCCTCAAGGTGTTGCTTTTAACGATCGTGATTCCTGGATCCCATGTTCTTTGTTGACTCCCTTTTGCTAAAACCAAGTACAGGTAGTAGTCCTTAGACTCCCATATCATGTTGTTTAACATCTTGATGCATGCTCCACTCTCCGCCATCTGCCACAAGTAGAAAGGAGCACAACCAATAGGGTCGAGTCCCATCACCGCCATTCTCCTCACATTAGCAATGTACAAATTCTTTATCTCTTGTCTTATAGAGTAGGCTAAAAGTCATTTAAATTCCCATGAAATATACTTAGATTGCCTGGCGGACACATTCAGAAGATAGTAATGTATGTAGTCATTACTCCCAATTGAGATACATATTATTGTGTTTGAGATGTAACCCGCTACTTCTTCCTCACCCCTTCTTACAATGAACTGGTGGAAAGTGTCTGGAATGATCTGTTGAATTTGCTGGGTAAAAGTTATATGCTGACCCAATTCTGACCCACTTGAGAAGATGATCCCGACACCAGCAGATGCATAATTAACACCATGCAACATATCTTCAACGGACCCTCTATGACCTAGATAGCTTGGAATTAGGGAAAGTCCAAGACGGGGTGCAAGATAATCAACAGGCACTCTTCCATTAGAAAACCTTCCAGTAGGTTTATGCCTATCGAAATCACGTCTATACGGAGCACGATCCGCCTTCGAAAATGTTCCTAAAAAATTATTTATTCCACTGTCAACAATTGAATCACCGAGTTGAGAACCATGCGGCAAGAATGCAGGTACCAGATTATTTGGCGGCAATGAAGGTGCATGATGAGTGGGTGGTGGTAATAATGGCGGTTTCGCTGGATCGTGTCGAGTAGCAGAGAAACGTGGGGCCGAGTGTTTACGGCGAGCACACATGTAGCGATGTCATTTGTTTTTATTTTTGAGGTCGACCATTGGTCTTCCAAGCGAGCCTCGATGGCGTGCCAAGGAAAAGCGTCGCCTAGTGTGGTAGGTCTTGACACTAGGAGTTCCAGTTGTAGCGCCCGGTTTAAGGCGGAGATATAAAAGAAATCAATAAGTGGTCTGAGATAACCGTGACCCGATTCATAAGCTTCTCAAACTCGCTTTGATATTGTGCCACTGACCCCATTTGCAACAACTTAGAAAGTGTGCCTTGCGGGTCCTCGTACTCACATGGTCCAAAACGATTACGAACACTCTCCAAAAAGCCATCCCAAGTTGTGATTAAATTGTGACGTATCATCCAATTAAACCACTTTGTCGCGTCTCCTTCGAGATTAAATCCCACCACACATAGTCATTTGCTCGACCCGGTGTATTGAGAAGAGTAAAGTCTTGAGTGATTGAGAAGATCCAACTATCGAGGTCGACCGAAAACTTCGCCAGCCGTCCGCGCATGAAACTTGATAGTGTGAGGCAAAGGCGTCACCACCGTAGGTATACCAGCGTCCACAAAAACCAGAAACCCGAGAGAAAAATAAGGAATTTAATCACGTCGGTTATGGTTCAAAGATACAACCAACACTAAAGTACCTTGAACGATTGTGGAAATCAATAACTAAAACTATCGCACCAGATCCAATGAAAAAAAAATAGATCGAGTAAAAGAGACCCTAACTGGATAAACCCAATATGTAGATTTTCACATGCAGTAGATGACAAAAGAGCATGCAATATATACGAACAAATATTGATGTCAAAACCTGAATGAATTAGAAGCTGCAGTTGATTTAAAAACCGAATGAACAATACTTCAATTTTTTTTTTTTTTTTTTAAACCCTAGAATTGTTCGGCTCTCAATGAAAGCACCAGTTGATACGACCCGTTGAGGTTGTATCGAGATAGGGCACCACTTCAAGCGGGCGCGAGCTCCTTAAGAATATTTAGTGAAGAAGAGAATTATTTGTTTGACATAACTATGATTTCATTCATTATAATGGCTCGATATTTATAACCTTACAATGATAACATTTAACCTAACAATGACAATGACAATGGGCTTAGCCCACGACAAACACGACCTAACAATTAAGATAAATAAAGATAACTTAGCCCACGACATAATCCTTATGCCATACGGGACTAGACACGACCTAAGCGGTCGTAACAGAATATTAGTTAAAAAACAATAGTAGTTTTTAGTAAGTATGAAAAGTAAAAAATTTGCGGCGAACCGAATATAAACGAATCTAGGCTTTTGTTTGCCATGTATTCATATATTAGCAGTTTTTCATTTCCTTGAATGCAGTAACCTAGAAGCTTCACGAGATTCGATCTTTGAAGTTTGGCGATTAACTTAACTTCATTCTTAAACTCATCAACCCCTTGTGTTGAAGTTTGCGAGATTCGTTTCACAGCTATTTCTAGTCCATCTTCAAGCACACCCTAAACGTTAAGGTTATTGATTAATAATCCTCATTAATTTTAACTTAAAACATATAGGAATATATTACCTTGTAAACAGGACCAAATCCACCTGCACCAAGCTTATTGTTAACGGACAAGTTGTTAGTAGACTTAGCAATCACAGAAAGGCTGAACGACGACAACTCAGTATCTTACTATCTTCCATACGAACCTCAATGGTATCACCACAGGCTGGCGCTGGACCTACAATAAAAAAAATTATTTTTTGTTTATTAGTACTTAGAGCATTTACATTCATAACGCCCTAACGGCGTTTTTGAGCAAAATAACGCCCGTTATGCGCGTTAACCCTTGGACATGCAGCGTTATAACGGCGTTAGTCAACTGGCGTTCGGAAATTCTGAGGGCTAACAACCGTTATTTACTTTTTTTTTTTTCCTTTTCTTTTTTCATTTATGCCCTTAAATGAGGGGTTGTTTTTGTAAATTGTTGGGAGTGTTATTGATGTTATTGGGATGTTATGGTTGTGGGTGTTTTTTGGGGATGTTAATGTTAAATGTTAAAGCTGATGTGGCGCTGACGTGGACGGTGTTATTGGTGTTATGGTGTTATGAATGAGAGTGCTCTTAGTTTATCTATTTTCAACCTTAAAAGAGTTAACATGTTTGAGTTACCTAATATCAACTTGCGAGATCTTTTATTTTTTCTCCATGCTACATAAAATGCTAGAATAACACATACAAGGACCGAACCAAGTGATCTTTGAAACAACTATTATGGTGGTTTGTTTCTTCTTGTTGGAGCCTTATACTACTGTCGCTCCTTTAATTAAAATATGTAATTAAAGCGACAATTTTCATGTTATTATTTAATACAGATTTGCATATAGAGACTTACTTGTTAGTTCAGAGGTAGATATTTGTATATAAAACACTTGATCAGTTTCCTCAAGCTTTCGAACATCCATCAGATCATTGAACCATAGCAAGCATCCGCTCCCACCATTTCTAATATCTAAACTAGCATAAGCATTACAGGAGCAATTCTTCTTGCAGGCTAATTTACATTCGGCAAGTGTCATGCTCTGATTGTACCATGAATTATTCTTGTCGGGGAATTTCACACCTGAAATATTAAGGGTGTGTTTGTTTTTTTAGGTCTGAATCTGACTACCACATCTTACTGGTAAGAGATGGCTAGAAAGTCTAAATCTGAACAAAATAATGTTGTTTGTTTTTGTATAATTGTCGAATGATTTTAAATGCTCGTTTCTATAATTTATTTATTAAACTAACGCAATACGATAATAAGTAACTTATGTAAATATGAAACAAGACTTTTTATCATAAATATAACATAGTTAATTAACACACGTTTTTCAATCTCTTATAGAGTAAGAGGCGATAGACAAGTCTCCACCTCTTACTTTGAGTAAGATGTTATATGTCTAACTGGGTTTGACTCAAAAAAAAAAAACAAACAACCAAAATGCGTCACCCCTCTTCTTGGTAAGAGTAAGAGTGTGTTTGTTTTTCTAAAAAAGGTCTTACTAGCCCTCTTACTCTTATCAGTAAGAGGAGGGCAGACGTTTTGCTTGTTTGTTTTTTTCTTTTGAGTGACATCTTCTACTCCTTGTGTTATATAAAGTTAGACATATAACATCTTACTCGGATTTAATAAATAAGAGGTGAGACTTGTCTTACTGCCTCTTACTCGATAAGAGATTGAAGACTTGTGTTAATATAATATATTTGATGGTTTATTAACTATGTTATATTTATGAATAGAAGTCTTGTTTCATATTTAAATAAGTTACTTATTATCGTATTGCGTTGGTTTAATAAATAAATTGCAGAAACGAACACTTAAAATCATCCGACATCAATTATACAAAAACAAATAACATTATTTCGTTCAGATTTAGACTTTCTAGCCACCTCTTACTGGTAAGATGTGGTAGTCAGATTCAGACCTAAAACATCTTAATGAAACAAACACACCCTGAGGGCTAGTAAGATTTAAAAAAAAAAAACAAACACACCCTGAAAACCATCACCATCCCCATTTCCACATGATAATGGTTTTATCCGTTGACACCCACTTGTAAAATATGCTACATGCCATTCTTCAGGGTGTCGAGGTTCAAATCCTTCCAGGCAACTACAGGAAGGGCTGTTGTTGATGTTGCAGACTCCATAGGCACCACAAAGGGCATAATTATCACATATATCGGGTGTTGTTGAAATTACGGTCAACAATGAGATTAGAATACCTAGGTTAAAGTAAGCTTATCCATGAATATGAAGTTAATAATTCTGTGGGCTTAAGACATAGAGGACATGGACCAAAACAACAATCTTTTAAAAGTTTGTTGCAAACCTCAAAAATGATGGCCTAGTACATGATATTAGCACTAACTGACCCATTTAAGACGCAGTTGACCGACTTCTACCATCAACCAGTTGTTTTCATTCATCGACGATGTCAAAACTTGAAGGTCCCATGCTGAAGAAACTACCGAATGCTTGGTTGTGATGGCCTAAGTGTGACCTTAGTTTATGTTTTAACGTGCTTGATGAAATGATGATTCTAGATTCATTTGGAATTATATAAAAAAAAAAATTAATTTTATATATACCCAAAATGCAAGTATTGAATGCATAATTATAACTTATACTAAAACCCATTTTTGCACGGGGCAATTATGAAAATTTTAAACCCCCCGTTTTCAACTAATTCTTTCCGTGATTGGTTGTCCAAATAATTATATGGCATAACAAGAAGCCCAACAGTGCGTTAGTGGGTTGTGTGGCGTTTTGTCATTGGCCCAAGGGAGTTGCCTCTTTTCCCGTTCACACCCGTTTTTGCGTAATAACAGCGTAATACAAACCAGAAAGTCATTAACCATGTTTGAAGTAGCTAATTTTTGTACGGTCAAAAGAGATCCACGCATGTGTAAACCAAATTTGTACTATGTTATGGTGTATAATCCTAGAACCTTCCCCTCTTCCAACCCACAAAACCCCTACAATGATCACAACTAATTTAGAGTCATCTTCTCCATCACATGAAACCTCCAAGAAAAATCTCTTATAAAAAAATTAGGTTACACAAAACAAATTCGGTGTTGTCAAGAAGATGGTTTTGAACATAATAATTATTCCAAAAGTACGATCTTTTCTTTGTTTTAATTTTATTGATTTTTTTTTACCTTTTGATTGATTTCTGACTTTTCTTTTATGTTTTGGATATGGGTAATGAGAAATGGAGATGAAGATGAAGATACGAAGAACGATGAGGTTTTTGCAAGGTTATATTTTTTTTATATCAGTAAGTGATTTTAATGTGTGGTGTTGTCTGATAGTTCGAAGAAGAGTGCTAAGGACTCCAACATAGACTATTAGAGCATTCCCATTCTTAACGGGTGCGCCCGTTAACGAGCAAATAACGCCGTTAGCGGCGTTACACCCTTGGAAGTGTGTTTGTTTAACGCCGTTGGTCCCTTTGCGTTGCCCGTATAACGCGCGTTAAGGCGCAGGAAAAAAAATCAATTTTTTTTCAAAACTAGTCCCTCTAACGGCTACTAGCCGTTAAGTTTAAAAAAAAAATTCAAAAAACACCCCTAACGGCTAGAATTAAAAAAACCTTTTTACCACTATAAATACACAATTAAAACACCATTTTTTTTTGACACTTCCTCTACTAAATCCTCTCAATACTCTCAATCTTTCAACTTCAATTAACTGCAAAAAAAAACAATGTCGGGAGGCAACGACTATACTTTCTTCAATCTTCTCGGTGATGGGTGGAATCCCTCAAACCTGGGTTCATCATCTAACCCGAACGCGGGTTCATCTTCAAACCCCAACACACTAGGCTTCTCGAGCCAAGAAATGTATCAACAACAGCAAACACTTCTGTTTTGGCAAGAACAAAACCAACAAAATACCCAATTAAACTCCAACTTTCAAAATCTACAATTCACACAACGGTCACAACAATCACAAACCGAAACACAAGATGTTCCTGACACACCCACGTCTCCTCCAAAAAAAGGAAAAGGTCGTGTTAATTGATGAGTGTGTAAATACTCATCATTTTTGTACAATATAAACTGCAAAATCATCTGAAAACACTCAGAAACACATCAAAATGATAAAAATATCACAAATCAGTGTTTTATGTGTTTTAAATGCAAAAATATCAAAATCAGATGAAAAACGTATCAAATTTGCAAAAATGGCAGTTTTAGTCCCCCGAGTTTCAAAAAGTGTCAAAAACAGTCCCTGAGCACATAATTTCAAAAGTAAAGTCACCAAAGGTCCTTTTGTAATCATAAATTGTCATATTTAGTCCTTTGGTGAAAAATCTAAAAGTTTTGAGAAATTGCAGTTTAGTCCACGAAAATCCAAAAGCGGTCAAAACTAGTCCTTGGAAATTTTCAAGAATGTCAAAACTAGACCTTGGTCTATTAAAGGTTGGCAACATTAATCCTTGGATTACATCTTCATAATTTACATGATTGGTCCCTTGGTTTCAAAGAATTGCAAAATGGTCCTTATGTGTTACTAATTCCAAACCAAACGGATCCTATAATTATATCCAAGCCCAATCCTAAACCCTTTGGCCCAATCTGTTTACCCGGTCCAATCCCTTGACCCGACAACCCAAACCCAGATTTAAAATAAGAAAACCCGCCCCCCTAGTACCTGTCTTCCCCGACATGTATGTCTGCTACCCCCCCCTCCAGCCACCTACCAGTCCACCCCTACTACACCCTTTGTCTCCCCCCACCTCACCTAACATCCCACCACAATAAATGCATCCTCTTTCCCTGTCCAAGATATGGAAACTCATTTTCCCGCCAAAAACAAACTCAATGGCCAAGATCAAATTTGAGACATCCAAAGGTCAAAAATGGAAGTGGGATTTGCAGAGAGAGAAAGAAAAAGCAACTTGGAGCTATAAAAGAGAAGAAAGAAGCAAGTTTGAGTAGTAGCTAGTTTTTAGTTTTTCAAGTTTTACTTTAATGTCGTTTTTTTAGTTAATGTGTTAGCTTTAATCAAAACATTGTAATTTCAGTTTGTTGGTGTCACATTTAAGGAGAAACATTATTGTATTGTGATTTTGAGTATCAATTTTAAAGTTTAATCAAAGTTCAAGTTTATTGTTCACTGTCCCATTTGCAATTTCAAATTCTAAGTCAAAGCTTCTAATAAGCTCATGGTTAAAATCAAATAAGCTCATTTAAGCTTATTACAATCTTTGGTGTGACTGCTTTACAGTTTTAAGCCGTTTGGTAACATAGTCAACGAAAGTCAACTTGAGCTTCATTGGGTTGTGGAAATGATGCAGAGCTTGGATTTGGATTGACATTGGGTTGTTTCTTGGATTAGATTAGTATAGTGGTACTTGTGTTTCATGGCAATCCACTGTGGATAGGACCTCTTGTAAGTCAGTTTTCGTAGTTGATACATAATCTATATCTGTGTTTAATTACAGTTCTTACTTGCTTATTTAGTGTTGATTAAGATATTTGAACTTAGTGTGATCAAGAAAACAAGCAATTCAGAGTTTAATTAAGTTTTCATTTGCTCACTAGTTATTATAGGGGTGTTTGGGTCTGCTATAAAATCTGACAGTTAGAGTCAAGCTTAGGATAAGTTAAGTTGCATTAGACTATTTCAGCTGCACTAAGCCATTGTCTGTCATGATTTTGCACCCTAGAGTTTCAAAAGTCAAATTTCCTTTTAATCTGTCCTCATTGCTTGGTTAGTCAGTCACAGGTTTGATTTAGCTTGCATTTAAGTATAGGAAGTCATCACATAGCCTTTTTCAGTTGCATTTCATTCATAAACATCATTATCAGCCAAGCATTTGGGATCAAAAGTCAGCTTAGTCAAACATCACATCTATTTTCAAAAGTCAAGAGTCCCCATAATCAGTCCTGTCTCAAGAACTTGCAGACCTGTCCACAAGCTCATGAGAGCTTGTGAGTGGCTCATCTTAGGTTCACATGTACTTTGCTAGGTCTATTAGAGATTGCAATAATAAGTTTTAAGTTTCTAGCTTATCGAGTAGCTTATTTTTAATCTGGAGCTAGGACTGAGTAATGCCCTGTGCAGAGCAATTAAGCTGCACAGGTTTTGAGTGAAACTTGCAGACTTCGCGCCTAACGTATAAGAGCCTTCCTTGGTCTCAATTTTGGTTTAATTTTCCCTTGCCAGGTCTACTCTAGGATCCCACATCTGGATTCAGGTTTTTAGTTTATTCAGCAGCTTATTTTTAAGCTGCAAGTAGGGAGGTAGAAACTGTTTTAGGATTTAAGCGTGATTCTCACCAAAGGCTTGCTTTCTGATTTCCATAAGTTTAGAGTAGCTTAATTAGGTTGCTTCATAGTGGTGTTAGTATAATATAGGTCCTGTGATCATTTGGTTCAACTATACAGCTTCTAGCTTATTTTGAATTGCTTATTTATAAGCCATTTCATTACAGAACTAGATTTCTTCCACTTAAGCCCTAGTTTTTATATTTTTCTCTGCTTTAGAATAATATTTTAGATTTTCCCTGAAATTTTCATAATTTTTAGACACTGTTTAGTATTTTTCTTATTTAAATTCAGTTTTTAAGCATTTTTAAATAGCTTTTAATACAAAAAATTAAGAAAAGGTTCAAAAAAATAATTTTTCAATTTTATTAAGTTTAGATAAATACAAAAAGACAAAAAAATATTTTTCTAGATTTTTCTTAGCTAAATTTGTATTTTTAAATAATTTAATTAGTTTTTAATAGTTTAAAATTCATAATAAATAGAAAAATAATCAGAAAATTACAAAAATAGTTTTTAAAATTCTATTTTGATATTTTAGACTTTTCCATTTCATAATTTTATTTTTCTAGCTTTATTTCCTATTTTCTTTCATTTTAGGTTATTATTAATTAGTTAAAAATAGTTTTTAATTAATAATAATTAATTAAGTAGTTATAAAAATAATTTTCTTTTTCTTTAAATTTTCTTTTATCATTAGGTTTGTAAAATGTATTTTCATATTTTAGGACTTTTTAGATTTCACTTTTTATTTTTGCGTTTACGTAATTTTATTTTAACGTAAGTTTTTAGTTTTAAGTTTTAAACGTTCATCATTTTAAATATAGTGATAGCGTTTATTTAATAGATTTTATCTTTTTAGTTTTCTTTAATTTGCATTTAAGCCCTTGTAGTTTATGTCCTTCTCTTTAGTTATAATAATTCATAAATCCTTTTCCCGTTCAAATTCCTCGATCACTATACGTTTGATAATCCATTGCATAGCTCGCTGGGACATAACGACCCGGGGAGACTCTATACTCCTCAGATCTTCATTGAGTTCGTTCCTGAGCCGTTTTAAGCTTGTTACGGTCCGCCATTCACAAGTGGCGGGCTTGCGTGATAAAGCTTGACTGTTCTGGAGCGCATCAAATTTTGCCGCTGCCGGGAGGTGTCTGATAATCTTACGTCTAGCAGATTAGTGATTTGGATATTCACTCTTTGTTCATACCATCCATCTGTATATGTTTATATTTTCTTATCCAAAAATACCAAAAACACTCTTCTCATTCCTCTTATTCGTTGATTCTATTTCTCTTACCCTCTTTTGCCGTTTAATTCTATTCTTCGTATCCTCTCAAACATTTGATTCTCTTCTTAATCCTCTAAATGTTTAATTCTTATGTCGACATTCGTCAACTTCATCGTCAAAATGTGTGTGGCGGTGTGGAGGGCCTAGTTCAAGCGAATTTTGCAATTCGTGCGAATTATCCATCATAAATTCTTTTCAAAGTTATTTCGACCACCCGCCACAACCTGAAATACATTCTAATCTTGACAAACTAGTTCAAACGTCGGAGCTACCCCAAGCACCCACCGAGGATTACGAGGACACTTTCTTTGAAGATAGAGCCCGTAATCTAATCGAACAAATTCAAGCCGATGAAAAAAGGTCGAGAATTAGAATTGATTACGATGAACCCGTTCAAACACCGGTGACTAGCAAGAATGACTTGCCTAATCTTCACGTTTCTCAAGAACCAAAACCGGAGACCATAACGGAAGTGGTGGAAATTGCTAGCTCTCAGAGCACACCACTTGTCCCACCTCCTGATTTTTCAAATTGTTCTTCAAGACTTGATAGTCATTTGGATCATCATGTTGGTTTTGTTGATTCTTTGAATAAACCGATTTTTTCTTATAACTCTCAAACGCAATCGTTTATTCCTTGTGTCGGTTGTGGTGAGCCTCTTTTTGGTTCACCCTGTTGTTGGTGTACTTGTGTACAATGTGGTAATGATATTCATAACGGGAGTTGTTTGTTTTGTGGTTCAAGGAATTCATTTGATTATGATCCTAATCAGAACTCATTTAACGACCCCTCTAATTTTTCCAATTACCCACCATAGCCCGACTTATCTTCATATAACCAACATTTTATGTTGTGAATTTTGTGGAGGTCCTCACCAAGGATTTAAGTGTCAATCCGGAAACACGTTTGTCTATGAACAGTTTTCCAGTGATGCTCAGAGTTTTGGTTATGACCGATATCCATATAGTTCACTGTCAGGACTCAACAATTTTCTTATGTTGTGAGTACTGTGGAGGTCCCCATTTCAGCTCTGATTGTCAAACAGGGAATCCATTTCCTTGTAACAATCATGACTCTCACATGTTTGATAATTTCCAACCTCCACAGCACTATACGGTTCAAACTCCATCTGAGCCGTTGTCTCATGAAATCTCCCAGGATCTTGAAACCGCAATGAAAACACTTGATGATATGATTCAAAACTTTAAGAATCAAGTGAGTGGTGAAAAGACCATGGGAGAATTGCTAGCGAAGAACGAAGCTCGCAAATCTAGGGAAGAATTATTTATCCTAGAGCAAGCAGCTCTGAAGCGTTCCCAATTTCTCAAGGCAGCACTTTATGACGATGACGAGGAGGGTTTTTATCCTTTTAGAAATAATATTTCTCAACCCCTCGGTCGGTTGATATTCCAGCAGTTGAGATTCCATCTCAAACAACTGCTATCACACCCGAGATTCACACTCACTCTCTTATTATGGGGGACGAGCATCTTGACACTGTTCCTGAAAAGGAATCGGACGAATTGATAAAGTCTAGTGTTGAGGACCTTGTCCCAATCCCAAGAGAGTCACAGGGAATTCTTGATCATGTGTGTGATATCCCTCCTCCTCTTGTCTTCCAAACAAATCATGTTGAGATGTCCTCGATTCGATGATGATGATTCATTATCTTATGGAGACATCGTTTATGTGGAAGATTCTCCTTCTGAGCTTGTTAGCTTAGAAGAAGAGAATGATGAAGTTACCGACACTGAAATCAAAGATGAAGCTCTTCGAGCAACATTATTGAATGTCAGTCTTCTCATTTCTAAAATCGAGGCTTTCAAAGAGAAACCTATTTCATCTCCTATCCCCATTAAGGATAGTGACACTCTTTCCGATGATTCTATTCCGAAATGAAAGCCTCTGTTTTGATAATATGGGAGAGAAGATTAGTGGCAGTACCACTTCTCATTCTCATAATTCTCTCCTCGATCATGAATCATTTACTTTTGAGGAGTTCGCCAGTGAACCCACTCATATCAATTCTGAATATGATTCATTCACCTTCATGGAGTTCTCGGATGAACTCACTCATATCATATCTCCGACGGAGTATGATAACTTCTACTTTGATCTAGACACACCCGAGATATGTCTAGACCAATTGACCTTAAATGATGAGATTCATGCTACTATGAATTCTCCTATTGAGGATGAAGAGTTAGTCATGATTTCTATCATGATTTTCTTTATTTTCTTCATATATTCGTCGCTTCTCCTTTCTTCACTCCTTCGGAATGAAGACATTATCTTTGATCCCGGCATTTTCATGTACCATTTGTGAGCCGGTTCTATGTATATCTCATCGGTGTGGAACTTTCGCGTGCTTCAATGTTTATCCAAACATCTTGAATGAAAGTCCGATGGAGATTGTTTCTTCCACTTTGCTTCCCCATGAACAAATCAATGCGGGGTCGAGTCAAGCTAGCGACTCGGGAATCAAAAACAGTAGCATGCCATATGGGTTTTCACCCATATTTCTGTCTTCTCACCTCTTTCTACCACCCTAGTGTGGGGGGGTTGCCCACATGTTAAAAAAAAATCTTCTTTCTAAATAATGGCCGTAGTATTTCCCTTTTACGTTCTTTGTTTCGGCATAACCACCGGTACTTTGAATATTGAGGGCAATATTCATTTCTAAGTGTGGGGGGAATTCTCACGAATTTTATCATATAATTACACCAATTCCCCCGTTTTTGGCCAAAATTTTTTTGGGAGTAAGTGTTTTACACTTACTCATTTGGTTATCGATCCGCCATGTCTAAGACAAAAGGATTGGCTAATCCAGGAGCAAACGACTCTTGGTAAAGATATCTCAAATCCGTTTATATGGCTTGCAATTTGCCCAAAATTGTATGGTATTCACTCACCATATCCTAAAAAGTGAAGAGTTGGCTAGCCCGCAAGATTATGGCTTGTGGTAAAGGCAATGGAAAATCCATAATTGGTAATCAGCTCACCAAAGATAATATTGATAATTTATCTAAGAGTTGGCTAGTCCAGAAGGGTACGGCTTCTGGCAAAGACAAAATCAAATCCGTTGAAAGCTGGTGGTTTGCTCAAAATCACAAGGTTATCGGTGTACCATGGTTCTTACTTGAACTGAAACATTTGGCTACTCCAGAAGTAATGGCTTTTGGTAAAGAGATTCAAATCCATTAGTTTTTCTCAAAAGATTGCTAGGGACTAGCAATAGTTCAGTGTGGGGGATTGATGAGTGTCTAAATACTCATCATTTTTGTACAATATAAACTGCAAAATCATCTGAAAACACTCAGAAACACATCAAAATGATAAAAATATCACAAACAAGTGTTTTATGTGTTTTAAATGCAAAAATATCAAAATCAGATGAAAAACGTATCAAATTTGCAAAAATGGCAGTTTTAGTCCCCCGAGTTTCAAAAGTGTCAAAAAGTCCCCGAGCACATAATTTCAAAAGTAAAGTCACCAAAGGTCCTTTTGTAATCATAAATTGTCATATTTAGTCCTTTGGTGAAAAATCTAAAAGTTTTGAGAAATTGCAGTTTAGTCCCTGAAAATCCAAAAACGGTCAAAACTAGTCCTTGGAAATTTTCAAGAATGTCAAAACTAGACCTTGGTCTATTAAAGGTTGGCAACATTAATCCTTGGATTACATCTTCATAATTTACATGATTGGTCCCTTGGTTTCAAAGAATTGCAAAATGGTCCTTATGTGTTACTAATTCCAAACCAAACGGATCCTATAATTATATCCAAGCCCAATCCTAAACCCTTTGGCCCAATCTGTTTACCCGGTCCAATCCCTTGACCCGACAACCCAAACCCAGATTTAAAATAAGAAAACCCGCCCCCCTAGTACCTGTCTTCCCCGACATGTATGTCTGCTACCCCCCCCCCCTCCAGCCACCTACCAGTCCACCCCTACTACACCCTTTGTCTCCCCCCACCTCACCTAACATCCCACCACAATAAATGCATCCTCTTTCCCTGTCCAAGATATGGAAACTCATTTTCCCGCCAAAAACAAACTCAATGGCCAAGATCAAATTTGAGACATCCAAAGGTCAAAAATGGAAGTGGGATTTGCAGAGAGAGAGAGAGAAAGCAACTTGGAGCTATAAAAGAGAAGAAAGAAGCAAGTTTGAGTAGTAGCTAGTTTTTAGTTTTTCAAGTTTTACTTTAATGTCGTTTTTTTTAGTTAATGTGTTAGCTTTAATCAAAACATTGTAATTTCAGTTTGTTGGTGTCACATTTAAGGAGAAACATTATTGTATTGTGATTTTGAGTATCAATTTTAAAGTTTAATCAAAGTTCAAGTTTATTGTTCACTGTCCCATTTGCAATTTCAAATTCTAAGTCAAAGCTTCTAATAAGCTCATGGTTAAAATCAAATAAGCTCATTTAAGCTTATTACAATCTTTGGTGTGACTGCTTTACAGTTTTAAGCCGTTTGGTAACATAGTCAACGAAAGTCAACTTGAGCTTCATTGGGTTGTGTAAATGATGCAGAGCTTGGATTTGGATTGACATTGGGTTGTTTCTTGGATTAGATTAGTATAGTGGTACTTGTGTTTCATGGCAATCCACTGTGGATAGGACCTCTTGTAAGTCAGTTTTCGTAGTTGATACATAATCTATATCTGTGTTTAATTACAGTTCTTACTTGCTTATTTAGTGTTGATTAAGATATTTGAACTTAGTGTGATCAAGAAAACAAGCAATTCAGAGTTTAATTAAGATTTCATTTGCTCACTAGTTATTATAGGGGTGTTTGGGTGCTGCTATAAAATGACCGTGTTAGAGTCAAGCTTAGGATAAGTTAAGTTGCATTAGACTATTTCAGCTGCACTAAGCCATTGTCATCATGATTTTGCACCCTAGAGTTTCAAAAGTCAAATTTCCTTTTAATCTGTCCTCATTGCTTGGTTAGTCATCCACAGGTTTGATTTAGCTTGCATTTAAGTATAGGAAGTCATCACATAGCCTTTTTCAGTTGCATTTCATTCATAAACATCATTATCAGCCAAGCATTTGGGATCAAAAGTCAGCTTAGTCAAACATCACATCTATTTTCAAAAGTCAAGAGTCCCCATAATCAGTCCTGTCTCAAGAACTTGCAGACTGGTCCACAAGCTCATGAGAGCTTGTGAGTGGCTCATCTTAGGTTCACATGTACTTTGCTTGGTCTATTAGAGATTGCAATAATAAGTTTTAAGTTTCTAGCTTATCGAGTAGCTTATTTTTAATCGGAGCTAGGGTGAGTAATGCCCTGTAAGAGCAATAAAAATTGCACTGAGTTTTGAGTGAAACTTGCAGACTTCGCGCCTAACGTATAAGAGCCTTCCTTGGTCTCAATTTTGGTTTAATTTTCCCTTGCCAGGTCTACTCTAGGATCCCACATCTGGATTGTGGTTTTAGTTTATTCAGACTTATTTTTAAGCTGCAAGTAGGGAGGTAGAAACTGTTTTAGGATTTAAGCGTGATTCTCACCAAAGGCTTGCTTTCTGATTTCCATAAGTTTAGAGTAGCTTAATTAGGTTGCTTCATAGTGGTGTTAGTATAATATAGGTCCTGTGATCATTTGGTTCAACTATACAGCTTCTAGCTTATTTTGAATTGCTTATTTATAAGCCATTTCATTACAGAACTAGATTTCTTCCACTTAAGCCCTAGTTTTTATATTTTTCTCTGCTTTAGAATAATATTTTAGATTTTCCCTGAAATTTTCATAATTTTTAGACACTGTTTAGTATTTTTCTTATTTAAATTCAGTTTTTAAGCATTTTTAAATAGCTTTTAATACAAAAAATTAAGAAAAGGTTCAAAAAAATAATTTTTCAATTTTCTTAAGTTTAGATAAATACAAAAAGACAAAAAAATATTTTTCTAGATTTTTCTTAGCTAAATTTGTATTTTTAAATAATTTAATTAGTTTTTAATAGTTTAAAATTCATAATAAATAGAAAAATAATCAGAAAATTACAAAAATAGTTTTGAAAATTCTATTTTGATATTTTAGACTTTTCCATTTCATAATTTTATTTTTCTAGCTTTATTTCCTATTTTCTTTCATTTTAGGTTATTATTAATTAGTTAAAAATAGTTTTTAATTAATAATAATTAATTAAGTAGTTATAAAAATAATTTTCTTTTTCTTTAAATTTTCTTTTATCATTAGGTTTGTAAAAATGTATTTTTCATATTTTTAGGACTTTTTAGATTTCTCTTTTTATTTTTGCACGTTTACGTAATTTTATTTTAAACGTAAGTTTTTAGTTTTAAGTTTTAAACGTTCATCATTTTAAATATAGTGATAGCGTTTATTTAATAGATTTTATCTTTTTAGTTTCCTTTAATTTGCATTTAAGCCCTTGTAGTTTATGTCCTTCTCTTTAGTTATAATAATTCATAAATCCTTTTCCCGTTCAAATTCCTCGATCACTATACGTTTGATAATCCATTGCATAGCTCGCTGGGACATAACGACCCGGGGAGACTCTATACTCCTCAGATCTTCATTGAGTTCGTTCCTGAGCCGTTTTAAGCTTGTTACGGTCCACCATTCACAAGTGGCGGGCTTGCGTGATAAAGCTTGACTGTTCTGGAGCGCATCATTAATCGAAAATCAAAGAAATCCAAAGACCTCGAGCCTGAACCAATTGATTCTGATGAAGAGGAGGTTGTCGTTACTGCGCGTTGGAATTCAGCAGAGGAAGCATTACTTGCAAGGTGTTACATAGCCGTTTCGGAGGATCCGAAAGTTGGAAAGTGCCAACCGGAGATACTTGCGTTTTGGTATCGCGTCAGAAATGAGTTCAATAAAAACAACTTTCAACGGCGCACCAAGGACATGATGTCAAGCAAATGGAAAACGTTGAACGCCATATGCACAAAGTTCAACGCTTGTTACTTACGTGCGCAACGGGAACAACGAAGCGGGGAAAGTAAGGTGGATGTGATGAAACGGGCAAAGCAATGGTATCGTGAGGAATCCAAAGGAGCACCGTTTAGCCTGGAGGACGCTTGGGAGGTTTTGCGTCATTATAAGAAATGGGACACGCCGGCACCGGTTGATTTAACCGGCGATGTGCCAAGCCAAACAAACGAGGCTTTGTTTGGTAATGATGAACAACCACGCCCCATGGAAAAGAAACGTGCTACCAAGAAAGCAAGATCCGAGACTACAACAAGTCTTGGGGAACAAACACGGAGGAACGAGCTCGTCAGTATTTCACGAAACTATGGCAAACGAGTTTCGTATGAAACGAGAAGTCTCCGAAGCGGCGTATCGGGCCCAGCAGGAAAGAGATCTCACATTAACAAGGTTGGAAGAGATAAAGTTTTTGATGACGCCTACTGAGGGGCAAGATCCAATGGTCGTGGAGTGGATCAATGACGAAAAAGATCGAATCATCAAGAAATATAACTTGAAACCTCGTCGAGATCGTATTCTCGTCATTTCCTTTAATTTGTTGTAACGTTTTATTTGCGGTTGTGTTTTTTATTTCGTTGTAATTTTTTTTAAATCTCGTATTGTAATATGTTTTTAGTTTTAATGAAATGTTTGTTTTAGTTTAATAAATGAAGTGTTTGTTTTAGTTTAGGGTTGAAATTGAAAATATGAAATGTTATTGGTGTTATTGATGCTATTAGGATGTTATGGTTGTGGGTGTTTTTTGGGGATGTTAATGTTAAATGTTAAAGCTGATGTGGCGCTGACGTGGACGGTGTTATTGGTGTTATGGTGTTATGAATGGGGTTGCTCTTAAAGGTATATTATGTTTTGAGCTAATGTTGTATTTCTTTTTATTTTTTTCTAATTTATTCTGATTAAATATTTGTGATTTTCGGGTTTTTCTATATATAAATAAGGTGCGTGAGTCAAAGACAAGAAGGAATAAGAGGAGTTTGCTAAGGATTTTGAAAAATGTCAGTGCGCAATTGTGGGTTTGTGTTTTCTTTAAATCATAAAGTTTTTTTTTGACTTTCTTTGTGTTTGATTATGGATATGCGTTTGTGGGTTTTTGGTGATTGCAGTTCAGAAAGGGGCGTGTTCAATCATTCTAACTCACCTTTCTATCTCTTTACCAAAATTAAGTTATTAGAAAAGTGAAAGATATATCTTTATTTCATATCTAACGGTTACATCTGTGTGATTTGAATTGTAGACTTTGTTTAACGAAAATGGAGATTGGGATGTTTGCAGAAGCGGGTCACAAGTTCAACGCTAAAATGTATCCAAGTGTTTTATATGTGATGATGTTGCCAAGGTGAGACTACCATATTTCGCATTCATTAATCAATTAAAAAAACGTATTTTTGATTGAATATTGCTTTCTTTCACATTTGTGTAATGTAGGTCACTTATACCAAAGTTCTTGGCACCATCTTTCCAAGACGATTATCACAATGCTTGTAGAATTTGAGAAAGAAGATTTGGGAGTACCAATCTTTTTTTCAAGTTCCTTTATAAGCTTTCTCATCTTTCCAAGACGGCTTCGTCGGGTTAACCCACACATAAAATAAATGAAATGTTAATTGTGAGATTAATAATGTTATAAAAACGATTTAGTATGTTGTATAGATTAATAACAAACTTTTAGTAACTTTTGACCCATATCAATATATTCATCACTAAAAGGCTAAAATTATTACTTCATCAATCTGTTCTTCAATGTTATTTTGGCCTTCACATAACTATATTGCAGATTGAAAGGCTCAATTGAAACGGGCCATATGACCTCACCTCTCACTATTCCACATCATATACATTTTTCAGCAGGTGGAATATTCATGATACTCAGACTTAAAGTGGATATAATATCCATTTTATAAGTTCGAGTGACCAGTGACATGGTGTGCAAAAACTGGCGTGTATGGAACCTTGGTTTAAGCCGATTTAGGAAGGTCAGCGTACAAATTTTGAAGTTGTTAAAAGAAAGATATATGTGAATTTTGTTGATATACATTATATTTTCAAAATTAACTATAGCATGTCGAAAACCAAATTTCCCCGTTATTCACATTTGTGTTTTCATTTGCTATTGAAGCTAATACTATTCCTGGTTTCCTTATCTGAAATCTTTCCAAGCCGGATAAGAGCAACAGCCATGGCCTTTTCTATGTCGGTCCATTGGGTAATGGGTTACGAGCCTTAAATTTCTTTATATTTTATCTTAGTAGTGGCAAGATGGGCATGTTAGGTAATGCGATGAATCGTGCATTTTTTAGTATGTCAAAATGCATTTGGCCCGTATACATGCTTAGCAAATTTATTATGCATCCCATTTGCCATTTTAGATTATCACGACCCAAAGTGACAATTCATAATTACATGTGTTACAAAAAAATCTAAATGTCAAAACTTGGTTTCATCTGACTATGTTCGACCGACACTACGTGTCCAATTTCATAGTGGGGTTACTATTCCTGTGTTTACTCGAGCTTATGGGCCCACAACTGTTGTACTCAATGTTGGGTACGTTGTTCTTATTGCAGCAGGATTGTAGCAGTTGGGTTTCATGCATATGGTCGTAGCTTGAAGATGAAGGGTGTTGTGGTGTAAGGGTTATGCCGGGTCAAGCAATGATCGGAGAGGGAAGCTAGAAATGTGATGGAAACAAAAGGAAACCCACTTCAAGATATCAAAATAGCACTTTTACCACAAGTATGAACACTTCAGCAGTAAAAGCTTTTTACGAGGTACTTCCGATTTTAATTTCATGTCCGATTCTTTATCAAAGGTTGGTTTGTTCGGTTATGTGGTTTCCGCATTGTTTAGAGTCAGGTCATTTAAATGTGGTTTCGCTCGATTACCTTTGTCGTATTTAGCATGAAACTTATGTTTTTTTTGGGTAAAGGGTTTCAATACCCGGTGAATAGGTGTGAAACTTATGTTTGTTCATGTTACTAATTAAAGAATGGTTAATGAAACCCATAATTTTTGACTTAGCATTCTAAATCAGCACATGCAAGTTGCAAGTTTGGATAATACTATTTAACCTTAAACTTTATATTGAAGCCCAAGGATACAGTTGAGTTGCTATAACTTAGCTTGGAGATCCTTTATGTATTTTCAATATGAAAGGGTTTGGAGTGCACATGATTTGATATCTAATAAGAGACATATAACTCTTTAATGGAGAAAAAAATGTTTTAATACGGTTAGGAAAGGTAGTGCTTGAATTACCACAACAATTACGAACCTTGAATTGACGTTATTTAGCACGACTTTTCCTATTGATTAGTCAAAATCCTTTTTTGTTCACCATCAATCTTCGTAATGACTATCAATAAAGCATAAGGCCAATCACTATTTTGTGTTTCTGATCACTATTTCTGCATGTTCTTTTGAAAATAGGGTGTCGATTAGGACGACAAATGACACCTATTCGAACAACCTCACGAACAACATTCTACAAGAAATGTGCACGTGATCTCTAGGGAATCAGCCGCGCTGCTTTTATTATCTTGACATCCAAAGTGCAAAGAAGCACTTATATCAGTTGTGATGAAAATGCTTTTGTGATGTAAATTTATTATTTTCTGAGATAAGTCACTTATATCAAATAAGCATAAGCAATTTGGAATACATTTATCTCCACAAATTATGCAATATGACTGGAAGATTATGTCCGGCTAGACGACTGTGTATTGAGCCAGTTAGTATCAAAAAATATCTTGGTTGACAACTGTGTCCAAAAGGTACATTATAAATTTCTATAGTTTGTTTATCAAAATCATAATATTATCTACTTCATTGTGATGTGATTCTTCTGCAGCTTAACAAATTATGAATCTCTGACGAGCTCTGTGTACAAACTCTTTAACGATGGCGGTGGTTGTCCCATGCTTAAGTGATTAGCTGTTGATAACTGTGAGGTATGTGGTTTATGTATGATGCTTTTGCTCTTTTATACGTGGAACTATCTATTCATTCTCATAAGACCCACACACTAAATACTGAGCTTTTGTAACTTTATGAAGTCATGAAAATTTGAAAGTCTATTGTTTATGCATATAACCCCCTATTATTTTTATTGGAAGAACACTACAATGTTGTTGCGTGTGTCTGTATGTGTATGGTCATAGAATGGTACCATTAACATATCATTTCCTTAATTTTTAATGCTGGCCCGACTACACTAGGCTAAGGATGAGGGAAAGAGATAAAAAAAACCCTAAATTTTTCTCTCTGGCGACTAAAAGCGACTCCATCCTACGAATCCCTTAATCGATCTTCAATCCTTTTAATTCTTTAATCTGCTCAATCATGGGTCGGTTATAATTAATTGGGTACTTCTAGCGTGGGTCGGTGAGATTCAATTTACATATTTTCGCTTTTTGGTTTCTGTTTTGAGTTTGGTTTTGTTACGTGCATGATCAATTCCTTTATCCTAATATAATATCAACGTTGGTTGTCATCTTGTGCATGGTATACTCTTCTTTTGGTTACCTGATTGGTTGATCAATTAGTGACTCTTTGATCAAGTGGTGCGGTGATATTTATTCTTCCATGCACTATTTCGTGTTTTGGAATGATATGTGACGATTACATCATGTTTTGCTTTTAAAACCCTAACTTTAGGTTAGGGTTTTCTTTTTAATACTTGCTTCTGGTTGCTCGTGATTGGTACTAGTCGACTCTTTGCTGTGGTTTGTGGGTTGAGAGATGGAAAAAGGGTTCTTTAACAAAAATAGTGCTTCGCAAGGATCGAGTCTTTGGTAAAACTTTGGGTGGAAGTGAAGTTACGAGTAAAGGGTCATCTTCTAGCTTGGCCGATCAAGCTATGATTAATCAGGATCTTATGAGTAGTATTAAGGATAGGTCGCAAAGACTTGATGGGAAGAATGTTATGCATGGAGTGGACGGGTTAATCCTATTCGTGACCCTAAGTTTGACACATCTAAGACCACGTCTAACATGCAAACAAAATCTTTCCCAACTATTCCGGATCAGAATGCTTATGTGGCTACTTCTGAATTAAACACAGCTGATGAAACCGTTAGTCACTTGAATTCTTCTCATGTGAAAACGAGTCATCCTAGTGGTATTGATCAGGTGGTCTTGGATGCTTGTAAGAGTTTTGAGGAATCAATTCATGGTGTTGAATATGAGAATGCGAAGATGGATGCTTCAAATCATTCTACTTGGATTGATTCTCTTACAAACATTCCAAGTGTTCAAAACACTTGATACTACAAATGTATCTAATGTGAAGCTAGTTTCTTATGCGGGTGCTACGTCTAGTGAGCCAACGAAACACAAGTCTAACTTTCGTAGGCTAGAGTGTAGCAATAAAAATAATGAAGTGGACCTTTCCGTTCCTATGAAAGTGGTAGAGGAGGTAAACTCCAGATTTAAGAATACTTTATATGGGTACTTTCTTGGTAAACGTATTGCTTTTCCCGTGGTTGATTATTATATGTACGACCAAAGAATTCCAAATTGTGTTACAACCAAAGAATTCCAAATTTATTTAGCGGTTTTAAGCATAGAAATTCTTCCAAATTCCTTTTTAGGTAAGGCATTGTATAAAACCATTTTTGCCTCATTATTTTTGAAAAGCTTTTTCTTTTGTCGTCGGTGAGACAATCATGATAAATGTTTTCTTCGTTGCCGGTTTTATCATATTTTGTAGTAGCTTGAAAATCACCTTCAACAATAATATACCAAAGATCAATATCTTTTGATTTCACATAAGTTTCAAATCTATTTTTGTCACACCCCCAAAATACCTGTTTTGTAGCGGAATGGAATTCTGGGGATGACTATATAGCATCACATTACTAGTTATATTGAACGACCTAAAGTATCGTTTGGAAAACACATCGTTTGATATAATAAAACATTCAGAGTTTACAAAAGATAGGTCCCAAGAAGTAGTCAACATTTTCGGAAATAAGTTTGTTACAATCCAAACGATGTTTTAAAGTGCATAAAAATCCATGTGAGACGCGTCGTCACCGCGACTCTATGATAAGTCCACATGCATGCCATGAAGTATATGCTTTAGATACCTGAAAATACATTGATAAAAGTGTCAACACAAAGGTTGAGTGAGTTCATAAAGTTTATGAAAATGTTTTATACGACTACCACAAGTATAGGCCATGTATGACAAATATGTCACATAAAAATGTTACAATTGCTATAAGCACATGACACCGAAGCTAGAATAATCATGATGTTCGCCCCAACAGAGTGCTTTGCCAAACAACTCAAATTCTGATATTAAATGAAATGCATCCGTTTGACCAGTTGGGACCACCAACCCAAATGGAGGAGTCACCCTCAATAGATCTATTCACTCACCCTCGCTTTTTCCGGAATTAACGGTTCATGATTATGAAGTGGGGACATTCAATTGGCAATGAGGTAACTTAAGCAATGTAATTGAATTTGATATACTTGGTATCGTAATAAAATGATAATGTATTCTCCCCTGTAGGTTTGAAATAATGTATAAACTTGAAAGACAGGGCTATGAAAACTCACCTGATACAATGATTATGATGATATAATGGCAATACTGAAATAAGGTGCAATCTCTATCTGCAAACTAATATGAATGATATGATCTATTATAAATTATGAATATATATAGCACATGCAAATCCACATGTAATCTATACCACTTGTACATTTTTGAAAATAAAGTTTATCGTCGAAATATATGTTTATGACATCTTGTCAACTTACCAAAATACTTTACAAGTATTTACGTTGAAACAACATCCTACGATAGTCGTTTAGTGATTTATCAAGAAATTATAGCTTTTCGTAGTAAAACAATGTACTTTGATAATTCGTGAAAGTGACTAAATGGCCTCGAAAAGCTAGTCGTAAGATAGTGAATATCGAGTGTTAGGAAACAAACTCAATGGTTTTGGAAAGCTTGTCACATTATCTAAAAGTCTTAGCATTTAACTTTTGATCACAGAGGTCTCGATCATGGAGAAAAATATAGATGAAGTAGGGTAGTCGGACTAAAAATATTGTTTAAGGTTAGTTTTCGGCAAAGTTTGAGTGACCGTATATTATTCGTTACAACTCCGTTTGACGAACGGTTGAACATTTTGGAAAATAGGCTAGGTGAACTCACTTTTACTAGAAGACATCGTTTTCTCAAAAGTATTCTATCGATGTGAAAAACGACTCCAAACATGGTCACTCGCGACAATAATTTTGACTAATAGGAAATATATATAAGTGTTTATACTTGTATAAAATAGTCACGATAACCTTATTTAAACGCGTGTAACTTAGTCGTTATAAGTCCGTTTTCTACGTTTTATATATCCTTGGTTTCGTGATAGTATGTACTAATATATTTTTGATAAGTCGACTCATTTAGATAAGGTTTAAAACTCATTTTTTCCCTTAAAATAACCCTTAACTGCTTCCTGATTTTCAGAAAATGGGTTTTCGTCGCAAAACTTGAAAATAGCGTAACTTCTTCGTTATAAATCCGTTTTAACCCGTTCAAGCGACCACGGTTTCATTTTAAAGTTTATTTTCTGAATATCTAGCCCAAAATAATTCATGACCTGTCGAAATTTCCAGATTTTGCAAAAACGATCAGACCTCTATTTTAAGTTGTCGAAAATGATTTTTCTAGCGTAATACTTGTTTCAATCACTTCAAATCAACAATGATATATTTCATGGAAATAATTATAGGATGATTTATACTAATAATAAGTACTAAAAACAATTAAAAGTGGTATAAATACATATGATACTTGCATGATTTTCTTACTAGATCATAAAAATACATCAAGTAAGAATTTATAAGAGTGGAAAATTAATTAGGCTTACTTGAGTGAGGTATGGTTGAGCAAAGTATACTTAATAATCTTGAGGTTTTTGTTTCAAAACCCTAACTAAATCACTAATAGAACTTGTAAAATACTTGATCTTGCAAAATTGATGGATTCTTCTTCTTGTTTGAAACTTGGCCGACCACCACAAAAGAAAGAGAAAGAGAAAGAGTTCTTGCATTTTTCACCTATTAGTTTGTGTTTGTATGTGTTTTGGATTGATAAATGATTGTATAATGTAAATATCTAATGAAAATGGTGTATGTGTAAATTAAGTAGCAAAAATTAATTTGATTACATTTGGTGACTAGCCAAGGGTGTAAAAGGGGAAGTAATAAGTTTGTGTATTTTTTATGTATAATTGTATTTAAAGTTATGTATATTGTATATTTTGTACATGTAATTAATTATTCAGGTAGCGTTTGCTAGAAATCGATTTTAACGGAACAAAATAAAATATATCGAAGTCATAAAAATTATAAAATACATTTCTTACAAGAATTGAGTGAAATAATAATTATCGAGTAGTATTTTAAAATCGTCGTAATATATATATATATATATATATATATATATATATATATATATATATATATATATATATATATATATATATATATATATATATATATATATATATATATATATATATATATATATAACAATTTATATACAAAATAAATTTAAAACATCGGTAAACTAATAATATAATTTTTATGGTCTTAAAATGAGTATAAAAATATATCGGATAATTTGGAAGTGTCGGATCAAATATTCAAAATAAATGATTATGCGATAGCGTTTATTTAATAGGAAAATATACGTTAATGAAATATGCAAACCCATGCATGAACTAATATGATAATGATGTTACTGATGATATGTAGACTAAATCTAGTCTATATGAAATGTCCTCAATGATTTTTCATGAATACACAGCTAAACCCTTACTTACATATTGATTTGATACTCGTAAACCTAGTTTACAAAAAATGATGAATAGTGAATCATGAATAGTGATTTTTCTCCGGAATGAATAGTGTTTCGTGAATAGTAAAATTTTGAAATAACCTTTCAAAATCTCAAACCGACTTCAAAAACGATGAATAGTAACAAGTGAATAGTAAATTCCCGAGATGAATAGTAAAATTTTCAAAGTTTGAGAAATGACATGAAATTACGAGTTGTCACAATTTTTCCAATAAATAAAATCATTAGTTTCAAGTAGTGGAGGTCGTTGCATAGATTGCCATTCTCTATAATTTTCAAAACTCATTGTGATCGAAAAGTTTTTAAAATACAATTTACTTTAAAAATTTTTGTAAACCTTACTCTTGATGCCAATTGTGGAAAACTAGAAGGCGGGTTGAATAGTTTTCCCGATTTTAATTTAAGTTTCAAAGATTTAGATTCGATCTTATGTGAATTCGTATGGATGGATAAATAATATGAAACAATAAGTAAAGTAAATAATGAAAGCAAGTAAAGTAAATGATAGAAAGTAGCGATACAAGTGATTTATAGTGGTTCTAGCATAAGGACACCTTCCTTGCCCTACTTCACTCCCCGAGTACCCCACTCGAGAATTCAAGCACTATGTCAACAAGCTCCTTCAACTTGGCGGAGAAGCCTCACAACGCCGCTACACTTTTCCGGTACAAAGATCTTGCTACGAGGTAGAACCAAACCTTTACACAACTATTATCCAACAACTATGTGAAATATAAATTACAAGATCTTGCTACAGAAATCTTGTGGATGGAAAAATAAATCAAGGATCCTTGGCTTGGATGACTTGTAGTATAGCGTGATCTCGCCTTTGAGAAAGACCTATAAGAGAATCACAACAAAAGATAGAAGAACTACTAGAATGATCGAATTATCAGAGATTAGAAGAGTGAGATAATATATGAGAGAGTTGTAAGAAGAATAATGACTAACAATGAAGAAATGACTCACTATTTATAGGCACAAAAGCCTTCTATCCCAGGTTTCGGGCGATCCCTCACTGGGGATCCGGCCAGGCAAAACAGGGATCCGGCAGTCGGGTCATACCATTCCAGATTTTGGGTTGCAAGCCGAGTTATGGGTTATGGGTATGAGCCATGAGTTATGGACTTTGGGTCATTGGTACCCAACAAGATACAATGTATCTAGACAATGGGTTATGGATCTTGGGCCATGGGTCATAGCTAATACCCAATATGATTTCATGCATGATGTCATGCAATGGGTCGTGGGTTATGGATTAGCTCCATGGGTCTTGGATATTACTCATCCTATAAACTATTACAACAATTGAATTATTACAACATTTTATGTAAATGATAAAATGTATATACTTTACAAAATAACATGTATTCTTATAGTTTTACTTATGATAACTTTATATTTGTTATCAACAAAATATAACGAGATCGCTAAATATGAATAAACGTTTTTACGATTTATTTGTATTAACAGGTATGATGGCTCACATATTTATTTCGAATATATCATAGCTAAAATAGTTTTTTCCAAAGCATATTTCAAACTGAGAATATTAGGTCGTTTATGTGAAGGTCTAATTGTTTAAAGTTCCTCGAGTTCTGAACAAAAAATATTACATAAAGATATGGGTTAAAGTAAGACATTACAAAAGGCAAGGGTTATAATTAAAATATTAATATAACCACTTGTCTTCTCAACAAAACTAAACTTACTTTCCTCCATTAATAACCAGACCCAAACTTACTTTTTTCTAATAAGTAAATCTTCCATTTCTATATTAAATCGTCTTTGAACAATGTGAAATCTTCCAAAAATGATGTTATACTTGTACCGAAGTTTAAGAAATTGAACGCCCTTAAATGGAGGCCCCTGTGCGGTCGCCTATCCCACACATGCCAAATCTCTGCCCTGATACTTAGTCAGATGATTGCTGAAGCCGGATCCCTTGGCTATAAGGTGCCAGATCCCTTTTTCAAAGGATCTGGCGGAACCGTCATATCTGCAAACATGTTATAAGTTTGATAATCATAGTGCAACTCTACTTTGGGGTGGAGGGAGTAAAAAAAAAAGAAAAAAAAAAGTTCGTGTCTTTTATTTAAACTAAAGTTGATTCATGTCGACGGGACTAAAACTACTACTTTTGGAATGATCTAAAGTAAGAAAGGAGTAATTTGACTAATTTCAATAGTTTTTAATCTAATTGACCGTTGAAATGGAAAATAGATAGAAATGTCATTTTAGTTGAAAAATAAGATTCCAAGACCGCTATATGCCTATATGTTTCAAATTTATAATATTAATGATACTTCATATTAAACAAGTTCGATGAATCCGGGTATATATGGTTGTTAAAAAATTATAACAAAAATTTACAAAGGATATAATCTTCGCCACAAGTCGATCTATCTTAGCATTTTGTAATTGCAGCACAACTTTTAACTACGCGCAACTCCTTGTACAACATACAACAAATATAAGTATTTGTTACAGTAATTGCTACTATTCCAGTCATTCAATGAAGATTGCAGACACTCAAAAGACCAGGATGAAATGCTAAGCAATGTTAAGTTGAACTATTTCAACGTATTAGTTTAAATTTTCTACGCTAGCATTACAATCATGTAATCTTTAAGTGTGGAAACGACTAATTAGGTCAACCTTTTAAGTCTTCTATTCCAACCCACTACACAGCCAACTTTGAACTAGCTAAAAACTATAAATCAAATAAGAATTACAATTAGTACACACAAGAAAAACATCAATGAAGAAGTTCCGTGACATATTTTTCCTCCTTGGTGTTCTTTTCTTTGTTTTATCAACTTGTACACTTCAAGACACCATAACAGTTGATCAACTCATTCGAGACAATGATACTCTTGTTTCAGCCAATGAAATGTACGAGCTCGGGTTTTTCAGTCCCGGGAGGTCAAGAAACCGGTTCTTGGGGATATGGTATAAAAACATATCCCCACAAACGGTGGTGTGGGTTGCTAACAGGGAGACACCAATAACGGATTCATCTGGTGTGTTTAGAGTCGACACCAATGGATCGTTATTGGTTATTGCTGGTAGCAACAACACCGTTGTCTGGTCATCTGACTCTAGGCTAGTCTCTCAGCCAACCATAAATCCAGTGGCACAACTTTTAAGCACTGGAAATTTGGTTGTGAAGGGAAATGGCGATGAAAGTTTTGTTTGGCAAAGTTTTGATTATCCTACAGACACGTTTCTTGCCGGAATGAAATTGGGGAAAGACCTGGTCTCTGGAATAGATAGGCGGTTTACCTCATGGAAGAGCGTTGACGATCCTTCACCAGGTCCGTACGTAACGTTCATAGATACTGACGGGTTCCCACAGTTGTTTGGAGATAAAGGTTCAGTTCCATATACGAGGTTGGGACCTTGGAACGGTGTTAAGTTCAACGGCATGCCTAACCACCAATCTAACTTGACAATCACCCACGAATTTGTTAATGACGATAAAGAAGTGTACTACCGGTACATGCTTGTTAATAGTTCAACTATCACGCGTTCTACACGATCCAGAAGGTCTCTTCTTACGAAGATTCTGGATTGAACGAACCCAGGAATGGTTCCTATACTGGAACGCAGATACTAGCATATGTAACCGTACGGATATGTGGTCCATATGGAAGCTGTAATCTGAACAAGTCACCGGCTTGTAGTTGTATGGAAGGGTTCGAACCACAAAACCCTGACAAATGGAGTGCAGCCGAGTGGTCAAGTGGGTGTCGCCGTAGAACACCTTTAAATTGTCCAAATGGGGATGGTTTTCGAGTGTTTAAAAATGTTAAAATTCCAGACACTCGGCGTCGGTGGTACAACAAGAGCATGACTCTTAACGAATGTGAAACGGTTTGTAAGAAGAATTGCTCGTGTACAGCCTATACAAATATTGATATCAGGAGCGGAAATGGATGTTTGATGTGGTTTGGTGAACTAATGGATGTTCGAACAGTTGATGATAGCCAAGATCTTTACGTAAGAATGGCCAAATCCGAATTAAAAGGTAACCCTATTTTCAATGGCGTTAACAATTCTTTGGGTCAATAATTGTTATAGTAAATGTGGAATTTTCAGATAGCCAATGGATTTTTCAATTATCAGATTAACAAAACCAATCGATCAACTTGGTGTGGGTTCTAGTATTTTCTAACTTGTTCCGTACATGATTCTCTTACAGTCATCACAGAGTCTACATCCAGATCTAGTTCCAACAAAAGGAAGCGAATTATCATAGCCGCAGTGTTGATTTCACAAGTCTTTTTATGGGGATCTTGCTTTTTGCTATCTTGTATGCTTGGAGCAAAAAGAAGAAATCCCTAGTTGAAAAACCAGGTACCATGTCATTACTAATATACTGTATAACTGAGTTTACTTGTAATGGTACAAAATTATGTATATAAGAGCTCCCAGAAATAGCAAGAACTCGCTATCTAGAAACCAGTGATAATATTTCTCTAGTCGACATACTTATGGTGTTTATTGCATAACTAATGTTGTTTTCATTATTTTGTTTATTTATTAATAAAATGTGGAATGATGTGAAATGATGTGAGATGCTAATTGTTCCTTAACTAATATATAGTGGTTTGTGTTAGTCTGTAATATGTAATGGGCTCAAGCCCAAGCCCAACCTCTAGAATATTCTGTGAATGCAGTATTAATATGTACAATGTATTTGTGGAGAACGATCAATAAACATCATTCACAATCAATCTTAATATAAACATTATCATATTATTATCATTCTTACATGGTTTCAGGCCAATAATACAGATCCTAACACCTAACCCTAAACCATTCCGCCGCCGCCTCCGGCCGCCGGCTACATGCCGGAGGTTTGGAGGGCTCTGACCATCTTTCTCTTCAGCTACATCCTCATTTTCATTATCATTTTCTTTCTCATCACTCTCTTCTGTCTCTTCACCAGCCGCCATCATCACGCTGGCCACCACCAATCACCGTGGCGCTCCTCCACTGTCAACACTACCACCTCGGTACAACCACCGCTATCATAAGAAGCCCAAGGGTGCGTTTGTTTGCAGGTTTGGAACAAAAGTCGTCTTGCAGTAACGAGATCTGTAACTATGTGTGTGAAAGATTGATTGGTGTGTGTAAATTGTTGACTCCCTTGATTGGCGTGTGAAAATTGTGTGTGGGAGACAGAAAAGTTATGAGCCATGTAAGAGTGACATCTTAATCATAAAAAGTGGTGGGGTAAAAAGAAAGCAAAAATATGTGGTGAAAAAAAATTATGTTTAATCCGGGTGATCAATTCTAGACGACTTTTGTTTTATGTCGAATCCGGGTATCAATCCCAAGACGACTTTTGTTTATGTCGAATCCGGGTATCAATTCCCGACGACTTTTGTTGGTGTCAATTCGTGTATCAATTCCCGAGACGACTTTTGTTGGTCGAATCCGGTATCAATTCCCGAGACCGACTTTTAAAAAAGTTTTTCCACGCCTCTCCTTCAACCTCTATCTTTCTCTCGCTACGCCGCTTCTTCGCTTTGCCACCTTCATCGACACTTTCCTCACCTCCATTCTCCTGCTTCTCAAAAAATTGATTTTATGTTTTCTATGGAAAAACACGCCCCGTTTGTTTGGAAGGTTCTTTGGGGGTTGAAGTTTTAGAACCAACTTTCGTTATCTCATCTTTGTTTTAGTTGTAAGGGATACTTTGGTTTATCCTGTTTGGTACGGATACTTTGGTTTATCCGGTTTGTTGCCTACTGCTGAAGATGTTTCCGCTTGCTGTCGAATGTCTTCATGAACATTTATTTACTTGCTCTAGTTTATTGTTCATTAGCTTTAATCTCCAACCGAGCTTCATTTCGGCCGCCGCTGCATCATAGGGAGTGTTAGTCAGTAATATGTAATGGGCTCAAGCCCAAGCCCAACCTCTAGAATATTCTGTGAATGCAGTATTAATATGTACAATGTATTTGTGGAGAACGATCAATAAACATCATTCACAATCAATCTTAATATAAACATTATCATATTATTATCATTCTTACAGTTTGGTTCATCACCTTGCAGATGAACCAGTGAACACCATTGACGAAGAGTATAGCATGGAGATCCAGCAGGATGATACTGGGTTATCATATTTCAGCCTGACTAAGATCTTAAAGTATACTAATGATTTTTCAGATGACAATAAGCTTGGAGAAGGTGGTTTTGGTCCTGTTTACATGGTAACAACATAAACCAAGTCTAGCTCTTTCTCTTGTGAACTGAGTATGTTTTATTGACACAAATTTTTATTCAAAATCAATTAAATATTTTATGAACATATAAAATTCCCTTTAAATACCGGAAAGTAAAGAATCTTAACCAAACCGTGATCGTATGTATTTTACCGATATTGTGATGATAATTCGAATGATTGACTAATGAGTAACATTGACAAAATTTTGTTTAATTTCATTGCACATATGCACTGATATATAGAATTCGAAAAACATTTTCTTTTATTTTATGGTGGCTGCTAATTGGATTATAATTGATCAGGGTATCATGGATGATGGAAGAGAAATAGCGGTGAAAAGGCTATCAAAAACCTCAAAACAGGGGTTTAATGAGTTCAAGAATGAACTTAAATTCCTAGCAAAACTTCAACATCGAAATCTTGTAAAGATTTTGGGATATTGCAATGAAGGAGATGAAAGTATGCTGATATATGAATACATGCCAAACAAAAGCCTGGACTTATTCATATTTGGTACGACTCTTACATCACAAATTCCTTTAGTTAGTGGGTTTCAGTTAGCTAATACTCCGTATGTAGTAAGAATGCCTTAAGAAAATGCATTATTTATTTTCTTAATGTTACTTGCACAAAATTTTATACTTTGCAGAAAAAAGTAGAAGTACATTACTAGACTGGTCTCAGCAAGATCATCCATGGGATTGCTAGAGGACTTCTCTACCTTCATCAAGATTCACGGTTTAAAATTGTTCATCGAGATCTTAAAGCTAGCAACATTTTGTTGGATACTGACTTCAATCCAAAGATATCGGACTTTGGTCTAGCTAGAATGTTTAGAGAACATGAAAATGAAGCAAATACGAACATGGTAGTTGGAACTTTGTAAGAATCCATAATCAAAGCAATTTTTTTCTATAAGTTATAGTTTTTCAAATATGATATACTCCGTAATATGCTTATACATTCATATTTTTGGCTTAGGGGTTATATATCACCGTAGTATGTAGATGGGACTTTTTCGAAAAATCGACGTCTTTAGTTTTGGAGTTCTTGTGCTGGAAATAGTGAGTGGTAAGAAAATCGGAGACTCTATGATAACCTACTTGAACATGTAAGTAACGTAAAAGTGGAATTATATTCAAAGAAGAACTGTAGTATACATAATATATGACTGTTACTTACGTTGTTGTGGTTCATCTGTTATTTTTTTAGGCATGGAGACTCTATGAAGAAGGATAGTGATAACCTACTTGCACATGTAAGTAACGTAAAAGTGGAACTATATTCAAAGAAGAACTCTAGTATACATAATATATGACTGTTACTTACGTTGTTGTGGTTCATCTGTTATTTTTTCAGGCATGGAGACTCTATGAAGAAGGCACGGCTCTAGAGTTGCTTAGTGCACATATGCGTGACTCAAGAGTCGATTCTGAAGTACTTCGGTCAATACACATTGGTCTTTTATGTGTGCAACATTTTGCAAAAGATAGACCAACTATGTCATCTGTGGTTTTGATGTTTGATCAAGATGGTGCATTGCCCCGACCTAAACAACCTGCATTTTATGCTAATGGATTGCCTAAATTTCATCCAATTTCTATCAATGATATCACAGTGACAGCGTTAGAACCTCGATAATTGTAATATTTATGCATATCTAAGGTCCCTTATTTGTGATCATATATAAGTAACTAGCATTATTCTTCTACCAAGCAATATGAACTTTAAAATCGTATAAGATGTCAACGAAGAGATTCATAGTCCTTATCCATTTAATACATAATATTTATGTTAATTAATACTTATTTTTCAGATGATATTTGTTTCTGGTAAGATAGATAACTGATTATACACTAATATATAATTACATACACACATTTCTGCATACACATCTGACAGGTCTTCGAAATTTTAATGAGAATATATATGAAATTCTCCATATTTAATTACTTACTAATTTAAGCAAGTGAATAATAACCAATTCTATTTTAACTGATCAAAGCCAAATACAAAGTAATGAACTAATGACTTAATATTTTAGTTATTTCTTTTTTAACAAACTTAATTTTTTTTTCTTTTTTTTTTCTTTAGTTTTTACGCAAATTAAACCGAGGGAAACAATCTATATCACTAGTGGGTCCAACGGTAGCTCTGTTACCACTTTCTTGAGTTGCTACTTAGCTCACATGCTCAACATATACATGAATATCCCTATAAAACGAATTGCCTATTGAGTGAGAAACCAATTAAGGTTGTTTATCGGCATCTGTTTCATTCTTTTTTCCAATATCGGATTGAGTCTAACCCAATGATACATGACACATGGACAGTCTATAAAGACAGAAAAAGTGTTGAACTGATTGGTGCACCAATGACTCATTGGTAATCTCAGGTATTGCGGTCAAAGCAGATTGGTCTGTTATGTTTGCAAAATCATGCGGATGATAGAATGAGTTTCATACCAATATATTGTAAATATATAACTTTGATATTTTAAGTCGGATAATTCTAAATATTACATTTTTAGACAAGATGTATATTTTTCTATATCGAAATAAAAGGTGATTACATGGTTCCCATTAATTTCACGAGATACATGAACCAAATTATTTAGAAACAGAGTTGAGCAAAACCAATCAAATATGGATCGGCAGTTCATATCAAATGTCCAACTTACACGAGTCTACCAAAAAATTCTATCTAAAAAAACAAGTGACATCGTATTTAAATAAAAAAGAAGATAACAGACTTCATATATCTTTTTGTAATTCTTACAAACTATTCCTTCTAGGATTTAACTTGAATAAAAAAACATATATACGGGTCTTGCTTATACTATGATTATTGCAAGTGATGAGATATTTCCTATCGAGCATTTAACAATGTTATAGTAATTTCATCAACAGAATCTAGTGTTGGCCCGGATGAAAAAGACTTTAGTTCAGGCATTCCCTCTTCAGCAAAAAATGCAGGTTGTTTAGGTTCAGGCAAAGCATTCTCGTTTCCTAACATGGAAACCACTGACGCCATAGTAGGCCTGTCATCTGGATGATGTTGAACACATAACAAACCAATATGTATTGATCGTAGTACTTGAGACTCGACACATGAGGGTCTTAAAGATGAGCTAACAAGCTCAAGCGACTTATCTTCTTTGTGCAATCTCCATGCCTAAGTAACATCAAAAACATTTAATTATGAATAGTAAAAAAGTGTGTCTAATATGTAAAACAAACCCAACACACCAATACTTACATGTCCAATAAGGGTATTATCGCTGTGTTCTTCTTGAGAATATCCTCTGTTTTTCTTACCACTTACAATTTCCAACACCAAAACTCCGAAGCTATACACGTCTGATTTCACTGAGTAAAGCCCATGCACCGCATACTCGGGAGCTATGTAGCCACTACAAAAAATTAAAGCTTGATTTGATATGAGAATATTAGATTAGAAAAATACAATCCTATGAGAAATCTAAATCCTTACTAGGTTCCAACCACTCTATTGGTATTAGCTTCAGTCTCGTATCCGCTAAACCTTCTAGCAAGGCCAAAGTCAGATATCTTCGGGTTCATGTCCTTATCCAACAAACATACTTTAGCTTTCATATCTCTATGAATGATTCGTAGGCGTGAATCATGATGCAAATAAAGAAGCCCTCGAGCAATCCCGTGGATAATATGAAAACGACGGGGCCAGTCAAGCAATGTACTTCCAGAATTGCCTGCCAAGAAATTACTCACCGCCTTAGTTGGAATACAATAAACTTTACTATACTTAAAAAGTGAAATTTGCGTGCCGAACCGAATATAAAGGTATCCAGGCTTTTGTTTGCCAAGTATTCATATATTAGCATTTTTTCATTTCCTTGAATGCAGTATCCGAGAAGCTTCACAAGATTTCGATGCTGAAGTTTGGCAATTAATCTAACTTCATTCTTGAACTCATCAAGCCCTTGTGTTGAAGCTTCCGACAGTCTTTTCACGGCTATTTCTACTCCATTTTCCAGCACACCCTAATAGTTGAGGTTTAGTTAGTATATTATATCATCCGATTTATAACAGAAACATTATTGAGATTTTACCTTGTAAACTGGACCAAATCCCCCTTCACCAAGCTTATTGTTATGATCGAAGTTGTTAGTAAACTTGGCAATCATGGAATGGCTAAAAGATGACAACTCTGTATCTTCCTTACGATCATCAATGGTATAGTGCTCGTCACTGGCTGCCACTGGGCCTACAAATTTGGAAAATGTTAGTTCGCTTGCTTAATTCTTAACTTTAGACCCGAAAAGAAAATAGCATGTTTGGGTTACCTGGGCTTGGATTACGGGATATTTTCTTCTTTCTCCATGCTACATACATTGCTAGAATCAGACATAAAAGGACAGAACTAGTTACAGCTGATACGACTATTATGATGGTTTGTTTCTTCTTGCTGGAGCTTTGCTTCTGGGCTGTAGGGCCTTCTATCCAAATGCAAAATTAAAATGAGAATTTTCATGTTATTAATTGATACATATTTGCATATAGATTCTTACTTGTTAGTTCAGAGGTAGGCATTCTTATATGAAGCATTTCAGTTTCCTCATACACACGGACATCCATTAGATCATTGAACCATAGCAAGCATCCGCTCCCACCATTTCTAATATCTAAACTAGCATAAGCAGTACAAGAGCAATTCTTCTTGCAGGCTAATTCACATTCGCCAAGTGTCATGCTCTGATTGTACCATGAATTATTCGTGTCTGGGAATTTCACACCTGAAATATTGCGAAAACCATCCCCATCCCCATCCCCATTCCCACAAGTTAACGGTTTTGTCCTTCGACACCCACTTGACCAATCTGCTATGTTCCATTCTTCAGGGCGTTGTGGTTCAAACCCATCCATGCAACTACAAGCAGGGGCGTTATTAATGTTACAGACTCCGTAGGGACCACATAACCCATAAGTAGCACAATTATCAAGTGTTGCTGTTGAAAACACACTCCAACTTTGTGTTCGATTGATCCAATTCAAGTGGCGGATATTTCCGTCGGGACTCAGCTGCATCCTGGAAACAAGTGAGTCGTTCACAAGTTCATATTTATAGTATATCTCTTTCTCATTAACAACAAACTCGTGTGTAAATATTGAATTTTCCCCTAAATTAGGCATACCATTGAAAGTGACCCCATTCCAGGGTCCGAACCTCGACTGTGGATTCCTACCCTGTCTCTCAAAAAGTTGTGGATACCCATTTGGAACCATCCGAAGAACATAAGGGCCTGCAGACGGGTCATCAGCGCTCTTCCATGATGTCAAGTGTATGTCATTCCCGGTTACCAAGTCCATACTGATTTTCATTCCTGAAAGAAGAGTGTCTCCGGGGTAATCAAAACTTTCCCAAATTACATTCCCCTGATCCTTCAGAACAAGATTCCCGGTATCCAAAAGCTGTGCCACCAGCCCCATAGTCGTGACAGATCCCGTCAAATTTGTTGACCAGATAACAGTGTTGTTACCATTCAAAAGTTCTAAACCACCCTGGCTAACTTTGAGCTCACCGGACTTGTTTGTTAGTGGTGTCTCGGTGTTAGCAACCCACACCACCGTGCAAGTCGCTATCTTCTTGTACCATATCCCCACGTACCGATTCTTTGCCGAGCCAGGGCTAAAAAACCCCATTTCAAAATTCCCGCCAGTTGAAATAATGGTGTCACCATCTTTGATGGTTTGATTTACTGCTATGGTGTCTTCTGCTGTACAAGTGATCAAGATTGAGATTTGAACAGCAGCGTATAAGAACAATATGGTAAGTTTTTCCATGAACATAAATTTGCCTATTCTCATATGAGGATTATGTGGATTTTAACTTTAGCCCATGAAAAATAGACCAAAATAAGAACAAAAAAAATGACTAAGGAAAGTTTGTGGCAAAATTCAAATATGATGGTCCAAACGCTTGATGACTAGACCACTTTCCAAGTAACACGCTGTTGACCAACTTTTCTTCAGTTCCCACTAGCTACAAATGGAACATTTAGCTTGGTTTTGATATGGCTTGCCCCACAAATATAAATGTTGGAAACTTAAAGGTCCCGTGTAGAAAAAACTATAAAAAAATTCGATGACCCGAGTGTGATGTTTACGTTTTAAGTTCGAATACAAGACTTGCGGGGTTGATTAGTCGACAGAGAGAGCAAGCATATATGGGTATTCATTTGAAAATAAGAAGGTAATTTTTGTGTCATTGTTTGGATGTTACACTTTGTTTCATTTTGCTAGTTGTTAGGGTCATTTTGCAGCTAAAAACATAGTCGATCAGTAGAGAACTAAAAACAATCTTAGTCCTAATATATGGTTTATAAAAGATAAAATTTTGTGTATCAGAATCAAATTCCAGAATTAAACAAAACAATAACATTTATATGAAATTTTCCCACAAAATTAAAATAAATCGTCAGCATAGGAGACCAAGGAGGTAAACGCTTTGACTCTTAGGAAACATCCAAACATCAATCTTTTTTAAATACATATCACTATATTCTATGAATTTATTTATTATCATTAAACCTTTTTATTGCTTTTTTTATTAGTCATTTGTTGCAATACTTTAGTCTTTGTAGTTGGTAAAATTAGGCTACTTTTCTAACTTATCATTAATTAATATGTCCTAATTTGAATCTTATCATTTGAATGATTAATAAGTACTCATATCGCCATCAGAAAGATCTCGGTGCTCATCATTTTCAAAATCAATTTAGGGTCCGTTTGGTTTGTGGGTATTGAATGATTCATGTGGGCTCCACAATTAATAACAATGTTTGGTTTGATTCTATAACATTTAGCACAGTGATGATATCTGAAAAGTGGGGTATATCATTCCACCCATCTAACACAGTGGTATCGGATAGTATCATTTCGTGATCTATTGTCCTTTTCCTTTTTGTCTTTTTCTTATTTTTAAATAGTTTGTATGGGTCCACTAGTATTTTAATTTTCAAATAAAATTTTATTATATATAAAATTATACTAATTATATATTTTCTTTTTTTACATCAAATCCAAATCCAAATCCTAAACCAAATTTAAATCCTAATCCGAATCCAAATCCTAAACCCGTCAACAAACCAAACGGACCCTTATATATATTTCTAAATTATACTTTGTACTTTGAAAATGCAGTCTCTTTTGACACTTAAGTTTTTTTTATTTGTTGAAATATAAAGTGGACATTTATTTTGGTACAACCAAAAATAGCATTGTGGATATTTATTTAGGTCGGATGGAGTATCATTTGTCTGATAAAGCCATGTAAGGTGTACGACGAAAACCTGAAAGTTAAAGGCTACAGAGGGTATATATGTATGCGTTTGTAACTTTCTAACTGTTTTATCCTTCCATGGATTCATTTTAAGTCTTTGTAAATTATAGATTGTTAGTATTACATACAGAAACATTAAGAGAAAAAAAAAGTTAAAGAGTAGATCGAATAGAAATGCTTATAACTCAGCTCGTTTACACGGAAAAGTAGGGGTGTTCATCGATTCGGTTTATTCGGTTCGGTTAGTTCGGTTAATTTTTTCACGGGTATAACAAACCGAACCAGAACCGAATTTAAATTTAATTCAACCGAACCGAATAGCAAGAAAACCGAACCGAATAACCCGAATTACATAATTTTAATTATTTTTTTATTTAATTATATATATTTTTAGCACAAAATATTTTTTTCAAACTTAAATCATGTTATATTTATACTAAAAAAGAGTTTTAGTGATTTTTTTCATATATATAGATAGAAAAAATATATATTTTATATGAATTCGGTTTTTAGGTTCGGTTTTGGGTTTTCATTTCTAAACCATATCCAATGATAACAAATATTTAGTTGGTTCGGTTCGGTTTTGTGCAGTCGGTTCGGTTATAAATTCGGTTCAGTTATTTTCGGTTCGATTCGGTTTTGGTTTTCAGTTACTGTGGATATTTCCCAATCCGTGAACACCCCTACGGAAAGGGACATTCTAGATTGATGACCATTACTTTTCTTCCTGGCCCCAAAGGTCTAAAGCCCACTTGCTTCATACAAGGGGAATAAACATTAACCAATCATCAAGCAGCTTGATTGTCATATGATGGACTTGCCACACAAGTTCTAAAGCCAAACTAGCTTGAAGGTCCCATGTTGAAAAAACATGCAAAATGGTTGGTTGTGATGGTCTGAGTGTGACCGTTGGTGTTTAAAAGTCATATACAAGACATGTGAGGTAATTAGTCGACTGAGTGTAGACAAACAAAGGTTTTCATTAATTTGGAAACTTCATATTTCATAGACATATTTCATAGACATGTTTTGTTACCATGAAATTACGATAACTTTAAACTTTATCTAACCTTTAATTTAGAAAAAAGAAAGTTTTAAAACAATTTGAGTAGTAACTCATAGTGAGTAACTCGCTAAAGAAATGGTCGTGGTGGGTTGAAAAGTATCATTTGAGACATATGTCATATGTGTGGTATTAAATGGTATAATAAGTATATGAATAATTGTTTTAATAAAAGAATACATGTTTCCCAAAATACGAGTATCTTTTACTTCAAATGAACCAGCAAATAACTCTTTTTGAGAATCTAAGTTCCTCGGAGAATTTTGTAGATCATAAATTCACAATTTCAAGCAATTAAACATGCATATAACTTTAACAAAAGAACATTGGAATAAACTTCGTCAACATACGAGACCAAGAGATTAATTCAATAATAAAAGGCTACCTTGTGATGGACCCACAACGACTCACAATTTTCACTGCCGTCTCGGTTTTTCTTCTCTACGACCAACATGCGACCTTTTTAGCGGTGAGCCAGGAAATGGGATCACATGGGGCATCGGCGAGGGTTCAATAACATGTCTAGAGATGTCATTTGAAACAAATCGGGTTGGGTCGAGTCGGGCGAATACAAAGGTGATAAAATTGCTCTCTAGATGCAATTAACACTAATTGATTCGGATCCATTGTGAAACAAGCTTTGAATTTGAATTATGGAAGTGTGAGAGGAAGTATATAAATTGTGAATTTGAATTATGGAAGTGTGAAAAAAATGATGTTTTAGTTGGGTATTTATAGTGGTAAAAAAATATTTTTGAATATATATATATATATATATATATATATATATATATATATATATATATATATATATATATATATATATATATATAATAAAACTAGCCAGTTAGGGGCTAAAATGTAATTTTTTAAACACCAGTAACTAGCCGTTAGAGGGGGTGTTTTGTAAAATTTTTGATTTTTTTTAATGCAAGTTAACTTGGTTGGATTGATAACGTCGGACCTCTAACGCGCAAAATAACTTGTAGGGATAAATGCTGTGCGCCGGTTAATCTAGAATAACGGCCGATACTTGTGGCCGTTCCGTTGTTGATTAATACATACTCTAAGCGGTTACAAAGTGCTCACGGTTATAACTATAAAAAGTAACCGAGAAATTTTGTGATACTAGCAAATAAAAATTAGGTTAGTTATGTCGTTTACAAATCCATAATCCATATCCATATACAAAAAATATATACCACTCATGTCAAAGGTAATTGTACTATGAGGTAAAATTTGCAAAATTCTAAAAAAATATGTATTTTTAACCTCATCGAATAAAGAAAAACATTACATATTATATTTTATAACCATTGGCCCACTTCCCACTAACCCACATCCCTTTCATAGTTGTTACCCCCAACCTCTCATCTCCATGTTCTCCGATCTAACAAAGCCACCAGAAAACACTACATTTTTTAATTTACAACATTATTTAATTGTTTGCAAGCTGAGAGCGACGAGAGCACTTTGATTTTAAGAGTGAGGGCACTGGAATTTTTTACCATCGCTTTTACTTTTTTTCTCTATATATTCGTGTATCCGCAAAATCTAGGTTGGGGGCATCGGCCCCCACTACTTCTATAGTGGCTTCACCCCTGCCTTTTAGGCACAATAAGGTAGGCCTGAGCAAATTATCTCACAGTAACCCGATGGGTCGTGCATTCATTTTAATAATGATATTCATGTTTATAATAATCTTAGTCGTATTTAAATTATAAACCCGTGTACGCTGGGTTAAACTTTAAAGAGAAATAACGTAGTCGTTATTGAATGCGGATAGTTAAAAAGATACTTTTCCAGACATCCTTATTTAATCTCATAAAAAAGAATAACATGAGTCGTTCATATATTTGTTTATATATACATATATCCTTATTTAATCTTATAAAAAGAAACAACATGAGTCTCGTTCATATATTTATAATCTCATGTATTTATTTATATATCTGATAGCTTCGTCTTTTATTTTGATATTTATAATTCCGTGTAAATACATTAATTTAATATTTAAAAATAACAATATTATTAAATTTATAACCCGTTATTAAAAACATGGATACTGATAAGTCTATTTAAGTCCATATTTTTTAGAATTTAACAACTAAAGTTTTAATGATTAACCCCTCATTTGTTAAGTGTTTTTTTTTAACAAAATCAACACATATGTTCTGGCACAAATTTATTTCATCAGCTGAAAATTGCTTCATTTGACCAACTTGAGCCTTAATTTGGACTTTCCATCAGTTAATAAAAATGTCCAATTTTGCCTGGTAAGCAGAATGATGCACTCTCCGTTGATCCAATTGCCATTTTCAACATTCTTTTCTCATTTTGTGGAATTCTCATATTATATAAGAGATTGTTGATAAGTATGCAATCATTTTCTTGACCTAATTTAGCCTACTTTTCTAGCATATGATTAATATAATCTTAATTTGAATGTTATTTGGTACGATTAAGTCATATTGCTATCAGAAGAAAGGTCTGTCCGAGCAGATATACACATTATTTTCAACATTGATTATTATTATTATTATTAATTTACCTATCGATTTGATGAATTAGATGTTCACAATCTTAATAGTTGTTCACAGTTTATGGTTGTTATATAGATAGTAATCAAATTAGATATAAGTTAAAGATAATTCTGAAATCATAAGTATATGTTTCACGGAAAAACACTAGCAATCATCTAAGGCAGTAAAGATTAATTATGAGAAGTGATTGTGACACGCATATTTTTTATTGGGACAATCAACTGTACGAGCAATTAAAGCACATTGTAAGCACCGTATAAGTATGTAATGCATACAATAGGGTGTCTCAATAAAAAATGTAAGTACGCAAATCATTTCACATTGATTATGGGCAAATACTAAAAGGTAAAGCCAATAAAAGGAACGTATGCATTTGTAATTTCCATATGTGACCTTAATTTAATCATTATCAGCAATGTAAGCTCATAAATTAAGAATAAGGAATAAACCTACAAACAAAAGCCTACAGGAGGTATCATGAGATAGAAACACAAAGAAAAATGTAGATGTGATGAATGCCTATAAACTGAGTAAACAGTAGCGATCGACTTAAATTGCTAACATATGTGGCATGTCGAGATGAAAGCTAGATGGCAACACGTAAGCGTTGTAATGGAACCTCTATTCGAAGTACTTTATTCCACATGACTGACATCTCAATCACGGAAGCTTTGTACCATCGTCATTACCATGGATCATGTGAATATATAGAAGTGTTTTATCAAAGAATCTAATTGAGAATCCAACTAAGATTTCGTTCAAAATATGCATTACCAAATTTTATAACTCTTTGTTTCCAAAGAACCCGATTCTCCCTTGAGTATCTAGAACGAAATAGTAATGGTTCCTATGCATATACCCGACGACATTATAAGCAACATACTTTCGCGGCTTTCAGCAAAACCCCTCTTGCGCAGCAAGTGTGTCTCGAAGCATTGGAATCATTTAATTTCAAATCCCAATTTCATTGAGTCAAGATCGCATCACATGATCCTTCTCCCAGTTTTTCCTCTACAGTCCATAGATGCTAACATAGCCGCAGATGACACTACTGACTCAATGTTAAAGCTATGTTGTCCTTATGGTCAACTAAATAATTACATCATCACAATTGTTGGAGCATTCAAAGGGATAGTCTTTATGGTCATAAAAAGTTATTTCGCAACTCACATGATCCTACACAATCCTTTCACAGCAATGTACAAGGTAATCCCACATCCACCTACGAGTTATTACTCTAACTACGCATATGGATTTGGCTATGGATCAACCCACGATGACTTGAAGATAGTTAGAATTGAAGTTAATATCCGTAGTAGGGAGTACCCTCCACCTGATCCAGATATTTGCGACGTGTTTAGTTTCAAAGACAATTTATGGATCCCATTTCAAGGATTCAACCAAAATTTTTTTCTTTTAGAGCATGTAGCCACATTCTTGAATGGATCTCTACACTGGATCGCTTACAAGGATACCAATATGATTCTTACTTTAAACCTTAAAGATCTCTTATTTTCAGAGATACATCTATCGTATCAATGTGACAACCCAATGGCTCCATTGGGAACTCTAGATGGATCTCTTTGTGTAATTCATGCTAGCAACCATACAAGTGTCGAGGTGTGGGTGATGAAGGCATATGGCATTGTAGACTCATGGTCAATGATATGTTCGATCACATTCGGTGTGGGACTTAGTTGGACAGATACGCTCTATGATCGCTTCCAGAGGTCAGTTTTTATCCTTGTAGCATGCTCTAAGCACTTGTGAATGGTCAACCGTAATAAACTTCAAAGCATTTCGAAACAATACAATTAAGATCGGAGAGTATAGTGTTCCCAGGGTCGTTAAGTCCCAACGTACATCTGTTGAATAATCAAACATATATAGTGATCGGGTGATAATGAACGGAAAAGGTTATGATTTTGAATAATTATACCTAAAAGAAAAAGTTTGTAAATTACGAGGGCTTAAATGCAAATTAAAGAAAATTAAAAGATAAATTATATTAAATAAACGCTATCACTATTTTTAAATTTTGATGTTTTTGATTTTTCTTTTATAAATTTAAATTAAAATCTACGTAGCGTCTGAAAATGTGAAATTGAAACATTATTAATCCTAAAAATATAAAGATGACATTTTTACAAACCTAATGATAAGATAAAATTTAGAGAAAAGAAAATTATTTTTATGACTATTTATTTAATTATTATTAATTAAAAACTATTTTTAACTATTTAATAATACCTTAAAATATAAGAAAATATGAAATAAAGCTAGAAAAGTGAAATCATGACTTAGAAAAATCTAAAATAACTAAAGAGAATTTTCAAAACTAATTTTGTATTTTTTTGATTTATATTCTAATTTCTATGATTTAAAAACTATTTAAAACTAATTAAATTGCTAAAATTACAAATTTAACTAAGAAAAATCTGGAAAAATTATTTTTTTGCTTTTTATATTTATCTTAGTCTATGAAAATTGAAAAATTATTTTTTTGAAGCTTTTCTGATTTAATTGCAATAAAGGCTAATTAAAAAGTCCTAAAAACTGTTTTAAATAAGGAAAAATAGCAAACAGTGATGAAAAATTATGAAAAATTCAGGAAAAGTCTAAAATAATATTCTAAATCTATGAAAAGTATAAAAACAATAGCTTATGTGAAGGATTATGAAGCTGCAGTGAAAGGTGCTTATAAATAAGCACTCAAAATAAGCTAAAAGGCACTTTCTCAGTTGTCCCTGAGCTACAAGCACCTAAACTAAGCTATAAATAAGTGAAATCAACTTGAATCAACTAAGCTAAACCACTGAATGTCAAGCTACAAAGATTTGGTGAGCAATAAGCTCAAGTGCCAAAAGCAGTTTTCACATACACTTTGAGCTAAAGCATAAGCTTATTTACTAAGCCAATGTGAAAACCAAAGCGAGGATCTCAAGACCACCAGCTTAACTAACTCAAGACCAAGGTTCAGACCCTATAAAGCTAAATTGAAGCTTGTGCAAAGCTTGCAAGAGCACCACTGACTTAGGTGCCCCGGTGTACTTTCAGGCGGATAAAGCTCTTTTGAGTGATTTGAAGCTTATAAAAATTACAAAAATTTCACAAAATCGACATCCACTCTTGACCAACTGAACTTGTTTATCCCAGAATTTCACTTACTTTGACTCAAGAATGAATCAATGAAAAATCCCCAAAGTTTTCCAAAAACTGACTTAACACATTTTTGACTATTTGACAGTTATGAAATTTTGACTAATTTGAACTTTGAATCTAATTTATGAACTGAGATTGATGTTTTAGACCTATCTATGACTAATGCAAGCTAGCTCTACTATTCCTAAACCTATACGTAAGAAGGAAGCCACTTGATTCAACAAATCGATCATGAGGACATATTATATGCAATTTTGACTTTCCACGGTCTAAAATGCATACTAATGACAGAAATAACTATTATGTAACCATTTGAGAGTTAAGCAACTAATTCCAATCACTGAAATGACCTCAAACTCATATCGACCTTATGATCCAAACACTACTTTTCAAAGCTAAATGCAAATTTCGACTAACAATCTGTTTAAGCGATGCAAACTAATGCTCAATCCAACTATAACTAACCTAAATGAATCTAGCGCAATGATTTAAACTAACAATTAAAACTAATTCAAATAAAACATTGATATCTGATTTGAGCTCAAAATGACATAAAGTGAATCAAGACTTACTGGCGAGTCCGCATTTGCGGCTTATACCATAACCCAATCTATACTAAACTACCAAAATTCAACCCATTTCAGCCTTTGCATCAACCCAATTCCATAGCGAGTTCATATTGAGCTTTACAGGTTGACTTTTGTTGGTGAGGTACAAAGTTTGTTGAATCTGTTTGATAAGCTTAATCAAAGCTATCAACAGCTTGAATAAACTTGTATAAGTTGTAATGAAGCTTATTGAAGCTTGATACTTGGCAATTTTAAAACAGGTTTTATGACTGAAATTGTAAAAACAGAAAAATTAACCAAACTTTGAATTCTTACTGAAAATGAGTTACAACTGGCTAAAATGCCTTAGTTCATTACAAGAAAGATCTGATTACAATTTTTAAACTAAATTAAGACATTAAGAATAAAATCGACATTCAAGAAAATTAAAACTAAAGACTACTTTTTCTTCTCTCCTTCTCTTCCTCTATTTATACATCAAAAGTCTTCCACGTGTCCTCCTCGAGTAAATCCACACTTTTCATAGCCATTGGATGAGAAGAGTTGATATTGTCGTTTGATGCATTTTGGCCAAAATGGTTTTAGCCGATTGGGAGGGTTGAGTGTAAGGAAGGAGATGCATTAAATGCATTTTGGATTGTTGGGTGAGGTGGAGGGATAAGGTGGTGGAGTGTGAGCTGGAGGTGAGGGGATATCTGGTTTTGCAGGTGAGTGGGTGAAGAAGGCAGGGAAAAAGGGCGGTTTTATTTTAAACCGTGGGTTGGGTAACGGGTTGGACTGGGTAAGGATTTGGGTTGGGTTGTTTGTGTTTTTGGGTTTAAGTTAAATAAGGTCCGGTTGGGATTTTGGATTAGTAACAAGGACCAAATTTGTAATTCACCAAAATCAAAGGACTGAAATTGCACTTTTCCAAAAATTATTATAAGGACCATAAATGACAAACTTTATTAACCAAGGGCCATAAATAATATTTTCCATTTTTGAAAATCCCGGGGACTTGTTTTGCCATTTTTGAAAGTTGGGGGACTAAACTTGTAATTTCTCAAAACTTTTGAAAATTTTCACCAAAGGACTAATTATGACAACTTATGATTTCAAAAGGACCTTTGGTGATTTTTCTTTTAAAATAAGTGCTCGGGGACTATTTACGCCAATTTTGAAAGTGGGGGAATTTGAAGCGCCAATTATGCAAACTTAGCTCGATTTTCATCTAATTTTAAACATTTTGCATCTGAAACATATGAAATACAATACTTGGAATATTTTCAGTATTTTGATGCATTTTTGAATGTTTTTAAATGTTTTGCAGTTTAGATTTGACCAAAAATGATGAGTATTTACACACTCATCAATCCCCCACACTAAACTATTGCTAGTCCCTAGCAATCTTTTGAGAAAACTTAATGGATTTGAATCTCTTAACCAAAAGCCATTACTACGGAGTAGCCAATTGTTTTCAGATTCAAGTAAGAACAGTACAATGACAACCAAATGATTTTGAGCAAATCACCACTTCAACAGATTTGATTTGTCTTTACCGGCCAGAAATTGCTTATTGACTAATAACTCTTCACTAATTAAAGATATGGTGAATTTCAACACCTGTTACAATTTTGGGCAAATTGCAAGCCGTCAACGGATTTGAGATATCTTTACCAAGAGCCGTTTGCTCCTGATTAGCCAATCCTTTTGTTTGTTAGACATGGCATTGATAGCAAGTAAGGCTGAGTAAGTGCAAAACACTTACTCAAAAAAAAATTTGGCCAAAATGGGAATTGGGTGGGTATAATTACATGATAAAATTCGTGAGAATTCCCCCCACTAGAAATGAATATTGCCCTCAATATTCAAAGTATTTGTTATCTTAGAAACTTAGGACGTAAAAGGGAAATACTACGGCCATTATTTGTAATTTTTTTTTATTTTTTTTATTTTTTTTATTTATTTATTTTATTATTTTATATATATATATATATATATATATATATATATATATATATATATATATATATATATATATATATATATATATATATATATATATATATATTTTAGAAAACTTATATACAACAATGGGCAACTCCCCACACTAAGGTGGTACACACGGTGAAAACCCATGTTTAACTCTTTTATTTTTTGATTACCGAGTCGCTAGCTTAAAACGACTCGACGAATTAATTTGTTCATGGGGAAGTAAGTGGAAGAGACAATCTCCATCGGACTTTCATTCAAGATGTTTGTATAAACATTGAAGTACGTGAAAGTTCCACACCGATGAGGTATACATAGATCCGGCTCACAAATAATAAATGAAAATGTCGGGGTCAAAGATAGTGTCTTCATTCCCGAAGGAGTGAAGAAGAGAGGAAGTCACCGGGTAGGTGAAGAAAAGAAGGAAAATCATGATGACGATCATGATAAGATCTTCTTCCTCGGGATCAAGTGCAGTTGCACTCGTTTGGATTTTATCGGTTGAGCTCTTTGGTTTGGAAAGCATCTCGGGAAGGAGGGTTGGAAAATTTGTCATAGAAATACAAACTCTCATGATTGAGAACTTTTCCCCCTGATCATGATTTTTGCCATCCAGCGATCATACTCGTGGAGTCATGATATGAGTGAGTTCACCGTGAACTCCTTATGAAGAGAATCATTCACATGATGTGAATTTGTGAACTCTTGTTCCATTGTGGACTCATCACTATCCTTGTCAAAGATTGGATTCTCATAAATTAAAGTGAATTCAAGATCGAATTCAAATAGAGGATTGGTGAAAGTAGCTTTGAATGTTTCAGAAACAAAGTGATCAACATTCTCTATTGAATTTGTTAGGGTGAAGTGAGTGAGCGATCATTATAAAGGAGACTTTCAATCTCTCCCGGATCGTCTTGAAATCAAAGAGACCATCATCACTTCCGATGAAAGTGGATTGATGTGAGTGAGTTCATCGGTGAACTCCTCAAGAAGATGATCGACATCGTTGTGGAAGTGATGCCTCAACATACTCGATGTCTCCATATGATGCACAATCTTCGCAACAATTGGAGAAAGTCTCAAAATGATCTTTTGAACACTCAAGAGGGGAAGAAGAATCACACATATGATCAAAGTTCCCGTGACTGACTCTCGGGATTGGGACAAGGTTCTCATCACTAGACTTTATGAATTCGTCCGATTCCTTTTCTGGAACAGTGTCAAGAAGCTCGTCCCCATGTTGAGAGAGTGAGTGGGAATATCGGTGTGATAACAACAGTGAGGAAGTTGAGAAATATTATCTTTAAAAGGATAAAACTCTCCTCGTCATCATCATATAGAGCTGCCTTAAGAAATTGGGAGCATGCCTTAGAGCCGCATGCTCTAGGATTAATAATTCTTCCCTAGATTTGCGAGCCTCTCGTTCTTGACTAGCAATTCTCCCATGGTTTTTTCACCACTCACTTGATTCTTAAAGTTTTGAATCATATCATCAAGTGTTTTCATTGCGGTTTCAAAATCTTGGGAAATTCCTTTAAGCAACGGCTCAGGTGGAGTTTGAACCGTATGGTGCTGTGGAGGTTGGAAATTGTCAAAACAGGAAGTATAGTAATTTTGATTCCACGGTTGACATTGAAAATTATCGTGAGGACCTCCACAATTCTCACAACAGTAAAAGCTGTTGAGCACTGGATTGGCGAATTATATGGATATTGGTCATAACCAAAGTTCTGAGCATCACCGGAAAACTGTTCATAGACAAACGTGTTTTCGGATTGACACTCAAATCCTTGGTGAGGACCTCCACAAAATTCACAGCAGTTATGTTGATTATATGAAGATAAGTTGGGCTGTGGTGGGTAGTTGGAAAAGTTTGAGGGGTCGTTAAATGAGTTCGGATAAGGATCATAATCAAATGAATTCCTCGAACCACAAAGCAAACAACTCCGTTCGAATATCATTACCACACACGTACACACGTACACGGCGACATGGTGAACCAAAAAGAGGCTCACCACAACCGACACAAGGAATAAGCGATTCCATTTGAGAGTTATGAGAAGGAATCGGTTCATTCAAAGAATCAACAAAACCAACATGGTGATCCGAATGACTATCAAGTCTCGAAGAACATTTTGAAAAATCAGGAGGTGGGACAAGTGGTGTGCTCTGAGAGCTAGCAATTTCCACCACTTCGTTATGGTCTCGGTTCGGGTTCTTGAGAAACGTGAAGATTAGGCAAGTCATTCTTGCTAGTCACCGGTCTAAATTACGCGCATGATTGCTTTAACCGTAAATTGTGAAAGTTTAGGATCAATTTTAGGCGGCTTAGGAGCAATTGAGGGGTTAGATCTTTGGATAACCGTAGGTTGGGCGTTTTTAGCACTTCCATTATCGAGGGAAGTACGGTCCTTTGTCACCCGATTTCTCGTTCCATTTCCCTCTGCTTGAATTAATGGATCATCACGAACAACACGAATTCTTGACATTTGTGATAAAGTATGAAGTTTTCAAATTAAGTTCGAGAATTAAATTAGTAAGTAGTCGAGAGATTCCATGAGAATAGAAGAAGTTAGAATCAAATAGATAGAGGGTAAAGGGATAAAGAATCAAAAAGGGTAAGAGGGTAAAGAGGAATATTTTTGGTATTTTTGAAAAACATTTTGTAAAAATAAGAAAGAAAATCTTTTGGGTTTTGTGTTTGTTGCGATTTTAAAATGTTTTTCGGGAACCGTTTTGTTTTTATATAATAATAATAAGAAAATATGAACAAGGATGGAAAATATACAATGGATTTATATTCAACAATCAGCGATCGCTAAGCGTAAGATTATTAGCCAAACTCTCCGTGCGCTAAAATTTGATCAAACGAGGCAGTCAAGTTTTATCACACAAGCTAACACTTGAATGGTCAACGTAATAAACTTCAAACAGCTCGAAACAATACAATTAAGATCACGGAGAGTATAGTGTTTCCCCGGTCGTTAAGTCCCAACGGTACATGCTGGTTCAATAATCAAACGATATAGTGATCGGGTGATAATGAACGGGAAAAGGTTATGATATTGAATAATTATACCTAAAGAAAAGTTTGTAAATTACAGGGGCTTAAATGCAAATTAAAGAAAATTAAAAATATAAATTATATTAAATAAACGCTATCACTATTTTTAAATTTTGATGTTTTTGATTTTTCTTTTATAAATTTAAATTAAAACTACGAACGCATACAAAAGAAAATGTGAAATTGAAACAAAGCTTGATATTAATCCTAAAAATATAAAGATGACATTTTTACAAACCTAATGATAAAAGAAAATTTAGAGAAAAAGAAAATTATTTTTATGACTATTTATTTAATTATTATTAATTAAAAACTATTTTTACCTATTTAATAATACCTTAAAATATAAGAAAATATGAAATAAAGCTAGAAAAGTGAAATTATGACTTAGAAAATCTAAAATAACTAAAGAGAATTTTCAAAACTAATTTTGTATTTTTTTAGGATTTATATTCTAATTTCTATGATTTAAAAACTATTTAAAACTAATTAAATTGCTAAAATTACAAATTTAACTAAGAAAAATCTGGAAAAATTAATTTTTTGCTTTTTATATTTATCTTAGTCTATGAAAATTGAAAACTTATTTTTTTTTGAAGCTTTTACGATTTAATTGCAATAAAGGCTAATTAAAAGTCTAAAAGCTGTTTTAAATAAGGAAAAATAGCAAACAGTGATGAAAAATTATGAAAAATTCAGGAAAAGTCTAAAATAATATTCTAAATCTATGAAAAATATAAAAACAATAGCTTATGTGAAGGATTATGAAGCTGCAGTGAAAGGTGCTTATAAATAAGCACTCAAAATAAGCTAAAGTCACTACAAGTGTCCCGAAGCTACAAGCACCTAAACTAAGCTATAAATAAGTGAAATCAACTTGAATCAACTAAGCTAAACCACTGAATGTCAAGCTACAAAGATTTGGTGAGCAATAAGCTCAAGTGCCAAAAGCAGTTTTACGTCACTTTTGAGCTAAAGCATAAGCTTATTTACTAAGCCAATGTGAAAACCAAAGCGAGGATCTCAAGACCACCAGCTTAACTAACTCAAGACCAAGGTTCAGACCCTATAAAGCTAAATTGAAGCTTGTGCAAAGCTTGCAAGAGGCTGCCTGACTCGATTATTACTTACTGAGTGTACTCAGGCGAGATAAGCTCTTTTGAAGAGGCGATTTGGAAGCTTATAAAAAATTACAAAAATTTCACAAAATCGACATCCATCTTGACCAACGAACTTGTTTATCCCAGAATTTCACTTACTTTGACTCAAGAATGAATCAATGAAAAATCCCCAAAGTTTTCCAAAACCGACTTAACACATTTTGACTATTTGGCAGTTATGAAATTTTGACTAATTTGAACTTTGAATCTAATTTATGAACTGAGATTGATGTTTTAGACCTATCTATGACTAATGCAAGCTAGCTCTACTATTCCTAAACCTATACGTGAAGAAGGAAGCCATGATTCAAACAAATCGATCACAAGGGCAATTATATGCAATTTTAACTTTCCACTCGGTCTAAAATGCATACTAATGACGAAAATAACTATTATGTAACCATTTGAGAGTTAAGCAACTAATTCCAATCACTGAAATGACCTCAAACTCATATTGACCTTATGATCCAAACACTAGTTTTCAAAGCTAAATGCAAATTTCAACTAACAATCTGTTTAACTGATGCAAACTAATGCTCAATCCAACTATAACTAACCTAAATGAATCTAAGCGCAATGATTTAAACTAACAATTAACACTAATTCAAATAAAACATTGATATGCAGATTTGAGCTCAAAATGACATAAAGTGAATCAAAGACTTACGGTGATCCGACTTATTTGCGGCTTATACCATAACCCAATCTATACTAAACTACCAAAATTCAACCCATTCCGGCCTTTGCATCAACCCAATTCCATAACGAGTTCATATTGAGCTTTACTGAGTTGACTTTTGTTGGTGAGGTACAAAAGTTTGTTGAATCGTTTGATAAGCTTAATCAAAGCTATCAGCGACTTGAATAAACTTGTATAAGTTGTAATGAAGCTTATTGAAGCTTGATACTTGGCAATTTTAAAGCAGGTTTTATGGTAGAATTGTAAAACAGAAAAATTAACCAAACTTTGAATTCTTCTTGAAAAATGAGTTACAACTGGCTAAAATGCCTTAGTTCATTACAAGAAAGATAAAGATTACAATTTTTAAACTAAATTAAGACATTAAGAATAAAATCGACATTCAAGAAAATTAAAACTAAAGACTACTTTTTCTTCTCTCCTTCTCTTCCTCTATTTATACATCAAAAGTCTTCCCACGTGTCCTCTGAGTAAATCCCACCACTTTTCATAGCCATTGGATGAGAAGAGTTGATATTGGCCGTTTGATGCATTTTGGCGCCAAAATGGTTTTAGCCAGTTGGGAGGGATTGAGTGTAAGGAAGGAGATGCATTAAATGCATTTTGGATTGTTGGGTGAGGTGGAGGGATAAGGTGGTGGAGTGTTTGGAGGTGAGGGATATCCGGTTTTCTGCAGTGAGTGGGTGAAGAAGGCAGGGAAAAAGGGCGGTTTTATTTTAAACCGTGGGTTGGGTAACGGGTTGGACTGGGTAAGGATTTGGGTTGGGTTGTTTGTGTTTTTGGGTTTAAGTTAAATAAGGTCCGGTTGGGATTTTGGATTAGTAACAAGGACCAAATTTGTAATTCACCAAAATCAAAGGACTGAAATTGCACTTTTCCAAAAATTATTATAAGGACCATAAATGACAAACTTTATTAACCAAGGGCCATAAATAATATTTTCCATTTTTGAAAATCCCGGGGACTTGTTTTGCCATTTTTGAAAGTTGGGGGACTAAACTTGTAATTTCTCAAAACTTTTGAAAATTTTCACCAAAGGACTAATTATGACAACTTATGATTTCAAAAGGACCTTTGGTGACTTTTCTTTTAAAATAAGTGCTCAGGGACTATTTCTGCCAATTTTGAAAGTCGGGGGACTAAAACTGCCAATTATGCAAACTTAGCTCGATTTTCATCTAATTTTAAACATTTTGCATCTGAAACATATGAAATACAATACTTGGAATATTTTCAGTATTTTGATGCATTTCTGAATGTTTTTAAATGTTTTGCAGTTTAGATTTGACCAAAAATGATGAATATTTACACACTCATCACTCTACCCCATGTGCATTTTGAAAAACAAGAAAATACTTATGGTGAATGACTTAAAGCAACTATTCATCTATGACATCAGGAAAGGTTCCTATAAGAAACTGCATAGTATGCCTTTCCTTGACACCGTTACTAGGTCTTTACAGTGTATTGAGTATGTGGAGAGCTTGGTTTCACCATCTACCTTATGTTCTGTTTGATATTTTAGATCATGGGGACATGATCATAACAAGTGTCATATATTATGTAAGCGTAAAAAATATCAAAAGTTATCTCATGTCAATAAAAATGTTGATTATTTCTTGGGTTCTAATTACTGTGTTCTTAACGGACAATCAACAAACAATTGGTAGGCATTCAAATTACTGATCAAATAACCGACACTGACCAAATATATTAAAAAGGAGAATACCTTGATTATTATGTCATCGCAATGCTTCAAATTATCAAAGGAGACGTTCCACAGTCCACACTGCCGAGTCCTTATTATTGATTGGTATAATTGCTTGCCTTTTTCATTCCATAACAACTTACAAATATATTGGATACATGAGATGATTCTAGAGTAATTGCATTTGGTCTAGGCCTAAATACAAAAATAGACTATCGGGCCTATGTACAAACTATCGACTAATACTTATCACTTTGCAATTTCATGCTAAAAGGTAAAAACATTCGTTTTGAAATAATTTCCGTTTTGAAATAATACGCCACAATCATGTTGTCAAGAAGATCATATATTCATAACATACGTAAAAAATCTTTAAGTTGATTAACATGACTACGATTCCAAAATATTTCAAATCACAAATCAAATTTCTGTAATAAAATGGTTAAAAGATCGTTGAAGTTTAAAGAAGTGACGATGTCTAGAAACAATATGGTTATATTTTTAAAATCTTACTTTTTAAGTAAAAAATAAAAAATAAAATAAATAAATAAATAAATAAAAAACTTTTAAATGTTTACGCATGAAAAAAAATCAGATTAATTGAAAGTGTTTATACAAATTTTCGTTAAATAAAATTATGATTTTCTTTTTCAAATAACAAGGGATGATTTGTATGTTAAATTCAAAAGTAGAAGATAATAGAAGGGATATGGTTAGTACATTTGTTTGATGCGACAATAACCTTAAGTTTACATAAATAAGGTAGTCGAATATCACATAGATTTGATCAAATACATTTGTTTGTTGCATATGACCCGTGAATCATTTCATTCCAATAAAACTCTTTAAACAAGCGATTACATAGAGATTAAGGTCAACGGTGAGTCAATACATAACTGGGCCGAGATCTGTAACCTCTCTGCTACTACAATATGTTAATCTATGAAGACTGAATGTTATCTTATGGCCGGATAGCGTGAACTACACGGTACGATATGCATTCATAGATGTACTAATCAAAAACCCAAAATAGACAATAACATGCACAAATATATATTGTCATTAACATGCACATGTTTTAGTAGTTCGAGACACCATATAGACATAAACTTATACAAATAAACATTTTATCGAGGTTCTAACGTAGTAATTGTGACGTCATTGATTGAAACTGGATTAACTTTTGGCAAACTACCTTCTGCAAAAAATGCAGGGTGTTTAGGTCGTGGCAATTCACCATCTTGATCAAACATCAAAACCACTGATGACATAGTTGGTCTGTCTTTTGCATAATGTTGCACACATAAAAGACCAATATGAATTGCCCTTAGTACTTCATAATCGACACACGAGTCACGCATATGTGCACTAAGCAACTCAAGAGTCATGCCTTCTTCATAGAGCCTCCATGCCTATAGAAAAGAGAGATGATCCACAACAACTTTTCAGTTATTTTTTATGTATACTAACATTTTATATTGACATTGGCTTTATGTTTAAACTTACATGGGCAAGAAGGTTATCACTGTCTTTTTCATGAGAGAATCCTCTGTTTTTCTTACCACTCACTATTTCAAGTACAAGAACTCCAAAACTGAAGACGTCTGATTTTTCTGAATAAGTACCGTCTACAGCATATTCTGGTGATATATAACCCCTGTAGCAGATATAGGAAAATTTAACATATGATATGAAGAAGGGTAACATATATGTGTAAGAAGTCGTTTAGGCTTACAAAGTTCCAACTACATTGTTGGTATTTGTTCTCATGTTCTCTAAACATCCTAGCCAGACCAAAGTCAGATATCTTTGGATTCATATCTTCATCCAGCAAAATATTACTAGCTTTAAGATCTCGATGAACAATTTTAAATGGTGAATCGTGATGAAGATAGAGAAGCCCTCGAGCAATGCCATGGATGATGTCAAAACGAGAAGACCAGTCTAACTTTAAACTTCTAATCTTATCTGTCATATATAAATTCTTGTTAAAATTAACATTGAAAAGTACGTAGTAATATAGTACTATTGTTCATTTATATTAGCTGTAAGTGTAAGTGTAAGTGTGGCACTACTTTTATTTTCGGAGTCCTGGCCGTTTATATTATTTAAGAACCACGACTCAATGAAAACTAGAAACAAATCCGGGGGATGAGAAATATGTGATGCAAAAAGAGTTGTACCAAATATGAACAAATCGAGGCTTTTGTTAGGCATATATTCATATATCAGCATGCTTTCGGCTCCTTGAACGCAATATCCCAAAAGCTTTACAAGATTTCGATGTTGAAGTTTAGCTATGAATTTAAGTTCATTTTTGAACTCCAAAATCCCCTGTCTTGAAGTTTCCGACATCCTTTTCACAGCTATTTCACGTCCATCCTCCAAAACACCCTAGATTTTAGAATATGTGCGGTTAGGAATCATGATCATTATAATTACAATTTTTATTGCCTTCTGTGTTGAATCCTATGCCAAAATTACTTAACCATCACTGCAATATCAAGTGGCATTAATTTAAATAACATATCTTTGCTGTGATATACAATGCCATTTGATATGATTGAAATAGAGTTATGATTTGTTTAATAAAGAGTTAAGCGTCGATTAACCACTGTAATGTACGTTATGAAAAGAACTACTATAAATTTTAGAAGTTAACGTTGTCACCTTGTAAACTGGACCAAAACCACCTTCACCAAGCTTGTTGTCATTTGCGAAATCATTAGTATACTTTCGTATCTTAGAAAGGCTAAACGATGTTAACTCCGTATCATCCTCTTGGTCCTCCATACTATACTCTTCATCAATGGTTTGCACCGGTTCTTCTGCAAACATGATAACCAAATTACTCTAATAACTAACAAAACGGATCCAGAATTATATATAAACATAAAACTTTAGTTTTTCAAGAAATAGCAAAAGAACGCATCATTGGCAGACAACTGATAACCACCTGGAATTCTAACTAGAGGTCTTTTTTTCTTGCTCCAAGCATACAAGATCCCCAGAATCAAGATCACCATAACAAGACTGGATGAAAGCGATACAGCAACTACGATTGTTGACCTCTTGTTGTTGGAACCCGGTTTCGAGGTAGATCCTGGTTCAGATGTAACTAGTAGCAAATCATGAAGAAAACATGTTAAAAATGTCGACGGAAACTTGAGCCAACTTGATTGATATATTAACTTCAACCTATTGTAACACTGGATATCGTAATATGTAACAATAGTGATGCACGTTCACTACTCTGTATTATTTTTTATTTTATTTTTTTTGTACTAACTTCTAAAACTCAAGATCAATATATTTTCTTTTAATAGAGTAGTGGTACACAGAACTAAACACATAAGTTACAAGCTTAAAGTAACCAGTTTATACCTGTTATATAAATCAACCGAAAAAAAAAAAATAGATATAGGTCATTTATCATTTTCATTTTAATTGTTTCTAGATAGTGTACCGCACATATAGTCAAATGGGCCGACTTATTTGACAAAGCACACCAGTCAGCCACTCAGCCGGATACAATAATAGTTTATACTTTAAGAAAATACTGTAACAAATATAGATATAAGCTTACTAGTCAAATCGGATATGGCCATCCTCACGTAAAGATCTTGACTATCCTCAACCGTTCGAACATCCATTAGGTCATCGAACCACATCAAGCATCCGTTTCCCTTCGTAATATCAATAGTCGAGTAGGCTATACACGAGCAATTCCTCTCGCAAGCCGCCCCACATTCAGTAAGTGTCATGTTCCTGTTGTACCATGAACGTCGAGTGTCTGGAATTTTAACATTTTTAAACACACGAAACCCGTCCCCATTTGGACAGTTTAAAGGTGTTCTTCGACGACACCCGCTTGACCATTCGGATGCACTCCATTCATCAGGGTTTCGTGGTTCGAACCCTTCCATACAGCTACACGTTGGTGAGTTGTTCACGTTGCACTTTCCGTTTGGACCACATAGCCCGTATCGGCTACACATGTCCATATTTACGTTTAAGTATAGGAACCACTCCTGGGTTCGATTAATCCAGTTCATTCGTAAGAAGTTACCTTCTGGGCTCACAATAACACGTGACACAACGGCTGAACTGTTAACAAGTGCGTACCTATAGAACACCTCTTTATCATTAAAAATAAATTCGTGGGTGAGTATCGAGTTACGTCCATGGTTAGGCAAGCCGTTGAATGTAATACCATTCCATGGTCCGAGTCTCAAAACCGAAACCGAGTCTTTTTCTTCACGCAACTGAGGGAACCCGTTTGTATCCATGAAAGCTACGTATTCGCCTGGAGAAGGATCATCGATGCTCTTCCATGGGGTCCACCGCCTATCTATTCCGGAGACCATGTCCTTCCCAAATTTCATTCCGGGAAGGTACGTGTCCCCAGGATAGTCAAAACTTTGCCAAACAAAACTTTCCTCATTGTTTCCTTTCACAACCAGATTTCCAGAATTGAGAAGTTGTGCCATAGGATTTACAATTGTGGGGGATATGATGTTAGTGTTAGATGACCAGACAATAGTGTTGTTGCTACCAGCGATAACCAATAAGGATCCATTGGTGTGGACTCTGAACACACCAGACGAATCTGTTATTGGTGTCTCCCTGTTAGCAACCCACACCACTGTTTGCGGGGATATGTTTTTATACCATATCCCCAAGTAGCGGTTTCTAGAACTCCCGGGACTAAAAAACCCGAGCTGAAACATTTCATCAGACGAATCAAGGGTATCGCCATCTCGGATAGCTTGATTAACTGTTATGGTGTCTTGTGCTTTACAAGTTGCCAAAAAGGAAAATAGAATACCAAAGAGTAAAAAATTGTCAAAGACCTCCATTAATTCTTTGTTGTGTGGGTGGTTAACTCATTTGGAATTTATTCTGATTTTCAAACTAGATTATGTGGTGGCTGGAGTACAAGACAGAAAATCATGGTTGACCCGTGGGTCAACGTATGTAAGGTTCCAAATAAAGTCAAAGTACTTTGTGCCTATTTTGGACAACAATAGATAATAGATAAGATGGAATATATTAGCTATAATTATTTTTAGCTAATTGGCTACAATTTTATGTTATAAATGAGGGTTTTTATTTTTTGGTCCTTAATGTCTTTCATGCAGTCCCGATTCATTCTTTGTATTTTTTGTAAAAATTGTATGCCAAAGTATCCTTTAGATAATAATAGTAGTAATAATTAGTCGATTGGTAGTCTTGAAATATTATATCGACATGAACTATATAAGTTATTCTTTAATCCTATAAATCAAATAAAATTAAACTCTAACCTTTAGAATTAAACTTTAGAAGTTTAACAAGAAAAGTGACTACTTATTAAATGAAAATTGGTACATGGGTTTTGCGATGTTGATGAATCGTGATCAATGATGTTAAAACGAGAAAATAACAAATTTGATATGATGAGGTAAGATTGAAAAAAAAAAAATAGAGCGGGCTACAAAGTTATATAACATGGACTCGGCTTAGTGGTGGGCTTAACAAACTATAGATATTTTGGTAAGACGTGAGTTGATCTGAGACAATTTTTATCTAAGAATAAATCACGCGATCAGTCATTCATTTTTTCAATCAAACAAAAATATACATTTTTCACCTTTTCTTTAAAACAACATATCTTGTAAACGGTAAACCTTCCATTCTACGAAAAATATATCATCGGCGAGAATTAAATTATCTTTCTATAGATATGCATTTCTATATACTTTCGACATACTTTCGACGAATTTGTTCTTTCAAACTTTCGGCCGAGTAAAATCACATGTGATTTCACAAGCTACATGTGATTTTTAAAGTAATAAATCACACGTGATTTTCCGAATCACGTGTGATTCCTCTAGGCAAAAATTTTGAAAAAATGCGTCGAAAATATCAAGTGCAAATCTATATAAAGATAATTTAATTCTAACAAATGACTTTGAAATAACGATATATTAGTTTGGCGTAACAATTAACGGTTTGTGAGATATTTTAATTTTACGAAAATGGATGAAAGTGGGTTTTTTTTATTTGATAAGAAAAATGGATGGCTGAGATCGCATGGTTTGTTCTTTAGAAAAAATTGTTCTGCATTGAACTTTTCTCATTTTGGTAAAGATTAACGTACATACAGTAATGATAAGTGATATTTTATTTATAAAAGTTTAGAAAATTTATGTTTAAAGAATCTAATATAATTTTTAGCGACAGAAGATAGAAAAATTATTTACTACAAATAATATTGATGATTACATTTGGAGTTGGATTATAAATGAAGTTTCTTTAAGCCCCCTTACTTGCTATATGATATGAGCTTGGGTGAACTAGCCGTTTGGCGCGTGAGGTATGCATGTAGAGTTTAAATACTCTACACGTGAGGTGCACATGTGGTTTCCAACTGCTTTTCCCTCCATCCAACTTAGCATAAATACCCATTTTCACTCTTCTTTGTAGTTAGTTCATTTTGTAATAATCTCTCTCATTTTTTCATTCCCAAATTGTAACTGAATCATGCTTGACTTGATCATTTATCAATGGGACATAAGGTTCAAATCATGTTCTTGTCATTGTGATTTCATCTTTATCTCAAGTTCTTATACCATTTTTTTCGTAATCTATAAGCTCATATCAATTGGTATCAGAGTTGCCTTCCTAGCAACTCTGATATCTCTTTCCATTCAGGTTTGTTACATTTTTAACGAGTTTGTTGATTTTCCGGCGAAGTTTGTTATTTTTCTGGTGAAAACGGGGATTCTTGATTGTTTTTTAGTAACTAATTGAGAATCAGTTCAAGAAACTTGTTAATTTTTTTGGTTGTTATAACCAATTTAAGTGACAATTAACCAATTCTTTCATCTTGTAGGTGTGCACTATGCTTGAATGCTATACTTACTTCAGTCATTGTATGAATACATTGTGTAGGTGACAATTATAGTTAGTTGTGTGATATCAGTCATTGCACTATGCTTGAATGCAATACTTACTTGATCATTGTATGAATACATTGTGTAGGTGACAATTATAGTTAATATGTGTTAACTGTAATTGTGGTGATTATACAGTCGACAGAAAATGGTGGTTGTGACTAGAAACACCAGTTTTGGATCTAGTACTAATAACAACATGGATGATGGTATGAGAGAGATGGTTAGTGATATGATTAACACTTCATTGAGTGGTGTTCAAGAATCAATATCACAACTGAATCTAACCATGCATACAATTGCAAGAAGTTATGATAGTATGTTAGTGCAACACCAGAACTTCACAACTAAAATTCAAAATCTCAAGAATGGGGAAGGACGTAGTAGAGCAGTGCACTTTACTAGAATGACCAAACTGGAATTCCCAAAGTTCTCAGGGGAAGATGTTAGGGGTTGGTTGTTTTAGGTGTTAACAATTCTTAAAAGTGGACAATGTAGAGGATAAAGAGAAGGTGAGGCAAGTTTCCATTCATTTGTATGACAAAGCTTTGGCTTAGCGCAAACAGTTTGTAAAGTTACATCATGAAACAATTGGTTGGGAGTTTTATGAAGTTGAGATTTATAAGAGATTTAGCCCTTGTTACGAAGATCCAATGGAGGAAATCAAGAATTTGAGGTAGAGTGGAAATGTGATAAGTTTGAATCCTTGTTGAGTAGGGTGGATTTGAATGATTAACATGCAATCCGTTTCTGTTATAATTAGGTTAATTCCCGTTTTCATTCATCAAATAAACATTCGGTATATATAATGAATACCGATTACAAGTGAAACCCTTCATGGGCCAATATCCAAATAACAATAACTTAATGTATTGGGCTAAACTAAACTCAAGTCAAGCTCGGCTAATACACCCCCGCAGTGTGAGCGGGAGGCTTTCGAACGTTCAAACGGAGAAAATCCATAAACAGCTGGCAGGATTCCCTTGGTAAAAATATCATCTTGAAAGCGAAGGGACATGAAGCACACGAACCTGGCCCGATGCAACATAATCACGGACGAAATGAATATCTATCTCAATGTGTTTCGATGCGTTGATGCGAACGGGATTCGTCGATAAATAGGCGCATTAACATTGTCACAATAGACAATAGTAGCGTAGATAAAGGTTGATGAAGCTCACGCAACAATTTGAATCCAAGCTGTCTCAGCTACGACATTAGCAACACCACGATACTCCGGCCCGACCGGGCCGAGACAACGTCACTGTCGTTTAGCGGACCCACGACAACAAGTTATCACCAAGAACACACAATAACTGAAGTTGATCGGCGAGTGACCGGACAACCCGCCCAATCCGCATCGGTGTAAGCAATCAGCTGAGCAGTAGAAGAAACATGCAACTGAAGACCATGATCAATAGTACCACGAAGATAGCGTAATATACGCTTCAAAGCATGAAAATGAGTATCACGAGGATCATGCATATACAAACAGACCTGTTGAACTGCGTATGAAATATTCGGGCGAGTAAAGGTAAGATACTGAAGCGCACCAGCTAAGCTTCGATATAAGGTTGGATCATCAAAAGGTGTACCATCAGGTCCAAACTTAGACTCGGTATCAACAGGAGTGCGGCACGGGTTACACTTCTGCATATGAGCTCTCTCAAGAATTTCCTCAGCAAATTTAGACTGTGATAAAACATACCGAGAGGTGGTGCGCGTAGCAGAAACACCAAGAAAATAATTAAGAGAGCCAAGATCCGTCATTGAAAACTCACCATGAAGAAGCGGTGATAACATCTTTGTAAAATGTAGTAGAAGAAGTAGTCAATATAATATCATCCACATACAGTAACAAGTAGGCCGTGTCAGATCCACGATGAAATACAAACAAGGACGCATCAGTTTTGCTATGCTGAAAACCAATGCGTGTAATAAATCCTGCAAACCGCTGAAACCAAGCTCTAGGGGCTTGCTTAAGCCCATACAATGATCGTTGCAAATGACAAACATAATCTGGGTGGCGGGATCAACAAACCTGGCGGCTTATGCATATAAACTCTCTCGATAGTAACGCGTGAAGAAAAGCATTCTTCACGTCAAGTGATGAATATGCCAATCACGAGACACGCAAGGCTAAGCATTGTGCGAATAGTAGCTGGTTTGACCACGGGACTAAAAGTCTCATCACAATCAATTCCATCTTTGCGACTACGACCATTTGCAACAAGTCGCCTTATACCTTAAAGTACCATCTGCATGAAACTTATGCCTAAAAAGCCACATAGAACGAACAATATTCACATTAGCTGGATGGGGCACAAGTACCCACGTTCCGTTAGTAATTAAAGCATTATATTCGTCTAACATAGCTTGCTTCCAATGAGGAATCTGAAGAGCTTGAATATGAGAACGCGGAAGGGGAACACAGATAGTGACGTGACAATTCAGACGCTCAAGAGGTTTAGAAATGCCGGCTTTAGCACGTGTGACCATGGGGTGGGTGTTGGTTGTATTGGGCGGTTGGATCGGTTGTATCGGAGTGGGCAATGGTGTTTGAGGATCAGTCTGAGGATTGGGTAAAGGTTGTGTTGGGGAAGGCGAGGAGGATGTGTGTTGGGTAGGCGAGTAGGTGGGGTAGGGGCTCATGAAGAGTCGTAGCGGTGGGTCGGAGTTGGTGGAGTAGGTGTGGGTGGCGTTGTTCACACCGGGAGTGGGATGAACGGGTAAGGGTATAGTGTTTGTTGGTTTTAAAAAATCGTAGTGGGGGGATGTGTATTGGTGTAGGGATGAAAAGGGAAATACATCCTCATCAAAGCGAACATGACGAGAAAGTATTATTTTGTTGGAGGATAGGTCAAGACACCGAAAACCACGGTGATTGGCAGGGTAACCAAGAAACACACAAGCGATGGGCGTGGTTGAATTTTATGTGTACGGTAATATATGGGTAATGAGAGGCACCCAAAGACACGTAAATTGTCATAAGATTGGGAACGGTTATAAAGTTTAGTAAATGGCACCTCATTGTTGATGACGATTGGATGGAATAATGTTTGAGAGATAAGCAGCCATGTTGAGTGCTTCCACCCAATAGGAGGGAGGTATGCTAGCTTGAAAAAGCAAAGTGCGTATAAGGTTGTTGAGAGTGCGTAACATGCGTTCAGTTGCCATTTTTTGGGATGTGTGTGGGCAAGAAAACCTAAATTGAATAACGGTTGTACGAAAGAAATCGTGAAAGCGGGTGTTGTCATATTCACCCCCATGATCACCTTGTAAAGCCTTTATATCGACACGATTGTTTGTTTACATAAGCACGAAAAACAATAAATTTATAATACAAGTCAGACTTTTTATGCAAGGGATAAACCCAAACAAAATGCGAAATGATCCAAAAGATAGCATAATATTTAAAACCACTTTCACTGAATAGGGATGTCCATACATCCGAGTGGACAATATCAAAAATAGATGCAACCTTCGACTCCAAAGTATAAAATGGAAGCTTTATTTGTTTGCCTAATTGACACGCATGACACAAAGCGGACAACTTTGATTTATTACAAGAAATGAAATTACTAGACTCTAAATGACGAAGCACATCTTCACGGGGTGCGTCTGTGCCACGTAGTATGGTGAGCGAAAGCAAAGCAAAAGGGAGGACGCTGCGTGGATGACTGTTCACGTAACCGGGTAGAGATGCGCGTGCTATCACAACGGAGAAGAATTACGCGTCTGGTAATCCTTCACGAAAAACCATAAGCGTCAAACTCAACGAAACGTCATTATCACGAGTAAATTCTGAACGTAAATTAAATTTTTAATTATGCTTGATGACAAGTATTTGAGTTAGTTGTAATGGTTTAGAAGAAGTGTGCAAAAAGCTATGTCCAGTATGTGTGACCGGTATAGACGCGCCGTTTCCAACATACACAGACGAATAAATACTAGAATTACTAACATAAGTGAGGATACCTGTGTTATCGGCCAAGTGAGAAGATGCACCAGTATCCATGTTCCAAGCGGTCGGGACGGTCATCGTCGAAATGCCCGGCGGCATAGTAGCGTGAGTCGGAACGGTACCGGAATGGTGTAAGCTAAGCGCCGGATAATAAGAATAACCATGTTGCACCGGGTATTGGGCTTGAAGGCCCAACTGTGAAAAGGCTGAAGCGTGGGCCTGCTGCTTTGTACCAATGAATGAGCTGGAGTATCCAATTGTAAAGAAGTTTGGAGCATGGGCTGTTGTGGCATCTTGGGTGAGTGGCAAGGTGGGCTTGTTGTGGTTTGAAACATAGCGGCGTGGTGTTGGATACATAGAAGGTTGAGTAAACAAGTAGGGATTAACAAAGCGCATGCCACTCATGCCAAAAAATGAGTGTGGGACAATAGGAGCTTGTGTTGTGAGTTGGGGCATGGTTGATCGCCTCGATTATTAGATTGAGAAGCACGAGCATGTGTGGACCCTTGAGACTTATCACCACCGTTTGTTGGCGAGACCTAACATCGTGAGAGCCATGTACAAACTTGCAGCGCGATCCATACGCATACCACGAACCTCTTTGAAAATTACGACACAATTCACCCCGAATTCACCATAGGACCGGACTTGGGATTCACCATAGGACGAAGTTGTAGTGGCCACGAGCACGGTTGGGAAGAAGAGGTGAGAGTATTCGAAGATAAAGATTGAGTGAGTTGCGCCATATCACTCTCTTCCAACGAAGCTTGGGCGTACTTGATCAAAAGTGGGTAAAGGTTACGTATGTTTAATAATTCGAACAATCTCCGGATACTTGGCTCGAAGACCATTGAGTGTGTAGGTAACGAGGCTCGAATCACGCACTTCAGACCTAGGTTAGCCAAACGATCGACCTTGGACTTAATGTCTTGGAAGTAATCCGTAGCGATAAAGTTCCGATCACCATGGTCGATTTCATTATCGGTTGTATCACTCGAGCGCTTTGTTGTCATGAAAGAGATCGAAGTTTTTCCAAACATCATGGGCTGAGGTGCAATCATCAACAACCATATCCACCAACTTAGGGGAGATAGTGGAGTACATCCACATGACGACAAGAGAGTCGTTAGTGTCAAAAAAAGGATCCAATGGGGCAGTGCTCGAAGAGGCTGAGGCTTCAAGATGCTTGTGGACTTCATACGTCTTGCAAAAACGAATGAAAAGCTTGCTCCACGAGTTGTAATTGAGTTTATCTAGATCAAGAGGTGAGGGAATGCACGCCTTGATACTAGCGATTGAATATGCTTTATCAATCGGTTTAGGTGGAGGATCTTGAGGCTTTGATACCATATTATAATTAGGTTAATTCCCGTTTTCATTCATCAAATAAACATTCGGTATATATAATGAATACCGATTACAAGTGAAACCCTTCATGGGCCAATATCCAAATAACAATAACTTAATGTATTGGGCTAAACTAAACTCAAGTCAAGCTCGGCTAATAGTTTCTTCATTGCAGGTCTGCAACAAGAAATTGGTATGGTTATAAAAATTTTTAGACCAAAGACTTTGTATGATGCATATCACTAGGCCACAATGCGAGAAGCTACAAACGAGTGGTCAACAAGAGGTATACTCCTGTTTTTCCTACTCCCGAACACACCATTGTAAACACTTTAGTTCCTGAAAGACTTATGTTAATAAGACTCCAAATACTTGGTTAAAATTTTATTTTTACACCATTCAATAAGGTCCCTAGTAATGCAACTGTACCCCAAAGAAGGCAGTTGTCACAAAAAGAGTATGGAGGAAAAAAAAGGTCTAAAAACTTGTGCTTTTATTGTGACAAAAAATATGTCCCATGCCATAAGTATAGTGGCCAATTGTTTTCTTTTAGAAGTGTTGGCTGATGAGGAGGTGGGTGAAACTCTAGATGAAGTGACATAATAAAAAAAGGAATAGGTGGTAGATGAACAAGTTGTTTATCCCTACAATTCTCTAAATGCTTTAGTTAGGGTTAATACATTCCATACAATGAGAATTAAGGGGCATGTGGGCAGACATGACATCCATATTCAAGTGGAATCTAGAAGCACACATAACTTTGTGGACTTGCAGTGTGCTAAGAAGTTGGGATGTGTAATCAGAAGTATGTGCCCACTACAAGTTGAAGTTCTGTGGGAAACCAAGTGGTAAGTACATCACCGCAAAGACTTCACTTGGACTCTGCAAGGTGATGACTACAAAAGTGATGTAATGCTATTGCATTTAGGTTAGTGATATGGTCTTATGGGATCGATGGTTAACTAACTTGGGAGATATTAAGTGGAATTTCCATACTCTAAGAATAGAATTCACTTTTAAGAGGAAGAAAATTACTCTTAGAGGCACTCAACAAGCTACTTTACAATGGATAAGTGGAAAAGATTATGGGCAAGTTTTAAGTACTGCTAAAGTTGAACTTGCAATAATGGCTTTATGTGTATATCCTACAGTTCTTATGTCCGTGACTTTGGGAAACAATGAAAGTGAGCTAAACAAAGATGATAAGAATGCATTGATTCAAGTGTTGGAAGAATTTCAAGATGTTTTTTATGTCCCAAACACCACCTGCCACCACGATCCCATGACCACATAATCATATTGCAAGAGAGAGTCCCATCAATCAACATAATACCTTACAAACACCCTCCTTCACAAAAAGATGTTATAAAACTGATGGTTAAGGAGTTTTTAGAAGCTGGAGTGATAGGGAATAGTCACAATCCTTTTTCTTCACCCATTGTAATGGTAAATAAAAGGCGGTACTTGGAGGATGTGCATAGACTATACACAACTCAATAAGCATACAATCAAAGATAAATTTCCCATCCCATTAATGAAAGAGTTAATTCATGAGATGTGTGGAGCCAAGGTGTTTAGTAAACTAGAATTGAGGTCTGGATATCACCGATCGAGAATGGCAGATGCAAATGTTCATAAGACAACATTCAGGACCCATGAAGTTCACTATGAGTTCTTTGTGATGCCCTTTGGTCTTAGCAATGCACCCTCAACATTCCAATCCTATATGAACACAGTTTTCAAATAATATCTCGATATATTTTGTGTTGGTCTTCTTTGATGATATTCTTATTTCTGATGATTCATGGCTTCTAATGTACAACATTTGTCTACTGTCTTACAAGTGATGAGGGCTACACTTTATATACAAGCAAAGTAAGTGTGTTTTTTCAGTTGATCAAGTAGAGTATCTAGGCCACATTATTTCTGCTAAAGGTGTAGCCACAGATCCAATAATGATAGAAGTGATGAGGAATTGTTCAGTTCCAAAGACTGTTAAAGAGTTGAGAGGATTTTGGGGGTTGACTGGGTACTGCAGGAGATTTATTAAGAACTTTGCATCCATAAAGCAAACCACTAACCAGTTTGTTAAAGAAAAACAACTTTGACTAAAATGAAATTGCAAAAGTAGCCTTTCAGAAGTTTCAATGATGCAAGCACCTGTTTTGGCTTTACTAAATTTTGATGCTGAGTTTGTTGTGTAGACTAATGCTTCAGGGGTGGACTTAGGTGCAATGCTTCAACAAGGTGGACACCCTATAGCTTATCTTATCAAAACCTTGGCACCCAAACACCAGTCCTTGTCTACCTATAAAGAGGAGTTCATGGTAGTTGTGTTGGCATTACAGAATGAAGGGGATATTTGCTTGAAAGACATTTTAAAGTAAGGACAAATCACTTTAGTTTGAAGTACCTCTTACATCAAAGAATTTCAGCCCCATTCTAAACAAAGTGATTTCCTAAACTATTGGGATTTGACTATAAAAGTTTCCTATAAGAAAGGAGTTGACAATGGAGCGGTTGATGAACTTTCAAGACTTATGACTAGTGCAAAGTTGAACTCCATGTTGTTATCCTCTATTGAAGATGATTTGTTGGTGAAAATAAAGGCTAATTGGGTGGAAGATGTGGGCATACAATTACTGATACAATAATTGGAAAACAAGACTGTGCCAAACATGAAGTTTACATGGGAAAATGGGGAGCTAAGAATGAAGAGTAAACTGGTAGTTGATAGCAGGGTTCGGGGTCGAGAAAACCTCCTTTTCTACGAGCAAGCTTTTAAACCCTCTAGGCAGTGAACCTAATCATTGTAGTGTAGTATGGGGTAAGCCTCGGGGATTGATATTGTTCTCTAGGGGAATAGGAATGCTAGAAAGAAATTTTTGGCGAAGGTGGGGTTGAGGATGATTCTTTTCTATATTTTTATGTTTTTAGAAAGCTAAGGTAAAATCTCGGGCAATTTATTGGGGGTGGTACTTCTACCGATTACTCTATTTCTACTAATTATCTAATTTAACTAATTACTATGGATAGCTATGTTTAATTGAGGTGTGCTCGTATGATGATTAAAGATGTGTTTACTTAGATACTATTACTCCCTAGTTATCTTTTATTGGTCAGTTGAATTGTCACGTCCTTTATCTTAACGCGTTGTATTCCTATTAGTCGTAGGGTGTGTGAATCCCCTATGAGGTTATCTCTCGTATATGATTCACGGAAACGGCAAGTCTAAGCTATTTCATCCATTCACCCTATCATCATCAAGCATACTCACGCAATAAATACAACGAAATCCTAGATGTACTACTAAGCCTATATCAATTAAGACAAGAAACAACCTAACAACAATTAATAACTAGGTTTCGTAGATCTAAGCAAACACACAAGTAATTTAGCTAGACATGATAGACAAGCAAGCATACATACAATCAATTGAACATGGGGTTGACATAATGATAAATTGGATTAACAAACTTATCTTGATGTGTAAAATAGGGTATGGGACCCTAGAATATTGTCCAAGTCAGACTACAAGCGAGTTAGGGTTTGCTCTCCAAAAATATACCTCTTAAAATACAGAAAAATCGAATTCTATATATAGATTTACAAGCTGCGGCGTCGCCTTTTACATCTTGACGCCGTCAGTCACCGTCATTAGAGTTTCAGATTGGCCAAGTCATTGATGGGACGGCGTCACTTGAGAGTTGTGACGCCATCGGTCTATAGTTGCGACGGCGTCTTGGTTCTAGATGCGGGCGATGCGGGTGAAAAGCATGAGTGACGCATTCCATATTTTAGGTGGCAGGTCGGTGGCTTTAGGACTAGAATTTCCACTGAGCCATTGTGGGCACGTTCTAATCAAGTCTTCATAGAGGGACGTCGCCGCCTTTGGATGGGGCGCCAGGTTCTCGCCAGTCTTGAGTGTCTTTGATCTTGACTTTGTCATTTTCTTCATATTTTTGCTCCTTTTCGTCCAAATGTGCTTCATTCTAGCATTTTTCTTCCAAAAGACCTAAAAAGTGAAAAGAAACGATTTTAAGCAGTAACTGATATAAAACGTTTCAAAATAGGGCTTAAATGACCCCCTAAAAGCATACGTTTTAAATCCTTATCAAATATCCCTACACTTGATATTTGCTTGTCCTCAATCAAATGTGCTTTTGACCAATCAATTTATAAGTTAGGGGGCATGAAGCATTGATTTAAAATAGTTCATAACAAGTAAAAGCGCCACAATAGTTATAACAAGTACAGAAATTATACACTAGCACCTCACAAGTGGTGTTTAGATTCTCTCATCTCGGGTTTATATGAAATATAATATGAATGGAAATGGAAGATAAACACTCATTACTTGGCATAGTACATAGATTACCATAAGCTTGAGAATAGATCAAACCTCCACCGCTTTGGTGTAAGCACCTAGGAACAACTATCTAAGAGGTCTTTACAAGGGTTGTAATGTTAGGCTTAGGGTAAGGAAACAAAGGGTTTTGTTTGATAGGGGATATTTAGTGGTGGCAAGTCAAAAATCTTTTGTTACAAGCATGTAAAGCAACACTAGATAGCTTGAAACAAAACAAACATAAACTTAAAAACAAAAACAAAAAGATAGATGTAGGATGGTAGCCCGTATGTTGGTTTTTTTTTTTGACACTCTCTTTTTTCGATTCTTTTTTTTCATACTTTTTTACTCTACCATCCTCTACGATAATATCAAAATATAAGGGATTTATAGAAGCATCCCTACACTTGAGTTTTTATTTCTCTAACACTAATTGACCCGATTTGAAAATATCAAAACACTTGGAGTATTTAATTACGTAGACAAAGGGAATTTGAATTTATCATGCTTTCTCATTACTCCATAGAATATTACTTTTACCCATGAGTCCCAATCGTCCCAAAACTGTGTACAAAATATATGACTCGACTTAGCAACCATGCAAGTAACTAGATAATTGAACTAATGGTTAAATAATGATAACAATAATGCACTAAAGGTGAGTTCATACAAGGTAGGCTAAGGTGATTTGGGTGTACATTTGGGGGTGGATTGTAAATAATGCTCTTCATTGATATTCTGAAAAACTGAAACATCACGAGAACCACGAAAAGGATAGGCTCTGAGGGGTTAACTAGGGGTATTGTGTACTAAAGATGAGTACATAGCAAGGGTGTGGGGTAATTACTCAACCGATGTGGAAGATGTAATTATAATACAGTTTCAAACAAGGGTTATCCTAATGCCTCTTATCATTTAGTTACTCCTAACTACACAAGTGTAGTCTCACTAGCGATCTCGGAATGCATCACAAAACAAGTTCTAGAATCGATTATACTACCGGTACACTCACTAAGCATTAAAGATGAATGCTTTTGTTCCTAAAGATCTAGGGGCGAACCTCACATTTTTTGGGTGGAATTTGAGTGGTATACGGTTTTTGTGCTAGTCATATAATTCCTATCCATGAGAAGCTTTATTAAGACTAAAGTTTTACTCGTAAATGCCATAAAAATTTTAAATTTAGTGCTAAAATTGCCCTAACAAATAGTTCTCATAGTTTATTACACAAATTACCAAGGACAAGACGAATGATCAAGTGAGTGAATAGTTTCTAAGTTCCCGTTTTATTCTCCCTCCTTACACTTAAACTGAACATTTTCCCTAATGTTCCCTAAAAGCATCAAAGTAATGATAGAGGAAGGTAAGTAAGGAAAAAAACTAGTACTCCCCTGATTAGCTCGGTAGGATATGTAGAAAGTTGCGGTTAAATCCTCTTTCAAGAAGAATACATAAGTAATAAGCTTCATCCAATGTATGACACACAACTACACTAGAAAGCAAGTAAGATATAATGCTTGTGGAATGGATGTTTGCAGATTTTCTAGAAAATTAATACAAGAAATTTCCAAAAATTTACAAGTTGCACAGAAAACGAAAAACTGAGTATTCTATTTCTACATAGCTTGACGTCGTCAGGCTTTAATCTTGACGCCGTCAGGTTGTCCAGACAAAAAGTGGTCTGCTGCGTTTTTCTGAAAAAAATTCTGGAAAAATTACATCACTAAAACCTGGTAAAATTTATGCAAAACATCCTTTATGACTCGATACAAGCATTTGACTCTAACAAACACACACACACACACACACACATATATATATATATATATATATCAATTTCAATAGTTGCAATTCTCATGTTCATGTTCTTAATAACTTATATGATCTTCCCTACACTTATCTTTTTGTAAAATACCTTTATATGTAATTAAGACGAGGTTAAAGACAAAATAAAGCATTCTCACAAAGTCTAACATGAGAATAAACAACAATGAAAGAGATATAAAACACACAAAAATTGAAGAACAAAACAAGTAAACAATTAAGCATGGGTTGCCTCCTATGAAGCGCTTTTCTTTATTTACGAGTCTTGTAGCTAGACTCGAAGTCGTGCTCCTACGTACCTGTGTAGGTAAGTTTATCCTCAAGAATGTCATAGGGATCAAACTCATCTTTTAACTTCCTATTAGTACACACATCATAGGGATCAAACTTCTCTTTTAACTTCCTATTAGTACGCTTAGTCCGGTATGCCTTTTTAAACTTCTCACCATCGGGATCATAGATTGTCATCATAATGTGCCATTCTCCATTCCCATCACTAGGTGGTCTATCCCAACTCCATTATACTTAGGCTTCTCACTCTCAACTTTCCACCAATTCATGTTAAGATTAATGGTCAAGGTTCCTAGTAATTTGGTCATCTTTCTAAACACTAAAGTATCCTCAAATGGGTTCACTTCAATATCCCTAGCCAATTGTTGTTAATTGAGAGTTGCGTTACTCACGAAGGTCTCTTCTAGATAGAAAGGTCGTTGAGGGCCTACAAAATATCTATTGGTCCAAGGTCCATATCTAGATGGTTTTCTATCCAACATGATCTCATAGGGTATTTGTTCATCCTCTTTGTAGTAGATATGCTTCTTGACATCGTAGATTGATCTAGCACTCCCTTCCCATACCATTATCTTAGACATCCTACAATCAATTATGGCACTAGTGGTAGCTAAGAATCCTCTTCCAAGTAACAATGGGTATGTTGGGTCCTTATTCATGTCTAGCACATGGAAATCCGCCAAAAGAGTTAATCGACCTACGTGTACTACCATGTCCTTTATTATCCCTACCAGATATGCAATGCTACCGTCCACTAAACCTAAGATGGTTTCTGTTGGTTCTATTTTACCTAGGTTAAGGCTTTTATGGAGGGACAACGAAAGAAGGTTGATGCTTGACCCTAAATCGGCTAATGTGTCGAAAGCTTTGGAATTTCCAGTGCTACACGGAAGAATGAATAGGCCGGGATCATCAAACTTCTTAGGTAACTTATTTTGCACAAACTCGGACCCACGTTCTCCTAGTTTGAGTTCTTGCTCATATTTATCTTTTAAAGCATTATAATAAGGCGTATGAGTCAAGACTTCAAGAACCGGTTATTCTTGGTAGAGCTCCTTATACTCCTCTTCTACAAGAGGGTTTGGGTTCTTGATTGATAGGTTTCTCAAGAGTTAGATGGACCGTTAGCTCGGGTTTTTGGTATCTCATGACGGATCGTTTGGACCCCGTGTTGATGGCGTTGACGAACGGACTTGGATGTGAGGGGCATGGATATGCACTCTCCCTTGGTAAGCAAGAACATGAATTCAATGAAATCGAACTCACTTTTGGGTTCTTTATAGTGTCACTTGGGAGTACTCCTATATCCCCGTCATTAAATGCTTTTAAGAGGGTGTCGAGCTAGGTTGTCATCGCGCTTTGTCGTTGCTTGAAATCGGCTTCAAGCTTAGTTAATCTAGCTTCTTGAGATGACATGAATTTGGACACCATTCCCTCAAGACTAGTGAAAGTTCCGGTGTTTGGAGGGTTGTTGTAGGAGGTGTGGTTTGGTTGGGACATATTGGGTGGACTAGATGAGTTATTTTGGGACGGGTTTGAGTTTTGGGTCCACCTAAGGTTAGGGTGATTCCTCCATGAGGTGTTGTAGGAATTTCGTAGTTATTTTTCGGGCTTGAAAGTGTACCACTTCTCGAGCTCAAATTGCCGGTGCAGCGTGGTGGCGTAATCCGCATAAAAGCTTGTTGGGGAGTCTTGTGTAATTACGAGTATCGTGGGGACCACTACATAACTCACAAGGTAGAGTGATTCTGTTTACTTGGTGTGAGGGCTTAGGATTTACGTAGGAGCTCATTAGGAATTTGAATTGATCTTCAAGTTTGAGCATCCTACGATTGGAAGGTTTGAGTCAATGGGAGGCAAAGAGATTACCTTGACGGTTTTGGGCAACTCACAGGGGTCATTCCAACATTCGTTGTCATAGAGGGAAAGGTCCTCTATTGTACCCCACGATTCTCTCTGTAAGTTCACTAAGTTTGCCACCGGCCGCTTGGTCGATGATTTGCCTAGTTGAGAGATTGACATGATCGTAAAAGATTTGGACTTGAAGCCAAAGATCGATGCCGTGATGAGGGACTTTATGGAACAAGCCATTGAATCGAGTCCATTCCTCGTAGAGATTTTCGCCTTGACGTTGTTGAAACATCAAGATGTCATTCCTTAGTTTGGTAGTTCTCCCTGGTGGGAAAAATTGGGCGAGGAAATGAGTGGTGAGATCATCCCAACTTGAGATGGATCCGGCGGGAAGTCGCTCAAGCCAATTACTAGCTTGGTCCCGTAGAGAGAATTGGAAGAGACGCAATCGCGTGGACTCCCGTGTGGTAGCATCAAGGTCGATAGAGTCAAAGATTTTTATAAAGTCCTTGAGATGCTGATTAGGATCTTCGGAACAAAGTCCATGGAATGCACATCCATTTTGCACCAACCAGATGGTGTTGGATCACAGGGCCGTAGTTTGAGCTTGAATGGGGAGCTCAATGGTGTTCCTATAGCCTTGATGGCTCGGTCTAGAGTATTCACCAAGAGTACGACCTCTTGGCGGGTCAAGTGCTGGTTTATTGATGGGAAGTAGTTGATGTGGTGGATTGTTGTTTGGTGGAATGTCACCCATGGTGATAAGTGACAAGGTTACGAACAAAAACACGAAGAAGGGGGATAGACTACAAGAAAGCTAATGAAAATGAGAAAAAATATTACTTGATAGGAATCAAGCAAGGAAACCTAAACGAGATATAAGTCTAACTAGCTATTCTATTCTCCACAATGGCATCAAAACTTGATAGCGAGGGGTTCGGGTCTAGAAAACCTCTTTTTCTACGAGCAAACTTTTTAACCCTCTAGGCAGTGAACCTAATCGTTGTAGTGTGGTATGGGGTAAGCCTCGGGGATTGATATCGTTCTCTAGGAGAATAGGAAAGAAATTTATGGCGAGTGGGGTTGAGGATGATTCTTTTTATCTTTTTATGTTTTTAGAAAGCTAAGGTAAACTATCGGGGTAATTGATTGGGGGGTGGTACTTCTACCGATTATTCTACTTCTATTAATTATCTAATTTAACTAATTACTACAGATAGCTATGTTTAATTTAGGTGTGCTCGTATGATGATTAAAGATGTGTTCACTTAGATACTATTACTCCCTAGTTATTTTTTATTGGTCCGTTGAGTTGTCGTCCTTTATCTTAGCGTTGTATTCCTATTAGTCGTAGGATGTGCAAATCCTCTAGTTCTATGAGGTTATCTCTCGTATATGATTCACGGAATCGGCAAGTCTAAGCTATTTCATCATTGCTTTATCATCATCAAGCATACTCACACAATAAATACAATGAAAGCCAGGATGCACTACTAAGCCTATATCAATTAAGACAAAAAAACAACCTAACAATAATCAATAACTAGGTTTCTGATAACATCAAATTAGCGATATTTTATATCAAATTCCCGTGTTTATGGTCCCATTTGGATTAATATGGTACTTAATCGTTTATATTCGCTTTATAATTGCATTTCAGGATAAATGAGGCGTTGGAGCGGAAAAAATGTGAGAATAGGCCAAATATATGTTCTGAAGATAGATTTACGAGGGCCTATGAATTGATGAGAAGATTACGCCGTAACTCATTAATAATGTTATGGCGTAATTATGATGCTTTGAAGAATCACAGTAAACCATTTCTTATGGTTACGGCGTTATTTTATGAAGGTTACGGTAACATGGTGTTAGTTACAGCGTGAGAATAATGTCGGAATTGGATAATTATGGTACAAAAGGGTCATGGTAACTTCGGATAATTAGTTACTGTAAGTAATTAATTACTTGAGCGCAAAGTTTGAAGACTCTGGTAATTATAAATTAATTACGCCGTAATTAATCTAATGCGGCATATTAATATTTATTTCATCCATTTCGAGGACTGAAGATAATAATTGCCAGAACGTCGAGGGGCTTAATTGTTATAATATTTACACATTTACTTGTGTAAATAAAGAAGAAATAGAAGACAATACTTATAATAAAGAGTGGTGCAAGTCTAGGGACCATTGTTGCAATTAGCCCAAAGTTTATTAATATAAATAGAAGATTCCCTACATCATATTTGACAGGTAAAACACAAATTCTGTGTTTTT
>OU343218.1:188557808-188600108 GCA_910596185.1 Chrysanthemum makinoi | reverse complement strand
TCTCGTGGCTCTAGAATCAATTGTGCATATTTGGTTCCTATGCCGGAGACTAGGGAGAGGGTCTCCTTCTTCAATATCAACAATCTCTAAGAGAAAGTCGATAGATTATGTAGGTTCCCCGTGAGAATGAAACAAGCCCTTTTAAGAGGAACTTGAGTGGGTTAGAAAGTTGAAGTGCAAGGCCACTCGGGTCCATGACGTCTTGTCTTCAATACCGATGTTACCTTGGTAACCACCAGTAGTATATGAATTGAACCCGGTTTCTGCCCTAAGGTTGAATAAATGGAGGGCTATTTCTTTTCACCCTTTTTCACATTCAATTCTTTTTCATTCTTCAACCCCTTCAGTGCTTACCGAGACTTCATTACTAGAACCGTGTTGGGTTTATTCCAGTACTAGCTCGCCTCGTCCGTACTCTTCCCATATCTCACTTTTCTCCTTTTTTCATCATACCTAAGGACTTCTACACTATCTAGTGGATTGTCCCTGGGTAGATCCCTCCGGTTCTGGCGGATCATGGGACTTCATCCTAACCTTATCATCCTTATATCACCATACATAAAGTAAAGTTGGTCGGTCTTTTTGGTATCGTTCATCTGCCATTGGAACCAATTGAAAACCATTTGAAAAATCAATCAAGATACTTGTCATATAGAATCAAAGCATTTTGTATCTTAATTGTTTTAATATTTTAGAAATGCTCCCCCTCAACATATGCATAAAAATTTAGAAATTGTTTTAGCACATGGAGGCAAGAGATCTTTGAAATCGTTAGATTAAGAGTGAAAGGTCCAATCTTTTGATTAACATTTTCTAAAATGATCATCATCACTTCCCAACCAATTTGAGTAGAAAAAACATTTTGAGGAAGGATGAGTTTTTCAAAAGTTTGCTCCCCCTCAATATGTGCCTCGAATTTTGAAAGAATTTTGCACATATTAGAGGGAACCTGCACTTAGAGACAATTCAGTCACGTTTCAATAATTTGAGGTTTAAAATAGTTGCTCCCCCTCAACATGGGCATGGAAATTTTGAAATCGTTTGTCACTATGGGAGGCAAACATGCTAAACACTTATGAAACCATTTATCGAATTATCAGTTTAAATCCAATTTAAATCACAAATTCTCCCACGATCACAATTATCAAATCATTTAAGATTTGTGATCTCTGTAGATTTAAATTGATTTTGAAGGCTTTTAAGGAGAATTGTGACTTGATTTGTGAAAACGTTTTAACTGATAAGGATCTGATTTTGAGACTTTAAACTCCATTGATTGAACATGCATGAATATCTTTTGAAAACATAATAATAACCAAGGTCTGGAACCAATTGTGTAACATTTTGTAAAACATTTTAGAGTAGACCTTACTCATTTAAGTGCAAATTGTTTGAAACGAACACTTTTTAATTTAAAAATCATTCTCCCCCTCAATCAATGACGAAAGTCGTTGATTGATGAACTGAGATTTTGACACTTGATAAGTTCTTTTGATTTTCAAATATAGAGTCCGAAGTGTTTTTCAAAACAATTAGTTTTCATTAGATAGTAAGAAATTGTTTTTATAGAATCAGAGCATGAGATTTGAAAAACAAGATAAAGCATGGCTCTGTTCTTTCTTTGAAAAGCGGGTTACTGCCTGAAATGACAATAAACCGTAGTTTCTCTTTCTCTAAAATATATATATATATATATATATATATATATATATATATATATATATATACTAGTTTTTAAAGCCGCCCAATGGGCGGGCATGACTTATAATTATTTGTTTGTTGTTTTTTGTTAACTTTAATAAATTTTTAAGAATTGTCAAACAATATTAAAATACAATGTACTGGGAAGAATGATAATCAATAGCTGTCCTAGGCTATAAAAGAATTACTATCACATTTCTTGGTTCATGGTCTTAAATGTAATTCTTGTTGTACAACACTATACTTGAAATAGTCATATCGCTCAAAATATGAATCTATAAATATTTCCGTAAATAATTTACATGAATAGAGATGTGTCCTTTCTCTTAACCCATCACTTGCTAACACAATACACCCGGTCTTTGTATATTTGCTTCACATTTAATTAATAAAAATATATTCATTAGAAACCTACAATGTTCCATTCTCTAGCAATATAAATTCTTTCCTACTTTTGCTTATAAGTCTAATAGCTTCCAATACAACTTTAGGCAAAGTGAAATCCCATATTAGTATAGCTAATGAATTTATTGATTATATACACAGGTGAACAAAGTGTACTCCTAAACTTCTCATTTGGAAGTTATATTCATAAGTATCTAATAACTAAGTATCTGCGTATCCCCCTAGGCTTCCCTTAATCCCAAAAAGATGCCCTTCATATTTGACATTCTTTTCTATTATATATACACACATTAAAGCTCACACATACATTATATGACTGCAGTGTGTGTATAAAAGAAACATACAATGAATTTACCAAGCATAATGGCGAAGACAATCTGTAACTCTTCATGGTAGAGATTTCGGGCCTCCTTCAAGTGCCTTAGTTGTACACCACTACCTCGTTCTCTTATTAGCCGATCAATTTATTTCCCTCACTCCTATTAGTTCGTCTCTTATAAAAATTGAGTCTACGGGATACATTTTCTTTTGTCTATAAACGGGCCAAAAGGTAAAATTCCACCTTTTCAACCTGCCCATTTCTACCTCTACTTAATTAACTCATATTTTACCCATCGTAAATGCCAGCCATATCTAACAGAATTTTGATTTCATCACTATATGATAATAACAAAGGTGTGTTCATATTTTAACCGGTTCTAGCCGCCAATTTATACCTTGGGAATCCGAGTTCTTTCAATGAAGTTAGTAGCCATATATGGACATCATGTTCATTGAATTAAGATCAGATAAAAAAAAGTTTGCTCAGATGTCAACATTGACTAACTATATAACTATACTATTCATTTAACGCAACATTTTACGATATAAAGAATGAAGATTACCTTTTGTGAGAGTCAAACATCAGGCACTAAGATATCAATGAAGCATATATGAGGCACCAAGTGACAATACAACAAATGGCAGACATTTGTAGTCAAGCGTTCTGCTTAGAATTGCTATGAGGTTATATACTGATAAATCATAAAATTACAAATAGTAAAATCATGGAAGGGTTTTATTTTTGTTTATATCTTTGGAAGGAACTACAAGTATGCTTCATTAACACCATCTCGTGTCATTTCTACGACTTCACCCATCTCCTTAAGAATCGTCACTATCTCTTGTTTATGCCTCGGTTCAGCATGAGAGACCACTTTTTCCCCTTTTTGAGTCCTATGAATATTACTACAATACCTAAGCAATATGTGTTTTTGTGGTAATTTTATGTATGTTGTGTTTAAAAGTATTTCTTTAGTCTGAGGCATATTTAAAACTTTAAACATGACATACCTGACAAAGTATTATGATGATGATGATGATGATGATCTGGTGAATGGTACTGTTGTTTACTTTTGCTTTCGATGGGGTTGTAGGTAGATGCTCACTATCACATGAACAACGAATGCCTGCAATCGACAATTTTCAAATGTTGGTGAAAATAGCAAATATATATATACAACAATAAAAAGCGAACATTAGACTCCTTTTTTACCTTTAATGATGACGTCAACCAATGCCGATGGGTGGTACATGCGTGCCCCCTGAAACACACAAAATGGAATGATTTTCGATGGATAATAAAATCAGAGGGTGTGAAATCAAGAAGTGATGAGTTGAAAAATTGCTCATCGTAAACCATGGAGTGTTAATCAGGGTGAGCTTGTGTAAGCTGAGAATGGCTCATTCCATCCCTTCGACTCCAATAAATCATCTTTAGCGCACGTAAAAATCACTCACAACCTCGCCCAAAACATCCTCTGTGAGTTTATCAATGTCACTCAAAGCATCTTCTTTGCCATTGCCTTTAATATTCTAAAATCATAAACACATACTTCATTATTAGCCAATTTTCTTCTTTTGTGTTTAACTAATGTGACCAACTGACCATATATATGATACCTCAAGTTTAGATATTCCAGCTGAAATATTTACGATTCTTGGAGAAGGGGACAAGTGAAGAAATGGTAGAAGAGCTTCAGTGACATGTCTTGTTCCATAATAGTTTGTTTCGATGCAATCTTTGGGTACATTTCATATGTTTGTAACATAAACTGCTTCATCATTCATGGTTGCACTCCCGAAACCTATACCAACATTCATCAATAATAAAAAAAGATGAAGTTCAATTCTGAAGAACATTAATAGCTATAAATCACATTTTTGGTGGTCTTTTTGTTCATGGATGGATTTCGATATGGTCATACACTGCTGCAATATATATAACCTTTTACTATTTAAAAGAAAGTTGATGAAACAAAAACCAACCTCACTAGGCTTGACAAGGTTTAGGCTTTTGTCATTGATGACGATCCCAGTGACCCCTACGTTGTTCACCCGTCTCCGGAAGGACAAATTAAACGTCGAAATTTTAAGCTCAAACAAACTATTATTCATATCTTTCAGTGGTATGAACCTTAACCATGAATACATGCAAAAACGTTAGTAAAAACCATTGTCATGTTTCAATTGAATGGGTTTATAACCTTAAACTTTCTCACGTGGGTCAATTCCCAATTGCATCGAACTTCATGGCTAACTTGCTCATTAATCTGGTTAAAATCGTGGTCAATTCTCAAGCGTACATTAATATTTAATCACCTTTACTTCATAACAAAAAGAATTATAACTTTAATCACTCTAACTAATATGGGTTTAAGTTATATGAGTTTAGTTGGTTACATATCAGACCCGACATGTGTTGGTTTAATGTTTGATCTTATATATGAATGTTTAACTTTCAAACATCTTATCTTGATATAATGTTGTACACAAACTATCACCTAAAAAAAATTATCTAAAGATCTATGTTTGGCGTTGAGCGTTTGCTAAACAAATCCTCTCAGTTTATAAGCTTCCAATTTTGATGAGTTGCATTTAGCATACTCATCAAAAGTTTTGATAATTCAGCTTGTTGAAGTGTTAGCCTTTTCTTTATTTAAATTCCCAATCAGCTTGTATAATGGTTGTTTATTTGTTTTTTACATGAACATATAAATAAATACCTGAAGAAAATCTTACAAGTCCATCGAAAACCATGACTTTTGCTTAAGTCCGAAGGACCTTGCTAGGAAACGCACATTAAACATGCAACATAAGACAATAAAAGTAATGAAATAACATGTATAAACCATAAAGATTTGCATTTAGGTAAAACTATCCAACACAATTTTGAATGTGCCAAGTAACAATCATGTACTAAGTTGTCATGAATAAGTTTGCATATCGGCGAGATACCCTTTTCATAAACTCCATGAGTCGAAGCATATCTGGTGGTAACATACGTATTATATGCAACATATCCACCACTCTGAATCTGAAGAGGCATGCGGCTTGCTAGCCGGTCGTAAATCCTCTTCCGAGAGTAATTATAACATGAAAAGAATCTGATTAAGAGAAGGCATAAGATTCCACTTATGAATGTGAAAATTGGTTCTTGCATTAATTTATAAATTTGTCCTATACAATTTTAGAGTATTATGATAAGATTGTATATGACACTCACTCTGATGAACGTGTATTGGATTATCAAGGTCAGCCTCATCATTCTCGGTGATGTCACAAACAGGATATCTTGTATCTGGAAATTGGGATGCCGGCTACAATTCAATAAACGAATATATGTAACTAAAACATGTTATTCTTGAAAAAAGACTAAACATTACTGTTCTAATGTACACTGCTCATAATGTGATCAATAAACGTGTTATTCTTGAAAAAAGACTAAAACATTACTGTTCTATGTAAGTAAAACATGTTATCTGAGGTTTAAGCCGTTTATGAGAAGCACTACCTTGTACATACTTTCTCTTGATACCAGTAATCATTACTTAGTTTGTTCATTCATCTTCAAACTCTCTTCACCTTATGTCCTCTTTCCATGGCCCAAACAGTTGGTCTTGTGGGGGATCATTCTACATATACAGAAAAAGTTTCATCATCAAATTAAAAGAAAAAAATAAAATAAAAAGTTTTTTGCAGAATAAGAATGAACAAAGAGGTTTTGTGTGTGTTTGTCATTGTAAACGTGAATTAGATCGATGATGAGACTGGATTAGGTTAAACTTTATAATTATGAAACTATAATTAAGGAATGGATATGTGCTATATAATTTTTGAGATAAATACATTCCTTTTCAAACTAATCAAAATAGTAAATAATTGGTTAAGTAGGTTTATATATTTGGTTTTGCAAGATATAATCCAAAAAATGTGTTGGTCTAGTGGTTATCATGTTTGTTTGTGGACTAACAGAATCTGTGTTCGAATCCCACTGCATGCATTATTTTTTGAAGAAAAAAAAAACGAAATTTTAATAAATTAAAAAAAATTCCGAAAATTCTAATAAATATAAAAAATATTGCTTAGGTGGATTTAAAAATTGCTTAGTTGGACAACAAATGCTTATGTGGCATTGAGGTGGCATTAATGCCAAATGCCTCCTGTTATATATAATATATATATATATATATATATATATATATATATATATATATATATATATATATATTTTAAGAACATTCGAACAACATCTAAAGTCCCGTATCATTCTTTGAATGACAGCATTAAGACTGTAGATATTATCGAATCGAGAAAAGCATGACAAAATGACAATATTTTTGAGGATTTTTCGAATTTTTCACATTTTTATGGATTTTGAAAGTTTTATATTTTTCTATTTGATTTTTGAAGGTTTTGTAATTTTGTATTTTGCTTTTTGGATAAATATATACAAGGTATAGATGAAGGAAAGACCTTTACTCCTCGTCTTCCTCCTGAAGACGTTTGAGTGTTTCTGGTTGAAGGCTTTTCAATCCAAGTCGTGGAAGAATAAACTCAAAACGTTCTCTTTGTAGAGCTTTGGTGAAGATGTCGCTAACGGTATTCTCGACTTCACAAAATAGAGTTCCACCACACCGCTTTTCCACTTGCTCCCTCGATGAAATGATGTGGGATGTCGATGTGCTTTGCTCTAGAGTGTTGAACGTTGTTGCATGAGAGAGCAATAGCCCTTTTATTATCACAAGATGCAGAGGATTTTGTTGAATTCAAAGCCATAGTCAGATAATTGAGATCTCATCCAAAGGATTTGAGCGCAACAAGATGACATGGCTATGTATTTAGCCTCTGTAGAGGAAATAGAAGTACTCATTTGCTTCTTTGAAGACCAACTCACAAGATTATCACCCAAAAACCGAGCACCTCCGATGTACTTCGACGTGTATCTTGACTTCCTGCATGATCGCATCTGCATAGACCTGTTAGTGACATACCGGTGTCCTTCGGGTACCATAGTCCCATATTGATGGTTCCTTGGAGATATCGAAAGACCCGTTTAACCGCTTCAAGGTGCTTTTAGTAGGCTTTGCCTGATATCTAGCACACATGCACACAGCGAACAAGATGTGCAGGTGCGCTAGCTGTGAGGTACATCAAGGATCCAATCATGCTACGATATTTCGTTTGATCTACCATGATCCCTGAGTGGTCCTCATCCAGCTTAGTACGTTCAATCATGGGAGTGTCAACGGTGTCACATGATTCAAATCCAAATTTCTTTAAAATCTCATTTGCATATTTATATTGATTTATAAAAATGCCTCCGGGACTTTGTGAAATTTGTAATCCCAAGAAAAATGACATTTGTCCCATCATAGACATTTGAAATTTGGAACCCATTTCATTAGAAAAATGATCACATTCATTGAGGTCAGTCGAGGAAAAGATAATATCATCAACATAAATTTGAACGTGAATTAAATGTTTGCCTGACTTCCGGGTGAACAATGTCGGATCAACTGCTCCTTTACTGAATCTAGAAGATAGAAGAAACTTTGATAGCGTATCATACCATGCTCTAGGAGCTTGCTTTAAACCGTAAAGAGCCTTTTTCAAGCGATAGACATGAGTAGGATGTTCTGGATTCACAAAACCCTCTGGTGGTGGACGTAAACCACCTCTTTAAATCTCCATTAAGAAAGGCGTTTTACATCCATCTCGATACACAACCATATTCTTGCTAGCAGCATTAGCCAAGAAGATTCTGATTGCCTCAATACGAGCACCTGGAGCAAATGATTCTTCAAAGTCAATACCCTCCTCTTGACGGTATCCTTTTGCGACTAACCTAGCCTTATTTTTCAACACATCACCATGCTCATCAAGCTTCACCTTGAAGATCCACTTTAGAGCAATGATCATAGCACAATCTGGAGCAGTACTAATTCCCATACATCAAGTCGATCAAACTCATGAATTTCTTCTTGCATGGCATTGAACCAGCCGTCTTCATTCATGGCGGTTTTAATGTCTTTTGGTTCGACCTTAGAGAGTACGGAGTTGAAGAAGCACCATAAGGCATCGGTTGCAATTTGTTTCCATGTGGATCGGGAGAGAGGGTTTCCAATGATGTTGTCCAATGGGTGATCATGTGTCCATTTTCTAAGGTGTTCATGTGGTTGTTGTTGTGGAAGTGAAGTAGCAGTGTCGATGTCTCCTCGATGAAGATGGTTCGATGATGATTCAGAGCAAAGATATTTTCAAATGGATCATCTTCGGGAGTAGCAAAGGGATTAACTTCATCATTGATGCGTAAACACTTCCATGATGTACACTCGATGATTGATGATTTGTTGATGAGACAAAGTGATCAGCAGCAAGCGCTTCTTGACTTAATGAAATTGAGACTGAAGGGTTCACTTCATTCACAGGGATAAGAGCAGCCTCTGTTGATGGAACTGACATTTCATCAGCATTTGGTTCATAGTGTTCATCAAACATTGGATCAAACAATTTCTTAAAATCATCTTCTGAAGGAGGTACATATGGAGTTCTTTGAGATGAGTTTGGTACAAGAGATGAACCAATGGGATCTTTTGAATTGCGGGTCCGGAAGGCTCGATTTTCCAGAGCCATTTGACCGGTCAGCTCATCGAACGTAACGTGAATAGTTTCCATGATATTTCGGGTTCTCTTGTTGTAGATTCGGTAACCCTTCTTGTTTGGTGCATAACCAACAAAAACTCCAATATCTGCTTTTGCTCTTAATTTACCTAGGTCTTGACCGTCATTCATTGGATAGCACAAAACACCAAACACACGAAGGTAGGAGAGATCAGGTTTTCGTTTATGAACAAGTTCATATGGAGTTTTTCCATGAGAGGTATGTATAAGGGAACGATTTTGGGTGTAGCAAGCAGTGGCTATGGCTTCAGCCCATAGAAACATTAGAACCTTCGAATAAATAAGCATTGTTCTTGCGGCTTCCACAAGAGTTCGATTTCGTCTTTCAACTACACCGTTCTGTTGAGGAGTTCGTGGAACACTTCTTTGATGACTGATTCCAATACTTTCATAAAACTGAATTAAGAATTTGTTGACAAACTCGTGCCATTGTCTTTCGAACAATTCGACAGATTATTGAGTCGAACCGAAGTCGTTTGATTAGTTTGATGATGACATCTCGAGTTTCATCCTTTGTCCTCAAAAACTTTACCCAAGTAAATCGAGAGTAGTCATCAACAACTACTAGAATGTATTTCTTCCCAATTATCGTTTGCACTCTCATTGGTCCGCACAGATCCATATGAAGGGTATGAAGAACTTCCATTACTGAATTTGTGGGTTTTGGTTTGTGAGCATATTTCGTGCTTTTACCCAATTGGCAAGCTGAACAAAGATGATCTTTTCCATATTTTAATCTGGGCAAGCCTCCGACAAGATCCTTTCGGAAAGGTTATTAATGGTGCCGAAGTTCAAGTGATTGAGACGACGATGCCATAACCATGACTTTGTTTTAGAAGCCTTTGACAGCAAGCAGATTGGAGAAGACTTCATCATGTCTTCGATAGAAATGGTGTATAGGTTAGAACCTCGAGTACCTCTTAATAATTCCACACCATCAAGTTGTCTAACGAAGCAAGTATGTTTTCTAAAGGCCACCTCTAGATCGGAATCACTGGATTGACCAACAGAGAACAAATTATGACCAAGACCTTCCACATAATATACCCTGGAGATTACACATTTGCCAACTACATAATCACCATAACCCATAATTGCTCCAAAATGGTCGTTCCCGAATCTAACAGTCTTGATGAATTTACTCATGAAGTTCATGAGCGCGACCGTCTCCAGTCATATGCTTGGAACGGCTGAGTCCAAGTACCACGAACGATTTGAACGATCTGCATTGAACACGCACAAGAATGGATAACTGGATAATTGGGATCCCCATGGAAGAATGGGTTCCACTTGGTTAGTAACAGTGATTGGAACACCCACATCAGAAATAGAAACAGTGAAATCATTAGGAATAGATGCAGTGCTGGTGTCTGTATTTGACCTATTCAAAGTATGTTCACTTTTTAAGGGAATAGTTCTACCAGTAGGCATCCATTTTCTAGTGGGCATAGTCTTAGCAGTTTGAGGACAAAACTGATTATTCTTATGGCCAAAAGGTATCCAATAATAACCTATCTATATAAATGTTCGTCCTGTGGGTTTCCACTATTTTCTAACAATCTTTCGTCTTTGCCTTTTAGCCTTCTTTGCATGATTTTTTGCATTAACAATTTTCACTGGGCATTTGACAGCATTAGACAAAGCATTCACACCATAATCATGATTAGCAACAGAATTCATACATACATCATTACATGGTTTGCAAATAGTATCAGAATTCGAATTAATTATAGTACGCCTATGGCTAATACTAGAATCAACACGATTCGTTTTATTCAACTCAAACATAAAGTTCCTAGGTTGGTCTTCTACTCTCTTCCAATGCACATTTTTAGCTTGCGAGGTCCTATCTTGCTTGGTATTGCCTGGAGGCTTTGACCCGCTTGCTTTAATGTCACTGATTACTTCTGTAGAGGGAATTATAGGAACATTAGTTGGTTGATCTACTTTTTGCATTCCTGAACTAGGCGTGCAAGGTGTAGTATTACTAGAAGGCACATTGAAGTTCACTTTCTTAAAACTGGGCCTAGAATGCTTGGCACTAGGCATAGAACAAGGCATTACGGCTTTGCCTTTTGCACCTAAGGATTTAGGACATGTTGCAATTACACATTCTAGCAGCTCTTGAGATCGTTTGGCCTGGAGGCAAGCAAACCTAATTTCACTATCAAGAGGTTTGTTAATGAAATCCTCTTCGACAATCTCACGGAGACATTCTAGACTATCCTGAAGGTAAGCACAGTAGTCATGAAAAGCATGTTCATTATTCCTAAGATGAGGAGGAATATATTTAACTGTCACAGTGTATTTGCAGTCAAAGGATGACTTTGAGACAACATTCTTATTAAAACAAGTGTCAGCTTCCCATTTTCCTGACTTCTCAGATTCTCAATTTCCTTTTGTAGAGACGTTATGCTTTCGTTGTTTTGGTCACGAGTGACTTTCATTGAATCATATAACTCTTTAAAGTGTCGTTTAACTTTTTCATTTTCTTCTAAAAAACTCTCGTTCTCCTTTTGTAAGGCATTAACTAAGTTTTGAAGATGAAAAGTTTGAGAGTCTTGAGAATCTAAAGGAGGAGGCATTTGGGATCCAGTCACATTGTTCTTTTCACCCTTTAATTGAGAGATTTGGGCTTTCAACTTTTTGATCGTGTTACAATGAGCTCGAATCTGTTCATCACGTTTGCTAATTTCAAAACTGCATCAAATTCAGGAACATCCAAGGATGTCTTGATATTTGAGGTTTTAACATTTTCTTTTAGATGTTGATATTTTAGTTGTAAATCAAAATGTTCAACTTCTAGTTTAGAAAGATTCTTTACCAAATTATCGTGATCATCCCGATCAATTTTCTCATTAAGTTTCAAATTAATCTTTTCAAGCTCAATGACACGATCATGGGAGACTTTCAGAGCAACAGATAATTCATGAAATTGAGAAGCTTTAATGGAGCAATTCAGAAAGATATAAAACACATCTTGAGCAATACATTCAGAAATAAGATTCTCATTCAAGGTATGCAAGTTCTTCCTCTCAATCTCATTATATTTTAAAGCTCGCTCATAGTCACTAACCTCAACTATCATTGCATCAAATTCCTTTTCCATTCCTTTAATATCTGAATCTATCCCCTTTTTAAGACTCTCGAATTGATCTTTTAGTTGTTTAAAGAAAGGCATGACCTCAGTTAGATAGCATTCTTTTGTTTGCTCAAAACCCCTTTCCCCTTCAGTTATCCCGATGGGTGTGATCCTTTTCTTACAAGTTTTCTCAAAATCGACAAATAGTTGAAGAATAACATATTGGTTGATTAAGGTCTTGCTCTTAGTGGCAATAGTTCTAGGAACTAAATGCATTGGTGTATTTGGAGGATACACAGTCGCTGCATGCATTTTCCTAAGGGGAGGGTTTGTTTCAACAAGATTTTCAGCTTTTTGCTTATCTAAGTCCTTTTTCCCGAAAACTTGTTCAGGTGTTAACAACGTTTGAGGCTTAAATTTGTTTAAGGAGATCCAGTTTTCCTTCTTGTAATCATGGGGTTTGATTGTGATATTATTCTTTTTGCATTCAGGATCTTCTAGCTTCTTATTCATTTTCACCCTAGATGCATCATCTAATTTTCTATCTTCCTCAGAGCACTCAACACAACTAGGTTTCTGTCTTGGTTTAAGAATCTCATTGCCATCATAGATTACATTTTGAGCAGCCTTAGCTAACTTCTTACTGTACTGGTTGGGTTTATCTATAATGGGAACACTATGCTTATCGCTTAAAACTCTATGCTTAGTGACCATGTGAGCAATCTGAATGGTATTCCCTTGTACGTACAACTTGTTTTCAAGCTTGTTCTTCAAAGTTTTTAGATTAGAAAAATCATTCAAAAGTTTTGATTCCTTAGCATGATATTCCTGCTTAAGCACTTTAACATTTTCTTGAAGTTCTTGTTTTGGTTAGCAGCTTTTGAAAGCTTTTCTTGTAAGGAGTTTAACTCTTGTTTTAACACTTCTTCTCTAAAATTACTTTTTCTAATAATTGTACGCATTTGGTTATCCAACTCCCGCTCACGAGTAGTTAGCTCAAACTTAGCACGTTGTTCATAAATGGCAACTCGTTCTTTATAGGCATTAAGTTCAGAGATATCAGAATCATCAGGGGGCAAATGCAAAGTGTATTCATTAAAACATAGTCATCATTGACTGCAGCAGATGCATCACTTGGTACGACCTCACTTTCACTTTGTTTCACATATTGATCATATGGGACAACATTGATATTACCCATATTTTCAATATTTGACACAATAGTTTCAGTTGATTGTACTTTGTCATGTATCTTTTGCACATCAATCATCATCGATAGTTTTAATACCTCAGAAATGATTTTGTCTTTGGATGGACCAGCTTGTGGTGATGAAGAGATTTTAGGAGAGACCATTGGAGAGATTCTAGCCATGAAAATGGTTTGTGCAATAGGTTCATCATCAACATCAGAGTCGTATGCATCACAATCAGCTACTTGAAAGGCATTCTGATGATTATGACCAATCTCCTGAATTGGTCGCTCATCCACATCGCATCATACGTCTTGGCATTTCCCTCAGCAAGAAATAACAACTCTTCTTCATCCAAAGCTACACCATTATCATGGGCCTGAACAAGCAACATCTTATCCCCTGAAGTATTCAGATTCGAGGGCGTTTTGGTGATGTGCAGTTCCTTGCAATGTGTCCCTCACCTCCACAGTTGTAACACTTGATCGCTTAACTTGTCCTTGATTTCCATTTCTTCCCCTATTCGATTTAACACATCTCCTCTACCACTCCACCTCTTCCTTGTTCATACTGCCTTTCTTGAACTGGTTGCACCATAACCTTTCCATCTCTGACTAGAGCATGATTGTGAAGATTGGATGCGCTCGATCTCATTGTTGGTGTGAAGACGGTTGGTATGTGGACCGAGAGTCAAGTTTTGTTTAACCATAAGGGCCAGTTGAGTAATGAAGTATCCCACGGCTGCATCAGCATCAACTTGTTTGAATCTTGGATCGGGAATGAGTTTGTGATTACCATTACCCATGGGTATGACTTGTGAAGCTTTAGTGGTAATCCTAATGTTTGAGTAGAAGGCAGTTGAATCATTTGATGAGCTTGTCTCTCCCGGATTTGTTTTGAATTGTTCAAGAATCCTCTTTTCAAACATGGCATGTCTCTCATTTCGAAAAGGAAGGCATAGAGTTGCTCATAGTTTGTATTCTTCAATCCTTTGGTTAGCTTCACAGAGGTGACAAACTTGTGCCATTCGAGATTCATGTTGTTCACAAACTTTGAGTTCAACTGAATGTTTGGCATAGTCATTCCGATGTTCCTCATGTCATTAACAAGCTTGTGGAATCTCACGTAATACTCATAGACACTCTCATCTGGTTTCATCTTGAAGTGCTCAAATTCATCATAGAGTTGTGATTATCGGTCTTCCATAGTTAATTCGAACCGAAAGAAGCATCTTGACATTATCCCACACGCCTTGGCTTGGTGTTGTGATTGATAAGTTTGTAGATATCTTTTGGAAGACCTTGAAGTATGATGTTAGAAGCCACGATATCGAGCATCGAATCTCTTTTTCTCTTTATCATTAAGTTCATCATACATCTTTGGTCTGTCTAATCCATAGATCATCGTTCCATCTGCAGCTGTATCAATTAAGTCTCTTGTAGTCTCAACCTGATAAGGTCCTTCATCTATTGACTTGAGAATGTTGACTCCGTTTTCCTTTCCCAAACAGCATAATCGGATTCGTTGTGCCCATGAATCATAATCAGTTTCTGTCAAGCATAGGTGGGACGAGTATCGACCCTGCTGCTTGAACGTCCTCGGCTACGGAAGAAACAATAGTAGGAACGATGTTTGCCATGATTACAAGTTCTACGGGATTTTACAATTCTTTGATTAAACCGGGAAATTGATTCTTTCACGGGATTTTACTAAATCAAAAGAACAACCGTAAGAATGTATCACGAAGAAGTGACAAGTCTAAATTGACAAGTAGCTAAACACTCAACTCGCTTAGTAATCAACTCGCTAAACAACCAACTCGCTCAAGGAGACAACTCGCTTAAGGAATCAACTCGCTAAATAGCCAAGTCGCATTAGCATCAACTCGCAACACTGTCAACACGCTTAATGGAACAAGTCGCTAAATAGCCAACTCGCTTTAGTATCAACTCGCAAGACACACAACTCGCTTAATGAACCAACTCGCTTAGTACCCAAGTCGCAAGAAAATCAACTCGCTAAATAGCCAAGTTGCATATACTAACTCGCATACGTAAAACAAAGCAACTCGCTTTGAAGAAAAACAAGTCCGAGACTCAACTCGCTTCGTCCTATGTTCACAAATAACCACTTAATCAATCAAAAACAACCAAACCACAATGATTAAAGCCTTCCAATTCAAAACATAAACACATATGATGATCCTAAACACAAAAGTACAAAGCAAAATTCAAACTTTAACACTAGAATTTGTCCAAATGAATCAAACTCTCCTAAACCCTTAATCCCCCAAAAACCTTATGAAATCCACCAAAACAAAGAACATGAAAGATGAGTGATCAAACCATGGATCTTGATACCAATTGTAACATATAGGATTTCACAAACACACTAAACCATAATCACTATGGGGCGTACAATAAGTTTAGAGAGAGAAAGTTCTAGAGAGAGAAATGGAAGAGAGTTGGGAACTTTAGTGAGAGAAAGAAAATCCTTATTATGAGCTCCAACTCTCTACCTTGGGAGGTAGAGAGTATTTATAGTCTTACAAAAAATGCCACCTGACGGGCATGGATCAGGCATACAGTGGGTAAAGACCCGTCCGTCCTCCACGGTGTTACAGAACTAAATACTACTTAACACTAAATAACTACGACTATGAGCTTTTTAACGATTACATATACTTGCGGTGACCGACACTTTAACTACTGGATTTTCCAAATCCTAACAAGGCTATTATAAGAGATTCATTGAGGGATTTTCTAAGATAGCTAAGTCGCTGACCAAACTAACACAGAAGGATGTTAAGTATGAATGGGGAGAAAAGGAAGAAGAAGCATTCCAACTTCTGAAGGAGAAGTTGTGAAGTGCGCCCATCCTAGGTTTACTGTAGAGGCGAAGACTTTGTCGTGTACGTGACGCCGCATAAAGGCTTAGGTGCTGTTTTGATGCAACGAGAGAAGGTGATTGCTTATGCATCCCGACAACTTAAGTAACATGAGAAAAACTACACCACCCATGACCTTGAGTTAGGTGTTGTAGTGTTTGCTCTTAGGATTTAGAGACATTACCGTATGGAACCAGTGTGTGTAGTATTTACCGACCACAAGAGTTTGAAGCATATCTTAGATCAGAAGGAACTGAACATGAGACAACGTCGTTGGTTAGAATTGCTTAGTGATTATGACTGTGAGATTCGTTATCATCCTGGTAAGGCTAATGTTGTGGCCGATGCACTTAGTCGTAAAGAGGACATTCCACCCCTACTGCTCGATCCTTAAGAATGACCATTGTTTTGCCCTTACCATCTCAAATTTTAGCCAAGAGAGGCATTGACGGAAGAGAACCGTCCTTATGAGAATCTTCATGGAATGATAGAAAGTGAAAACGTTTCTTGAAGCGCGTTTCGACGGAAGATTATGCTTCAAAGACAGAAGCCGGATACCATTTCATGGTGGAATCCGTGAGTTGATTATGCACGAGTCGCATAAATCAAAATACTCTATTCATCCCGGAGCCGATAAGATGTATCAGGATCTTAAGAAACTTTGTGGGCCAATATGAAAGCCGATATAGCTCAAGATGTCGGTTGGTGCCCGACTTGTTCTAAAGTTAAGGCGAACATCGAAACCATCAGGACTCTTAGTTCAACCCGAACTCCCAGAATAGAAATGGGAGCGAATCACCATGGAATTTATCACTAAATTACCGAGAACAAATTTAGCGCAATGACGCTATCCGGGTAATCGTTGATCGTTTAACTAAGTCTGCTCACTTCTTAGCTATTAGTGAAACCGATAGTCTTGATAAGCTTGCTCGATTGTATCTTAAGGAGATAGTATCGTGTCATGGAGTACCGATATCTATCATTTCCGATAGAGATAGCCGTTTTACATCCCACTTTTGGAAGTCGTTACAGACCGCATTAGGAACGAATTTTGATATGAGTACTGCTTACCATCTACAGACCGATGGTCAAAGCGAGAGAACCATTCAGACTTTAGAAGACATGCTTAGATCCTGTAATATTGATTTCGGCAAAGGCTGGGAGAGACACCTCCCTTTGGCCGAATTCTCTTACAACAATAGTTATCACTCTAGCATTAAGGCCGCCCCATTTGAGGCACTGTATGGCCGAAAATGTCGTTCTCCCGTTTGTTGGGCTGAAGTTGGCGAGAGTCAACTTACAGGCCCCGAACTTGTCCTAGAAACCACTGAGAAGATAGTTCAGATTCAGTAACGGTTGCAAACCGCCGTGATAGACAAAAGAGTTATGCCGATAAGAAACGTAAACCTTTAGAATTTTAGGTTGGAGATCGTGTTATGTTGAAAGTTTCTCCTTGGAAAGGAGTGATTCGTTTTGGAAAGCGTGGAAAACTCAATCCCTGATATATTGGTCCCTTTCCAATCCTGGAAAGAATCGGACCGGTAGCATACCGCCTAGAGCTACCATCGGAACTGAGTAGTGTACACAATGACTTTCATGTTAGTAATCTTAAGAAACGTCTTTCGGAGGAAAACATAGTGGTGCTCTTAAGAGATATTCGTATCGATGAGAAATTGAATTTTGTTGAGGAACCGATTGAGGTTATGGACCGTGAGATTAAAAGGTCAAGAATAGCCGTATTCGATTATTAAGGTTCGTTGGAACTCCGGCATGGACCGGAGTTCACTTGGGAACGTGGGGACGTTTTCCGTAGGAAGTATCCTAAACTTTTCATGACATCAAGCAACTTGGAGTGAAACCCGGGACGGGTTTCTTCCGAGGCTGGAGGCTGGACGATCGCAATTTAGGGAGTCTATTTTAGGTAACCGCATTACGTTAAACTAAACCGAGCTTTTTCCTTTATCACTATTTTTATAAACCATGACTTGATTTTATATCGTCTATTGGTTTTTATGGTTTATTTCATTATTAAATGAGTTATCGTATGAGTTTTAACTCTATTTGGTAGGCACTATTCGATTCGGCACTAGAAAAGCCTAAAACGAGAATTACTGTAACTTTTAGACCGTAACTCAAAAATTGACAAATAAATAGTCAAAACTCGTGGAAAAACGTAAATAACGATGTTAGAAAGTCGAATGAACGTCGTGAGACACTCGGGGGACAATTTATGAGCTCGGGAATGGGTAAACGGGACGTTTTACGAAAAATGGCAACCACGGCCCCTCTCCTTTGCTTAGGCCGGCGCCCCCTCCCCTCCATCTCTTTTATTATTTAGTCCCTCCTCCCAAAATATATATACCCTCATTCACCCTCATTTTTACTTCCATTTTCTCTCTCAAAAATACACACACACACCTTTCTCTCTCTAATCTCTTTCTCTCTCCACCAAATTAAAACCCTAGCCACCACCACCATTGGCCGCCCCACCTCCGGCCAAATTCCGGCAAGTGGTATCTCACCTCCACCACTATCTTGTAGATCGTTTCATCCTCTTTCTATCCATATAAAATACTCCCACAAAAGCCTTCAATAACACCTTCAAATTTAAAGATTAAGATTCGTACTTTTAGGGTTTTCATCTAATATTGCAATTGGTGCTTGAATAAGGTAAATGAAACAAGATTAGAGCTTGTTTGGGCAATAAAAAGCCACGTATGGGCTATTAGGGTTTCGACTTAATGTCCAAATTTGGGGCTTTTGGGTGAAACATGGAATTAAGTCTAATTAATGTCTAAATAAACAAGTAATTAGTGTTTGGTAAATGTGTGGTGTATCAATTTGATGGGTTTATGCATTTTAGGTCTAGTTTCATCTTTTTTGTTAGAATAGATAATGGGTTTTGTGTTTGGTTATTGATTGGAGCTTGAATGATTGGATTTGGATGTTGTGGAATTGATTTGGGTGATGTTTGATTGGTTTGGAAGGGTGTACGAGCCACAAAGGGCACGACGTGGCCCTTGGTTTATGTGACGCGTGACCCACTTGGGCCACGGGTCCGGGTCGGGTCAATTTGGTAGCTTGTTGGTTGATGTAGTTGATGTTTGGATGAGACGCGCGGAGCCGAAAAGCTTCTAGGGCTTGTTTGGTTCACGTGTCTTAATCAGCGATGTCATGACCATTAGGGTCATAACATTGGTTTCGGGTATATTTGGTTGATTGATTGGTTGGCGAGATTGATTTGAGTTTGTTTGGGATTGAATTGCGCTATTATGACTTTTAAATTGGACTTGATATATATATATTGTTAACTTTGAGCTACGTCGGCGTTACTTTGACTTTTTAGTCAATAGTTGACTCCGACAAAGTCGTAACATGGACTTTAGTATAATTTGGACTATTGATTGATTAAAAGCCGAGAAGTCATGACTCGTGCTCGTGAACTCGAAACGGATAACGTTATGAAACTAATAATGGAATTTGACGAAATATATATTTATACATGAAAATGCTAATAGAACTATGAAATGTAAATAATAAATGGGCTTTTGTACCAAAAATATCGATAACAAGACTTATCTTGTTATTTACTACTTTTAAACGGAAACTAACGACTAAATTGGAAATGTTTTTTAATAAATAAGTAATTAATGTTTCAAGTACACGTTTATCAATAAATGTCAATTGTGGACATTTAATATTAGGTAAGTATTTATGTACTTACGTTATGTGCATGGGTTACGGATAACCTAACGTTAATAGTGTTGATCCACGTGGGTAGCGGACTTATTAGGTTGACGAATCTAATAAGAGCCCGCTAGGTACGTTGGGTAACCCTATTAATGGGTGAATTATCCGTATGACTCTTTAGGATACGATTGATTTATGGGATAATAAGCGACACGAGTAAATAAATGAGTTTATCGAGTTGACGAATTCGATAAGGTCTACTATTTATTCCGAAACTTATTGGACTATGAAGCTTATCGTTTAGAGGTCTCATTGTGTTGCATTGAGTTACATATGAGTTGTTTGAGTGCATTCATAGCATCATATTGAGTCGATACACCCACATGAGGATACCAAACACTAGGATTAAATGGTGAAACGAGACGTTTTTGGAAATAAAGAAATGGAATATATTGGGGTAGATAACGTTGATTTTGAGGAATATATATATTAAAGTTGGTCTACATCAATAGGTTGTGCCGAGTCGATAGTTGCTGTGCCGTGATTACCGTTATCGTCTGCTAGTGTTTATTTGTGCGTTGATTGCTTGAGGTGAGTTTCATAGCCCCACTTTTATCTACGTTTTTAACTATATTGGGGTGAGAATCATGCTACTGTTTTTGGACCGTGAAAACTATTTGGATTTGCTTATATGCTTGACTGTTTAGATAGATGTGCGGTAGTTGTTGCCTTAGTCTAGGTTTAACCGTGCCTAACTAAGAATAGACTTCTACCTCGACCTAGTCCGGGGTTGGCAATTGTTCTAGATTTGGCCACGACAGTGCTGGACTAGAGTCGCGGGGCCCGATTAATCCCTGGATGCCGGATATGATTGGAGATCGGGGTAGGATCAGTGTGTGGAAACGGTATTTATCTATCTAGGTCTTGCATAGCAAATCAACTCCTACAGGTCCACTATGATTTTGTTGAACTTAAACCTATGAACTCACCAACGTAAGTTGACCTTTTAGCATGATTTCTCAGGTATTTGAGAGATGTTTGGAATACGTGATCGGTGGAAGCTTGGAAAGAAGGCGGGGTTCAAGGATCATTTCTGACTCTGATAAACTTTGGGGACCTATTTTATTAAACTATGTTTTGGGCCTAATATTTATACTTTTGGATTAAATGTTTTGAATATTTAAATTTGGGATTGGTTTTGAATGGTTAAATGATTATCTTTTACTATACTTGTGTGCGATACCAATCCAATAGTAACGCCCCAAAAACTTGATTAAATCTTCCGCTGTACCGAGATTTGGGGGTGTTACATAGCGCCACTTGTATAGCCCAAAGGATTACTTTTGCTTCAGCTTTAACAACTGACGTCGCAAAATTGACCCATCTACTTTAGTCTACCAATACTGACCCGTTATGCGATCTCATGACAAAACCAAGGCTTGCTATACCATTGTTCCCTAATACACCAGCATCACCATTTATTTTTATCTTTCCGTATGTTGGAGCAAACCATGCTCGTAAGGATGCATTATGGGGGGGGGGCATAGTTGCAACTGTATCTCGATTTGATCGAGAGAAATCTTGCAACATTACATGAGCAGATTCTTTCACTTTATTCTGCTCAAGATCTCCTTGTCCATGAGCTTTGGAATTTCTTACACACCATATTCGCCACATTAACATTAGCATCAATCCAAACTTACCTTCTTGTCGCTCCTGAGTAGCACATAACATTTCTTCAATCGATATGTCTACTACCTGGTTTGTAAGATCAGTCAGCTCCATGCTAGCCCATATATCCCGCACCCAATCACAAAGGAATAGTGCATGTTTAACGTCTTCCATTGGAGCTAAACAATGCACGCAAGTGAGAGAACCATGCGCTAAACCTCTTGCTACAAGATTGCTTACAGTGGGCAAAAGCTTCATACAAGCTCTCCATATAATTATTTTAACTTTCTTAGGAATATTAGCCAACCAGATTGCCTTCAAACACTTACTATCATGTTGTGATTGTGAATCTTGAAGACATTCTATATCTGAAATTAGGAGAAGCATCCCAGTAACGAGAGTCACACTCAACGGGATTGATGTGTATACATGATATCCTTTCAGCAATTTGTCTGGAAAATAGTTGTAGCAATAGTGTGCGGTTCCACCTTTCTGTATTAGGATCCAAAAGATCATTAACAACATGCAAATCATGATTTTGAGTGTGGTTGTATAGTGTTCTGTAACCCTCAAGCCAATAGTCTTCCTATATTCTTACTTGCTTACCATTACCAACATTCCATTTTTGCCCCTTTCGAATGATGTCTCGTGCTGAACATAAGCTATGCCAAACAAAACTAGGCTTATATCCAATCCTTGCATCTAAGAAACAACTCCTTGGAAAATACCTTGCTTTAAGAATTCTTGCAGGAAGTGAATCCTCCATTGTGATTAGTCTCCAACCTTGCTTTGCGAGGAGAGCCTTGTTAAAGCCATTCATAGGACAAAAGCCCATGACGCCATGATATTTAGAGATACACATAAAGTCCCATGATGCCCATCGTATAGGGTTTTCCTTGTTTCAATGTCCCCACGAGAAACAATTAAAAGCTCGATGGATCTCATCAATTAGTCCATCTGGTAAGAGAAAAAGATTCATGACATACATTGGCATTGCTTGGTTCACAAATTTTAATAGAACCTCCTTTCCCTTATTGACAATTGCCTTTCTTTCCATTCAGAAATTTTTTTCGTACCTTATCTAGAATAGCTTGAAACACTTCTTTCTTATTTCTTCCAACAATAGAAGGGAGGCCTAAATAGATAGAATGTTGTGATGCTTCTCGAACCTCGAGTCTAGTTACAATGAGATTCCATAAAGTTTCTTCGACATTTGGGCTGAAAAAGATTTATGATTTGTGGAAGTTAATACTTTGACCTGAACAACGACAATACTTCCCTAAAATATTTTTCAAGCTTGTACATTGCTCCACCGAGGCCCTAGTAAAGAAAATATTATCATCGGTGAAAAATACGTGACTTACTTGAGGAGCACCCCGACTGATTTTAACTCCGTGAATGTGGCCAGTGAAAACATCTCTCCTAATCATTGTTGATAGCACTTCTGCGCACATGATAAATAAGTAGGGCGAAATAGGACCCCCTTGATGGATTCCTCGCGTGGGAACAACATGTCCTGTAATATGCCCATTGATATTGAAAAATAATGAGACATACGTCACATTCCATAACCATATTCGTGAAGTTTTGTAGGAAGCGAAATCTTTGAAGTATTGATCTAATAAACGACCACTCCACTTGATCATAAGCTTGACTCATATCGACTTTAATTGCCATAGCACCTTTCCGACCGCTTCTTTTGTTCTTAAGCCAATGAAAGACCTTGAAAGCAACTATAGCATTATTAGTGATCATGCGTCCTGTAACAAAAGCAGACTGAGTTTCATCAATTAACCTCGGAAGCACTCGTTTTATTCCATTAACAAGTACATTCGAAATTATTTTGTAAATTACATTGCATAACCTGATGGGGCGAAAATCATTTAAAGATTCCGGAGACGAAGTTTTTGGTATTGAAGTTATTAGAGTTTCATTTATATTTTGCGGCATGATTCCACTACGAAAGAATTGAACCACTACATTTACAACCGTAGGACAAACAATTTTTCAGAAATTTTGATAAAATAGAGCAGTCATACCATCAGGTCCAAGGGCCTTTGAAGGGTCGGATGGCACCCGTGGGTAATGGGCACGGGTACCTCTAACCCATCACCCGCCCATGTAGTTTTTTTTCTCACCCATCACCCACCCGTTACCCGCCAATGGGTACAATTTTCTACCCATGCCCATGCCCATCCCGCAGGTATTTATTGTCCACGGGTAAACCCATGGGTTAGTGTAATGCAACAAAACTACAAAACCATGATATGAAAACTAAATATGAAATTGCATAACAAGTCACTAACCAATTTGCTAAATACCAAGTTTACAAAATACTTAAAACACATGTCTTAAAGTAGTAATTAAACATCATTACACCAAATCACATGTATACAACTTTGATTATTTGATATTTCATATTCTCTTTTTAGTCTTGAAACTCAAACAAACTTTTAGGTTAATGTGTTTTCTTGAGACTTGGTAACTATTAAATATATACCATGCAATATCATAAATATTTTAATTAGTATAATTAATTTTAACATGTATTTATGAGTGCACCCACGGGTATTTTGAAGGGTATACCCGTGGGTATTCTAAATCGGTGTTATGAGTTTACCCGCGATAGGTATGCCTCACCCGTCACCCACTCGCCACCCACTGATGGGTACAGATTTTCACCCACGACCCACCCGTGGGTGAAAACTAATGATTTTACCCACCCACCATTTATGTGCGGGTACCCGCGGGTTACGGGTTTTTTCTCGCCCATTGCCATCCCCTAGAAGGGTGCATTTGCATAACTGCGTCATAAACTTCACCTTCAGAAACCGGTTTCCATAAATCTTCAATATCATCATCACAAAGAGTTTTATCGAGACATGCCACTTCCTCTTCACATTCTGGTGGATGAGAGGTGGCAAACAGCTTCTCAAAATATGATGAGACCATATCACTTCACTATCTTCCACCCACGTGCCATCATCCTTTTGTAATTTCAACAGGCTATTTTGTTTCGTTCGACTACTGGCGCGAGCATGAAAAAACCGTGTGTTCTTGTCCCCTTCCTTCAACCATTGAATTCTGCTCCTTTGACGCCACATAACTTCTTCGCGTGCATATAGTTCCTTTAATTCATTTTGCAGGTCATGTTGTTCTTGATAGGAATCATATCTCGTTTGTATAGTGACACTATCAAGTATCAACCAGGATTTGATTTGCTTATAGCCTTATATATATGTTGTGGCAAGGGCTACATAGAATGTTATAGACAAAGTTGTATCTGTATATAAAGTCTGATGACCAAAATGAAACCTAAGTATATAATTAAGTTCGAGGGAAAAATTACAATAAATAATTTTAAGTTACTCATAAATTAGATAAGGTACATGGTGTATAAATTGAAAAAGATTTGTAGGTAAGGTGACAATACTTTCAATATTTATCCGGAGGTAAAATTATAATATCTAACAATACCTTTTAGTCTTTTACAGCTAATTAAATTGTTACCTTATTATTAAACGCGTAAGTAGATAGAAGTACACGGCTGTAAACATTTTTTTTTTGCAAAAACAACTTCATTCAAAAAACGGGGAAAGCCTCAAAACCATGCCGACCCACAACCACCAATTACAACATGTACAACGGGTTTTTCACCCAGTCTTTCCAATCAATCCTATTACATTTCGATCTGAACTTTAACCAAACGAACGACAAGGACTTAACATTGGAAACAACCTCTACCACCTTCGTATCGTAGTCTTGAAAAACCACCTTGTTCCTTGCTTTCCAAATAGCCCAAATAGTCACCATGAAAATCCCACGAATACACTTCTTTTTAACAACGAGATATTCCCTCGAATTCGCCAATGAATCACGCCTTCGAGAGAACCAAAATCAGAATGATTCAGTCTACTCCATAACCATACTTTGGTCCACACCTCGAACGCAAAACCTGCAGTCCAAAAAGAATGTGACTAACTGTCTCGTCTACCAATCTACACATCGGACAAGAGTAGCAAGGCAACACGATCTTTCTTTTGCACAGCTCTACTCGCGTAGGAATCCTACCTTTCACAATCCTCCAAACCAAGATGTTGACCTTAATCGGCACCCAATTAACCCAAAGGAAACCGATGTCGCCGCCGCTATACAAATTCTGCATTGATTCTTTAACAAACAACGACGGAGAACTCCACCGGTTGATTAAAATCCCAGAACCATCGATCTCTGCTGTCTTTGAAGCTAATTTGAGATAACATAAACATAACGCCTTGTGTCTCGAAATACCCGCCACCGTAAGCACCCGCAGACCAGTTTGTGATTAAGTTGTTTCGGGACCCATCAAAACCCGACCCACTACCGACAACACACTCTTTATCCTTCTCCACCGAAAATAGAAATGGCCATCTTAAGAACAAAGGAGTGTCTCCATACCATAGATCCTTCCAAAAACTGATATTATTCCCATTCCCAAGATTGCACAAAAACATCTTATCTATACTAAACCCATTAATGTGGCTCCTTTCCAACAGATTAACTATAGCCTTCCATGTGCCTGAAGCTTTTTGACCGGGAGAACGACCATCTACCACGGCCTCCATGAATACTACACACCACCCTTCTCCAAAGCCCTTCACGATTAGTTTTGAACCTCCAAGCCCATTTGACAAGAAGCGCCAAATTGACCTCGGACAATTTTGTTATCCCCAAACCCCCGTATTTCTTCGGTCTAGTGACAACATCCCAGGAGACCCAATATATCCCTTTACCATCTTTGTTACCTAACCACAAAAACTTTCGCATTAACCTCTCAATATCTTCAATCACCTCCTTCGGCGCTTTAAATAAAGAAAAATAATATACGGGTAGACTCGCTAGAACCGATTTAATCAAGGTTAAGCGACCACCCATTGATAACACCTTCGCCTTCCAAGAAAGAAGTCTGCTTCTAACCGTCTCTAAAACCACATCCCAATGAACCGACCGATTCATATTAGCACCGATTTTAATACCAAGATATATACAAGGGAACTCACCAACCTTACAACCTAAAACCTTGGCCATATCTATAACATCCGAAGAAGAAACACCCAACCCAAAGATGTGAGATTTATGAACATTGATGCGCAATCCAGAGACCAAGTGGAAAATACGTAACAAGCGGTTAGTCATCAACACATTATTGTAAGACCAAGAACCCAGCAGAAGCGCGTCATCAGCATACAACATGTGAGAAATATTCGGCCCCTCACCAGACACTTTTAAACCCTCAATATCCCCCAAAGAGCAAGCCCGCGAGATCAGCTTAGACAAAGCCTCCATGACCATTGTAAACATACCAAACTAAAAATCCAATCCTTTTTATTTTTATTTTCATAAAAGATAGAAATTAACATAAATATCGGAATAAAAACCAGAACGAAAGTGATAAGCATTATTCGGCGTAAAAGAAGGAAACTATCATGTTTAAGGAGTAATTATTTAACTTGGCACGCAAGTAATTAAGTTCCTGATATTTACTTGCGATATCTCTATATAACATTCACTCTTTTATTATTTTTCTTCCAAATTTACATATCAATGGGGGATGTTTATATAGGTGATAATCAAACTCTTGCAAGTATATCTACTCGACTTCCTGCAACAACGCCTAAAGCAGGAAGAGCGATCTTCTTTTCGCCCAACAATACTAGTGTACCAGTTGACGACCACAAGGAACAATATTCGACGGTAAAACTTTGCTTGCCTTTGCCTTTTAAAGAAAATAGAGATGTAGTCACTATTGTTGGAACATATTGTGGTATAGTCCTTTTGCATATTCTTGTTAAGGATACTAGTGATACACACAAGACCAGTCTTAGTCATATTGTCCTATACAATCCCGCTACTGGCATGTCTAGAAGAGTCGTCCATGATCCGGATCCAAATCCTTCATCATGTAGTGTGTATGGATTTGGCTATGGTAAAACGCCGCACGACTTTAAAATTGTTAGGATTAGAAAAAATACCGATAAAAGTAGTAAGTGCACCCCGCGAACAGTGACCGGTTCCATGTTTTACCCGAATTCCATGGTCAAGCACTATTGTGATGTTTTAACCCTTCAGACTAATATATGGAGTACATCAGAAATCTCCCTTCAAGATGCTATCTTTTATGAGGATAATAAATTAGGCACTTTTCTAAATGGTTATTTGTATTGGTTCGCTTCTACAAATATTGTTGCTCTCAGTGTTAGTGATCCTGTAAATATTTCAGAGATAAATCTACCTAATCCACATAGTTACACAAATACTCATCTGGGTACATGGCATGGATGCCTTTGCATGCTCACCGATACCAATAACCTACTAGATAGCGGGCACGATTTATGGATAATGAAGAAGAAAGGTGTTGAGAAATCATGGTCAAAAGTATGTTCGTTCACATTAGGTTTGGGAGATGATCATATTACTCAGTATCGTATTTTAAATATCATGGATGATGGAAGAATTCTTATGGTGGATACTTCAAGCAATCTCATTATCTATGACATATCAAAGCGTTCCTACAAAAAGCTAAACACGTCTGAAAGTGTTATAGATTTCGGAATTGTAAGTGGCATCGAGTATGTGCAGAGTCGAGTTTCGCCTTCAATGTCTTTTTCGAAAATCATTCTTTTTGGGGAAGCCATATAAAGTATGATTTCTATAAGTTATAATCTTTTTTGTTTTAGATATGAAGTCAATGTTATCAATGGAAGGTTAGAGTTTTATTTTCTTGATATGTTACTGAGTTGGTTGGCTACTTGGCTATTAGCTTGTTTTTAAGTTTGTATTATGAGCCTATTTTTACCCTAGAATAAAAGATTTATTGAAATTAGAGTATGTTAAGAAATCCTAACTTTAGTTTATTTGTTATACGCTTTCAATTCGTTTACCTTATATTCTTGCTTGTCCGGTTTGAAACCACCAAAATATTAATCGAGTTACGACACAACCTGAAGTGAAAATATGAGTATATACAATATTGCTACCTTATGAAATATGTAATTTTCAAAATAATCAAACAATGGTACACACAACTACAAAAATGACAAGATTGATATATTTTTAAATAATTAGCCCATATATAAAATCAGTATGACTTGACTAGTTTCTATAGGGAAGGAAATATAAGATAAAAATACAATGACACTTACTATAACTCAAATAAAGTTCTTTGTATCCTTAAACTATATACCATATCAATGGCGGAAGTTCTTATACCCAATGACATTCTTTGTAATATACTTGCTCGACTTCTTTAGCACGGTCTAAATGCGTATCAAAAATTGGAATCTGTTGATTTCTGATCCTTGTCTTATGAAGTCAATACCACTTGGAATGATCTTCTACTCACCCAACAACACTAGTGTACCAGTTAACCAAACGGCTGCTAATATGACAGTAAAAGTCTGTTATCATTTTCCTTAAAAAAAAATAGAGATGAAGTGATCACTATTGTTGGGACATATTGTGGGATAGTCCTTTTGGTTGTTCATGTTGTGGATAGTTATGCTAAAGAGAAAACTAGTTGTATTATCTACAATCCCTTTATTAGTGCACTCAAGATAGCCGACGCTCCAAATTCTTCATTAGCCTGTGCATGTGGATTTGGCTATGGTAAAACCCCACGTGACGTGAAAATTGTTAGGTTTAGACTAGACTGTAAACATTACAAATGTATAATGTGATGTTTTCAGTCTTAAGACAAGTTCATGGAGTACGGGTCAAAAATCTCCATTCAGTATACTCGCTTTGAGGACAAAGTAGGCACGCTTCTGAATGGGTTTTGTATTGGTTTGCTTTTACAAAAATCATATCTCTCAATGTTTAAGAGATTGTACTTTCGGAGATAAATCTGCCTAATCCACATATATAGTTACACGAATACTCGTTTGGGTAGGTTTCATGGGCGCATTTGCATGATAACAGACACCAACAACCTTCTTGATAGCGGGTACGATGTATGGGTAATAAGGGAACAAGGCGTTGAGATATTATGGTCAAAAGCATGTTCGTTCACATTAGGTTTGGGAGTTAATCATATTACTCAGCATCGTGTTTTAGATAATATGAATGACGGAAGAATTCTTATGGTGGATACTTCGAGTCATCTCATTATCTACGATGTATCAACATGTTTGTATAAAATTTTAAACACTTCTGAAAGTGTTATAGATTTCCAATTGGTAAGTGGTATCGAGTGCGTAAAGGCTCTAATTTTGCCTTTAGATATTTGTCCAAATAAAGCGTCTTTCAGGAAGGTATTTAATGTATGATTTGTGAATCAAGCACTTTGTATATGATATTCCATATATTTCTCAAAATAATTATTAGGATATGATCGAAAACCTATGTAGTAATCTTTTTACTTTGGATCGAAGTCAATGACGTTAGGACGGGAAGGTAAGAGTTTTTCTGATATGTTACTCACTTTGTCATTTTCGATACATTTCTTTGTCATTATAAAATGTGTCAAGTTCGATACATTTCCATTAATTGCTTGAAGTATTACACACAATGGTTGTCGAATCTGCTGACAATAATATATGTGCGAAAGGTGATTTTAATAATCGAAGTTAAGAACGAAGTTAAGAATTATAACTAGTGCAACCGGAAAAATTAGAAAGAGAATAATAAATTAATGTAAGAATTGAAGGATTTACTATAGAATGGTTAATACTTTTAAATACGCTATAGAATGGTAAATAAGTTTTGTAAATACCATAAGTTAGTCAAAAACTCCACTTTGTAATTAGCTTTTTTGAACTCTGAACCTCTTTTTACCCTTGATCAAAAAAATTAACTCTGTTCAGAAAATCAGGCCTTATTGATAATTTGACTGGATTTGTGTAGCTAATTATAAAATTTGTAAATTTTCATTGTATGGTAAAGTAGATACTTTATATTACCATCAAAGCTTTTTGTAATCGACCAAATAAAAAGCTAAAATACTTCAAACAATATTAATAGTAATATTGGTTAGTATGTGGTTAATATTTCCGTCGCGAACATTATAGGGGGCTAAAGTATTGGTGATCAGTGTGCAACTCTAAGCAGATTCTTTTTCACGGTAATTCAATCATAATATGATGTAATTAACTATGTTCAGTTGAAAGTACTCCCAACTGTCTACATTATTGTACCAATCGGAGATTATAGGCTTTCATTAGTAAAAAGCATCCACTTTATATGGTGAGGAACTAGTCATCATATCATTTGTCTTTCTGTAGAGTGGACTCGATAACTAATGTAATCCAAGTATTGTCAAGGTTCACTTAGCGTAACGAAATCTTAGATATCATGATCCACCAGTAAACAGTGATAACTAGTAGTGGTAGTTGCTAAATATATTCATGGCCATGTTAGTAAATAAGGTTGTAGCTAGGCACCTGTAAGTAAAGATAATCACAACAAAAAAATGTATGACATAAACGATAAAACCCAACATATAAACAAAATCATTGTTAGCTCATTTTGAACTGTATAAAGCAATTGTTGTAAATGTAAGCATACACAACTCTCAACTGCGAAGGGTTTAGCTAGTACCAAGTTGGTTCAATCCATGCATGAGGGTTGAGAGGATGTTGAGTTTCATAGAAAAGATTCTCATAAGTTTCATCAACACTCTTGTCATTTAGTTCCTGAGACCTGCAAGTTTCGAGTGAATAACACACTATCTTCCCGCTCTTCAAATGTAATCGTGGAAAGTAGATCTTGTTCTCCATTTTTGGTGCTTTTGTTTCAATGCACAGGCATGCTGCATCGCTAATGAAAATCGTGCGTCTTCCTAAAGAATTTATTTTCTTCCACTCTTTTATTGATTCGTTAAACTCAAATACCTCTATGAATTCTCCCCACTCGCCCATAACGACTAATAAAAGACGTTCATCATGTTTCACTAGGTAGTATTTTGTCCCCGGTGTGAACAAATTACATGCAGGGGCCTCGGTGACAACCTCCCATGAAATATATTCTTCACTCACCTCTTTGAAATGAACAAGTTCTCCCTCATCACATAAGGCATAAAGATATTGGCCATAGAATGTTGGAAAATGTAAAGCATACGGATCACAACTGCCATAATCCAGATCAAGTCCGTACCATAATGGGTTTGAATCTACAAAGGAGGATGTAAACATGCTCTAAATCTTGTGTAAATCCAACAACCATACAATTGGGGGTTGTAGGTGGTGCTGAGAAACACACGTTTTCCAATAAATGAGGTGTAGCAGGAAGCTCACGGAAACTACTTGTGAAGGGGTTGAAGAACACTAGGCATCGTAAATCACTATAAAACAATAACCAACCATACCTCGAACAACATATTAATGAGTCATCATGAATAGATACCGGTATTGTTTTCATGAAGTACTTATCACCAAATATGGGATCGGTAAAATACATAATGCCTTGCTTGTATTCTAGGACCATTAACCATGGTGAAGCTAACGAATATGTCCGCAATTTTGATAATACTGCTTCGTTCCTCCATTGTATAATAGGTGCTGCTAAATGACAACGTTTGCATGTAGCACGAAATTTCAAGTACTCAACACCAATGCTAAACTCCATAATCATTTCCAAAACATGAAACGGAATATTGAACAGTTGTGATTCATTCATTGTGCTATCAAAATACATCCCATCATTCGTAACTGATCTTATTATCACTATCTCATCATTGTCCCTCTCATCATCTTGTTTATAGTCGATTGTGGACCTGTCTTCTCTATGATCACCTTCTAACCTGCGCAAAACATAATTTTGTTTAGCTTTGTCCCCCCTTTTTTTAGAATGCTGCGCTAGCAATAAAAATTATACGATAAAGAACTGCAAATCAAATAAAAGCAATACCTGCATCCCCAAAGTGAGACATTGCATGGTTTCGCCAGACATGGCATAGGCAGTAGAGAAACAGTTTTATTTTTGACATGGCACGAGTATAAAATTCCCTCGCCATAATCATCACGAAAATGTATGTAACCCCCTAATTCAGGGGCAATTGCATTGCTGTAATGTATCGAGCTATCAAAATCACAATAAAATATAGCTTCTTTCAGATCATGGATTTCCTCCCACACTGACGTCGTGCTAGTCATGTCAAGTTTATACAGATTAACAGCATCAAGTTTACTACTTTTTACGTTATCATAACTTGCTGCAATGCAAAATAATTCTGTACAAGATCCCTTCAGGTAATAACTGTGAACGGGTTTATCGAATTTTGGAAAAGGGCACACGCAATCCGACACTAAATTTATCACAGCATCTTTACCCTTAAACACAATGTCAACGTGTATTAAGGCGAACGAGGAACTCAATGCATATACTTTACCATTGCAACAAGTTATGCCAATTAGGATATTATCATGATCCCTTACTCTCCCTAACTGTTTACCATATGACATTTTGACCCATCTTGATCTCTTTCTTTTGGGGTCCAGCCTACAAAAAACAATGATAGGTTCTGAGAACCTCGTTAACAAGAAAACTGATTCAGGTTCACCCGGAGGGGCCGAGAGACAACAAAATTCCAAATCTTTAGAATATTCAGTATTATGAATCAATCGTGGGAGACGTATAAACCTTGAAGTGAGGGGGTTCCAAAGAGACCACATGTCATTGTTTGGATAACTGGAGAGAATCACCCAACCATGAAAACTCCCTCGAATAAGTCTACCCTGCAACTCGGGAATTCGACATTGATATTGCAACTGCCGGTCATGTATTGTGTAGAAACCCTGCAGCCCGTTGTCATCGTTAGCTCCAAGCTTTTGAACTACCAAACATGGATATTTTGCAGATACAGGAGGTAATCCATTAAGTACCGAATCACTCGAAATCTGCTTCTGCTCCATCTAAGATATTCACAATAATATTCAAGCCTTAATACAAGCACGCCTTATGTTATATGTTTTAGATATTAAAAATAGGGCTATAAGTTTTCCTTAAGTTCAGGCCCATAAATGTCAAAATGTTTATTATTAATGATAAACTTTACAATTTTCCATATATATAAAATGCAAATATATATTCTTCGTTTTTATAGGAAGCATATACACACTAATTAATTTTAGATCTAGTTATATGTTTATTTATGGCTATGATTATCAGAAACTATAGAGTAGATATTTTCTTTTATTATATAAAAGATTTATGGTTATAATCATCAAAAGCAGAATAAAATATTGTTAAAAGATTGACACAAGGCTTTGAAGATATATAAAAGGGGGAATTTCATATATATACTCAAGGAAACTCTATATAAAAAGATGAAAATATAAGATTTGCTTCAATAAAACATATAAGTAGGGTTTTAGATAAATTAGAGGTCACATTCCCTTTGCACGATACTTCATCAACGAATACTTATGGCGAACCATCCCCATATGCATATACCTGATCAAGTTCTTCACAATATATTTGCTCGACTTCCTGGAAGATCCTTAGTATGGTTTAGATGCGTATCAAAGCGTTGGAACCGTCTGATTTCAGATCCTTATCTTGCAAAGTCAATATCGCGGCGAATGATTCTTCTCCACTTCCAACATCTTTATACTATTGATCTCCAGCTGGATATGGCTCAATCAATGGTAAAAATTTCTTCTGATTTTGGAAACATAAATATTGAAGATGCTACTATTGTTGGTGTGGACGTATGGTCCGGACTGGGCCAGGAATGGGTCAGGCCCGGCAAATGCGGCCCACTCTACGCCTAAACCCTAATCCATGTCCTATATATACATGACAGGTTATCTCTAACTTTAACAACACTTATTATGCTACGATACTAACTTGACCGTCGGAGGTGGACCCCGGGGCTACGGCCTCGGGTCCACTCCTAACGGATTCTCTTTGTTGATAGGTCTACTAGGGCTCGAGAAGACGACTAACGGCCAAGGAGAGTCGTTGAATCCCGCCCGCGCCTGATTATGCATCAACAAGTTGGCGCCATCCGTGGGACCACGAATAAACTATGTTTCGTGTTCTCATATTACTGAAAAGCAGAAATCAATTTCTAAAGTCGGTAACTCTAAAACCTTTGCATTCTGCGTGGTCTTTTCTTTTTTATGTTTAAGTTATGCCATCTTGGTACCTGCGCATGATCCAATCCTCTTAGCGCAGTCCTACAAATTAGCTACAGTATGCATTAATTGCATAATCAATTCAACCTTTTGGCATGACTAGTTTAGGCAATTGACAATGGCCAACAATTGGGATTATTAGATGATATTATATTGCTAATAACGCTCACCCTCATATGTTATTGTTTTGCTAAAACATGATAAATCTTTACATAAGATACAAGAATGGGTATAATAGTCTATTCTTTTACATATAAAAGAAAAAGTTTGCATGATCGGACCTATTTTATCTTTTAGCCGCGGTTTCTAGCTAACTCCGCGACATATTTTAATTTGTTATTTCCATATACTTTATGTCTTAACATTTTTTATCTCTTGCCTACATGGCGTGCATGCACTAAAATAAACCCACGATGGTAAAATGATAAGTTAACCTACTAAACAACTTGTTGAGTAAGAGGGTTGCAAACCCATCAACATTGGATCACGTATCCTTGTTAAACACCTTGTTCTCGAGACGTTGGAATAAGTTTTGTGCGCATCCCACGACGGGTGCGCAACATCGCATATGGTGCACGTTTAACAACTTAGGAACCAAGACACTTGATTCCTCGATATGATATTTCTGATACTGTTGCATATCACAACATACACGATTATGCTAAAATAAAAAATATATATATAAAATTTATGATAAAGTCCATACGCCGATCGGACCTATTTTATCTTTTAGTCCGCCGCGATCGGACCTAAGAAAATATCCGCACGATGGATATTTTATCTTTTAGCCGCGAATTAATTCAAGCAGATCTGCTTTTTACGGTTGGTGCCTTTGTTGGCGTTCAACGCAGATCGCGATAAATCTACCCGCTTTAGGCGTGCGTTCGCATATCTTCAGCGAGAAGCGTGCGTCGCGGTAACACCGATGCTAGTCAATCGCCATGATGCGACCGGACAAAGGCCGTGGTATAAACATCTGCGATCATCTACAAACGCTCGAAGCTATGCGGTTACGATAAATCCATCTGCGTATTAGTTAGCGGTCACGATACATCCGAGAGTTTTATTTTATACATTAAAAAACACAATTAATTCTTTCGAGGAATGCGATCCCACGGCAATGCGCATTTGCGCCATTCTCATGTATATATTATATATTTATGCTATGCTAATATATTATTCATGCTATGGTCGCTTATTGTTTCAATTAATTAGGTTTTATATGTCATTGGTGCGGCATATATCTTGCATTGTATGTTTTTTCAGATAAATAAGTTTAATGCTCCTACACGGTAGCACCATCAAACTTGGGGGCAACCGGGTATATATACTACTCGTTTCCGTGAGCGTCACGCAGTATATTTGGAAGCGTAACGCAAGCCCTGGTACAAAGACGGATTTAAATATTCGCACCATCTTGCCACAGGGGGACGCCCTGCTTGGTCGTAAAGACGATGTAATCGCCAGAAGCACGCGTTCTCGTCGCACTTTTCGCGGCATCACCGCACTTCACAATGCGTCTTCATCGCACCTCTTTGTCGCGCGACAGCCAAGCGCCGCTGCTGAAGCCGCCTTGTCGCACCATGTTCGCGCATCGCGATAAAGGTATGTACCCACGATGCAAGACACCGGGTGCCACTTTCACCCTACGGCCATCAACTTAAGTCTAGCATAACATAGCCATGCGCCTCTCATACTAGACTTAGGGGCTTGTGGACGTATGGTCCGACCGGGCCAGAATGGGTCGTGCGGCAGCATGCGGCCACTCTACGCCTAAACCTAATCCATGTCCTATATATACATGACAAGGTTATCTCTAACTCTAACAACACTTATTATGCTCTGCGCGTACTAACTTGACCGTCGGAGGTGGACCCGGCTACGGCCTGGGTCCACTCCTAACGGATTCTCTTTGTTGGCAGTTACTAGGGCTCGAGAAGACGACTAACGGCCAAGGAGAGTCGTTGAATCCTGCCCGCGCCAGATTATGCATCTAACAGTTGGAACCTTTAATGGGATTGTTCTTTTGGTTCCTAAAGATACATTGTTATGTACTCATATGATCTTACACAATCCGTTTACTCAAGAGTACAACAAAGTTCCCAATCCACCTTTTAATCCCAAGACCGGTACATGATCGCTCATGCTATGTCCTTTGGCACCCCAGATGACTTCAAGATCATAAGATTTTTTGAAGTTGAAGAAATCGATTATAAGCCCAAATCATATTCTTGCTATGTCTTGTTGTTAAAAGAATTCTTGGAGTAAGCCAAAATACTTCAAACGAGACTTTGAGATTTGGAATACTGTTGGTATGTTTCTAAATGGATTTTTGTATTGTAAGCTCTTCATAATGGAACCCATTTGATCTTGGCTCTTGATATTAAGAAGATGATACTTTCGTATATAGATATACCCCGCCAGTGTAACTTCACTTTGTATAATTACACTAGAGACCGGCATCTTTCGTACTATGCAGCTAGTTTGGGTGAACTACTTGGGCGCCTTTGCATGATTAACAAGAGGTATGTTACTGGTGTGATATTTGATTTATGGGTAATGAAGGAACAAGGTGTTGGAAACTCATGGTCGATAGCACATTCATTCACGTTAAGTTTTGAAAGAGATTATCACGACAAGCTTTACAACTATCAAGTTCTGTTCTTCCCTATTCGTGTTTTGGATAATGGGGAAATTCTTTTAGCGAGTACCTTAAACCAAGTCATTATCTACGACACATCTAATGATTCAGATAAAAGGTTCAACGCTTTGGGCATTACCAAATTGACAATGTCAGGCATGAATACGTTAGAGTCTAGTTTCACCTAAAAATATGTGTTCTGTTTAAGATTTTGTTTTGTTGTTTAGTTTGTTTTCTTTCCTCATACATTCTTTTTGTTTAAATATATTGTTAATTCTATTTCAGTAATTTTGGCTATCAAAGAGTTGAAACACATGCAATATACTCTAAGGGTGTTTGGCTAGAAAACTTATTTATTAAGAGCTTATTAATAGCTTATTGTATTTTGAAAAAGTTATCAAGCTCTTTCACAGCTTGACTTTTTTGTCCAAACTTATTTATAAGGGATCACGAGCCTGCCAGATTACTACACATACAGCTATCAATGGGCTACTGTTGGATTGGGCTGGATGGGCCTTGATACTTTGAGCCTACCAGAACTGCGCCTATACTCTATACAACTGGGGCAGTTGGGCTGGTAATATCATAATTTTGCTATAGATTTGTTTTTATTAGCCAAATTTTCTTTTCTGTTTGTAATTGAGCATTAGTGTCATCTTGGTCAATTTAGAAGTCAAAAACTAACGTATATAACCAAAAGAAAACTAAAGATTCATTGTTGTCCCACTTGATGACTTGAACGATAGATGATAAATCCCAAACAACAATAGAAGTAAAAGACAAATATACCCATGTATCTTACAAAGTTACAAGTATCCATTTGAATAGATTGGTATTCCACGTGGCCCAATAAGAAATCTGAACTTTAGAACTCTTAGCCAACAAAAATCAGCATTTAGATTTTTGCAACCCGAAAATCGTCCATATTGCACCACTCCCTTCACCACATTTCTTCATCTTCCAAAACTACAACCATTCACTACCAATTACTATTTTCTTAGAATGGCTTCAAATACATTAATGAGCTATGGCATTCCAGCCGTTGCCCGCCCTTCGGTTCTCTCATCGTCCAAGTCGAGATTTGCGGCCAATGTGCCACTTTTTGGTGTTGTGTCTAATGGGTCAAGGTTAGTCATGACATCTGATTGGATGCTCTAACCCCGACCATCCTACTTAGATGGATCAGCCCCCGGGTAAGTACTGCCAAAACGCGCATTAAGTATACGAGCATACTAATATACAATGCCATTAGATAAATGACATTATGTATTATCTGTAGACTAAAATACTTTATGTTGAATATATGAATTATATTGTGACAACCTTTCTAACTATATTATTGGAAATAAGATTACGACTTTACGAGTTACTTGTAAATAATGTGGACTTGGGCATTTGTTCCTTACGATAAATCTACACTAGCAGTGGGCTTTATGATACTAACTAGAAATAGTTTTAACAAAAGTTATTCTTGCTTCTTTTCAGTGACTTCGGTTTTGACCCACTTCGTCTAGGCGAGGTCCCAGAGAATCTCGAGAGATTTAAAGAGTCTGAGCTCATCCACTGTCGATGGGCTATGTTGGCAGTCGTAAGTAATCTCATATTCAATACATAAGAAACCAATACATAAAAGTATAAAACTATCTAAAGTAACATTTTGAAATGTTGCATATTTGCAGCCAGGGATTTTGGTACCTGAAGCATTGGGTTTAGGCAATTGGGTGAAAGCACAAGAATGGGCAGCCCTTCCAGGAGGCCAAGCTACTTATCTAGGGAACCCGGTTCCATGGGGCACCCTACCTACAATTTTGGCCATAGAGTTCATTTCTATCGCCTTTGTAGAACACCAAAGGAGCATGGAAAAGAACCCCGAAAAGAGAAAGTACCCTGGTGGTGCTTTCGACCCCTTGGGTTACTCGAATGACCCAAAAAAGTTTGAAGAGTACAAGATCAAAGAAATCAAAAACGGTAAATTACAATTTCGAAACTAGCATTTGTACTATAAGTTTGATTATTTGTATATGTTAACATATCATTTTTTTATATGGGTATGCAGGACGCTACGTTGTTGGCTTTCGTGGGTTCTATGCGGCAACAATCAGCTTATCCTGGAACTGGACCGTTGGAGAATTTGGCAACTCACTTGGCTGACCCATGGCATAGCAACATTGGGGATGTTATCCCCTAAAGGATTTTGCCTTAAGTTTTGATCGAATCTTAATTGCAATATGTAATATAGACTGATGATGCCTTTGTAAAGTTTGTGTAATCGCCATCAGTTCTACAATGAAAGGAGTCAATTAGTCATTTTATACTTAAGAGCACAAGTTACCATAACTTAAGTTATGAAAAAAAACTCCTTCATGTCAGGTTATCATTTTAACATTAGAGCACTAGGTGACTAGGTGTGATGAAGAGCCAAAGTTATATATTCTACCATGGATGCCACATCACTTTAACAAACCTCCACAACTAACCCCTTCACTAACAACTAACATCAACTTACTCCATTCGGCACCCACCACTTACAACTTTATTTTTTATTCAAATTTCCAAATAAACTAAATTCATTTCATTAAAAATAAAAATACAATAAAACACAATAAAAACATACCTAAAACGTAATAAAAGATACGGTAAAAAAACAGACGATTTGCTTTCTTTGAATGTGGAACTTTCTTAAATGAAGTATTAGTTTTATACTTTGAATTAAAAAAAAATCAAAACACCCCTTGGTTCTTAAACTACATTCTGAAATTTTATAACTAAATTCAAATTTAAAATTCAAAATTCAAATACGAGCGATTATTTAATTTCAAATTGGAAAGCAGATTTATTCAAATTCAAATTCAAGTGCTTATACATACAACCCATCTGAAAGTTGTTTATTACACACAATTTATACACACAACTTTCACACAGATTCTCAACAATGCTCAAGAGAAGACTCTCCCACATTTCCCAGCCCACAACAAGTGCCGTAAGATATATTTCCACCGTAAGATGAAGCTTTATCACACTCCACCCGTAACATATTCTTTCCTGTGATTCCAACCGGAAATGAACCGTAAAACACTCCACATGGACCACCAAAACAAGTTGTTTAACTTTACCGGGATTATCTTCGAGAACTGGAAGCGAGATGAGGCAATACTGAGAGATACAAGAAAACGAGCACTATGGAAGTTCTCTGCATTGACAGTGGAAGCCGGACGCAGTAACATCTTGCTAACTTATTTGACATTGGAAGCAAAATATTATGATGGCGAAGTTTAGGTCCTCTTCTGTCGAGTATATTATAACTCGTATTATTACTTTTCTTAATTTGTAGTTTTATTTTCATTACTTTCGTGGCGCTTTGTATTAATTGTACTACGTATTTCGTTTTCATTTTAATGTTTAATGTAATTCGGTTTTAACTTTAATGCTTAATGTAATTCGTGTTTTAAATGTAATATTTATAGTGTTAAAGATGCGGTTAAAAAAAAAAAACAAAAACAAAAACAAAAAAACAAAAAAAAAAAAAAAAAAACAAAAACAAAAAACTTCTCCCAACTCACACACACATCCACAATTGTATAAAATTTACCCGCCGCAGTAGACGCCAAGGTTGGAATGGCTAGTAATAACAAGTGGGCGCGGTGTCATGCTGAGGCACAAATAAGTGCTGTATAAGACAGCTGATACTACAACAACATCACACCGCAGGTTTTAACAACAAGAAAACACCCCTTATCATAACACCATCTCAACATGACCTTTTAGAACCACTATTCTAACATTTCGATTTAACCCCTTAACTAATATTTCTTTCCAAGGAAACTATGATTTCATTAATAAACTTCAAAATACAAAAGAAAACTATAATTAATTAAAAAAAAAATGCTTAAATGACGTAGGCAAAAACCGCCAATCACATCATCTTCTTATTACTCGCACAAAACCACCAACCACATCATCTTCTTCAACATACTGTAAGCATTATTATACCCTATGCTCTAAGTATTTCATTGGTTAACATATATGTCTCGAATCCATATCTATCTGTTACAAAATACAGTATATATTTATACCCTGGTTGTCATGTATCTGGTTTAAGTAACATTGTGGCTTAACCAAGAAAATCAACAAAAATAAATTTGAAACAAAAATAACACTTAAAGAGGGGTTAAAAATGAGAAATTACTGCAAAAATATAACAAACTCAGGCTATTACTGTTGGAAATGTATATATTTATAAAACCGTGAATGTCCGGATTAACTCGCACTACCTGATTAACACATTAGCTTAATGAGAATTAAAGTTAATAATTAATGTTAATGATTACGATTAATTATTACACAAAAGTCCGTCTAACGATCGTTAAGTATTTAATGTAAAATGACTAACGACCGCTAAAATGTAAAAAGGAGAGAATATATGGTGAATAACTTAAAAATGGAAAATATTCGGTTTTGTTTTTTCATAAAACAAAGGCTTGTGTTAGATCTAGCAATCGCTTTGATTCGTGGTTAATCTGCGGTGTACAAAACTGTGGTAGTAAGACATTATTCTTACACCAATCGGTTTGAAAGTTGAAACAAGCAGCTTTTAATAAACTCTTTAAACCACTTCATCTTCTTTTGTTCAAGATATCTAACCATTTGCAAGAGGTAATGTTACGCATTTATTTCAGCTTTAGTTAATTACTATTATGTTCTAAGTCTCAACAGCAGACTAAGTGACATGTCTATATGTTATTATTTGTATATCATATATCTTAAACTCAATGTAGGGCATCAATGAGCCTCAGATAATAAGTAGAATTATTCATCAAACACATAAAACAAATAAATGTATTGTGTTATTAATCATATTGTAGATCTAGGGTTTGCAAAAAACCTAAACCCCACTTTTTTTGGGGGCTGCTTTTTTTTTA
>OU343218.1:188340566-188557708 GCA_910596185.1 Chrysanthemum makinoi | reverse complement strand
AGAAGAAAGGTGTTGAGAAATCATGGTCAAAAGTATGTTCGTTCACATTAGGTTTGGGAGATGATCATATTACTCAGTATCGTATTTTAAATATCATGGATGATGGAAGAATTCTTATGGTGGATACTTCAAGCAATCTCATTATCTATGACATATCAAAGCGTTCCTACAAAAAGCTAAACACGTCTGAAAGTGTTATAGATTTCGGAATTGTAAGTGGCATCGAGTATGTGCAGAGTCGAGTTTCGCCTTCAATGTCTTTTTCGAAAATCATTCTTTTTGGGGAAGCCATATAAAGTATGATTTCTATAAGTTATAATCTTTTTTGTTTTAGATATGAAGTCAATGTTATCAATGGAAGGTTAGAGTTTTATTTTCTTGATATGTTACTGAGTTGGTTGGCTACTTGGCTATTAGCTTGTTTTTAAGTTTGTATTATGAGCCTATTTTTACCCTAGAATAAAAGATTTATTGAAATTAGAGTATGTTAAGAAATCCTAACTTTAGTTTATTTGTTATACGCTTTCAATTCGTTTACCTTATATTCTTGCTTGTCCGGTTTGAAACCACCAAAATATTAATCGAGTTACGACACAACCTGAAGTGAAAATATGAGTATATACAATATTGCTACCTTATGAAATATGTAATTTTCAAAATAATCAAACAATGGTACACACAACTACAAAAATGACAAGATTGATATATTTTTAAATAATTAGCCCATATATAAAATCAGTATGACTTGACTAGTTTCTATAGGGAAGGAAATATAAGATAAAAATACAATGACACTTACTATAACTCAAATAAAGTTCTTTGTATCCTTAAACTATATACCATATCAATGGCGGAAGTTCTTATACCCAATGACATTCTTTGTAATATACTTGCTCTAATTTCTTTAGCACGGTCTAAATGCGTATCAAAAATTGGAATCTGTTGATTTCTGATCCTTGTCTTATGAAGTCAATACCACTTGGAATGATCTTCTACTCACCCAACAACACTAGTGTACCAGTTAACCAAACGGCTGCTAATATGACAGTAAAAGTCTGTTATCATTTTCCCAAAAAAAATAGAGATGAAGTGATCACTATTGTTGGGACATATTGTGGGATAGTCCTTTTGGTTGTTCATGTTGTGGATAGTTATGCTAAAGAGAAAACTAGTTGTATTATCTACAATCCCTTTATTAGTGCACTCAAGATAGCCGACGCTCCAAATTCTTCATTAGCCTGTGCATGTGGATTTGGCTATGGTAAAACCCCACGTGACGTGAAAATTGTTAGGTTTAGACTAGACTGTAAACATTACAAATGTATAATGTGATGTTTTCAGTCTTAAGACAAGTTCATGGAGTACGGGTCAAAAATCTCCATTCAGTATACTCGCTTTGAGGACAAAGTAGGCACGCTTCTGAATGGGTTTTGTATTGGTTTGCTTTTACAAAAATCATATCTCTCAATGTTTAAGAGATTGTACTTTTCGAGATAAATCTGCCTAATCCACATATATAGTTACACGAATACTCGCTGGGTAGGTTTCATGGGCGATTTGCATGATAACAGACACCAACAACCTTCTTGATAGCGGGTAACGATGTATGGGTAATAAGGAACAAGGCGCTGAGATATTATGGTCAAAAGCATGTTCGTTCACATTAGGTTTGGGAGTTAATCATATTACTCAGCATCGTGTTTTAGATAATATGAATGACGGAAGAATTCTTATGGTGGATACTTCGAGTCATCTCATTATCTACGATGTATCAACATGTTTGTATAAAATTTTAAACACTTCTGAAAGTGTTATAGATTTCCAATTGGTAAGTGGTATCGAAAAGCGTAAAGGCTCTAATTTTGCCTTTAGATATTTGTCCAAATAAAGCGTCTTTCAGGAAGGTATTTAATGTATGATTTGTGAATCAAGCACTTTGTATATGATATTCCATATATTTCTCAAAATAATTATTAGGATATGATCGAAAACCTATGTAGTAATCTTTTTACTTTGGATCGAAGTCAATGACGTTAGGACGGGAAGGTAAGAGTTTTTCTGATATGTTACTCACTTTGTCATTTTCGATACATTTCTTTGTCATTATAAAATGTGTCAAGTTCGATACATTTCTTTGTCATTTGCCCAAAGAAGTATTACACACAATGGTTGTCGAATACTGTTGACAATAATATATGTGCGAAAGGTGATTTTAATAATCGAAGTTAAGAACGAAGTTAAGAATTATAACTAGTGCAACCGGAAAAATTAGAAAGAGAATAATAAATTATTGTAAGAATTGAAGGATTTACTATAGAATAGTTAATACTTTTAAATACACTATAGAATGGTAAATAAGTTTTGTAAATACCATAAGTTAGTCAAAAACTCCACTTTGTAATTAGCTTTTTTGAACTCTGAACCTCTTTTTACCCTTGATCAAAAAAATTAACTCTGTTCAGAAAATCAGGCCTTATTGATAATTTGACTGGATTTGTGTAGCTAATTATAAAATTTGTAAATTTTCATTGTATGGTAAAGTAGATACTTTATATTACCATCAAAGCTTTTTGTAATCGACCAAATAAAAAGCTAAAATACTTCAAACAATATTAATAGTAATATTGGTTAGTATGTGGTTAATATTTCCGTCGCGAACATTATAGGGGGCTAAAGTATTGGTGATCAGTGTGCAACTCTAAGCAGATTCTTTTTCACGGTAATTCAATCATAATATGATGTAATTAACTATGTTCAGTTGAAAGTACTCCCAACTGTCTACATTATTGTACCAATCGGAGATTATAGGCTTTCATTAGTAAAAAGCATCCACTTTATATGGTGAGGAACTAGTCATCATATCATTTGTCTTTCTGTAGAGTGGACTCGATAACTAATGTAATCCAAGTATTGTCAAGGTTCACTTAGCGTAACGAAATCTTAGATATCATGATCCACCAGTAAACAGTGATAACTAGTAGTGGTAGTTGCTAAATATATTCATGGCCATGTTAATTGTTAAATAAGGTTGTAGGCACCTGTAAGTAAAGATAATCAAAACAAAAAAATGTATGACATAAACGATAAAACCCAACATATAAACAAAATCATTGTTAGCTCATTTTGAACTGTATAAAGCAATTGTTGTAAATGTAAGCATACACAACTCTCAACTGCGAAGGGTTTAGCTAGTACCAAGTTGGTTCAATCCATGCATGAGGGTTGAGAGGATGTTGAGTTTCATAGAAAAGATTCTCATAAGTTTCATCAACACCTTTGTCATTTAGTTCCTGAGACCTGCAAGTTTCGAGTGAATAACACACTATCTTCCCGCTCTTCAAATGTAATCGTGGAAAGTAGATCTTGTTCTCCATTTTTGGTGCTTTTGTTTCAATGCACAGGCATGCTGCATCGCTAATGAAAATTGTGTGTCTTCCTAAAGAATTTATTTTCTTCCACTCTTTTATTGTGTCGTTAAACTCGAATACCTCTATGCATTCTCCCCACTCGCCCACAAAGACTAATAAAAGACGTTCATCGTGTTTCACTAGGTAGTATTTTGTCCCCGGTGTGAACAAATTACATGCAGGGGCCTCGGTGACAACCTCCCATGAAATATATTCTTCACTCACCTCTTTGAAATGAACAAGTTCTCCCTCATCACATAAGGCATAAAGATATTGGCCATAGAATGTTGGAAAATGTAAAGCATACGGATCACAACTGCCATAATCCAGATAATAATCGTACCATAATGGGTTCGAATCTACAAGGCGGAGGATGTAAACATGCTCTAAATCTTGTGTAAATCCAACAACCATACAATTGGGGGTTGTAGGTGGTGCTGAGAAACACACGTTTTCCAATAAATGAGGTGTAGCAGGAAGCTCACGGAAACTACTTGTGAAGGGGTTGAAGAACACTAGGCATCGTAAATCACTATAAAACAATAACCAACCATACCTCGAACAACATATTAATGAGTCATCATGAATAGATACCGGTATTGTTTTCATGAAGTACTTATCACCAAATATTGGATCTGTAAAATGCATAATGCCTTGCTTGTATTCTAGGACCATTAACCATGGTGAAGCTAACGAATATGTCCGCAATTTTGATAATACTGCTTCGTTCCTCCGTTGTATAATAGGTGCTGCTAAATGACAACGTTTGCATGTAGCACGAAATTTCAAGTACTCAACACCAATGCTAAACTCCATAATCATTTCCAAAACATGAAACGGAATATTGAACAGTTGTGATTCATTCATTGTGCTATCAAAATACATCCCGTCATCCGTAACTGATCTTATTATTACTATCTCATCATTGTCCCTCTCATCATCTTGTTTATAGTCGATTGTGGACCTGTCTTCTCTATGATCACCTTCTAACCGCCAAAACATAATTTTGTTTAGCTTTGTCCCCCCTTTTTTTAGAATGCTGCGCTAGCAATAAAAATTATACGATAAAGAACTGCAAATCAAATAAAAGCAATACCTGCATCCCCAAAGTGAGACATTGCATGGTTTCGCCAGACATGGCATAGGCAGTAGAGAAACAGTTTTATTTTTGACATGGCACGAGTATAAAATTCCCTCGCCATAATCATCACGAAATGTATGTAACCCCTAATTCAGGGGCAATTGCATTGCTGTAATGTATCGAGCTATCAAAATCACAATAAAATATAGCTTCTTTCAGATCATGGATTTCCTCCCACACTGACGTCGTGCTAGTCATGTCAAGTTTATACAGATTAACAGCATCAAGTTTACTACTTTTTACGTTATCATAACTTGCTGCAATGCAAAATAATTCTGTACAAGATCCCTTCAGGTAATAACTGTGAACGGGTTTATCGAATTTTGGAAAAGGGCACACGCAATCCGACACTAAATTTATCACAGCATCTTTACCCTTAAACACAATGTCAACGTGTATTAAGGCGAACGAGGAACTCAATGCATATACTTTACCATTGCAACAAGTTATGCCAATTAGGATATTATCATGATCCCTTACTCTCCCTAACTGTTTACCATATGACATTTTGACCCATCTTGATCTCTTTCTTTTGGGGTCCAGCCTACAAAAAACAATGATAGGTTCTGAGAACCTCGTTAACAAGAAAACTGATTCAGGTTCACCCGGAGGGGCCGAGAGACAACAAAATTCCAAATCTTTAGAATATTCAGTATTATGAATCAATCGTGGGAGACGTATAAACCTTGAAGTGAGGGGGTTCCAAAGAGACCACATGTCATTGTTTGGATAACTGGAGAGAATCACCCAACCATGAAAACTCCTCAATAAGTCTACCCTGCAACTCGGGAATTCGACATTGATATTGCAACTGCCGGTCATGTATTGTGTAGAAACCCTGCAGCCCGTTGTCATCGTTAGCTCCAAGCTTTTGAACTACCAAACATGGATATTTTGCAGATACAGGAGGTAATCCATTAAGTACCGAATCACTCGAAATCTGCTTCTGCTCCATCTAAGATATTCACAATAATATTCAAGCCTTAATACAAGCACGCCTTATGTTATATGTTTTAGATATTAAAAATAGGGCTATAAGTTTTCCTTAAGTTCAGGCCCATAAATGTCAAAATGTTTATTATTAATGATAAACTTTACAATTTTCCATATATATAAAATGCAAATATATATTCTTCTGTTTTATAGGAAGCATATACACACTAATTAATTTTAGATCTAGTTATATGTTTATTTATGGCTATGATTATCAGAAACTATAGAGTAGATATTTTCTTTTATTATATAAAAGATTTATGGTTATAATCATCAAAAGCAGAATAAAATATTGTTAAAAGATTGACACAAGGCTTTGAAGATATATAGGTAAATTTCATATATAATACTCACAAACTCTATATAAAAAAGATGAAAATATAAGATTTGCTTCAATAAAACATATAAGTAGGGTTTTAGATAAATTAGAGGTCACATTCCCTTTGCACGATACTTCATCAACGAATACTTATGGCGAACCATCCCCATATGCATATACCTGATCAAGTTCTTCACAATATATTTGCTCGACTTCCTGGAAGATCCTTAGTATGGTTTAGATGCGTATCAAAGCGTTGGAACCGTCTGATTTCGATCCTTATCTTGCAAAGTCAATATGCGCATGGCGAATGATTCTTCTCCACTTCCAACATCTTTATACTATTGATCTCCAGCTGGATATGGCTCAATCAATGGTAAAAATTTCTTCTGATTTTGGAAACATAAATATTGAAGATGCTACTATTGTTGGTGTGGACGTATGGTCCGGACGGGCCGGAATTCGCCAAAATGCAACAAATACCTCTACCTAAAACCCTTACATTGGCGTTATCTCTAACTTTAACAACACTTATTATGCTACGATACTATCTTGACCGTCGGAGGTGGACCCCCGGCTACGGCCTCGGTCCACTCCTAACGGATTCTCTTTGTTGATAGTCTACTGGGCCGGTAGACGACTCAACGGCCAGAGAGCCGTTGAACCCTGCCATGCGACATATGCATCAACAAAATGGCGCCATCCGGGACTAATGACAAACCATGTTTTCGTGTTCTCATATTATGAAAAGCGTAAATCAATTTCTAAAGTCTGTAACTCTAAAACCTTTGCATTCTCGCGTGGTCTTTTCTTTTTATGTTTAAGTTATGCCATCTTGTACCAAGCATGATCCAATCCTCTTAAGCAAATTCCTACAAATTAGCTACAGTATGCATTAATTGCATAATCAATTCAACCTTTTGGCATGACTAGTTTAGGCAATTGACAATGGCCAACAATTGGGATTATTAGATGATATTATATTGCTAATAACGCCACCCCTCATATGTTATTGTTTTGCTAAAACATGATAAATCTTTACATAAGATACAAGAATGGGTATAATAGTCTATTCTTTTACATATAAAAGAAAAAGTTTGCATGATCGGACCTATTTTATCTTTTAGCCACGGTTTCTAGCTAACCTCACATATTTTAATTTGTTATTTCCATATACTTTATGTCTTAACATTTTTTATCTCTTGCCTACATGGCGTGCATGCACTAAAATAAACCCACGATGGTAAAATGATAAGTTAACCTACTAAACAACTTGTTGAGTAAGAGGGTTGCAAACCTATCAACATTGGATCACGTGATCCTTGTTAAAACACCTTGTTCTCGACGTTGAATAAGTTTTAGGCGCATCCCACGACGGGTGCGCGCAACATCGCATATGGTGCACGCTTAATAAACTTAGGAACCAAGACACTTGATTCCTCGATATGATATACAAGATGCCGCATATCACAACATACACGATTATGCTAAAATGAAAAAAATATATATAAAATTTATGATAAAGTCCGCACGATCGGACCTATTTTATCTTTTAGTCCGCACGATCGGACCTAAGAAAATATCCGCACGATCGGAGCTATTTTATCTTTTAGACGCGAATTAATTCGCCAAGCAGATAATTTTACGGTTGGTACGCTGTTCAAGGCTGAACAACGCATAGCAGCGCGATAAATCTACCCGCTTTAGGCGTCGGCTCGCATAATATCTTCGCAGAGAACGCTATGCGAACACCACGATGCTAGTCAATCGCCATGATGCGACCGACAAAGGCCGCGGGTATAAACATCTCATCATCTACAAACGTTCGAGCCTTATGCGGTTACGATAAATCCATCCTGCGTCTATTAGTCAGCGTCACGCATTAATCCATCCGAAGTTTTTATTTTACAAAATTAATTCTTTTCTCGTGAGGGTATCGCGATCCCACGACGGTGCGCGACTGCCATTTCTCGTATGTGCTATATATTATTTATGCTATGCGCAATATATTATTCATGCTATGTACCGCTTATTGTTTCACTAATTAGGTTTTATATGTGCGATTCGCGGCATATACTTTAATCTTGCATTCCGTTTTTTCGCTAGAAATAAGTTTAATGCTCCTACACCAGTAGCACCATCAAACTTGGGGGCAACTGTGGTATATACTACTATCATTTCCGCACGCTGGCCACGCAGTATATTTGGAAGCAGAACGCAAGCCCGCATTAAAAGACGGATTTTAAATATTCGCACCATCTTGCCACAGGGGAGACGTCCTCCTGTTGGTCGTGAAGACGGATGTACGCAGGGGCTAACGTCTTCGTCGCACCCTTTGTCGCCAAGATGGGCCAGCATCTCGCCATTGAAGCATCGCCTTCTGTCGCATCTTTGTCGCCAAGACAAGCCAAGACTTCGCATGTATATCGCCTTCTGTCGCACCATGTTGCGCCAAGCACTGGTACAAAGGTATGCCCTTACCCATGATGCAAAGATACGGGTTCCACTTTCACCTACGCCATTATCGGGAACTTAAGTCTAGATATAACATAGCCATGCGCTATCTCATACTAGGACTTAGGGGCTTGTGGACGATGGTCCTGGACCGGGCCAGATGGGTCATGCAATAGACGCGCTTTAATTTCCACTTAAACCCAATCCATGTCCTATATATACATGCGTTATCTCTAACTCTAACAACACTTATTATGCTACGCATATTAATCCTGGACCGTTTGAGGCGACCCGGCTACTACGTCCACTCCTAACGGATTCTCTTTGTTGACAGGGTCACTAGGCTCGAGAAGACCCACTAACGGCCATGAGAGTCGTTGAATCCGCCTCGCTTTATTATGCATCTAACAGTTGGAACCTTTAATGGGATTGTTCTTTTGGTTCTTAAAGATACATTGTTATGTACTCATATGATCTTACACAATCCGTTTACTCAAGAGTACAAAAAAGTTCCCAATCCACCTTTTAATCCCCGACCGTCACAGTATGATCATCGCTATGTCCATATTGGCTTTGCCGCAACCCCAGATGACTTCAAGATCATAAGATTTTTTGAAGTTGAAGAAATCGATTATAAACCCAAATCATATTCTTGCTATGTCTTCAGTGTTAAAAAGAATTCTTGGAGTAAGCCAAAATACTTCAAACGAGACTTTGAGATTTGGAATATTGTTGGTATGTTTCTAAATGGATTTTTGTATTGGCAAGCACTTCATAATGGAACCCATTTGATCTTGGCTCTTGATATTAAGAAGATGATACTTTCGTATATAGATATACCCCGCCAGTGTAACTTCACTTTGTATAATTACACTCGAGATCGGCATCTTTCGTACTATGCAGCTAGTTTGGGTGAACTACTTGGGCGCCTTTGTATAATTAACAAGAGGTATGTTACTGGTGTGATATTTGATTTATGGGTAATGAAGGAACAAGGTGTTGGAAACTCATGGTCGATAGCACATTCATTCACGTTAAGTTTTGAAAGAGATTATCACGACACGCTTTACAACTGTAAAGTTCTGTTCTTCCCTATTCGTGTTTTGGATAATGGGAAAATTCTTTTAGCGGGTACCTTAAACCAAGTCATTATCTACGACACATCTAATGATTCAGATAAAAGGTTCAACGTTTTGGACGTACCAAATTCGACAATGTCAGGCATCGAATACGTGCAGAGTCTAGTTTCACCTAAAAATATGTGTTCTGTTTAAGATTTTGTTTTGTTGTTTAGTTTGTTTTTATTCCTCAGACATTCTTTTTGTTTTAATATATTGTTAATTCTATTTCAGTAATTTTGGCTATCAAAGAGTTGAAACACATACAATATACTCTAAGGGGTGTTTGGCTAAGCTTTTTTAAGAGCTTATTAATAGCTTATTGTATTTTGAAAAAGTTATCAAGCTCTTTCACAGCTTGACTTTTTTGTCCAAACTTATTTATAAGGGATCACGAGCCTGCCAGATTACTACACATACAGCTATCAATGGGCTACTGTTGGATTGGGCTGGATGGGCCTTGATACTTTGAGCCTACCAGAACTGCGCCTATACTCTATACAACTGGGGCAGTTGGGCTGGTAATATCATAATTTTGCTATAGATTTGTTTTTATTAGCCAAATTTTCTTTTCTGTTTGTAATTGAGCATTAGTGTCATCTTGGTCAATTTTGAAGTCAAAAACTAACGTATATAACCAAAAGAAAACTAAAGATTCATTGTTGTCCCACTTGATGACTTGAACGATAGATGATAAATCCCAAACAACAATAGAAGTAAAAGACAAATATACCCATGTATCTTACAAAGTTACAAGTATCCATTTGAATAGATTGGTATTCCACGTGGCCCAATAAGAAATCTGAACTTTAGAACTCTTAGCCAACAAAAATCAGCATTTAGATTTTTGCAACCCGAAAATCGTCCATATTGCACCACTCCCTTCACCACATTTCTTCATCTTCCAAAACTACAACCATTCACTACCAATTACTATTTTCTTAGAATGGCTTCAAATACATTAATGAGCTATGGCATTCCAGCCGTTGCCCGCCCTTCGGTTCTCTCATCGTCCAAGTCGAGATTTGCGGCCAATGTGCCACTTTTTGGTGTTGTGTCTAATGGGTCAAGGTTGGTCATGACATCTGATTGGATGCCTGGTCAACCCCGACCATCCTACTTAGATGGATCAGCCCCCGGGTAAGTACTGCCAAAACGCGCATTAAGTATACGAGCATACTAATATACAATGCCATTAGATAAATGACATTATGTATTATCTGTAGACTAAAATACTGTATGTTGAATATATGAATTATATTGTGACAACCTTTCTAACTATATTATTGGAAATAAGATTACGACTTTACGAGTTACTTGTAAATAATGTGGACTTGGGCATTTGTTCCTTACGATAAATCTACACTAGCAGTGGGCTTTATGATACTAACTAGAAATAGTTTTAACAAAAGTTATTCTTGCTTCTTTTCAGTGACTTCGGTTTTGACCCACTTCGTCTAGGCGAGGTCCCAGAGAATCTCGAGAGATTTAAAGAGTCTGAGCTCATCCACTGTCGATGGGCTATGTTGGCAGTCGTAAGTAATCTCATATTCAATACATAAGAAACCAATACATAAAAGTATAAAACTATCTAAAGTAACATTTTGAAATGTTGCATATTTGCAGCCAGGGATTTTGGTACCTGAAGCATTGGGTTTAGGCAATTGGGTGAAAGCACAAGAATGGGCAGCCCTTCCAGGAGGCCAAGCTACTTATCTAGGGAACCCGGTTCCATGGGGCACCCTACCTACAATTTTGGCCATAGAGTTCATTTCTATCGCCTTTGTAGAACACCAAAGGAGCATGGAAAAGAACCCCGAAAAGAGAAAGTACCCTGGTGGTGCTTTCGACCCCTTGGGTTACTCGAATGACCCAAAAAAGTTTGAAGAGTACAAGATCAAAGAAATCAAAAACGGTAAATTACAATTTCGAAACTAGCATTTGTACTATAAGTTTGATTATTTGTATATGTTAACATATCATTTTTTTATATGGGTATGCAGGACGGCTAGCGTTGTTGGCTTTCGTGGGGTTCTGCGTGCAACAATCAGCTTATCCTGGAACTGGACCGTTGGAGAATTTGGCAACTCACTTGGCTGACCCATGGCATAGCAACATTGGGGATGTTATTATCCCTAAAGGATTTTTGCCTTAAGTTTTGATCGAATCTTAATTGCAATATGTAATATAGACTGATGATGCCTTTGTAAAGTTTGTGTAATCGCCATCAGTTCTACAATGAAAGGAGTCAATTAGTCATTTTATACTTAAGAGCACAAGTTACCATAACTTAAGTTATGAAAAAAAACTCCTTCATGTCAGGTTATCATTTTAACATTAGAGCACTAGGTGACTAGGTGTGATGAAGAGCCAAAGTTATATATTCGGGCCCATGGGATGCCACATCACTTTAACAAACCTCCACAACTAACTCCCCTCACTCACAATTAACCTCAACTTACTCATTTGAGACCCACCACTTACAACTTTAATTTTTTTATTCAAATTTCCAAATAAACTAAATTCATTTCATTAAAAATAAAAATACAATAAAACACAATAAAAACATACGAAACGTAAAATAAAGATACGGTAAAAAAACAGACGTACTTTCTTGTTTCGCTTTGAATAGGGAACTTTCTTAAATGAAGTATTAGTTTTATACTTTTGAATTAAAAAAAAAAAAAATCAAAACACCCCTTGGTTCTTAAACGGTACAGTTCGAGCGGGATAACCAAATTCAAATTTAAAATTCAAAATTCAAATACGAGCGAGATTATTTAATTTCAAATTGGAGCGAGATTTATTCAAATTCAAATTCAAAGCTGCCTATACATACAACTCCATCGGAGTTGTTTATTACACACAATTTATACACACAACTTTCACACAGATTCTCAACAATGTCTCGCAAAGACTTCTCCCCACATTTCCCCAGTCCACAACAAGTGCCAGAAGATATATTTCCACCAGAAGATGAAGTTTATCACACTCCACCAGAACATATCTTTCCGGTATTCCAACCGGAAAATGAACCGGTAAACACTCCACATGTGGACCACCAAAACAAGTTGTTTAACTTTACTGAGGATTATCTTCGAGAACTTGAGCAGGATGAGGCAATACTGAGAGAGATACAAGAAAACGAGGCACGAGAGGAAGCTGGTCGTATGGAGCAGGAAGCCAGGGATGCAGAACATCTTAGGCAGAACTTATTTGACATTATGGAAGCAAAATATTATGATGGCGAGTTTAGGTCCTCTTCAAGTGAGGAGGGTTATAACTCAGATGATTACTTTTCTTAATTTGTAGTTTTATTTTCATTACTTTCGTGGCAGTTTGTATTAATTGTACTATGTATTTCGTGTTTTCATTTTAATGTTTAATGTAATTCGTGTTTTAACTTTAATGTTTAATGTAATTCGTGTTTTAAATGTGTAATATTTATAGTGTTAAAGATGCGTGTTAAAAAAAAAAAAAAAAAAAAAAAAAAAAAAAAAACAAAAACAAAAAACAAAAAACAAAAACAAACAAAAAAAAAACAAAAAAACAAAAAAACTTCTCCCAACTCACACACAGATCCACAATTGTACAAAATTTACCCTCGCCGTGTAGACGCCGAGGGTTGGAATGGCGAGTAATAACAAGGGGGGCGGTGTCATGGCGAGGCACAACAAGGGTGCCAGGAGGCACAGCGATAGCTACAACAAACATCACACCGTGTGCTCTTAACAACAAGAAAACACCCCTTATCATAACACCATCTCAACATGACCTTTTAGAACCACTATTCTAACATTTCGATTTAACCCCTTAACTAATATTTCTTTCCAAGGAAACTATGATTTCATTAAAAAACTTCAAAATACAAAAGAAAACTATAATTAATTAAAAAAAAATGCTTAAATGACGTGTAGGCAAAAAACCGCCAATCACATCATCTTCTTATTACTTCCGCACAAAAACCACCAACCACATCATCTTCTTCAACATACTGTAAGCATTATTATACCCTATGCTCTAAGTATTTCATTGGTTAACATATATGTCTCGAATCCATATCTATCTGTTACAAAATACAGTATATATTTATACCCTGGTTGTCATGTATCTGGTTTAAGTAACATTGTGGCTTAACCAAGAAAATCAACAAAAATAAATTTGAAACAAAAATAACACTTAAAGAGGGGTTAAAAATGAGAAATTACTGCAAAAATATAACAAACTCAGGCTATTACTGTTGGAAATGTATATATTTATAAAACCGTGAATGTCCGGATTCGAACTCGTGACCACGGGATTGCACACATTAGCGAATGAGAATTAAAGTTAATAATTAATGTTAATTATTACACAAAAGTCCGTCTAACGATCGTTAAGTATTTAACAGAAATGACTAACGACCGTTAAATGTAAAAAGGAGAGAATATATGGTGAATAACTTAAAAATGGAAAATATTCGGTTTTGTTTTTTAATAAAACAAAGGCTTGTGTTAGATCTAGCAATCGCTTTGATTCGTGGTTAATTCGTGTGTACAAAACTGTGGTAGTAAGACATTATTCTTACACCAATTGGTTTGAGTTGTAAAACAGTAAGGGACAACTCTTTAAACCACTTCATCTTCTTTGTTCAAGATATCTAACCATTTGCAAGAGGTACGTTACGCATTTATTTCAGTTAGTTAATTACTATTATGTTCTAAGTCTTCCTACTGTGTACTCGTGATGTCTATATGTTATTATTTGTATATCATATATCTTAAACTCAACAGTGGCATCACGAGCCTTGTATAATAAGTAATTAATTCTTGAAAAACACATAAAACAAATAAATGTATTGTGTTATTAATTGTATGTGTAGATCTAGGGTTTGCAAAACCTAAACCCTAATTTTTTGGGGGGCGTTTTTTTGTGCCCTAATTAGGGTTTTGTAAACTTTTGTTTTTAATTGGATTAGACAACCCTAGGTTGCATGCAATTTTATGTGTATTAAATTGCGTAACTCTTGTTTAATTGCATTAATTGTTAAGTGTAATATATGTCCATGATAAATACATGCATGTTTTGTCATGGATCTGCTTTTATTGTATGATTTACTTGGTTAAGTGATATACACTAAATTTTTGATAGATCTAAAATTGGGGAAGACCTCAATTATTATTATTAAATCAATTATGTGCTATGTGGCATATGTTTTAATTTTGACTTACACAATCTGATGGATCTAAACACACACCTTGTGTTAGTGATACTTTGATTTATATTAATAAGTACGCGAAATATACTTAGTAATACTCAGAATACGGATTGTATGATGTATTGTAAGTGAGAACAATGTAACACAAAGCTTCAATATTATTATGAATAATACGAGTGATCTTGCTTATCACTAGAGTTACACCTTGAAGCATACGTACCAAGAACAATGACCTAGGATCTCCTTTTATACCATAAGGAGTCCTTTACAAGATAAGTATAATGCTAACTATATAGAATATACACAAGATCTTTTCTATACTTATTTATATACGATTACATAACAATTATCCTAATAGCAGTGGTAATAATATGTACTAGCAGTGGTAATGTGTTTCCACTGCTAGTGCATTCTTCAGCAGTGTCTTCCACAAGCTTATCAGTGGTAACTATTAGCTTTATTCCCAACAATCCTCCCCTAAACTTATGATTTCTTTGCAAATCAATAAGTTTCTTCAATCTTCATCATATGCAAGGATTTGGGAATTCTTCCAAACACTTCACTTTCTTCTTAAAGCCTGAATAGCTCTTGAACATTGATCTTGAAGTCTATGTAACAAAGCTCTGACCTTCTCAGTATCTTCGTGAACTCTTATTGTTGTACACAACATCACAGTGAGAGTTCCAGCTTTGAGTGGGTATTCTTTCTCAGCAAACATAAATGCATCCACTCCATCTCTTGTAGAAACATGATGAACTTCACATGAATCATAGTAAGTCCATGTAGTACCAGGAAATGAACATGCAAACTTCCAGAAATCATCATTAGCATCTGGTTCATAGAGCCTTCTTAGATCAACCCATAACTGCATTTCCTTCATATCTTTAAGCTTGTCAGCATCAAACCTTTCTTGAACTAATCTCCACAATGTATCCAGATCATGTCTGTCACATGCTTTGATAAGGTCTTCAAACAGAATGAATGATGAAGTTTCATCACCTAGCCTTGTAATCTTCCATGTTGGATCAAAATTGCTATCAATGTAAACTTCCCAATCAACTATAGGATGTCTGACTTGCAGTGGGTCAGGATAAAAATCTTCTTCTTCAATCAGGATCATACCAGTTAGCTGTTCTTCAGTGAATTTCTCAGTTTAAACTTCTTGTTCTTCAGCAAACTTTGTTTTCTTGTGTGTCCGAGGTTCACTCTCTTTGGCTTTTCTCTTCAGATGAGGATATCTTCTCTCTTCTTCTTCAGAATTCATAAGGATAAAATCACTGTCTTGCCTTTTAACCCTGTAGTAGATACCTTCAACTTGATCATCAGCCATCCCTTTGAACTAATGCTTTTTCCAGCCACCAACACTGCAACAATAAGCTTTCATCATTGAGATAACTTGTTCCTTGGTTGGTTGTCTTGGTTTCTTTTGACATCTTGAAGTGCTTGGCAATTCTTCATTTGAATGAAATCCTTCAACTGTGCAGTTCTTTGTTCTTCAGTTAAGGATTTATCTGCAACTAGGTCAATTGCCTTCTTCTTGACTACTGGATCATTAGCAATCAAGAAATCAATTTCTTGTTCTGTAGGTACATAAGAAAACTCTGGAGTCTTTTCTCTGAAAATTATAGGTGGAACAGTGGAAACTGGATTTTCATCCATTGGATCAGTGGTTTCCATCCTGTCCAGCCTTTTAGCCTCCATGAAGTCTGCAATCTCAATCTCATCCAGCCTTTTCTTATTTGCAACTTGTTCTTCAGTGAGCTTTCTAGCAACCTCTGCATCATGAGAAATTTGAGCTTGTTCTTTCTTTGAAACCTTCCTTCTTTGTTGCTCTTTACTCTGCAAAACTGCTTTACCTTTATCCCTTTTCTTCTTTTCAAATTCTTCATCTGCAGTGGTAATATCTTGTCCAGCAGTGGGAACTCGTTGCTCTGCAGTGGAAATTGTATCAGTGGTTGTAGCATTGGAAGTTGCTTGCTCTGGTTGTTGTTGAGGAATTTCTTCTTGTATATCAACTTCCTCAGTAACTCCAAAATCAACATCACCTTCATCTCCAAAATCAATCCTCCTCCCCTTAGTTTCAGCATCGGTTTTCCTCCCCTGTTTGGGAGAATTCCCAAAATCTTCACTGAAGCCCTCTGAGTCACCATCATGAGGTGAGGATGGAGATGATATCAATATCTTTCCAGATCTCTTTTTCTGTTTCAACCCCTGCAACTCTTTCTTCAAACTTTGAATCTCTGACTTCAATTGAGTAGCATCCTTGGCATGTTGCTCCTTTACTTGTGCCAAGTCCTTCTCCAGATATTCAACCTGATTTGTTAGTTTAGTACAAAGTTCCATCAATTCCATATGTTGCCCACTGCCCTCAACACTTTCAACTATGTGACTTGTTGGGAGAGGTGAATCATAGGGCATTAGCTCAGACTCACTCCTAGTTGGACTAGGTGGAAGCCTGGAACCACCACTGCTTGTTCCTAAACCAAGAGGATCAGGGACATGCTGTGTTGTGATGAGAGGAGTTGGCTGTTTTTGCCTCCTCTCATAAGTGTGAGTAACTGGTGGAGTTTAGATAATGTTTGGAAATGTGAGTGTGGGTGTGGTTTGAGATACAACTGGGATTGTTGCATCTTCACCCTGTACCTGTGAAATCTTAGCAAGCATTTGAGGAAAAAGTGGTTTAACAACCCTATTGCCATCCTTATCCATGTTTTGAAAAACTTTAGGCTTAAGGCAACGGATTTTATAAACTCTTGTATGGGGTTGCAGTTGAAACTCATTTAACACTGCTTGCACAAACCTTGGATACATAAAAAAATTTGTCGAACTCTTTACATTGCCTTGCATACTTGTAAAAATATATTTAGACCAATTAAAAATCCTATCAGTGGCTAGACAAACCAAAGGGTAAGCCATTGTTGAACTGAATTGTTCATAAGAAGTTTTCTTAGGACTTAGGCAATGTAAAAGAGCATGTATTAAAAATCTCCAATGAGGACAAAAACCACTCTTTTTGAAAGTAGCCTTTTTGTCAGTGGTATCATACCTCATAGATGAAAGATTTTCATGAATTTCTGGCATTGGTAATGTGATGATACCATTGAGATCATCCAATTGGATAATTCTCCTCAAGGATGACTCAGTAACATCAATAGTTACCACATCCACTGTGGCTCTAAGAGCATCCACTGTTTCATGTGTATCTCTATTTTCAATGGTTATGGACTGAACAGAGTTCCAAAACTGTTTGATTTGAGAGATATATATTTTGGGATTAAGAAGTAAAGCATACCTCACATGAGTAGTGTTTAGAAAATCCACAATCTGATGAAAAACAGGGCCACTCTTGTCGTTTGACATTTCCAAATAGGCCACTTGGTTGTGCTCATCTGCAAAGGTGATTGGTGCCATAATATCTTTTGATGAAAAATATGTTGTGTTAGTATGAATTGTATGAATAACTTGCCAATTGAGAGAAAAGATATATACTGTTAGGGTTTTAGAGTTTTGCGTAAGAAAGATTATCTAAGGAAAAGATTTATCGTAAGAGGATAAATTGCAATTAGGAAAGTAGATAATCTTCTAAAAAATTTACCCTATAAATATGGAAAGCAATTTCTCTCAACGGCTAGTAAAAAATTTGTTACTGACACAACAGTTGTAACGGCTAGATCAACAGTGGTAAAAATAACACTGTCAGTGGAAACTGTGAACTAGCAGTGGTAATTTTTCACAAAAATTTTTCAAGAGCAGTGGTAAGAAAAACATATGAAAAATTGGACTGCTCTTATCATAGTTTTTAGCAAACTATCAACGGATTTGAGATGTCTTTACCATGAGCCGTTTGCTATGGACTAGCCAACTCTTAATCATATAGAATAAGGTGAGTTGATAACCATATAGTTTTTGGTAAACTATCAACCATAAACGGATTTGTTAAGTCTTTACCAGTAGCCGTTTGCTCTGAACTAGTTGATTCTTATGTGGATTAGACATGGTGAATCAATAACCATTTGTTGTGTGTCTCAGTTACACACCTTTTATGATCAACTCCCATCTTTGCTGCACATAAGTTATTGAACAAGTAAAAATACAAGCAAAAAACATATACAAACTTATACAACAATTTTATTACCCATAAACCTCCACTCAACACCAAAGACCATTAGACACAAAATTTTATGGATTAAGCATTCCAATACCTGTTACCAAGTACTGAAATCTACCCACATCAAGTCCTTTTGTTAATAAATCAGCATAGTTATCATCAGTATGAATTTTGATAACTTGAATTAGCCTTTTCTCATAACAATATCTTATAAAATGGTGTCTAACTTCAATATGTTTAGTCTTTGTGTGTTGAACTGGATTCTTAATTATGCAAATGGCACTACTATTGTCAATATAAATGATGGTATTCATAAAATTGTACCCATAGTACAAAAGTTGATTTTGAAGCCATAAAACTTGAGCACAGCAACTTGCAGCAGCCACATACTCTACCTCAGTTGATGAATTTGCCACCATTGTTTGTTTCTTGCACTGCCATGACACCAATCTATTTCCAATAAATTGGCATCCACCTGTTGTAGATTTTCTGTCCAAACTAGCTCCAGCATAGTCATTATCTGAGTAAGTAACCAATTCTAGAGGTGATTCTCTAGGGTACCATAATCCCAGATTAGGAAATGCTTTAAGATATCTGAAAATATTCTTCACAGCAGTCAAGTGTGAGAACCTGGGAGTGACCTGAAACCTTGCACAAGCACATACTGCAAACATAATGTCTGGCCTGAAACCTTGCACAAGTACATATGCACATCAACTGCTTCACCACAATTTTCCTTCAAGAGTTGATGTGTAGTCTTGTCTGCAGGGGTGCTGGATGACTTTGCATCAGAGAACTTGAACTTCCTTAGTATCTCAGCCACATATTTATCTTGATTGATGAAAATACCATCCGGCCTTTGTTGTACTTGAAGTCCCAAAAAGAATGTGAGTTCACCCATAGAACTCATCTTGAACTCATCTTTCATTAGCTTCTCAAGATCTTTGCACATCTCTGTCTTTGTAGAGCCAAAAATGATATCATCAACATATACTTGAACCAGCAAGATATCATTCTTGTCTTTCTTGATGAACAAAGTCTGATCCACTCTGTCTCTATGAAACCCATTATCAAGAAGATAAGTAGTTAAGGTTTCATACCATTTTCTTGGTGCCTGATGCAAGCCATACAAAGCTTTAACCACCCTGTACACTTTGTTAGGGTATTCAGGGTCTTTAAAGCATGGAGGTTGTGAAACATATACCTCCTCATCAATCTGCCCATATAGAAAAGCACTCTTTACATCCATTTGATAGACTTTAAAGCCCATAAAGGATGCATAGGCTAAGAACAACCTGATTGCTTCAATTCTTGCAACTGGGGCAAACACTTCTTCATATTCAATACCCTCCTCCTGAGTGTATCCTTGAGCCACAAGCCTAGCCTTGTTTCTGATAACAATTCCTCTTTCATCCTTCTCGTTTCTGAACACCCATTTTGTACCTATTACCTTCTTGCCATGAGGTAAATCGCAAAGTACCCAGACCTTTTGAATCTTGAACTGGCGCAACTCTTCTTGCATTGCTTCCACCCAACTTTCATCTTCAATGCCTTGTATACATTCTTTGGCTCCATTTGTGACAGAAAGCACATGAAAAGACATTCATTCTTGCCTTCATGATTCTTAGATTAGTAGATTTCATTAATAAATCCATGAATATCAGGCAATTTTGTTTGTCTTCTAGTCTTCACTGGTGAATTTACATTCCCAATCACATTTTCAAGAGAATGTGATTTATGAATTGAGGTATGGGGAGTCTGAGGAACTGCAATCTCATTTGGCATATTTGAGATTTCAACATCATTGGCTTGAGCTTCCTCTGTAACTGGAGTTGTATTTTCCACTTCTGGTGTTGCAGTGGAAACTTCTGGCCTTGCAGTGGAATCTGAATTTCCACTGTTTTCGTGATTTGTAGTGTTCATATGACCAGCTCCTTCTTTTCCAAAATCATTAGAAGGTTGAGCATCTTCAGTCCTTGGAATATCATCATTATCTGCATAGTCCCAAAGTGGCAAACTGAATTCATCTTGATCATCTACTTTATCCTTGCTAGATTCATCATCATCAAGAAACTCTTCTGAACCTGCAAAATCATAAGAAGATGTACCTGTAGAGATAGGTACATAGTTAATAGTATGGGTTAGAGTATCAAGATCAAACAGCCTTTCTGGACCAGTTCCTTTGACATTCACTTTGTTTTCCAGGAACTCAACATGCAGATTCTCTTCAATATTTTGGGTTCTTAAGTTGAATACTCTGAAAGCTTTACTAACCATGGAATACCCAACAAAATACCCTTCATCAACTTTTTCTTCAAATTTTCCCAGATAATCTATGGTATTGAGAATAGTGACATGACATCCAAATGGTCTCATGAAGTTTAGGATAGGGGGTCTACCTTTAAATAACTCATAAGGTGTCTTGTTCTTTGTTTTCACTACTAAAACCCTGTTTTGTACATAACAAGCAGTGTTAACTGCTTCAGCCCAAAAAGTTATTGGCAATTTTGAATCTGCCAACATGGTTCTAGCAGCCTCTATTAGTGTCCTATTTCTCCTCTCAGCAACACCATTTTGTTGAGGAGTTATAGCTACACTAAATTCTCTTTTAATACCTTTATCTCTGCAAAAATCATCCATAACTCTATTCTTGAATTCTGTCCCATTGTCACACCTAATGATTTTAACTTTCATTTCATATTGGTTTTCTACTTCTGCAATGAAGGTCTTAAGGATGCCATTTGTTTCATCCTTAGTTATAAGAAAGAAAACCCATGTAAACCTGCTAAAGTCATCAGTCACAACAAGACAATATTTCTTAAGATTTAAACTGCTCACAGAAGTAGGACCAAATAAGTCCATATGCAACATATGAAGTGGGTGAGCAATAGAGTTAACCAACTTTGACCTGCAAGAAGCTCTGTGTTGTTTGCCTTTAAGACAGGCAACACAAGTCTGATCATTTTCAAATCTTTTCTGAGGAAAGCCTCTTACCAAACCATCTTTAACAATCTTATTTATGGTTTTGAAATTAATATGACCAAGTCTTCTATGCCATAAAATGGATTCATCCACTGTGGCCTTTGCAAGCAAGCAAGCATAATCATCTTTAGCAACAATGTTGTTCATATCAAAGCTATATAAGTTGCCTTTTCTAGGAATCTTAAGAAAAATCTGACTTTCATCAGGCATCTTAAACTCCTTAGAGAGAACAAAACACATATCTTTAGTAAAAAGAACATTGTTTTTTCTTGTCACACATTTGTGACACACTAAAAATATTATACTTAAGCTCTTTTACAAAGTACACATGTTCAAAATCCAAGTTACCAGTTCTGATGACCCCTTTACCAATAACTTTTCCATTAACTCCACCTCCAAAGCTGACAAACTGTCCATCATAATGTTCAAAATTTGAGAGATAGGACTTGTTACCAGTCATGTGCCTTGAACATCTACTATCTTTGTAGCCTTGATCTGATTTCTTTGTCCTTGGATGTTCCTGCACATATAAGAAAGGAGTTAGTTTCCTTTGGAGACCCAAGCCATGATTGACTTGGATCTGCCTCATGTATCAATATAGTTAAATCTATCAAAGGTCATTGATACACCATTGGGATTGGTTGTTGAGGTAATTCCTTTAGGTTTCCATTCCCAACGTGCTGAGGCCTTTACAGCATTTCCCATGTTACCCTTTTTTCTTGTTTACAAACCTTGTAGTGGGAACTTTTGACTGAGCAGTGGTAACTGCTGATTTAGTTTTAGGTACCCACTGTTGGTTATAGTGAACCCTTTTATCAGAAAAAGACCTTTTCCCTGTTTGTGCAGATTTTGCAAAAGTTGTTTTGGATTGTGCACTTGTAATAGGTGATTTAGGGTGAGCAGTGTTAACAGTTTTAGCAGTGGCAAAAGTTTTAAGACCACTTCTTAGTTGAACTGCTCTTGGGATCATTTTGCTGTGTGAATTAGGGTGTACATTGTTTTGAAACCTGTTTGACTCCACCCTTTTATTCCCATGGACTTCCCTTCTCCCAACATGATAGTCACAATTAGCATGTGAATGATTAAAGCTACCACAGATATAACATGCTTTATTGTACATCACAAACTCACTACCTAGTTGTTGAGATTTTACATGATTCCAACTCCTCTGGTTACCCCTAGGAGCTGATGACTTGTTCATATACATCTCAGCATACCTTATAGTTGATCTAGGTTTATTAGCTTGTTTCCTAGGTTCCTCTGTAATAGTATTTACAACTTTTGGGATAGAAGCCTCTACATTCTTTTTAACATTCTCATCTACAACTGATGAGTCACTAGCACTTTCAAAATCATCAGATTCATGCTTAACCTCTTCCCCACTTTTCATAAATTTGGGAGGACCATATTCAAGATTCAGATCCTGAAATTCTTCTACACCTGTATGAGCTAAATCTATGCCAGGAGGTGATGGAACACCCCATAGTGGTGGAGGAACACTATTGTATCCCATACCAGACTTAACTTAACTAGTAATTTGAGCATTCCAAATTTTATCAATTGACTTAGATTGATAATAACAGGTGTCAACAGTTAAATTGACATTCTCATTTATCTTTTTAAGTCTTTCAAGCTCCTCTTTTAATGCCTCATTCACTGCTGTCTTATAATCTAACTTTCTTCTAAGAATAATCATATCATCATTATATTTTGACTCATTTTCTCTATAATGCTCTAGTTGTTTCTCTAATACAGATATGCCTCTTCTAAGGTTTGACACAGTATAATTAGCAGCAAACAACTCTGTTCTTTGATTATCATATTCTTCATTAAGCCTTTCACATTCTCTAGAAGCCCTACATGTTTTAGAACAACTTTCAAAGTTTGTACCTCAGAGTCAGAGAAAGCCATGAGAGCATGTTCTGTAGACACAATAGCAGCATCTGAAGGTTGTTCCTCATTTTCATCAGCCATGAAACTCCAATCATAGCTCACACCATTAATTTCCAGCATTGCCTTTGGTTCTTCCACAATTGGTTCTTTCTTTTTCTTGTACCAAGTAGACCTTTTGTCCTGGTTCCTTGGTCTTCTGCATTCTCTAGCCAAATGCCCCAACTTGTGACAGTTGAAACACTCTACTTTCTTTTTATCGAACCCTGCAGTTTCATTACCATTGATGTGTATTGGCTTACCAGTCTTCTTGAAGAATTTCCTAGCCCTCATGCTAAGAAGAGCTATTTGCCACTTTATGTCCATCTCCTCCAAGTCATCATCATCAATTTGCTCTATGTCTTCATGAGTTAATATAGAGCCATTAACTTGAGTGGAGATAAAAGCATAAAAGGTAGGATCTCCAATACCAACAACCTTCTTCTTTGAATCTGCAGTGGTAACACTAGCATTACCAGTGGAAACTGTAGAACCAGCAGTGGCAAAATCATCATCATTGTCATCTTCAGAATCATCACTGTCAACAGAGGTTGACAACAACGCCAAGCTGCTAGAGCTTGTACCAAGTTTCTCTGCCTTCTTCAATCTTTGTTCAATGAGTTTGAAGTTGTTGTAAAGATCATTGAGCTTCATAGTTTCAATCTCTGGTTTATTTTCCCAGACTGTAACATTAGTGTGAAACTCAGCAGGAAAACTTCTTAGAAACTTCAGATTGAGGTCTTCCTTATCTACTTTAATTCCAAACACAGTCAATTGTGTGACAATCTTCTGGAGTTTGGTGAAGATGCTGTCAAGTGATTCATTGCTTGAAGCAGAGAAGTTTTCATAACTTTGTTTCAACAATGTCTTTTGAGTCTTCTTAGTAGCATCATTACCACCAAACACTGAGCAAATCTCTTCAAAAAGTTCTTTTGTTGTCTTGAACTTGCTGAAAGCAATGATCTGGTCTTTAGGAAGAGTCATTAGTAACAAACTTCTGGCCTTCAGGTCATTCTTCTTCTTTGCTTTTTCATCATTAGTCTCAGGTACAGAAACTGTTACAACTTCTGTGTCACCAACTTTCTCAGTCTTCTTTTGAGACTTGAAGGAATCACCAGTTAAGATGATTTCCCATAGAGCATAGTCATGTATGAGAAAGTATTGCTCAATCATTATCCTCAACATCTCAAACTCATTAAGTTTGAGCTTAGGAAGCCTTGGAGCAAAGTTTGACTGGTTGTTTTCCATCTCCATTGATTTGAGTGAGTTGGTTAAGCTTATTCCTTGGATCTTCTGAATCAAAGTATTAGAACCAAAGCTCTGATACCACTTGATGGATCTAAACACACACCTTGTGTTAGTGATACTTTGATTTATATTAATAAGTACGCGGAATATACTTAGTAATACTCAGAATATGGATTGTATGATGTATTGTAAGTGAGAACAATGTAACACAAAGCTTCAATATTATTATGAATAATACGAGTGATCTTGCTTATCACTAGGGTTACACCTTGAAGCATACGTACCAAGAACAATGACCTAGGATCTCCTTTTATAGCATAAGGAGTCCTTTACAAGATAAGTATAATGCTAACTATCTAGAATATACACAAGATCTTTTCTATACTTATCTATATACGATTACATAACAATTATCCTAATAGTAGTGGTAATAATATGTACTAGCAGTGGTAATGTGTTTCCACTGCTAGTGCATTCTTCAGCAGTGTCTTCCATAAGCTTATCAGTGGTAACTGTTAGCTTTATTCCCAACACAATCGATGAATCGATGCATGCGGCTCACCTTGTACATTGCTGAAAACAGGTGAAAGTCTTAATTAGACATATACATGTTGACAGATCTAGAATTGATTATTAATAGGATTTATCAAAAGGTTTGCATGTAGCTATTTGATATGTATGATTAATTGTTAAGTTATGTATTCATTGTTTGTATGTTTATTTTTTTAATACTTGCTTGCTTGTTATGTGTAACAAGGGTATTTTTATAAGAAAAAATAAACTGACCTAAACTATGGTGAAACATGTGATTTTTTAAGCATAGTAATCGTAATCGTTTAATTTATTGATTTTTATGCACAAAATAGTTAGAACGACTCACCCATTAATGACAAACTGTGTGATGGGTACAAGGTTGGTACCCATTAAATTGTGACCTTAAAGATGAGGGTATGTAATATGCTTCGCGCTGACCTAATTCTCCGCTCGTTTGTGCGTCTTAATGGAGCTACCAAGTATTCCTATGAATGTGCATAAAATCTTTAGGGTGAATTGACCTTAAATTCTACGCGCCACTTTTGTGGTAATTATCTGAATAACTTGGGTCTTATGACTCATGCAGCAGTAGGATATAGTGGTAATTAAAAGTAATTCTTTAATTGGTTAACCAATACCTCGATTAAAGTTTGATATGGAAAGCTTAAATATTAAAACAAGGATATAAATGTTTTAATAAAAACTTATGCTACGAAGATGAATGCATGACATCTTTGTACATATTTGATTTGACATCAAAATTATTACCCTTATTTTAAGTTGTATGCCATCCAACGAAACGGAAACACCTGAGATTACCTTTTATTTTCGTGAGAACGTGATTTAGATCGTAATCAAAGGGTAAAATGTCCATGTAACGTGAGGACGGGCATGGATAATTTTGCAGTTTCTTAAGTTGGACAACTTAATTGAGTTAGGCGGTGAGAACTAGCAACTCAATGCATAAGATGGGGATAAAACATGTTTACATGGCAATTGAAATTGGCTAAATGTAAATCCCATAAATCTAGGAATTGCAATTGAAATTGGCAATTGAGCAAGAGCTCTACCATTTTGTATAAATTCATTACTAGCAGATCAACTGACGTGATGAGATTATGACATTTTGGATCCTAGTTTTCAATAATAAATTAACTGGTTATATGAATATGAACCTTGGGTATTTAATTTTATTGAAAAGGAAAATTATTAAAATACTAATTATGGTTTTTTGAACTTTTTTTGTAGATGGCTCATCAACCTGATAACACTATGAGCTTAATGAGTGCTGCTTTCAAAGATATGATTGGAAGAGACAAGCTGACTGGCCCCAAATTTCAATGATTGGCATCGTGCACTTAGGATCATCCTTCGTGTTGCCAAAAGACTTGAGATTTTGACTACACCTCTGCCTGATGCTCCTATTGATATAGCTACTGCTTTTGAAAAAGAGGAGTATCGTGTTGAATATGAGAAGCACAATGATGTGGCGTGTCTTATGCTTTCGGGGATGTCTGCTCAATTGCAAAAACAATTTGAGCACTATCCGCCTATGAGCATGCTAGATGAACTAAAACGTATATTTGAGAAGCTACCAGCAGCTAAATTGTATGAACTAATTGAAAAGGTTCATAGCTGCAAGTAGGAGGTTGGTAAATCTGTCTCCGACCACGTTCTTGAGATGAAACACCACTTGGACCAATTGGAGAAGCTCGACTGTGGTTATTCCCAAGATGTGTGTGTTGGCCTCATCATTCACTCCCTTAATCAGGAACGATTTAGTGATTTTGTGCGCCAGTATAACATGCATTGCACGGGGAAGACAGTGAATGAGTTATATGAAATGCTTGTAGACTTCGAGAAAAGATTACCTAAGAAGGCACCTACACCTGCCGTACTAGCAATACAAGGTGGTAGGGTGAATAAGCCAAAGCCACAAGCAGATAAAAAAGGGAAAGGAAAAGGAAAGGGGAAACAAGTTGTGATCCCACCATCTCCTAAGAAGGACCATGCAAAGAAAAAGGAGAATCCTAAGAATGATACGGCTTGCCACCACTGTAACTCACCAGGTCATTGGAAATGGAACTGTCCAGTATTTCTGAATGAGTGTCTTCAGAATAAAAATAAGATGGTGCCTAGCTCATCAGGTATTTTTATGTTTGAATTATTTTCTTTTTCTCATAAGCAAAATTCCTGGATTTATGATACAGGATGTGGTACTCTGATGCAGGTTTTCCTGACCAGGTTTTAATATTTATAATTACTCGTTATACCTATGGTCTACCCTAGTGCACTAACGGGTAGTGTACTCGGTCGTGTGTAGTGTAGTATTCGGTAAAACCGAGGTCGTCCTAAGAGCTATGTGTGCGGATTTAAACTAAGTCTAGGTGTCACAGATTTTAATATGATTTTGATATAGAATTAACTACTAAAGCAAATAAAGGCGAGGGTTGTGATCAATAGAAGAGAGGGGTGCTAACCTAGTTAATCATCCTAATTAGTAGTGTTTACGTATAATTACTTCCAGTTACTTTAGGTGGGGTCAAAGTCGCTAGGACAACATTTGGTCAATTCGTCCTAACCTATCAGCAAAGGGTCCCACTGGAGAAATCAGGTGCCCCGTCATAAGTCCAGTTGTTCCTGGTCCCCTAAGCCAAGTCATTAAGTACCGCTACATGCTAGATTCATAATAGTGAGTGCCCGGGCGCTAGCATCTTAAACACTCACCCCCTACTTCTTAAGTTCATCCAAATGGTAGGTGATCAGTTGGTCAAATCGCACAAGTAGAAAAGGTCGTCAGTTGGTCATATCTTACCCTTCCCGTCTCAGTCTACTTACTTAGGGTCAGTTGGTCATATCTCCTAAGTAATTAGCCTCTACCACCATTCAAAACTACCGAAACAAGGGTAGCTACCAACAAACTATGCATGCATACACTTAGAAATAATTATACGAAAGCAATGTAAACGCAAACAAAACAATTAAGGAATCATAACTAGGCCAGCACCTAGAGGTGCTTAGCCGCTCATATTAACTATAACAATCGATTCAATGTTTAACGTAACGAAATACATGAATTGAAAGTAAAGAAAAGATAAAAAGCTAATGCTTATCGTAGGGGAGTGATTTCTCCTTTGGAGATAGCTCCGTATGCTCCTCTAGATCTGCTTTCGACTTCTTCTCACGTTCACTGATTGTTGTGTGTGAAATGGGATGATTTGAAATGCTGGAAATCGTGGGGTATTTATAGACCAGATCTGGTTACGGCGTAACTAATTATAAAAGTTACGCCGTAACAACCAATTCTTCGTATTTTGCACTAAAATGATGGTTACGGCGTAACCTCTGGAAGGAGTTACACCGTATCTTCAATAAATCTTGGTTACGCCGTAGTTGTAGCATGAGTTACGGCGTAATTATTAGCGGTGCGGAACCTCATTAGACCTAATATGGTTACGTCGTAATCTTGGATAGAGTTACGCCGTAATCTTCTGTTGAGTTGGTTTTCTGAGCCACGCTTTAGTTACGGCGTAATTGTGAGAGTTGAGTTACGCCGTAACTTCTTCAAAATGAGCATACTATGATATATCTTCAATAAACTCTTCAAATCCGCGTCTCTTTAGCTCCAATGCTGGTAATTTACCTGAAAGTGAAATATAATGGAAAATAAGCGTAAATCCATATAAATGATATAAATTACTAGCATTATCGGGGGAAATTGACACTTAATATTCAGGATAATTTGATGTTATCATACTTACATCTGTAATACATCGCAGGGACTTAGAGGAGCGAAGAATCTGACATGTGGAGAAAGATACTTGTACGTTGGCAATGGAAATCATGCAGTAGTTGAAGCCATAGGGACTTTTGATTTAGTGTTGCCTTCGGGCTTAATTCTTGAACTAAATAATTTTCATTATGCACCCTCCATTGTTAGGGTTGTTATTTCAGTTTCTTTGTTAAAAGATATTGGTTTTATGCACACTTTTACCAGTTATGGAATTTTAGTTTCTTTAAATAATGTTCTTTATTTTAATGCAATTCCTATAAATGGTGTGTTTGAAATTGATATCGATGGTTGTGTATCCAATGGAAATAATTCATTGTATAGCATTAGCAATAAGAAGAGCAAGTATAAATGGGACTCTTCTTATCTTTGGCATTGTCGCCTTGCTCATATAGGTAAGAAACGCATGGAAAAGCTGCAACATGAAGGGCTTTTACAAAGTGTCGATGATGAATCATTTGACAAATGCGAGTCTTGCATAGCTGGGAAGATGACAAGGAAACCTTTTTCACAACAAGTGAAAAGGGCTTCAGATCTACTTGGATTGATACACACTGATGTGTGTGGTCCACTTAGACATGTGTCAAAACGTGGTGCTACCTACTTCTTAACCTTTACGGATGATTTCAGTCGTTATGGTTATGTTTGTTTACTTAAACATAAACATGAAGTCTTTGAAACATTTAAGGTTTTCAAAAGTGAAGTAGAATTACAACTCGGTAAGAAGATTAAAGCTCTTCGATCCGATATAGGTAGTGAATATATAAGGCAAGAGTTCAAAGATTACTTAGCTGAGTGTGGAATTGTCCAGCAGCTCACATCACCTTATACTCCACAACAAAATGGTGTATCTGAAAGGAGAAATCGTACTTTACTTGACATGGTACGATCAATGTTTAATCTTACGACTCTTCCTTGAAATTGCTATTCGCATTTTGAATATGGTTCCAATGAAGAAGGTTGTTAAGACTCCATATGAAATATGGACAGGAAAAGCTCCCAACTTTTCTTACTTAAAGGTCTGGAGATGTGAGGCGTTTGTTAAACGTGACTCACCAGATAAGCTCCAACCCAGATCTGTTAAGTGTATCTTTGTAGGATACCCTAAGGAAACTATGGGTTACTACTTCTACTACCCAGCTGAGAACAAAGTCATAGTGCCTAGGTATGGAGACTTCTTTGAAAGGAATCTCATATCTCAAGAACTCAGTGGGAGAGTAATCTGGAATATGATCAAGAAAATACAACACCTTCTGATAATACTAGCCAACTTCAAGAAGAGCCTGAAAGCTTAGGCGCTCCTCCTGAATTTGTTCCCATTCGTAGGTCTGAAAGGACTATACGTGCACCTGACCGTCTATGTCTTACCATAGAGGTGGAGGAAAATATGGTTGGGGATCTTAATGAACCTGCCAACTATAAGGCTGCCATGGCTGATCCTGAAAAGGATACACTACAAGAAAAGGGGGCTTTTAGGACCTTTTTGTAGGACACCTTTTTAAACAGCGTCCTAACAAACACTTTATAGGACCAATTAAAATTTAAGTCCCATTAAGTTGTTTTTAATAGGACACTTAATAGGCGGATCCTAATAAACTAATTTATATGACACTCTTTTAGTAGGGTCTTGTTATGATGAAACATAATAGGACACTTGATACAAAGGTCCTATTATATTAATTTTTACAGGACGCTTAATCGTCGTGGTTTTATTAAAACAAAACTTTATAGGACACCTAGTATGTGGGTCCTATTATATTAGATCTTTTAGGATACTTATTCGTTTGGGGTTTTATTATGGTTAAACATAATAGGAGACTTGAAACAAAAGTCCTAAAGTATAATGTTTTACGTGTGACTTGTTTGATGGTCTTATCTAGCTTATTAGAAACTTATTTTAGGATCCAAATAAATTAAGTTTTAAGCGATGCATATTTGTATTTGATGCATTATGATATGTAAATGTTTGAAAAATTATGCACTTAGGTAAGAAATATGTAACAGACTTGACACTGATGGAAATTAACGGAAATACACAAGTTTGAATTCAAATGAGAATTGCTAAGTAAAAGTAAAATTTAAAAAGCTAGAGTGATATGTTTCATCTTTGGCCTTTTACATCTATTTATAGGATTATAAAACTTAATACATAATCTTTTCTGTGCTTCTAAGTATTCTTAGTAAGCAAGTACTTAATAGCTAAGACTAGTAGATATTTAAGTATCCTTAAGGGTAAAAGCCATAAAATAACAACGTACTTTCTAAAATGTACCGACTTGAAACACTTACTTTTTTATTAACATATACACCCAAGTACTTTCAAATTTTGTTCTGACTTCACCCAAATGACCGATTTTTATTAATATAATATCATGTTAAATAATATTATTTTATTACAATATGGGTAAAGTCGAAACAAAATTTGAAAGTACGTGGGTGTATATGTTAATAAAAAAGTAAGTGTTTCAAGTCGGTAAATTTTAGAAAGTACATTGTTATTTTATGGCTTTTACCCTATCCTTAATAAGTAAGAATACTTCCTAGCTAAGAGTACTAAATATCTAATATCCATACGAGCTAAGGATACTTAATGTCTAAGGTTTATTAGGAAGTAAGAATACTTTCTAATTAAGGTTCCTTAAAAGATAAGGATGCTTACTAGCTAAGCTTCCTTCATTATTAAGATTACAAAATATCTTCTAAACATAATATTATTTTAAAACAAACAATCTTATATACTTTAACATGATATACGAAGCTCACAAAATATTCATGGCTTCCATCACAGTGTAACCTTAACCATTCGCCACTGCAAAGAAAAAAATGTTTTTTTTCTTAGATTCATCGAATTAGTTAATAGCGGTAGCCATTCGATTTTGAATTGGGTTGATTTTCTTATTTAGCGCTTGGCATTTGAGTTTTTTATATCAAGTTTGTTTACGTATGGTATGTAAAACGTGATTTGGATTGTGAGAGTTGTGTTGTTCAGTATCCCCTATTGTACAATAAGAACCCAACGGAATGATTAAGAATCAAGAAACTTGGGTAAAACTTAAACAAACCAAATGTGTGTAAGAGTTCATTGTGTGAAACAATGTGTAAAAGTGTAAGAGAATGAGATCCCTTTTTTGTGTGTAATACATTCTATATAAAGAGAAGTATATAAGGTAAAATCCATGTGGATGATCAGTCCAGGTTTAAAAATAATAGTTGAGCCCGAGTCAAACTTGTGTCTCTCCAAATGAGCCTAACTTAATCTTCTCAAAATTTCTCGCTGAGCTCGTGTCTGACCAAGCTCGAGCACGACTCATTTACACCATAGACTACTTCGATATATATTTAGGGTCATACTATACAAACCCCTTTTGTGATGTGACATAACGGGGGGTTTTGGTCAAAGATTTCTTTTGTCCCCTCTTTATTTTCAGTACAACACAGTTTTTTGTCACTTTCTGCTCCGTCTTTCAGACAGTTTTAAGCGTTTGACTTATTAAATTTTATATTTTATGTTTCGTATTTTTAGGTTTATAGTTTTTTGATATAAACAAAATTATAAAAATAAAAAATAAAAACGCAAAAAAATGAAAAAGTGTAGAAAATGGAAACCTATATATTTAAACTTGGTTTAAAATATGAAAAGTGTATTAAAAAGTCAACATGGAGGACTTGTTTTGTAACTTGTAATATTCTGTAACTCACTAAATTGGGGGAAAACAAACCCGCTAATTAATTTAGAAAATTAGATCTGCTGATTTATTGGGCGGTAATTCTGATTTTGGCGCTAACAGGTACGAAATTAAAGGCTCCACGTTCTTCCCACTCCATTAATATTAGGTTTTATTAATTAAATATAAATGTCAGAACGGTTCGGTTGTAGAAGGTGGATCCTCAAACTGAAACTATGATTTTAGTTTGTCTTCAATATTCGAAAGTAATACCTTGTTTACCTAGTAAGTTTGCTAAATTTTGTATTCATTTGTGTTAATTTGATTAATAATTGTATTAATCATACCATTTTCAATACATGTTACTTTGAATTTGATACTTATATTTGCTAGTTTGCCAAACACCCCTCTAAGTAGATGGATTTCATTGCCACTTAATTCAATATTGGTCAACTAGTTAATGAAACTTGTACATATATCTTGAATGGTTAGAACATGGGTAAACACCTACTGCAAGTCTGCAACAAGAATGAAAATTGTATGATTCTAAGGTTAGAACATGGGTAAACACCTATTGCAACAAGGTTAGAACATGGGTAAAATCTGATTATATGAGTTAAGGGACAATTTTGTTGAGATTTTAGATACCAAAAGGATGAAAATTGTGATTTACTTTTACCAAATAGACACCGTGCTCTTTGACTTTTAACCAACCCTACTAGCTTAGTATATCGTGAATGTGAATAATAATGACCCGTTAATGAATCTTTTTGCTTTTGTCCCTATATAACATCATATGTTGATGAGATACCTGTATGTTGTTGTTTACTTGTTTAGCATTCATAAAATTCAACTTAACTTACATTAAATATTTGATGAAGAAAAGATTATTGCTATGTCGAAGTAATAAAAGAATACATTAACAAAGAACTAAAACTAGTGTCAAGTTGATCAGTTTTACCTCTTTAGTTTTATGCTCTTTGATCAATTTGGTACTGTAATTTCTCACTGTTTATTATACGTGTTCATCATTAACTAAAAAGTATGTCTAGTAACCACTGTACCTCTTGTTAATTAATAGCTATGATATCAACTAGTTGTATACCTATGTTTTTTAATTAACACTATTATTATACGGTTCTCTAACCGTTTTAGTACCGTTGTACTGGAACCGATACCGGTACCGGTTTAAGATACGGTTATGGGAACGGGACTTTGAATTTAAGTCGGGAAATATGAAATAAAGACCGTACCTGAAACTTGGAAGCCTAAGTTAGTATTGCTACAAATTTCGTTTTCTTTTCTTTGTGAGGTCTGATCAATTCTATTAATTATGTAGGCAGGAACAATCCTCAATACAATTCAATTTAATTCACTCCACGATGGTGACCCAGGTATCCTGTTCTTTCATTATTCTATTTGATTAAAATTTTATTAACTAACTAACTTGGTGGTGGTTTTTAATTTGATATCAGGAGCTTATCATGGTCTGTATTGACAATTCTCTACGTACTAATAATTTTCAGTCTCAACTTGATGCTATTCATTTGTATTGCCAAGCTAAACTTAAGGTAATTTCCTATTATTTAACTATAGATTGTGTTGATTTAATATATTTACAATGTTGTTGGAACTGTTTTCTTACAGTCTAACCTGAAGACTGCTGTGGGCGTATTCGCCATGGCTCTTGGCGGTCTTGTATGGTTTGGTTGTTTGTTTGACCCTACTAGTGATCTTAACGAGATCATGGATTGTGTCCAGGGTTACCTTAATTCCTTCCTTTTTATATCATCATGTATTAATAAGTTATTAACCATACAATAAACGCCATGTTTGTTTCTCAGGTATCCCACGCGCGTGGTGGTGAGTTGGACTTTGTAAATGGGATCGCGTGTGCCCTGTGTTTCTTGATTGTGATAAACCAAATGTTTAAAAAAGAATGCATATCCGTACTGGAGGGTTCGTATTTTTATGCTTAGATCTTTCACCCTACTTTTGTTTACTAGTAGTTTGCCAGCTCTTATTATATCTAATTAATACAGTTGTTAAATTAATGTTGTCTCTGTGTGTGTGTTTCTTGGCTGCCAGTCCTACAGAATGGGGTTTTATCTTGCGAACAAGTGTGGAAACATCTTTACTGAAATGTGTATGGTTGTTGATCTTGTCAACTTCTGTCTAGTGGAAGAGCACAAACGTAAAAGGCATGCACTCAATGCATTTGTTGCTACTGTCAATAATAATGAAAACATGCACATCAAACATGTTGTAGATGGATCTTCTACTCGTGATGTCCTATCCAGGTTTATAATATTACCTTCTTTATGTGTGTATGGGGACTTCAAGCTTACCTTAAAAACAATTTGAAATCTGAGAATGTAGTAAAAGGATGGACCAGGAGTTTGAATCCAAGTGAGGGAGTTTGGAGAGAAGAAATTGGACCAAACTGGGTGAAGAAAATGTTCAATTCGCTATAAAAAAGATGTTTCATGAGAAAATATGGAATATTTGTCACAATCGAAGATGCTATTGGCACCACTTTTCTATAGCATTGCCCTTTTGTTACGGTATGCCAACCATGTTATGCTTGTGACATCTTATATAAGTCAAGATTTATTTACGCTGAACTATTATTTAACATGGATTGTTTATTTGTAGGTGGTGCATGGGGATGATGCATGATGATTGAGACCATCAGTTTCTAGGTTTTTTCATGTTGTTATTGTTAAATTACCATGTGTTATTCAAGACCATCAACTTCTACTTTGTTTGGTTCTTTCTTTATTTTATTCTTGTTGTAGATAGCTGCATGATGGCTCAAAACCATCAGCTTATATTTTTCTGTTGGATTTTGGAATACTTTTATTTTGGATGCTATTATAAAGGAAATGAAATTTTTTCATGCTTATCGAGTAACATCCTTATATTTACTTGTCAAAAATTAAGTCGGGTTAGTTGTTTTGCATTTTTTGTTTTGAAAAGTGGTGAATGATTCATGTTTATTAGACTAAAGGTACTATTGCTAGATTATGGAACTATTTTTACGACATCAAATTTGGTCCTAACAACACACATATATATATATATTAGGACCCATTTTTTGGTACTCAGATAAGTTTTTATGCACTGCCATTTCATTCTATGAATGTATCTGTTAGGACTCGTGAATGTGTCCCAAAATATAATGGAAGGTTAAGCATATAATAGAACACCGTAAAGCATCCTGTTATGTGATCTATTAGGGCGCCCGTTTGGTCTTATAAGACAATATTATGGGACTAAAGAATTAGTTTTATAATGTTGGTGTTTATTAGGACGCTCATACGTGTCCTAAATATCTATTACAACCCTTACCTAGAGGACACATTTGTATAGGTCCTATTAGCTTAAAGGTCCTATAAACATATTTTACAGGACACTAACCGGCGTCCTAAAAGCCCCCTTTTCTTGTAGTGATAAATGGCAGATTGCTATGAATGGGGAAATGCAATCCATGAAGGATAATGATGTCTGGATTGAAGTTGACCTTCCTCCCAATGCTAAAGTCGTTGGAAGTAAGTGGATATTCAAGAAGAAAACTGACATGGATGGCAATGTACACACCTATAAGGCTCGTCTGGTAGCTAAAGGTTTTACTCAAACCTATGGCATTGATTATGAGGAGACACTCTCTCCTGTAGCGGACATAAGAGCTATTAGGATTCTCATAGCTATAGCTGCTCACTATGACTATGAGATTTGGCAGATGGATGTCAAAACCGCCTTTCTGAATGGTCGTCTAGATGAAGACATCTATATGGCACAGCTTGAGGGGTTTGTGAATCCACTATTTCCTAACTGTGTATGCAAGCTTAAAAGGTCCATTTATGGGACTAAAGCAAGCATCAAGACAATGGAATAAAAGATTTGATGGAGAAATCAAAAGTTTTGGATTTACTCAGAATCTTGATGAGCCATGTGTATATCATAAAGCTAGTGGGAGTCATGTTACTTTCCTTTTTCTGTATGTCGATGACATATTAATCATGGGAAATCATATACCAAGTCTAAATGAGGTGAAAGCCTATATTGGAAAATGTTTCTCGATGAAGGACTTAGGGGAAGCAGCATATATACTCGGAATCAAGATCTACAGGGATAGATCAAGGCGGCTAATTGGTTTAAGCCAAAGTGCTTACATTGACAAAATATTGAAGACATTATATATGCAAAATTCCAAGAAGGGATTTTTGCCAATTCAAGTAAACCATGGTTGGAGTAGCGAAGGTTGTGCTTCAACACCTGCAGAGGTGGCGCACATGATGAAAGTTCCTTATGCGGCTGTAGGATCTATCATGTATGCGGTACGATGCACAAGGCCTGATGTGGCGTTTGCTCATAACCTGACCAGTCGATATCAACAGAATCCGGGTGAAATTCACTGGACTGCTGTTAAACATATTCTCAAGTACCTTAGGGCTACAAGAGATATGTTCAAAGTGTATGGGGAAAATCCGAGCGTAAATGTCTGTTACAGGTTACTGCGATGCATCCTGGAAGTGTGACAAAGATGATACGAAGTCTCAGACGGGTTACATATTTGTCATCAATGTAGGTGCTGCAGATTGGAAGAGCAAGAAACAGACCACTCTTGCGATATCCGCTACAAAAAGTGAGTACATAGCGGCGCCCGAGGCGCCATGGAAGCCTGTTTGGATAAGTAAGTTTGTTTCGGGCTTGGTGTTATGCCGTCGATTGAAAATCCTATTAAAGTATATTGTGACAACTCTGCTGCAATTACTTTTGCCCATGAACCTGGAGTCATGAAGGGCACCCGACACTATCCTAGACAATATCACTATGTTCGAGAGCAAGTCGAGATAGGTGAAATTGAGTTGCTCAAAGTTCACACAGATGATAACCTAGCAGATCCTTTAGCGAAGGCCTTACCTGGTGAAAAACTTAATCATTTATCTGATAAGTTTGGACTTCGCTTAGCTAGTAGTTTCATGCCCATCTGTGACTAAGTTTTTTTTGTTTTTTTTGTTTTTTTGTTTTTTTTTTTGTTTTTTTTTTTTTGATAAAGGATATTGTAAACATTATTATTAAAATGAAATAAAGTATTTTTGTTATGTTTATTATTCATTTATTATGATGTTATCCTATATTTGCATGTTTAAATCCTTGAATAACTTAAGTTATTCTAAATAGTCCGTTGTCAATCAATAACATGGGAATGATATTGAATTAAAACAAATCTGAGTATTAAATTAGAATATACTTGAAAGTATATTGATGCGTAGCATGACTAATTTCAGATGATATTCAATGGATTGAGTATAGGACTTATCCCACCCACATGATGGTACTTTATGGATCTTAGTCATTAAGTACATCATGAATATTTATCCCCTGACTTGAGATACTATAGAAATGTCATGGATGTAGTGCATTTCTGTGAAGCAATTTAACGCTATACGTAACTGGTAGTTATAAGGGTTGTTTTCAGAAGTGTTGCAAAATTTATGAATTCTGCTCGTAGTCAAAACGAGATTTGTTTCCTTCAAATTTACTTTGAAGTATAATACTGATGGGCCCCTCGTAGGGTTGTCAAGATGTTTGCATGGCCATCCCCAAGGTCTTCTGGAATATGTTCAGAAGAATTGGTAATCTTGATCAATCATATAAAGCGAGAAAAAGAATAGTTAATTAAGAAATGAGTGAGATCCATATTCTTATTAACATGGTATTAGAAACAAAAGGATGAATATGATGATGAATCATCAAAGTGGTTTTTCTCCAGAAAATCATACACGAGTTGTACCGGGGGCATTGGCGTGTTGCTAGACGCTAACCAATGTCATTACACGTTTTGTAAACATATCCAAGTGGGAGCTGTTGGAAATGTATATATTTATAAAACCGTGAATGTCCGGATTCGAACTCGTGACCACGGGTTTGCACACATTAGCGAATGAGAATTAAAGTTAATAATTAATGTTAATGATTACGATTAATTATTACACAAAAGTCCGTCTAACGATCGTTAAGTATTTAACAGAAATGACTAACGACCGTTAAATGTAAAAATGAGAGAATATATGGTGAATAACTTAAAAATGGAAAATATTCAGGTTCCCCTTTTCCTTCCTCTAAGTGGCCGGCCAAGGGGAGTATTCCCAAGCCCAAACCCTAGCTTTTTTCACAAGTTATTGTATCACTATATATACAGGTCTAGGGTTAAGGTTTATGGTTAACTTTTGTGCATTGAATTAACCCTAGATCTCTCCCTCTCCTCTCTCTTGCATAATTCGGCCGAACCCCTCCCATAGGGTGTTTTGGTTTTGTTTTTTCATAAAACAAAGGCTTGTGTTAGATCTAGCAATCGCTTTGATTCGTGGTTAATTCGTGTGTATAAAACTGTGGTAGCAAGACATTATTCTTACACCAATTGGTTTGAGTTGTAAAACGGTAAGGGACAACTCTTTAAACCACTTCATCTTCTTTGTTCAAGAGATATAACCATTTGCAAAAGATACGTTACGCATTTATTTCCGTTAGTTAATTATTATTATGTTCTAAGTCTTCCCTTGTGTACTCTGTGATGTCTATATATTATTATTTGTATATCATATATCTTAAACTCAATAATTACAACTTGATTTTCTTAAACTATTATTATGTAAAGTCTTTACACCAAACGCAAAGAAAGTCATTTGGATAACTTTTATAATCTGAAGTTGATACACACATCATTTTCTCTGTAAAATTTAAAAAGTAAGACAGTCCAAAAATTGTATGTAACAAATGACCTACTCTTGTAGTATAACACAAGTCCATCCATTATCTTTCCCACTCACTTTTAATTTTCAAACCTTTGAATTTTTTAAATGTTCAACCTTTGAATTTTTGGGTATGATAGAATAATTCTAAATGACTCCAGTCTCCATCCTTTATCGTTCCCACTCACTTTTAAATTTCCTCCGAATAATTATTAAACTGGTCCCTTGTTTTTCTTATTTTCTATAAGGCTTTTTTCCATGAAATTTCACACCACCTTCTATAGAAAAATTAAGTCCTCATTCACTGAATATTGTGTATACATGACAATTTACATTTCCCTTTTTTCTTCACATAGTTCGGGTTAGTGGAATGGTATACTACAAAAGTATTGTAAATTTGCATCTCCCCGCAGAAACGGCAGAAAATGTACTAGCCGATTAATACGTTTAGGTTTAACTATGCGTGTGATAATATGTTAAATTTAAGAGCTTATATGAACGCAAAAAGAAATTGTGATCGATTGAAAACTAACAATGGGAATCAAGAGGTTTTCCTATATATGTTTGTAAAACAAATGTTTATATAGAGAGTTAAAACATATTTTTCTGTGAATTTATATAATCTACTTGTTTCAAATGATAACTTTGTTTCGAAATTTAGACCCTTGGACCATGATCTTTTTTCATTGTTAAATATTTTATCTGTAAAATTGTGGCATTAATTAATGTACGCGTTTTTTTTTTTTTTTTTTCAAAAAAAGAAAAAAAACAACAACTCAGATATATGTACGTATGTTGTTTAGGGCATGCATGAATATCATAAATCATCTGTCTCTTTACATTTAGAATAGCCACTAAGATATTGAAACCATAAAATTAGTTAAGTTTAACCAAAATAAACCACAAGTAACCTTACGACCCACGTTTCGTCTACATTTATGGCAAGTGGCTTCGGTCCTGGTCGGTCAGTAGGTACCGGTCTGCTCGCGTCTAAGACCAAAATCTTGGTCCAAAAGTATAGAGAATGACTCGTCAACCCTTTTAGTCTTTGATTCCAGCCCACAGAACCTTCATTACAAAAAATGTATAAAATTCAAAATAATATACATACAATTAGTACACACAAGAAAATTAACATCAATGGAACCCCTTCACTATTTCTTCCTCTTTGGTGTTCTTTTTTATGTTTTAGCAAGCTGTACCGCCCAAGACACAATAACACCTACTCAAAGCATCCGAGATGGTGATACCCTTGTTTCGGCTGACGAAATGTATGCGCTTGGTTTTTTTAGTCCCGGAAACTCTAAAAATCGGTACATGGGGATATGGTATAAAAACATATCCCCACAAACAGTGGTGTGGGTGGCTAACAGGGAGACACCAATAACGGATTTGTCTGGTGTGTTCAGAGTCCACACCAATGGATCCTTATTGGTTACCGCTGGGAGCAACAACTCAGTTGTTTGGTCGTCTAATACCAGCCTTGTATCCCTCACAACAAAAAATCCTGTGGCACAACTTCTAAGCAGTGGAAACCTGGTTGTGAGGGACAGTGACCAGAACAATTTTACTATTTGGCAAAGTTTTGATTACCCTGGAGATACATTCCTTCCCGGGATGAAATATGGGAAGGACCTTGTCTCTGGATTGGACAGACGGTGGACAGCGTGGAAGAGTATTGAGGATCCTTCTCCAAGTGAATTTGTATCGTTCATGGATACAAATGGGTTTCCCCAATTGTTTACAACACAAGGTTCACTTCCATTGTCGAGGTTTGGACCTTGGAACGGTGTTACATTTAATGGCATGCCTAGTTTGGGACCGAACTCGATATTTACGCATGAATTTGTTTTCAATGATAAAGAAGTCTACTACGGGTATGCACTTGTTAACAGTTCAGTCGTCACACGTGTCTACCATAATCCAGATGGCAGCGCGATTCGAATGAACTGGATTGACAGAACCCAACTGTGGCAACTATACTGGAACGCAAATATCGATATGTGTACCCGATACGGGCTATGTGGTCCATATGGAAGGTGTAACCCAAATAACTCACCAGTTTGTAGTTGTATGGAAGGGTTTGAACCACGAAACCCAGATGAATGGAGTGCATCCGAGTGGTCAAGCGGCTGTCGTCATAGAACACCCATACATTGTCCAAATGGGGATGGTTTTAGATCATTTACTAAAGTTAAACTTCCTGACACTCGTCGTGCATGGTACAATCAGAGCATGACCCTTAGTGAATGTGAAACGGCTTGCAGAAGGAACTGCTCGTGTACAGCGTATACAAATATTGATATTACGACTGGAAACGGATGTTTGATGTGGTTTGATGAATTAATGGATGTTCGAACGGTTGATGAAAGCCAAGATCTTTACGTAAGAATGGCCGTGGCCGACTTAACAAGTAAGTTTATTAGAACATATTCTTTATTTCTTTATATATTTTATAGATGCCTTTTACTTACGAATTTATGATCCATTTCAGATAACATCACCTAACAGAAAAAAAGAAAAAAAAAAATAATAAATAAATGTGATTTTTTCCCCCTGTATTTAGTTGTTTCTTCAAGCAATTTGAACTTGTTTTCTTCATGATTTGGCTACTAGTTACATCTGTTCCGGAAACTACCTCCAAACCGAGTTCCAACAAAAAAAGGTCAATCATCATAGTCACGGTGTCGATTTCATCTATCATTGCAATGGTTGTTGTGATTTTAGCAATCTTATATGCTTGGAGCAAGAAGAAAAGATCCATAGTAGTAAAACCAGGTATGTCGGTATGGATATTTTGTTTCTCACAATTCATTATAGTTGTAAAACACAAAACATGAAAACATTTCTTAGCAAATAACCAGCATAGTAGTATGGTAAAAAATGATGATTTTGTTATTATGGTATCGTTTTAAGAGGAGCCGGTGCAAACAATTGATGAAGAGTGTATTACGGAGAACGAAGAGGATGATACAGAGTTATCATCTTTTAGTCTTTCTAAGATTTCGAAATCGACTAATGATTTCGCAAATGAGAACAAGCTTGGAGAAGGTGGTTTTGGTCCAGTTTACAAGGTAATAACAATGATACAACCCGTCGAATATTAGTATAATTATAAAGTCACACAAAAAAGGTTATATATTACTAAAACGACCATTCCAATAGTAAGTCACTATTCTATTACATTGATCTATTGATAAATTTATAGTCAACGACTAAACGTCTCTTGAGCAAATGAATGCACCAAATACTGGCAATGATGATAGTGAAACAAGTAAAATTTTGGCATAAATTTCAATACAAAAGGATGTTACAGATTTAGTGACACAACCTAAATATAAAGAAAATTGTGAACTTCATGATCACGAGTAAGTTGCTAAACGTGTTGCATCTTTTTGCAGGGTGTGTTGGATGATGGACGCGAAATAGCTGTCAAAAGGCTGTCGAAAACTTCAAACCAAGGGCTTGTGGAGTTCAAAAATGAAGTTAAGTTTATTGCTAAACTTCAACATCGAAATCTTGTTAGGCTTTTGGGATATTGCATTCAAGGAGATGAAAAGATGCTGATATATGAATACATGCCAAACAAAAGCCTCGATTCACTCATATTTGGTATGAATTACGGATGAACAAAGAACTATTTCTATTCTTTTCCTAATATTTGTTTTACTAATAACTAAAAAATGCACAGATAAACGTAGAAGTTCGAAGTTAGATTGGTCTATTCGTTTCCACATTATCCAAGGCATTGCTCGAGGGCTACTTTATCTTCATCAAGATTCTCGATTTAAAATTGTTCACCGAGATCTTAAGGCTAGCAACATTTTGTTGGATGCTGAGATGAACCCGAAGATATCAGACTTTGGTCTGGCTAGAATGTTTAGAGAACATCAGAACGAAGCAAATACTAACAACGTGGTTGGAACTTTGTAAGAATTCATAACTCAAAATAACTTTTAATAAACATGTGTTACAATGATACAAATAATATGTTTGAATTCTATAAACTTTCTATAGGGGTTATATAGCACCAGAGTATGCTGTAGATGGGATATTCTCAGACAAATCAGATGTCTTCAGTTTTGGAATTCTCGTGCTAGAGATTGTGAGCGGGAAGAAAAACAGAGGATTCTCTCATGAAACGGACAGCGATAACCTTCTTGCGCATGTAAGTTTTGTAAAACTAAAACTAATGTCAAAATAAGAGTTCATTATTATGATGTGCTAGGTGGTTCATCGATCTCTTGTTTCTTTTTAGGCATGGAGACTCTATGAAGAAGGCAAGGCGATTGAGTTGCTTAGTGCACATATGCATGACTCATGTGATGAATTTGAAGTACTCCAGTCAATACATATCGGTCTTCTGTGTGTACAACATCATGCAAAAGATAGACCAACTATTTCATCTGTAATTTCCATGTTTGATCAAGATGGTGAACTGCCTCGACCCAAACAACCTGCATTTTTCGCTGAAGGTAGTTTTCCCAAAATTCACCAGATTTCCATCAACGAGGTTACATTGACAACATTAGAACCGCGATAAAATGTATATGTGCATGTCAAGGCGCATTTGGTGACTGTCAGTACTTAGTTTACTTATATTTATATGTTTCCCAGGCCATATTTGTACTTTATAATCATGCATATTTGATGTTAAGCAATGTATTTAAGATATTTATGTCAAACTTAGGAGGTGAAAAATATATATATTTTTGATACTTATATAATCTAATGTACACTTCATCTTAGTAAATCCAAAACTCTGTAGAAAAACTGTTGGATGAAATTATTGTAGAAAGGAGTCCACATTGGCCATTCGTCATAAGAATTCTTCCATCATCCAAAATACTTGTAGGCTTAAAGTTTCCAAGATAATATCGGTCCATACGGATTGTGAATGTTTTCGAACATATGTTCTTGACCTCTTGTTCCTTCGTCGACCAAACATCGAATCCGGTACCATTATCACTCTTTATTGTCATACAAAGACATCCACGTAGTGCACCCAAAATAGAAGACTTGTAAGAACATGGTGAAGGCATCTGCGAAAATACCATCTTCTCAAAATCTAGAGCAACTATTACTATGTTTTCAAAATTATCAGCAAACCAATACAAGAAACCATTAATTAATAAACGTACCCACATCATCCTTTTAAACTCAACAAGTGGATCCAAATCTTGTGGGCAACTCCACGAATTCGTTTTAAGACTAAAAACGTCATAAGTAACGTCACATGTTCTACACCTAAATATCTTCAAGTCATTAAGGTTATTACCATAGCCAAATCCATATACAAATTGACAAGACGGAGAATGTGAAGGAAGTGGAAAGGGAAGTATCCTAAACACACGAAGTAAACGGATTATATAAAACCATATCCATACTATCGCGACAATCCTTAATTACCATAAGAACTACCCCAATGAATGATCCAACAATGGTAATCTCTTTTTTTTATAAGGGTTTCAAAAGAAGAAAGTAAGTTGATCATCAAAAGATCTGTGATGTCAAAGGGTAAATTGTGGTCTTAACCATGAAGAGGTATGGGAGGAAAGATTGAATGACGTGATCTCAACTTCATAGAGTAAGGACCTGAAATAAGACGATTCCAATGCTTTGATACACATCTAGACCGCAAAAAAGACTTCTGGGGTAGAAAAGCAAATATGTTGTAAAGAATGTTATCGGGTAAACGTACTTCTGCCATGTGTAGTTTTGAATGACGATTAAAAGGTTAAGAATGCATGAGTTTTATAGTGATATGAACTTATAAATTTCAATAAAGAAATGGTATAAGAACTTGAGATAAAGATGAAATCACAATGACAAGAATATGATTTGAACCTTATATCTCCATTGATGAATGATCAAGTTGTTAGCATGATTGAGTTACAATTTGGGAATGAGAAAGAAAGAGAGATTATTACAAAATGAACTAACTACAAAGAAGAGTGAAAACGGGTATTTATACTAAGTTGGGTGCAGGGAAAAGCAGTTGGAAACCACACATGCACCTCACATGTAGAGTATTTAAACTCTACGCGCACACCTCACGTGCCAAACGACTAGTTCAACCCCTATCTTATATCAATCCATCTTGAAATGATGATTGTCCTCAAGCATCCACTTTGAACTGAGGAAACCTTCTTTGTATATCTTCAAACCATTCCCATGTAGCATCTTTTATAGCTCCATTAGCCCATTGCACTAGGACATACATAATAGCAACATTTCCCCTCTTTTGCAATCTTCTGTCCAAGATCTTAATTGGTTCCACAACTAACAAACCATCCTCATTGCAAGTTGGAAAGACTCCCCTTCTAAGCTCCTTGGACTCACACTTTTTAAGCTGTGAGACATGGAAAACATGGTGAACCTTAGCTGTAGTGGGCAATTGCAGCTTCTATGTAACTTCTCCAATCTTCTCCAGCATCTGAAATGGTCCATAGAACTTAGATGATAACTTGTGGTGAAATCCTTGCGTAACAATTATCTGTCTATAGGGCTGCATAGGGTTGAAATTTCAAGTAAACCCAATGTCCCACTTCATACTTCATGTATGTTCTCTTTTCATTGGCTATAGCTTTCATCGTGTCTTGGGCTCTTCTTAAAAGGAATTTAAGCATACTAATAGCTACCTCTCTAGTAGGCAAAGTCCTATCCACCAAGTCAACATTGCTTGTACCCACCAAATATGGAACATGAAAAGTAGGAGGCTGACCATACATAATTTCGAATGCGGTAATGTTGATGCTGGTGTGAAAATTAGTGTTATACCAGTACTCTGCAAGAGATAGCTACGGATTCCATTCCTTTGGTATTTCCCCTGTCATACACATCAAATAACACTCAAAACTTTTTAACCACAAGTCCTTTTTAAGTGATTCAAAAGCTCAAGTTTTAGTTTTTACTTCCTCTAATAGATTCTCAAGCTTAATCAAGTCCAAAGTCCAAAGTTTACTTATATCAATTGTCTAATAACAAGTAATTACTTATATTTCATTGCAGAAAGTTTGGCTGCACATTCAGTCCTGCCAAAACGACCATAAGTTGAGTTCTACAACTTGTTTTGACGCGCGGATTTCGCCAAACTTCAATTTTAGGTCTTGGCTAAAATTCATAAAACTGAGTTGACTTCCAGAAATGAACAGAACCGTGGGATTTTCCCAAATGAAATCTGGTGTGCAGATTTTGACATGTTTTGCCATTTTGGCTCTCATTTACTCATCGGGATGAGTTATGAGGTGCGCCACCCGGTGAAACGACCACAAGACATAGATCTACAAGCCTATCTTACTGAATTAACCTCAAAGTTTACTGAGATGATCAGTTTAATCAATCTTTGGGACTGTTGCAGAATTCAAGTTCATGAAACCTACCTAAGGCTTGCTCTAGCTTCTTTTCATGTTACAAACTTCATGTAAAACATCAATCATGCCATATTACATATACTACTTGTACAAGGTATAAATTACATCAAATATGAATGAAAGACATGAGAACTAAATATAATCTTACAACTTCTTGGATGAGAATCATAAGAACTTAAGAACCACTATCCTAAGTTTTTCAATCACCAACTTAGCCTTCCAATCTTCCACCCTTGTCTTCAACCCTTTAACCAAAGTTCACTAATCTCTTTACCCTTGTACTAGCTCCTTTTATTCAGCCCCTAAATACCTTGTATAAGTCTTGTGTCAAGCTTTAAATCAACAAATCACCACTTGGACTAGGTAGAGCTCATCAACACCTTCAACTTTCTTGTATAACTTGAAGTATAAAATTAAGCTATGGTGGTGTTGGTGATTCTTGTTGTACGGTTCAAAAGAGAGCCAAAGAGATTTTTGTATCTTTCTTATCCATGAAGATATGTATGTGAGTAATTTATGTAAAGGTGAGAGTTATGTGTCTAGTTATGAGATAGGAAGGATAAGTAAGAGCCATATGGCTTTCGTGTTAGTCAATTGCACGCCACCTCTCTATGAGGTGGTGAGATGCTTGTGTTTTAAATGGTTATCTTGTATAACTTCGAGTTTACGGGGTGTAGTTTGGTCCCGGTAATTACTAATGTCTAGCCTTTAAGTCACGAAACTTAAAACCGGGCAACGTAAAAATGTAATACTTACAAAAATATTAAAACTTATCAATATACTCCACCTAGGTATATTAAAAGTGTGATAAGTCTAATAGGGTGTGTTTATGTTGTTAAAACCTAATAACGTAGGTTTGAACACGCGTATTACGTAAAGAGTATAATGTTTACGTAAAAATAATAAAGTCGCAATAGTTCATATAAAATATGACTATTGGTGAAAATAGAGTATTTTAAACACATAGACTTCTCGTAGTCTTGTGTCGATCGCGAGGAAAGTTTACACAGTTAAACTTTCGTAATTAATAAAGTAACAACTTTATATAATTATTTATAGCCAAAGGTGAACAAAAATGTTCAGAGTGTAATAATTCGAAATAGATTGAATTATTTAACTTGGGAAATTACTGGTTACTACCAGTTACAGTATTTGCTTTTACGTTACGGTAAAAGTCAAATAGTAAAAAGTCAAAGTCAACTTTTAAGAAGTCAAAGGGTAAAATAGTCATTTTACCTTACGAAAATTTACGAGTTGCAACATAGCGGAACTTAATGACTTGGCTTAGGGGACCAGGAACAACTGGACTTATGAAGGGACACCTGACTTCTCCAGTGGTGGCATCTTTGCTGATAGGTTAGGGCGAATTGACCAAATGCTGTCCTCTCGACTTTGATCCCACCTGAAGTAATTGGAAGTAATTAGACGTAAATATTACTAGTTAGGATAAGTAACTAGGTTAGCATCACTCTCCTTCATTGATCACATCTCTTGCCTTTATCTGCTTTCCTTTATTCCCTTGTTTTATTAGTTAGTTTTATTATTTCAATCTTAAAAGTAATTAAAATCGTGACATAGACTTAAGTTAATTTCCAATCCACGTAGCTCTTGGGACGACCTCGGTTTTACCGAATACTACACTACACACGACCGGGTACACTGCCCGTTAGTGCATTAGGGTAGACCATAGGTATAACGAGTAATTACAAATATTAAAACCTGGTCAGTAAAACCTGCATCAAGTTTTTGGTGCCGTTGCCGGGGAGCTATTTAGGATTTTAATTTAAGTTTTTCTTTTATTTTCTTTTATTCTTCTTTTCTGTTTTTGTTTGTTTTTTATATTTCAGGATATGGAAGATTCAGATTTTGACATGCTCACCATGGAAGAATATATTGCTTTGACTCAAAGTAACCAAAGATCGGGCATCTTATATCCCGAGTTTAACGATGACATTGACTTTGAGATCAGCTGCCAGTTGATGAGGGAACTTAGACAAAAGCTTTTCGCGGGAACTAATGATGATAATGCCCATCTTCATGTGCGAAGAGTATTAAAGATCGCAGATCTTTTCCACACTCTTGGAGTCACTCAAGATGCATTAATGCTTAGAGTGTTTCCAATTACACTTACAGGTGCAGCCAGAAGATGGATGTACAGCCTTCCTGCTGGATCGATCAATACATGGAATCTTTTGGAGAGAGCATTTATTAGAAGATATTATCCTCCTTCAAAGATTGCCAAAAAGATGAAAGAAATAAGGAGTTTCAGACAGAAGATGGATGAAACGCTAGATGAAGCTTGAGAAAGATATAATGACCTTCTTTACATGTGCCCAACGCATGATCTCAGCAACCATCAGATGGTCCTTATTTTCTACAAAGGTTTAAACATCCCGTCCCGCCAAATGCTCGACTCTCAAGGACCTATCCCTACAATGCCACCTGCACAAGCCCTTAGATCAATTAAAAATATGGCTGACCATTCACGAAATTGGTATGATGGAGCAACAACTTGGGCCATAAAAAGCAATAGCAATAGCTTGGATGACATTGGCAATTGATAATGCTACACGCGTCGTTCGGGGTCAAAGGAACTTCCTTTTCGTCGAGCAAGTTTTTCAACACCCTAGGCAAGGAACCTAATCGTTGTAGTGTAGTATTAGGGTAAGCCACGGGAATTGATATCGTTCTCTAGGGGAATAGGAATGCTAGTGAGAAGTTACTACGCTAAGGTTGGGGTTGAGGAAGATTATTTTTTATTTTTTTGTGTTTTTTAGGAAATGGAAAGGTACGAATCTTGGGGTTTGCATTTGGGGGGGGGGGTCGGTATTTCTACCGATTACTTCTACTTATCTAATTATCTAAACTAAGGTGTATGTAGTCTATGTCTAATTATTGTGTGCTCGTATGATGATTTAAAGATGTGTTTACTTAGGTTTTATTACTCCTTAATTATCTCCTATTGATGGTTGAATTGTCACGTCCTTATTCTTAATCGTGTTGTGTGTCTAAGGTCGTAGGGTATGCGTTTATCCCTATCTCTTTGAAACAACCAAAGGTTAATGACTACAAAATCTCTAGGATTTATAAACTTTAACTCTAAGGTACTCTTCGGATGGTTTAGCCTACAATGACTCTAGGTACTCTAAGCTAAGGTTCACAAAGATTAATCAAGCGTCAACTACACAACGGATGACCCATCGCAATACTAGATCATTAACAATTAAGATAAGAGACAACCAATCAATATTCAATAATTAAGTTTCATATTCCCTAAGCAAACACACAAGTAAATTAGCCGGACATGGGAAACATGCAAGCATACACACAATTAATTGAAGACATAATTAAATTAATGAAGTAAAACACTTATCTTGATGTAAGATAGGGTATGGAACCCTAAAATACTGTACAAGACAGCCTTGGTTCAGTTTAGGTTTTTTACTCCAAAAGACTACACACTGAAAACTAAAAATCCGGATTCTATATATAAGATTACAAATGCGACGGCGTCACCCTTTGATTTGTGACGTCGTCGGGTCGCCGTCATTAGGGTTTCATCTTGACCACGTCCCCTTCAGTCTCTGACGTCGTCTGGATCAAATCTAGGCCGTCTGAGTTGCGACGACCTACTCTTTTAAAACCTAAAGTCGTCACTTGTAAATAAGCAATTTGGCTACTGAGCCATCACAAAAGTTGTCCGACGGCGTCACTAATTTGTGGCTGACGCCGTCCCCTTCAGCTCCAGCAGCTTGAGTGTCTCCATTCTTGACTTTGGCCATTTTCTTCGTATATTCGCGCCTTTTCGTCCGAATAAGTGTCATTCCAGCATTTTGCCTTCAAGATACCTAAAAAGTGAAAAGGAACGATATTAAGTAATAACGGATACAAAAGTGATCAAATAATGGCTTAAACGACCCTTCAAAAAGGTACATTTTAAAACCTTATCAAATATCCCTACACTTGGTATTTGCTTGTCCTCAATCAAATGTGCTTTTAGCCAATCAATTTATAAGTTAGAGGTCATGAAGCATTAGTTTAGAACAATTCACAACACATATAAGCCCCGAAAAAGTCATAACAAGCACGGAAATTACATACTAGTACCTCACATGGGGTGTTTGGATACTCACATCTCTCGGGTGTATATGAAATATAACAAGTTAGAAATAGAAGATAAACACTCATTAACCGGTCCTAGTACATAGATTACCATAGGCTTGAGACTAGATCAAACCTCCATCGGTATGGCGTAAGCACCTAGGAAAGACTATCCAAGAGGTCTTTTAAAGGGTTGTAATGTAAGACTTACGGTAGGGAAACAAAGGGTTTGGTGGGATAGGCTATTTAGTAGTGGCAAGTCAAAAATCTTTATGTTACAAGCATGTGAAGAATGGCGTTGCTAAGCCTAGACTCGACACTCTAGACTCTAGATAACTGAAATAAACAACCATAAAATTAAAGATAGATGTAGGATGGTAGCCCTTTTTTTCATACACTTTTACTCTACCATCCTCTACGATAACATCAAAATGATAGGGATTTATAGGCACGTCCCTACACTTGAGTTTTTATTACTCTAACACTAATACGACTCGAATTGAAAAGATCAAAACACTTGGAGTACATTATTATGCAAATAAAGGGAATTTGAATTTAACGTTCCCTTCCCATCATCTCATAAAAATTAACTTTTCCCATGAGTCCCAATCGTCCCAAAACTGTGTACAAAGGATATGACTCGACTTAGCAACTTATGCAAACAATAAGATAATTGAACTAAGGGTTTAGGGTGATAACAATAATGCACTAAAAGTGAGTGCATACAAGGTAGGCTAAGGCGATTTGGGTGTACATTTGGGGGTGGATTGTAAACAATGCTCTTCATTGATATTCCGGAAAACTGAAACATCACGAGAACCGCGAAAAGGATAGGCTCTGAGGGGTTAACTAGGGGTATCGTGTACTAAAGATGAGTACAACGCAAAGGTGTGGGGGAATTACTCAACCGATGTGGAAGAAGTAATTATATTACGGGTATCAAACAAGGGTTATCCTAATGCCTCTTATCATTTAGTTATTCCTAACTACACAAGTGTAGTCTTACTAGCGATCTCGGGATGCATCACAAAACAAGTTCTAGAATCTATTATACTACCGGTTCACACTCTAAGCATTAAAGATGAATGCTTTAATTCCTACTAATCTAAGGGCGATCCTCACATTTTGGGTGGAATTTTAGTGGTAAAGGGTTTTTTGTGTTAGTCATATAATTTCCTATCCATGAGACGCTTTATTAAGACTAATGGCCCACTCCTATATGTCATGAAAAATTTTAAATTTCGCGCCAAAATTACCCTAACCGACATTTTCTCATGGTTTATTACACAAATGCAATTGGACAAAGCAAATATTCAAGGATAAGCATAGTTTCAAAGTTCCCGTTTTATTTTCCCTCCCTACACTTAAACTGAACATTGTCCCCAATGTTCCCCGAAAGTATCAAAGTTATGATAATGGAAGGTAATAAAAGATGAAAGAAACTAATACTTCCCTGATTAGCTTGGTAGGATCCGTGTAAAGTGGTGGTTACATCTTTCTTCAAGAAGAACGTTTGCGTGAAAAGCTCATTCTCATCTTATGTATCTTCTTCTTGGTAAATTAAACCTGCACACTTGAAGAAAGCAAACGAAACCTTCGCGTAAAATCGGCGGTAATAATATATATAGGACTCTACTAATACTAGGATATAATGCTTGTGGAATGGATGTTTACAAAATTTCTGGAAAATTAAGACCTGGAAAATTCCAGAAATTTATAAGTAGCTCAGAAAATGAGAAAAAGTAATCAGTTGTTTTTGCTCCTTCCGACGCCGTCGGTTGCGATCCTAAGGCCGTCAGGTTATCCCGACAAAACGGTTCTGCGATTTTCTGGAAAATTTACATCTTTAGAATCTGGAAAAATTTCCTGCAAAACATCCATTATGACTCGATACAAGACTCGAACAAACACACATGTATATCTTTTACATAATTGTAATTCTCATGTTTACGTTTCTTTTGAAAACGTGTGTAATCCTCCCTACACTTATCCCTTATGTAAAATACCTTTATATGTAATTAAGACGAGGTTAAAGACAAAATAAAGCATTTTTACAAATTTAAACATGAGAATAAACAATCAATAAAAGATATACGACACAAACAAGCAAACAATTAAGCATGGGTTGCCTCCTACGAAGCGCTTTTCTTTATTTATGAGTCTTGTAGCTAGACTCGAAGTCGTGCCCCTACGTGGTCTCGTTTTTCATTCTCAATGAGAATTCTATCATGTTGACAAAATTTTCATCGACTCTATAGCTAGGCCCTAGGGTCAAGCAATCCTTATAATAAAGCCTCCTTTTTTCCCACATGAATTTAAAACCTTTTTCAACATCGTCCTTGCTTTTGTCCTCAAAAGCTCTAATGTTGTCTCGTTCAAAAAGGGATAGATGGCCATATTCATTCGTCTTCCAAGGCATCCTATAAGTGATCTCATCATTTCCTTCCTTAAACCTAACCGCTCCATCATACTTGTTATGGCTCATTTTAGATGTTTCAACAAACGGTTTTCCTAGCACTACTTGGGTTAAGCTATAGTCAATGACACATCCAATGTCTTCTAGGACTACAAAATCAACTAGGTAGGTGAAATTTCCTATAAAGACGTGTACATCCTTGACCCTTCCCACAAAGTTGCAAACCCCACCTGGATACTTAGGGTCTCTCCTAATCTTAAGTCGCTCATTCATAATGTCATTGTAAACAGCTGATGACATCACATTAATGGGAGATTTCGTATCTATGTAAACATGTTCGACATTCCTATATCCGATCATACAAGGAATTTTGAGGTTCCAAGGATTTCCTCTCCTAATATTTGGGCATATCCTAATGATGGGTGATCGGGGATTATCGATTATGTATTGATGGTAAGCAACCTCTTCCTTAGTGGGGTAAAGATTGAAATAAGCACTATCCTCCTCATTCACGTTTCTAGTCACTAAGCCATTTTCCGAATTGCTGTCGATCATGGAGCCAATTACAGAGGCGCTGACCTATTTCTCAACAGAGATCCCTAATTGTACTATCAACTATCTTTTGCAAATCTTGAAGGTCGGTGTTTCTACTCACATAAAGGTTTCGGCGGTTGTGTTGGTCATTGGGTTGGTTTTTGATTGAAAGTGGTTTATTTGGTGGTGGGTTGTTGGTTGATGAGCAATCACCTTCCATGATGAAAAGTGATGGGGTTACGAACAAAGGTCACGAAGAAGGGGGATAGACTACGAGAAAGCTAAAAATGGGAAAAAAAACTTACTTGATAGGAATCAAGCAAGGAAACCTAAACGAGGTGGACTCCTAACTAGCTATTCTATTCCCCGGCAGCGGCGCCAAAAACTTGATAACGCTACACGCATCGTTCGGGTTCAAAGGAACTTCCTTTTCGTAGAGCAAGTTTTTCAACACCCTAGGCAAAGGAACCTAATCGTTGTAGTTTAGTATTAGGGTAAGTCACGGGAATTGATATCGTTCTCTAGGTGAATAGGAATGCTAGTGAGAAGTTACTACGCTAAGGTTGGGGTTGAGGAAGATTATTTTTTATTTTTTTGTGTTTTTTAGGAAATGGAAAGGTACGAATCTTGGGGTTTGCATTTGGGGGGGGGGGGTCGGTATTTCTACCGATTACTTCTACTTATCTAATTATCTAAACTAAGGTGTATGTAGTCTATGTCTAATTATTGTGTGCTCGTATGATGATTTAAAGATATGTTTACTTAGGTTTTATTACTCCTTAATTATCTCCTATTGATGGTTGAATTGTCACGTCCTTATTCTTAATCGCGTTATGTGTCTAAGGTCGTAGGGTATGCGTTTATCCCTATCTCTTTGAAACTACCAAAGGTTAATGACTACAAAATCTCTAGGATTTATAAACTTTAACTCTAAGGTACTCTTCGGATGGTTTAGCCTACAATGACTCTAGGTACTATAAGCTAAGGTTCACAAAGATTAATCAAGCATTAACTACACAACGAATGACCTATCGCAATACTAGATCATTAACAATTAAGATAAGAGACAACCAATCAATATTCAATAATTAAGTTCCATATTCCCTAAGTAAACACACAAGTAAATTAGCCGGACATGGGAAACATGCAAGCATACACACAATTAATTGAAGACATAATTAAATTAATGAAGTAAAACACTTATCTTGATGTAAGATAGGGTATGGAACCCTAAAATACTGTACAAGACAGTCTTGGTTCAGTTTAGGTTTTTTACTCCAAAAGACTACACACTGAAAACTAAAAATTTCGGATTCTATATATAAGATTAGAAATGCGACGGCGTCACCCTTTGATTTGTGACGCCGTCGGGTCACCGTCATTAGGGTTTCGTCTTGGTCACGTTAGTCTTGCGACGGCGTCACCTTATGCTTGTGACGCCGTCCCCTTCAGTCTCTGACGTCGTCTGGATCAAATCTAGGCCATCTGAGTTGCGACTATCTACTCTTTTAAAACCCGAAGCCGTAACCGTAAATAAGCAATTTGGCTCTGAGCCGTCACAAAGTTATCCGACGGCGTCACTAATTTGTGCTCGACGCCGTCCCCTTCAGCTCCAGCAGCTTGAGTGTCTCGATTCTTGACTTTGGCCATTTTCTTTGTATATTCGCGCCTTTTCGTCGTAATAAGTGTCATTCCAAAGATTTTGCCTTCAAGATACCTAAAAAGTGAAAAGGAACGATATTAAGTAATAACGGATACACAAGTGATCAAATAAGGGCTTAAACGACCCCTCGAAAAGGTACATTTTAAAACCTTATCAGCAATATCACCAAAAGAATTAATGAACTTGGATGTGACATGAATATGGTTAAGGAAAACATTCATGCTATACAAGAGCATTCACTCCGAGAAGAACGCAAAGAATCTGAGCAGGTCAGGTACGTTGAGTCATTGGAGTTAGCCGTCAAGAAATTCTTGGATGATTTAAAAAGGATGCACGACTCGAATGACGAATGGATTAGGAAATTCAAGGAGGGCGCGGACTTAAATTTAAAAAACCTTGACGCTAAGAGAAAAATCTTGGAGGCTAAGCTTGATGAATTAAACCAAAAGGTCCTGGAAAGTAAAAAGAATGCGGTTGGAACTATCAAAGAAACGGTGGGAAAGATGAAAGAAGTCAACAACGAGCCGGGTTCTGGTGATTTACCTTATACCAGACCTTATGTCCCACATATACCTTTTCCAGGACGTTTGAAGGTTGTGAGAAATGAAGTAACAAGCAATGATCAATTGAAGAAGATGGAAGCATGGAGTATACGGGATAATGAAGCAATGCCACAAGCTAATGTGGAATCCACTACAACGCAAAATGGTAACATTTCTAACTCTTCTTTTATTACTGACGATCTTGCTAGTTTTCCTATACAAGTTGCTGAAAACATGGATGAAATTGCGCAACCCTTGACCTCACAATCCTCGCTTGTCGCATCACCCGATGATGGTTATGTAGCTCCGGCTACTGAACCAATTTTAGTTGATCTTGCAAAGGAATTAGAGGACAAGATGTTGGATACTTCAGTGATTAACAAGGAGACATATGAGCCAATTAATCAGCCACATCACAAGGTGAACCAATCATCAATGCCATAAACTAAAACGGGTAATGTATGGAGGGAAATGACATCTCTTTTTAGGTATGATCATAATTTATCATTTCCCCATCCCATAGCAAATTCACACCCTCATGGTGTTTATTGCTATTTTCACCCACACTTGATTTCAAGTGAGGGGATGAACACCCTTTTACTTAGTAAATAAGGGTGGAGTTAAGCTCGTGACTCGAACAAAAACAAGCGCTTCGTGGGAGGCACCCCATGCCTATCTTTTCTTTTCCATTTTATTAGTATAGTTGGGTTTTGTGTTTTTAACCATTTTTGCAGGAACCGGAGAAGATTGCATCAGTAATTTAACAGGGACCTGACCTCTCCATCAGTTACGGCATAACTCATCCTAATAATTATGCCGTAACACATCACAAGTAGCGATTCTCTCCAGAGCATTACCGATTACGGCGTAATCCCATTCTGTGGTTACGCCGTAGCTACTCTCCAGTAGCAAATTGCCATGTTTGCCACAATTACGGCGTAACTATTTTATTGGGGTTACGGCGTAATTCTCCTGCTGTTCTAATTATTTCCTATATTAGCACAATAACCTTGTTTTAGTATTAAATGAACTTTGTGGGTATGTTCCCTGTAAACTCGCACGAGACTACACTCGTCCACTTGGGACACCAAGTGGTTTAAAAGGCTTGTTGCATATGCTAAATGCAACCGTGATTCCTACGAAAGTGAGTTAGGTTTTTCATTTTCTTTTATTACTTGTTATTTTTCTAGTATGATGCATTTGGTTGTCTTAAGTGAATTCAGGTTATTAAAGTTTGCTCATAAATCTCAAAGCGGGACACGTTTACTCGTGTGTCTTCGATCATGCCGAGCAAATCCAGGGGAGTTTTCTATTCCAATTCTAACCCTTCTTATCATTCATTTATATGCTTATGTATGACCCAAGTGGGGGGAAGGGATTAGACATAGACACCCGCTTGATTTTACTTGCCCTTATTTTTCTAGATTTTGATAAAAAGTGTTTCATTAATAAAGTTTTGACATGTTTTTCATTACTTAACTGGATTAATCTAGACTGAGCACACCTACCCTATATTTCCATTGTGTGAGGATAAGCCTTTCCGTTTTCCCCTTATACATAATTCCATAAAAATGAGTGTGCCGGTGGCTGTACTAGACTTTAGAACTTGGCCTTGTATATCTTTTCGAGACCATTATCATGAGCATTACACTGAGGTTACTTAATGTGATCTGTGCAGCTAGGATATAAGGCAATTTTAGGATTAAACCCAAATAGCCCATTTATGTATTGTGTATATTGACTCTTCACATTGATCAGTCAATCCCCCTGTTAAACCCTTTTTGTTGCACTCACCATTAGTGCAAGATACCCCTAGATACACCCTTCAGAGCCATTCCTTTGATTTTGTTCACCCAATATATGTTGTTTCGTTACACCTATCGCCTAGCCTACCCTGTAGTTTCCTTATGTCCATGGTCCCGGCGTTGTTGGTTAATTTTGGTTCCACTAGTGAAAGTCGCGGTTTTTGAATAAAGGGTTTTGGAAGAAAATCGGGTTTAGATGATAGTTGATCTCAAGTGGGGGGATGCTTTACTTGTTCGTATTGTTTTTATATTCATTCATGTATACCTTGTCGTGCATCTAAAAATAAAAAAAAATGAAAATGAGAATGCAAGCAAGAGTTTATTAGTTTGTTTATAGAAGATCATAATATAAATCAGCTTATGTGTCGTATTGTGATAAGTGTTCTCGCCTTGTTTCATCTGGCGCAAATTTTTACAAATCCGTTTTGTCTTACGGATAAAATTAGAAACCCGAATATTTCTATCTCTCCTTTCAAATTTTAATCAGTATTCGTACAATGGGGGCATTGTACATTTCAAGTGGGGGGATGGGAGATATAAATGGTTGATTTTGGTAAAATTATGTGCTAAAAGTACCCAAATTTTAAATTTTTTATAGCACATACTTTTTTCATTGATGATGAAGGCCGAGTTAATGCATCTTATCTGCCTAGATTATGGAGTTTATGAGGCACCACGTTACATTTCTTATGCATTAACTCGTGTATTGGATTATTGAAGACCCCTTGACTCTTGACCCTCGATTTTTGCTATGGGATTGAATGCGACTAGTGGTGGGGCGACTGTGGACTTAGGAATCTATTTGTTTCGTGTCTTTTTATTTACACCCATTCAAATTTTCCCATGTCTTATCCTACCCTTAGTCATGAATCGAGCTTAGGTGAGGAAGCGAGCAATCATTGGTGTCTTGGCCATGGATTTGGTCATGTATCATTGATTTTGTCCCTTTCGCCGTAGCCAGTTAGTAATGACAAAACAACCCCATAAGCCTTTATGTTGTGTCAACCCATTGCCTTTTAGAATAGCTGCATCTATAGACTCTAGTGGTGGAGATTAGTATCTTTGCCAAGCCTATTATAGAATACTCGCCATGACTGAGCAGTTGAGTGATCACCCAAAAATAAACACGTGAATTATGAGAGAGAGTGTGGTTTCAATTCCCTTTTCGTGAGGTGCTCGGTTTGGAATTTTCTAGCCTAGGTGATTTTTAAACTCATATCTTCCAATTAATCTTGGGAGACATCTTTTTAAGAATTATTTAAAGGGTCTACTTTAGGACAAGTAGAATTTAAGTGGGGGGATATTTGATAACATCAAATTAGCCTGATATTTTATATATCAAATTCCCGTGTTTATGGCCTCATTTGTATTAATATGGTACTTAATTCGTTCATATTAGTTCAAATTTGCATTTCAGGATAAATGAGGCATTGCAGCGGAAAAGATGTGAGAAAAGGCCAAGAAATATACAAGTTACGAGGGCCTTTGGATTCTATGTGAAGATTGCGCCTTAACTACTTAATAAGGTTACGGCGTAAATATGATGCTTTGAAGGATACGGTGTAACCAACTCTTATGGTTACGTCGTAATTATTTCTGTGAAGGTTACGGCGTAACATGGCAATTTAGTTACGCCGTAGAGATAAATACGGAGTGGATAAGTATAAGCGGATGAAGTATTAAGGCGTACCTTGGATAATTAGTTACGCCGTAATTTATTACTTGGGCGCAAAGTGTCGAGATCCAGGGATTAAAAGCGGCAAGTTTATTCGAAGTTTATTGAGTACAAGGACTTGTTATAAAAGTAACAAGAGCGATGAGGGACTAAAAGTGTCAACACGTGTATTTAAGTTTCAATATATATTGATGACCATAAAAAATACGAAGTAATTATTTCTTATATAGTTACGGCGTAACTATTATATAGTTACAGCGTAACTTTAGTTACGTCGTAACTAATATATTTAATTACGCCGTAACTATGTCGTCGACCTATAAATAAAGCCCTAAATCTGCATTTTTTAGTATCTCTCTTCACCCCTCTCCTATGGGTCGATTAGGGCACCACTCAAGGGCATTTTCCAGCAGTCCGAAGCCAGTTTTGAAGGAAGAATTCGCTCGCAATCATCATCATTATTAGCTCTACATCAAGTAATTTGTATCAAACATTATATTCAATTCAATTCATGATTTATTTATTTTTGTTGGTATGATTTACTATATGTTTGGCTAAGCACCCTGGTGCTGGCCTTGTTATGATTCCTTAATTGTTTTGTTTGCTTTACATTACTTTCGTATAATTATTTCTAAGTGTATGCATGCATAGTTTATTGGTAGCTACCATTGTTTCGGTAGTTTTGAATGGCGGTAGAGGCTAGTTGCTTAGGAGATATGACCAACTGACCCTAAGTGAGTAGACTGAGACGGGAAGGGTAAGATTTGACCAACTGACGACCCTTTCTACTTGTGCGATTTGACCAACTGATCACCTACCGTTTGGATGAACTTAAGAATTAGGGGGTGAGTGTTTAAGTTGCTAACGCCCGAGCACTCACTATTATAAATCTAGCATGTACCGGAACTTAATGACTTGGCTTAGGGGGCCAGGAACAACTGGACTTATGAAGGGACACCTGACTTCTCCAGTGGTGGCATCTTTGCTGATAGGTTAGGGCGAATTGACCAAATGATGTCCTCTCGACTTTGACCCCACCTGAAGTAATTGTAAGTAATTAGACGTAAACATTACTAGTTAGGATAAGTAACTAGGTTAGCACCTCTCTCCTTCATTGATCACATCTCTTGCCTTTATCTGTTTTCCTTTATTTCCTTGTTTTATTAGTTAGTTTTGTTATTTCAATCTTAAAAGCAATTAAAATCGTGACATATACTTAAGTTAATTTCCAATCCACGTAGCTTTTGGGACGACCTCGGTTTTACCGAATATTGCACTACACACGACCGGATACACTGCCCGTTAGTGCATTAGGGTAAACCATAGGTATAACGAGTAATTACAAATATTAAAACCTGGTAAGTAAAACCTGCATCAAAAATCAACATATAAAACAATAAATAAACAAAGACATAACATCAAATAATTAATTGACTAATAATAAATTAATAATCAATTAAATAGAACACAATAAGAATTAATTCGCCAACAATTATATTAAGAATCAAGATTATAATAAACAATAATGAAACTAAAATAAAATTATGAGTCAAAAATTAAATTACATATTGTGCTAAGGATAAAGTATCGATCCCCTAGTTGAGTACCGGGGCAAAACCCCGATGGGTTTGCCCCTAAAAGAACCTTCAACCTGCTCCTTCTTTTCGGATTCCTCGAACAGCCGTCAAAAACACAGAATTTGTGTTTTACCTGTCAAATATGATGTAGGGAATCTTCTATTTATATTAATAAACTTTGGGCTAATTGCAACAATGGTCCCTAGACTTGCACCACTCTTTATTATAAGTATTGTCTTCTATTTCTTCTTTATTTACACAAGTAAATGTGTAAATATTATAACAATTAAGCCCCTCGACGTTCTGGCAATTATTATCTTCAGTCCTCGAAATGGATGAAATAAATATTAATATGCCGCATAGATTAATTTACGGCGTAATTAATTTATAATTACGCCGTAGCCTTCGAAACTTTGCGCCCAAGTAATTAATTACGGCGTAACTAATTATCCGAGTTACGCCATGACCCTTTGTACGCTCATAATTATCCACTCCGACATTATCTCTACGGCGTAACTAACACCATGTTACGCCGTAACTTTCATAAAAATAATTACGCCGTAACCATAAGAAATGGTTACGCCGTATTCTTCAAAGCATCATAATTACGCCATAACATTATTAATGAGTTACGGCGTAATCTTCTCACTGAATTCATAGGCCCTCGTAAATCTATCTTCAGAACATATATTTGGCCTATTCTCACATTTTTTCCGCTCCAACGCCTCATTTATCCTGAAATGCAATTATAAACGAATATAAACGTATTAAGTACCATATTAATCCAAATGGGACCATAAACACGGGAATTTGATATATAAAATATCAGGCTAATTTGATGTTATCAGAAACCTAGTTATTGATTATTGTTAGGTTGTTTTTTTGTCTTAATTGATATAGGCTTAGTAGTGCATCCTTGCTTTCATTGTATTTATTGTGTGAGTATGCTTGATGATGATAGGGTGAACAGATGAAATAGCTTAGACTTGCCGATTCTGTGAATCATATACGAGAGATAACCTCATAGAACTAGAGGATTTGCACATCCTACGACTAATAGGAATACAACGCGTTAAGATAAAGGACGTGACAACTCAACGGACCAATAAAAAATAACTAGGGAGTAATAGTATCTAAGTGAACACATCTTTAATCATCATACGAGCACACCTAAATTAAACATAGCTATCTGTAGTAATTAGTTAAATTAGATAATTAATAGAAGTAGAATAATCGGTAGAAGTACCACCCCCCAATCAATTACCCCGATAGTTTACCTTAGCTTTCTAAAAAACATAAAAAAGATAAAAAAGAATCATCCTCAACCCCACCTTCTCGTCATAAATTTCTTTCCTATTCTCCTAGAGAACGATATCAATCCCCGAGGCTTACCCCATACCACACTACAACGATTAGGTTCACTGCCTAGAGGGTTAAAAAGTTTGCTCGTAGAAAAAGAGGTTTTCTAGACCCCGAACCCTGCTATCAAGTTTTTGATGCCATTGCTGGAGAATAGAATAGCTAGTTAGAATTATATCTCGTTTAGGTTCCCTTGCTTGATTCCTATCAAGTAATATTTTTTCTCATTTTCATTAGCTTTCTTGTAGTCTATCCCCCTTCTTCGTGTTTTTGTTCGTAACCTTGTCACTTATCACCATGGGTGACATTCCACCAAACAACAATCCACCACATCAACTACTTCCCATCAATAAACCAGCACTTGACCCGCCAAGAGGCCGTACTCTTGGTGAATACTCTAGACCGAGCCATCAAGGCTATAGGAACACCATTGAGCTCCCCATTCAAGCTCAAACTACGGCCCTGTGATCCAACACCATCTGGTTGGTGCAAAATGGATGTGCATTCCATGGACTTTGTTCCGAAGATCCTAATCAGCATCTCAAGGACTTTATAAAAATCTTTGACTCTATCGACCTTGATGCTACCACACGGGAGTCCACGCGATTGCGTCTCTTCCAATTCTCTCTACGGGACCGAGCTAGTAATTGGCTTGAGCGACTTCCCGCCGGATCCATCTCAAGTTGGGATGATCTCACCACTCATTTCCTCGCCCAATTTTTCCCACCAGGGAGAACTACCAAACTAAGGAATGACATCTTGATGTTTCAACAACGTCAAGGCGAAAATCTCTACGAGGAATGGACTCGATTCAATGGCTTGTTCCATAAAGTCCCTCATCACGGCATCGATCTTTGGCTTCAAGTCCAAATCTTTTACGATCATGTCAATCTCTCAACTAGGCAAATCATCGACCAAGCGGCCGGTGGCAAACTTAGTGAACTTACCGCGAGAGAATCGTGGGGTACAATAGAGGACCTTTCCCTCTATGACAACGAATGTTGGAATGACCCCTGTGAGTTGCCCAAAACCGTCAAGGTAATCTCTTTGCCTCCCATTGACTCAAACCTTCCAATCGTAGGATGCTCAAACTTGAAGATCAATTCAAATTCCTAATGAGCTCCTACGTAAATCCTAAGCCCTCACACCAAGTAAACAGAATCACTCTACCTTGTGAGTTATGTAGTGGTCCCCACGATACTCGTAATTACACAAGACTCCCCGAACAAGCTTTTGCGGATTACGCCACCACGCGTACCGACAGAGCTGGAGAGAAGTGGTACACTTTCAAGCCCGAGAAAAATAACTTACGAAATTCCTACAACACCTCATGGAGGAATCACCCTAACCTTAGGTGGACCCAAAACTCAAACCCGTCCCAAAATAACTCATCTAGTCCACCCAATATGTCCCAACCAAACCACACCTCCTACAACAACCCTCCAAACACCGGAACTTTCACTAGTCTTGAGGGAATGGTGTCCAAATTCATGTCATCTCAAGAAGCTAGATTAACTAAGCTTGAAGCCGATTTCAAGCAACGACAAAGCGCGATGACAACCTAGCTCGACACCCTCTTAAAAGCATTTAATGACGGGGATATAGGAGTACTCCCAAGTGACACTATAAAGAACCCAAAAGTGAGTTCGATTTCATTGAATTCATGTTCTTGCTTACCAAGGGAGAGTGCATATCCATGCCCCTCACATCCGCAAGTCCGTTCTGTCAACGCCATCAACACGGGGTCCAAACGATCCGTCATGAGATACCAAAAACCCGAGCTAACGGTCCATCTAACTCTTGAGAAACCTATCAATCAAGAACCCAAACCTACTGTAGAAGAGGAGTATAAGGAGCTCTACCAAGAATAACCGGTTCTTGAAGTCTTGACTCATACGCCTTATTATAATGCTTTAAAAGATAAATATGAGCAAGAACTCAAACTAGGAGAACGTGGGTCCGAGTTTGTGCAAAATAAGTTACCTAAGAAGTTTGATGATCCCGGCCTATTCATTCTTCCGTGTAGCACTGGAAATTCCAAAGCTTTCGACACATTAGCCGATTTAGGGTCAAGCATCAACCTTCTTTCGTTGTCCCTCCATAAAAGCCTTAACCTAGGTAAAATAGAACCAACAGAAACCATCTTAGGTTTAGTGGACGGTAGCATTGCATATCTGGTAGGGATAATAAAGGACATGGTAGTACACGTAGGTCGATTAACTCTTTTGGCGGATTTCCATGTGCTAGACATGAATAAGGACCCAACATACCCATTGTTACTTGGAAGAGGATTCTTAGCTACCACTAGTGCCATAATTGATTGTAGGATGTCTAAGATAATGGTATGGGAAGGGAGTGCTAGATCAATCTACGATGTCAAGAAGCATATCTACTACAAAGAGGATGAACAAATACCCTATGAGATCATGTTGGATAGAAAACCATCTAGATATGGACCTTGGACCAATAGATATTTTGTGGACCCTCAACGACCTTTCTATCTAGAAGAGACCTTCGTGAGTAACGCAACTCTCAATTAACAACAATTGGCTAGGGATATTGAAGTGAACCCATTTGAGGATACTTTAGTGTTTAGAAAGATGACCAAATTACTAGGAACCTTGACCATTAATCTTAACATGAATTGGTGGAAAGTTGAGAGTGAGAAGCCTAAGTATAATGGAGTTGGGATAGACCACCTAGTGATGGGAATGGAGAATGGCACATTATGATGACAATCTATGATCCCGATGGTGAGAAGTTTGAAAAGGCATACCGGATTAAGCGTACTAATAGGAAGTTAAAAGATAAGTTTGATCCCTATGACAGTGTACTAATAGGAAGTTAAAAGATGAGTTTGATCCCTATGACATTCTTGAGGATAAACTTACCTACACAGGTACGTAGGAGCACGACTTCGAGTCTAGCTACAAGACTCGTAAATAAAGAAAAGCGCTTCATAGGAGGCAACCCATGCTTAATTGTTTACTTGTTTTGTTTTTCAATTTTTGTGTGTTTTATATCTCTTTCATTGTTGTTTATTCTCATGTTAGACTTTGTGAGAATGCTTTATTTTGTCTTTAACCTCGTCTTAATTACATATAAAGGTATTTTATAAAAAGATAAGTGTAGGGAAGATCATATAAGTTATTAAGAACATGAACATGAGAATTGCAACTATTGAAATTGATATATATATATATATATATATATATATATATATATATATATATATATATATATATATATGTGTGTGTGTGTGTGTGTGTGTGTGTGTGTTTGTTAGAGTCAAATGCTTGTATCGAGTCATAAAGGATGTTTTGCATAAATTTTACCAGGTTTTAGTGATGTAATTTTTCCGTAATTTTTTTAAAAACGCATCAGACCACTTTTTGTGGACAACCTGACGGCGTCAAGATTAAAGCCTGACGACGTCAAGCTATGTAGAAATAGAATACTCAGTTTTTCGTTTTCTGTGCAACTTGTAAATTTTTGGAAATTTCCAGGTATTAATTTTCTAGAAAAACTGCAAACATCCATTCCACAAGCATTATATCTTACTTGCTTTCTAGTGTAGTTGTGTGTCATACATTGGATGAAGCTTATTACTTATGTATTCTTCTTGAAAGAGGATTTAACCGCAACTTTCTACATATCCTACCGAGCTAATCAGGGGAGTACTAGTTTTTTTCCTTACTTACCTTCCTCTATCATTACTTTGATGCTTTTAGGGAACATTAGGGAAAATGTTCAGTTTAAGTGTAAGGAGGGAGAATAAAACGGGAACTTAGAAACTATTCACTCACTTGATCATTCGTCTTGTCCTTGGTAATTTGTGTAATAAACTATGAGAACTATTTTTTAGGGCAATTTTAGCACTAAATTTAAAATTTTTATTGCATTTACGAGTAAAACTTTAGTCTTAATAAAGCTTCTCATGGATAGGAATTATATGACTAGCACAAAAACCGTATACCACTCAAATTCCACCCAAAAAATGTGATGTTCGCCCCTAGATCTTTAGGAACAAAAGCATTCATCTTTAATGCTTAGTGAGTGTACCGGTAGTATAATCGATTCTAGAACTTGTTTTGTGATGCATTCCGAGATCGCTAGTGAGACTACACTTGTGTAGTTAGGAGTAACTAAATGATAAGAGGCATTAGGATAACCCTTGTTTGAAACCTGTATTATAATTACATCTTCCACATCGGTTGAGTAATTACCCCACACCCTTGCTATGTACTCATCTTTAGTACACAATACCCCTAGTTAACCCCTCAGAGCCTATCCTTTTCGTGGTTCTCGTGATGTTTCGGTTTTTCAGAATATCAATGAAGAGCATTATTTACAATCCACCCCCAAATGTACACCCAAATCACCTTAGCCTACCTTGTATGAACTCACCTTTAGTGCATTATTGTTATCATTATTTAACCATTAGTTCAATTATCTAGTTACTTGCATGGTTGCTAAGTCGAGTCATATCTTTTGTACACAGTTTTGGGACGATTGGGACTCATGGGTAAAAGTAATATTCTATGGAGTAATGAGAAAGCATGATAAATTCAAATTCCCTTTGTCTACGTAATTAAATACTCCAAGTGTTTTGATATTTTCAAATCGGGTCAATTAGTGTTAGAGAAATAAAAACTCAAGTGTAGGGATGCTTCTATAAATCCCTTATATTTTGATGTTATCGTAGAGGATGGTAGAGTAAAAAAGTATGAAAAAAAAAGAATCGAAAAAAGAGAGTGTCAAAAAAAAAAAAAAAAAAAAAACCAACATACGGGCTACCATCCTACATCTATCTTTTTGTTTTTGTTTTTAAGTTTATGTTTGTTTTGTTTCAAGCTATCTAGTGTTGCTTTACATGCTTGTAACAAAAGATTTTTGACTTGCCACCACTAAATATCCCCTATCAAACAAAACCCTTTGTTTCCTTACCCTAAGCCTAACATTACAACCCTTGTAAAGACCTCTTAGATAGTTGTTCCTAGGTGCTTACGCCAAAGCGGTGGAGGTTTGATCTATTCTCAAGCTTATGGTAATCTATGTACTATGCCAGGTAATGAGTGTTTATCTTCCATTTCCATTCATATTATATTTCATATAAACCCGAGAGATGAGAGAATCTAAACACCACTTGTGAGGTGCTAGTGTATAATTTCTGTACTTGTTATAACTATTGTGGCGCTTTTACTTGTTATGAACTATTTTAAATCAATGCTTCATGCCCCCTAACTTATAAATTGATTGGTCAAAAGCACATTTGATTGAGGACAAGCAAATATCAAGTGTAGGGATATTTGATAAGGATTTAAAACGTATGCTTTTAGGGGGTCATTTAAGCCCTATTTTGAAACGTTTTATATCAGTTACTGCTTAAAATCGTTTCTTTTCACTTTTTAGGTCTTTTGGAAGCAAAATGCTAGAATGAAGCACATTTGGACGAAAAGGAGCAAAAATATGAAGAAAATGACAAAGTCAAGATCAAAGACACTCAAGACTGTTCAGCAGAACCTGACGGCGTCCCATCCAAAGGGCGACGCCGTCCCTCTATGAAGACTTGATTAGAACGTGCCCACAATGGCTCAGTGGAAATTCTAGTCCTAAAGCCTGACGGCGTCACGCCTAAAATATGGAATGTGTCACTCATGCTTTTCACTCCAGACGGCCCAGATCTAGAACCAAGACGCCGTCGCAACTATAGACCGATGGCGTCACAACTCTCAAGTGACGCCGTCCCATCAATGACTTGGCCAATACGAAACTCTAATGACGGTGACCTGACGGCGTCGCATGTAAAAGGCGACGCCGTCGCAGTTGTAAATCTATATATAGAATTCGATTTTTTTGTATTTTAAGAGGTATATTTTTGGAGAGCAAACCCTAACTCAGTTGTAGTCTGACTTGGATAGTATTCTAGGGTCCCATACCCTATTTTACACATCAAGATAAGTTTGTTAATCCAATTTATCATTATGTCAACCCCATGTTCAATTGATTGTATGTATGCTTGCTTGTCTATCATGTCTAGCTAAATTACTTGTGTGTTTGCTTAGATCTATGAAACCTAGTTATTAATTGTTGTTAGGTTGTTTATTGTCTTAATTGATATAGGCTTAGTAGTACATCTAGGATTTCGTTGTATTTATTGCGTGAGTATGCTTGTTGATGATAGGGTGAATGGATGAAATAGCTTAGACTTGCCGTTTCCGTGAATCATATACGAGAGATAACCTCATAGAACTAGGGGATTCACACACCCTACGACTAATAGGAATACAACGCGTCAAGATAAAGGACGTGACAACTCAACAGACCAATAAAAGATAACTAGGGAGTAATAATATCTAAGTGAACACATCTTTAATCATCATACGAGCACACCTCAATTAAACATAGTTATCCATAGTAATTAGTTAAATTAGATAATTAGTAGAAGTAGAATAATCGGTAGAAGTACCACCCCCCAATAAATTGCCCGAGATTTTACCTTAGCTTTCTAAAAAACATAAAAAATATAGAAAAGAATCATCCTCAACCTCACCTTCTCGTCAAAAATTTCTTTCTAGCATTCCTATTCCCCTAGAGAACAATATCAATCCCCGAGGCTTACCCCATACTACACTACAATGATTAGGTTCACTGCCTAGAGGGTTTAAAAGCTTGCTCGTAGAAAAGGAGGTTTTCTCGACCCCGAACCCTGCTATCAACTACCAGTTTACTCTTCATTCTTAGCTCCCCTTTTTCCCATGTAAACTTCATGTTTGGCACAGTCTTGTTTTCCAATTATTGTATCAGTAATTGTATGCCCACATCTTCCACCCAATTAGCCTTTATTTTCACCAACAAATCATCTTCAATAGAGGATAACAACATGGAGTTCAACTTTGCACTAGTCATAAGTCTTGAAAGTTCATCAACCGCTCCATTGTCAACTCCTTTCTTATAGGCAACTTTTATAGTCAAATCCCAATAGTTTAGGAAATCACTTTGTTTAGAATGGGGCTGAAATTCTTTGATGTAAGAGGTACTTCAAACTAAAGTGATTTGTCCTTACTTTAAAATGTCTTTCAAGCAAATATCCCCTTCATTCTGTAATGCCAACACAACTACCATGAACTCCTCTTTATAGGTAGAGAAGGACTGGTGTTTGGGTGCCAAGGTTTTGATAAGATAAGCTATAGGGTGTCCACCTTGTTGAAGCATTGCACCTAAGTCCACCCCTGAAGCATTAGTCTACACAACAAACTCAGCATCAAAATTTAGTAAAGCCAAAACAGGTGCTTGCATCATTGAAACTTCTGAAAGGCTACTTTTGCAATTTCATTTTAGTCAAAGTTGTTTTTCTTTAACAAACTGGTTAGTGGTTTGCTTTATGGATGCAAAGTTCTTAATAAATCTCCTGCAGTACCCAGTCAACCCCCAAAATCCTCTCAACTCTTTAACAGTCTTTGGAACTGAACAATTCCTCATCACTTCTATCATTATTGGATCTGTGGCTACACCTTTAGCAGAAATAATGTGGCCTAGATACTCTACTTGATCAACTGAAAAAACACACTTACTTTGCTTGTATATAAAGTGTAGCCCTCATCACTTGTAAGACAGTAGACAAATGTTGTACATTAGAAGCCATGAATCACTGTAAATAAGAATATCATCAAAGAAGACCAACACAAAATATCTGAGATATTATTTGAAAACTGTGTTCATATAGGATTGGAATGTTGAGGGTGCATTGCTAAGACCAAAGGGCATCACAAAGAACTCATAGTGAACTTCATGGGTCCTGAATGTTGTCTTATGAACATTTGCATCTGCCATTCTGATCTGGTGGTATCCAGACCTCAATTCTAGTTTACTAAACACCTTGGCTCCACACATCTCATGAATTAACTCTTTCATTAATGGGATGGGAAATTTATCTTTGATTGTATGCTTATTGAGTTGTGTATAGTCTATGCACATCCTCCAAGTACCGTCCTTTTTATTTACCATTACAATGGGTGAAGAAAAAGGATTGTGACTATTCCCTATCACTCCAGCTTCTAAAAACTCCTTAACCATCAGTTTTATAACATCTTTTTGTGAAGGAGGGTGTTTGTAAGGTATTATGTTGATTGATGGGACTCTCTCTTGCAATATGATTATGTGGTCATGGGATCTGTGTGGTGGCAGGGTGTTTGGGACATAAAAAACATCTTGAAATTCTTCCAACACTTGAATTAATGCATTCTTATCATCTTTGTTTAGCTCACTTTCATTGTTTCCCAAAGTCACGGACATAAGAACTGTAGGATATACACATAAAGCCATTATTGCAAGTTCAACTTTAGCAGTACTTAAAACTTGCCCATAATCTTTTCCACTTATCCATTGTAAAGTAGCTTGTTGAGTGCCTCTAAGAGTAATTTTCTTCCTCTTAAAAGTGAATTCTATTCTTAGAGTATGGAAATTCCACTTAATATCTCCCAAGTTAGTTAACCACTGATCCCATAAGACCATATCACTAACCTAAATGCAATAGCATTACATCACTTTTATAGTCATCACCTTGCAGAGTCCAAGTGAAGTCTTTGCAGGCTGATGTACTTACCACTTGGTTTCCCACAGGAACTTCAACTTGTAGTGGGCACATACTTCTGATTACACATCCCAACTTCTTAGCACACTGCAAGTCCACAAAGTTATGTGTGCTTCTAGATTCCACTTGAATATGGATGTCATGTCTGCCCACATGCCCCTTAATTCTCATTGTATGGAATGTATTAACCCTAACTAAAGCATTTAGAGAATTGTAGAGATAAACAACTTGTTCATCTACCACCTATTCCTCTTTTTATTATGTCACTTCATCTAGAGTTTCACCCACCTCCTCATCAGCCAACACTTCTAAAAGAAAACAATTGGCCACTATACTTATGGCATGGGACATATTTTTTGTCACAATAAAAGCACAAGTTTTTAGACCTTTTTTTTCCTCCATACTCTTTTTGTGACAACTGCCTTCTTTGGGGTACAGTTGCATTACTAGGGACCTTATTGAATGGTGTAAAAATAAAATTTTAACCAAGTATTTGGAGTCTTATTAACATAAGTCTTTCAGGAACTAAAGTGTTTACAATGGTGTGTTCGGGAGTAGGAAAAACAGGAGTATACCTCTTGTTGACCACTCGTTTGTAGCTTCTCGCATTGTGGCCTAGTGATATGCATCATACAAAGTCTTTGGTCTAAAAATTTTTATAACCATACCAATTTCTTGTTGCAGACCTGCAATGAAGAAACTATTAGCCGAGCTTGACTTGAGTTTAGTTTAGCCCAATACATTAAGTTATTGTTATTTGGATATTGGCCCATGAAGGGTTTCACTTGTAATCGGTATTCATTATATATACCGAATGTTTATTTGATGAATGAAAACGGGAATTAACCTAATTATAATATGGTATCAAAGCCTCAAGATCCTCCACCTAAACCGATTGATAAAGCATATTCAATCGCTAGTATCAAGGCGTGCATTCCCTCGCCTCTTGATCTAGATAAACTCAATTACAACTCGTGGAGCAAGCTTTTCATTCGTTTTTGCAAGACGTATGAAGTCCACAAGCATCTTGAAGCCTCAGCCTCTTCGAGCACTGCCCCACTAGATCCTTTTTTTGACACTAACGACTCTCTTGTCGTCATGTGGATGTACTCCACTATCTCCCCTAAGTTGGTGGATATGGTTGTTGATGATTGCACCTCAGCCCATGATGTTTGGAAAAACTTCGATCTCTTTCATGACAACAAAGCGCTCGAGTGATACAACCGGATAATGAAATCAGGACCATGGTGATCGGAACTTTATCGATTACGGATTACTTCCAAGACATTAAGTCCAAGGTCGATCGTTTGGCTAACCTAGGGTCGAAGTGCGTGATTCGAGCCTCGTTACCTACACACTCAATGGTCTTCGAGCCAAGTATCCGGAGATTGTTCGAATTATTAAACATACGTAACCTTTACCCACTTTTGATCAAGTACGCCCAAGCTTCGTTGGAAGAGAGTGATATGGCGCAACTCACTCAATCTTTATCTTCGAATACTCTCACCTCTTCTTCCCTAAGCGTGCTCGTGGCCACTACAACTTCGGTCCTATGGTGAATCCCAAGTCCGGTCCTATGGTGAATTCGGGGTGAATTGTGTCGTAATTTTCAAAGAGGTTCGTGGTATTATGGATCGCGTTGCAAGTTTGTACATGGCTCTCACGATGTTAGGTCTCGCTCAACAAACAGTGGTGATAAGTCTCAAGGGTCCACACATGCTCGTGCTTCTCAATCTAATAATCGAGGTCACCAACCATGCCCCAACTCACAACACAAGCTCCTATTTTCCCACACTCATTTTTTGGCATGAGTGGCATGCGGTTGTTAATCCCTACTTCTTTACTCAACCTTCTATGTATCCAACACCACGACCGCTATGTTTCACCACAACAAGCCCACCTTGCCACTCACCCAAGATGCCACAACAGGCCCATGCTCCAGCTTCTTTACAATTGGATACTCCAGCTCATTCATTGGTACAGCAGCAGGCCCACGCTTCAGCCTTTTCACAGTTGGGCCTTCAAGCCCAATACCCGTGCAACATGGTTATTCTTATTATCCGGCGGTTAGCTTACACCATTCGGTACCGTTCCGACTCACGCTACTATCTTTGCCTCAGCATTTCGACGATGACTGTCCGGACCGCTTGGAACATGGATACTAGTGCACCTTCTCACTTGGCCGATAACACAGGTATCCTCACTTATGTTAGTAATTCTAGTATTTATCCGTCTGTGTATGTTGGAAACGGCGCGTCTATACCGGTCACACATACTGGACATAGCTTTTTGCACACTTCTTCTAAACCATTACAACTAACTCAAATACTTGTCACTGCGCACATAATTAAAAATTTAATTTCTGTTCGTAAATTTACTCGTGATAATGACGTTTCTGTTGAGTTTGACGCTTATGGTTTTTCGTGAAGGATTACCAGACGGCGAATTCTTCTCCGTTGTGATAGCACGGGCGATCTCTACCCGGTTACGTAACAGTCATCCACGCGTCCTCCTTTTGCTTTGCTTTCGTTCAGTCATACTACGTGGCACAGACGCCTCGGGCACCCCGGTGAAGATGTGCTTCGTCGTTTAGAGTCTAGTAATTTCATTTCTTGTAATAAATCAAAGTTGTCCGCTTTGTGTCTGCGTGTCAATTAGGCAAACAAATAAAGCTTCCATTTTATACTTCGGAGTCGAAGGTTGCATCTATTTTTGATATTGTCCACTCGGATGTATGGACATCCCCTATTCCGAGTGAAAGTGGTTTTAAATATTATGCTATCTTTTTGGATCATTTCTCGCATTTTGTTTGGATTTATCCCTTGCATAAAAAGTCTGACTTGTATTATAAATTTATTGTTTTTCGTGCTTATGTAAACAAACAATTCGGTGTCGATATAAAGGCTTTACAGTGTGATCATGGGGGTGAATATGACAACACCCGCTTTCACGATTTCTTTCGTACAACCGTTATTCAATTTAGGTTTTCTTGCCCACACACATCCCAGCAAAATGGCAAATCTGAACGCATGTTACGCACTCTCAACAACCTTATACGCACTTTGCTTTTTCAAGCTAGCATACCTCCCTCCTATTGGGTGGAAGCACTCAACATGGCTGCTTATCTCTCAAACATTATTCCATCCACTGTCATCAACAATGAGGTGCCATTTACTAAACTTTATAACCGTTCCCAATCTTATGACAATTTACGTGTCTTTGGGTGCCTCTGTTACCCATATATTACCGTTACACATAAACTTCAACCACGCTCCACTGCTTGTGTGTTTCTTGGTTACCCCGCCAATCACCGTGGTTTTCGGTGTCTTGACCTATCCTCCAACAAAATAATACTTTCTCGTCATGTTCGCTTTGATGAGGATGTATTTCCCTTTTCATCCCTACACCAATACACATCCCCCCACTACGATTTTTTAAAACCAACAAACACTATACCCTTACCCGTTCATCCCACTCCTGGTGTGAACAACGTGCCACCCACACCTACTCCACCAACTCCTGACCCACCTGCTACGGCTCTTCATGAGCCCCTACCCCAGCCTACTTCGCCTACCCAACACACATCCTCCTCGCCTTCCCCAACACAACCTTTACCCAATCCTCAGACTGATCCTCAAACACCATTGCCCACTCCGATACAACCGATCCAACCGCCCACTACAACCAACACCCACCCCATGGTCACACGTGCTAAAGCCGGCATTTCTAAACCTCTTGAGCGTATGAATTGTCATGTCACTACTGTGTCTCCCCTTCCGCGTTCTCATATTCAAGCTCTTCGTATTCCTCATTGGAAGCAAGCTATGTTAGACGAATATAATGCTTTAATTACTAACAGAACGTGGGTACTTGTGCCCCATCCAGCTAATGTGAATATTGTTCGTTCTATGTGGCTTTTTAGGCATAAGTTTCATGCAGATGGTACTTTAAGCAGGTATAAGGCGCGACTTGTTGCAAATGGTCGTAGTCAGCAGCATGGAATTGATTGTGATGAGACTTTTAGTCCCGTGGTCAAACCAGCTACTATTCGCACAGTGCTTAGCCTTGCAGTGTCTCGTGATTGGCATATTCATCAGCTTGACGTGAAGAATGCTTTTCTTCACGGTTACTTATCAGAGACAGTTTATATGCATAAGCCGCCAGGGTTTGTTGATCCCGCTCACCCAGATTATGTTTGTCATTTGCAGCGATCATTGTATGGGCTTAAGCAAGCCCCTAGAGCTTGGTTTCAGCGGTTTGCAGGATTTATTACACGCATTGGTTTTCAGCATAGCAAAACTGATGCGTCCTTGTTTGTATTTCATCGTGGATCTGACACGGCCTACTTGTTACTGTATGTGGATGATATTATATTGACTACTTCTTCTACTACATTTTACAGCATGTTATCACTGCTCTTCATGGTGAGTTTGCCATGACGGATCTTGGCTCTCTTAATTATTTTCTTGGTGTTTCTGCTACGCGCACCACCTCTGGTATGTTTTTATCACAGTCTAAATTTGCTGAGGAAATTCTTGAGAGAGCTCATATGCAGAAGTGTAACCCGTGCCGCACTCCTGTTGATACCGAGTCTAAGTTTGGACCTGATGGTACACCTTTTGATGATCCAACCTTATATCGAAGATTAGCTGGTGCACTTCAGTATCTTACCTTTACTCGCCCGGATATTTCATACGCAGTTCAACAGGTCTGTTTGTATATTCATGATCCTCGTGATACACATTTTCATGCTTTGAAGCGTATATTACGCTATCTTCGTGGTACTATTGATCATGGTCTTCAGTTGCATGTTTCTTCTACTGCTCAGCTGATTGCTTACACCGATGCGGATTGGGCGGGTTGTCCGGTCACTCGCCGATCAACTTCAGGTTATTGTGTGTTTCTTGGTGATAACTTGTTGTCGTGGTCTGCTAAACGACAGGTGACGTTGTCTCGGTCCAGTGCTGAGGCCGAGTATCGTGGTGTTGCTAATGTCGTAGCTGAGACAGCTTGGATTCGTAATCTGTTGCGTGAGCTTCATCAACCTTTATCTACAGCTACTATTGTCTATTGTGACAATGTTAATGCAGTCTATTTATCGACGAATCCCGTTCAGCATCAACGTACGAAACACATTGAGATAGATATTCATTTCGTCCGTGATTATGTTGCATCGGGCCAGGTTCGTGTGCTTCATGTCCCTTCTCGTTTTCAGTACGCTGATATTTTTACCAAGGGAATCCCGGCTGCGCTGTTTATGGAATTTCTCTCCAGTTTGAACGTTCGAAAGCCTCCCGCTCACACTGCGGGGGTGTATTAGCCGAGCTTGACTTGAGTTTAGTTTAGCCCAATACATTAAGTTATTGTTATTTGGATATTGGCCCATGAAGGGTTTCACTTGTAATCGGTATTCATTATATATACCGAATGTTTATTTGATGAATGAAAACGGGAATTAACCTAATTATAACAGAAACGGATTGCATGTTAATCATTCAAATCCACCCTACTCAACAAGGATTCAAACTTATCACATTTCCACTCTACCTCAAATTCTTGATTTCCTCCATTGGATCTTCGTAACAAGGGCTAAATCTCTTATAAATCTCAGCTTCATAAAACTCCCAACCAATTGTTTCATGATGTAACTTTACAAACTGTTTGCGCTAAGCCAAAGCTTTGTCATACAAATGAATGGAAACTTGCCTCACCTTCTCTTTATCCTCTACATTGTCCACCTTTAAGAATTGTTAACACCTAAAACAACTAACCCCTAACATCTTCCCCTGAGAACTTTGGGAATTCCAGTTTGGTCATTCTAGTAAAGTGCACTGCTCTACTACGTCCTTCCCCATTCTTGAGATTTTGAATTTTAGTTGTGAAGTTCTGGTGTTGCACTAACATACTATCATAACTTCTTGCAATTGTATGCATGGTTAGATTCAGTTGTGATATTGATTCTTGAACACCACTCAATGAAGTGTTAATCATATCACTAACCATCTCTCTCATACCATCATCCATGTTGTTATTAGTACTAGATCCAAAACTGGTGTTTCTAGTCACAACCACCATTTTCTGTCGACTGTATAATCACCACAATTACAGTTAACACATATTAACTATAATTGTCACCTACACAATGTATTCATACAATGACTGAAGTAAGTATTGCATTCAAGCATAGTGCAATGACTGATATCACACAACTAACTATAATTGTCACCTACACAATGTATTCATACAATGACTGAAGTAAGTATAGCATTCAAGCATAGTGCACACCTACAAGATGAAAGAATTGGTTAATTGTCACTTAAATTGGTTATAACAACCAAACAAATTAACAAGTTTCTTGAACTGATTCTCAATTAGTTACTAAAAAACAATCAAGAATCCCCGTTTTCACCAGAAAAATAACAAACTTCGCCGGAAAATCAACAAACTCGTTAAAAATGTAACAAACTGAATGGAAAAGAGAGATATCAGAGTTGCTAGGAAGGCAACTCTGATACCAATTGATATGAGCTTATAGATTACGAAAAAAATGGTATAAGAACTTGAGATAAAGATGAAATCACAATGACAAGAACATGATTTGAACCTTATGTCCCATTGATAAATGATCAAGCTGTTAGCATGATTCAGTTACAATTTGGGAATGAAAAAATGAGAGAGATTATTACAAAATGAACTAACTACAAAGAAGAGTGAAAATGGGTATTTATGCTAAGTTGGATGGAAGGAAAAGCAGTTGGAAACCACATGTGCACCTCACGTGTAGAGTATTTAAACTCTACATGCATACCTCACGCGCCAAACGGCTAGTTCACCCAAGCTCATATCATATAGCAAGTAAGGGGGCTTAAAGAAACTTCATTTATAATCCAACTCCAAATGTAATCATCAATATTATTTGTAGTAAATAATTTTTCTATCTTCTGTCGCTAAAAATTATATTAGATTCTTTAAACATAAATTTTCTAAACTTTTATAAATAAAATATCACTTATCATTACTGTATGTACGTTAATCTTTACCAAAATGAGAAAAGTTCAATGCAGAACAATTTTTTCTAAAGAACAAACCATGCGATCTCAGCCATCCATTTTTCTTATCAAATAAAAAAAACCCACTTTCATCCATTTTCGTAAAATTAAAATATCTCACAAACCGTTAATTGTTACGCCAAACTAATTATACTGTCACGGCAAGAATTAAATTATCTTTATATAGATTTGCACTTCGATATACTTTCGACGATTTTTTTTTTCAAAATTTTTGCCTAGAGGAATCACACGTGATTCGGAAAATCACGTGTGATTTATTACTTTAAAAATCACATGTAGCTTGTGAAATCACATGTGATTTTACTAGGCAGAAAATTTGAAAAAAAAATTCGTCGAAAGTATATAGAAGTGCATATCTATAGAAAGATATTTTAATTCTCGTCGCGATGATATATTTTTCGTAACTGGAAGGTTTACCGTTTACAAGATATGTTGTTTTAAAGAAAAGGTGAAAAATGTATATTTTTTGTTTGATGAAAAAAAATGAATGACTGAGATCGCATGATTTATTCTTTAGATAAAAATTGTTCTGCATTGAACTCACGTCTTACCAAAATATCTATAGTTTGTTAAGCCCACCACTAAGCCGAGTCCATGTTATATAACTTTGTAGCCCGCTCTATTTTTTTTTTCAATCTTACCTCATCATATCAAATTTGTTATTTTCTCGTTTTAACATCATTGATCACGATTCATCAACATCGCAAAACCCATGTACCAATTTTCATTTAATAAGTAGTCACTTTTCTTGTTAAACTTCTAAAGTTTAATTCTAAAGGTTAGAGTTTAATTTTATTTGATTTATAGGATTAAAGAATAACTTATATAGTTCATGTCGATATAATATTTCAAGACTACCAATCGACTAATTATTACTACTATTATTATCTAAAGGATAGCTTGGCTACAATTTTTTACAAAAAAATACAAGCAATGAATCAGGGACTCGCAAAAAGACATTAAGGACCAAAAAAAAAATAAAAAACCCTCATTTATAACATAAAATTGTAGCCAATTAGCTAAAAATAATTATAGCTAATATATTCCATCTTATCTATTATCTATTGTTGTCCAAAATAGGCACAAAGTACTTTGACTTTATTTGGAACCTTACATACGTTGACCCACGGGTCAACCATGATTTTCTGTCTTGTACTCCAGCCACCACATAATCTAGTTTGAAAATCAGAATAAATTCCAAATGAGTTAACCACCCACACAACAAAAAATTAATGGAGGTCTTTGACAATTTTTTACTCTTTGGTATTCTATTTTCCTTTTTGGCAACTTGTAAAGCACAAGACACCATAACAGTTAATCAAGCTATCCGAGATGGCGATACCCTTGATTCGTCTGATGAAATGTTTCAGCTCGGGTTTTTTAGTCCCGGGAGTTCTAGAAACCGCTACTTGGGGATATGGTATAAAAACATATCCCCGCAAACAGTGGTGTGGGTTGCTAACAGGGAGACACCAATAACAGATTCGTCTGGTGTGTTCAGAGTCCACACCAATGGATCCTTATTGGTTATCGCTGGTAGCAACAACACTATTGTCTGGTCATCTAACACTAACATCATATCCCCCACAATTGTAAATCCTATGGCACAACTTCTCAATTCTGGAAATCTGGTTGTGAAAGGAAACAATGAGGAAAGTTTTGTTTGGCAAAGTTTTGACTATCCTGGGGACACGTACCTTCCCGGAATGAAATTTGGGAAGGACATGGTCTCCGGAATAGATAGGCGGTGGACCCCATGGAAGAGCATCGATGATCCTTCTCCAGGTGAATACGTAGCTTTCATGGATACAAACGGGTTCCCTCAGTTGCGTGAAGAAAAAGGCTCGGTTTCGGTTTTGAGACTCGGACCATGGAATGGTATTACATTCAACGGCTTGCCTAACCATGGACGTAACTCGATACTCACCCACGAATTTATTTTTAATGATAAAGAGGTGTTCTATAGGTACGCACTTGTTAACAGTTCAGCCGTTGTGTCACGTGTTATTGTGAGCCCAGAAGGTAACTTCTTACGAATGAACTGGATTAATCGAACCCAGGAGTGGTTCCTATACTTAAACGTAAATATGGACATGTGTAGCCGATACGGGCTATGTGGTCCAAACGGAAAGTGCAACGTGAACAACTCACCAACGTGTAGCTGTATGGAAGGGTTCGAACCACGAAACCCTGATGAATGGAGTGCATCCGAATGGTCAAGCGGGTGTCGTCGAAGAACACCTTTAAACTGTCCAAATGGGGACGGGTTTCGTGTGTTTAAAAATGTTAAAATTCCAGACACTCGACGTTCATGGTACAACAGGAACATGACACTTACTGAATGTGGGGCGGCTTGCGAGAGGAATTGCTCGTGTATAGCCTACTCGACTATTGATATTACGAAGGGAAACGGATGCTTGATGTGGTTCGATGACCTAATGGATGTTCGAACGGTTGAGGATAGTCAAGATCTTTACGTGAGGATGGCCATATCCGATTTGACTAGTAAGCTTATATCTATATTTGTTATTTTCTTAGAGTATAAACTATTATTGTATCCGGCTGAGTGGCTGACTGGTTTGCTTTGTCAAATAAGTCGGCCCATTTGACTATATGTGCGGTACACTATCTAGAAACAATTACGGAGTACTACGTAAAATGAAAATGATAAATGTACTATATCTATTTTTTTATTTTTTTCGGTTGATTTATATAACAGGTATAAACTGGTTACTTTAAGCTTGTAAGTTATGTTTTTAGTTCTGTGTAGTGTGCACCACTACTCTATTAAAAGAAAATATATTGATCTTGAGTTTTAGAAGTTAGTACAAAAAAAATAAAATAAAAAATAATACAGAGTAGTGAACGTGCATCACTATTGTTACATATTACGATATCCAGTGTTACAATAGGTTGAAGTTAATATATCAATCAAGTTGGCTCAAGTTTCCGTCGACATTTTTAACATGTTTTCTTCATGATTTGCTACTAGTTACATCTGAACCAGGATCTACCTCGAAACCGGGTTCCAACAACAAGAGGTCAACAATCGTAGTTGCTGTATCGCTTTCATCCAGTCTTGTTATGGTGATCTTGATTCTGGGGATCCTGTATGCTTGGAGCAAGAAAAAAAGACCTCTAGTTAAAATTCCAGGTGGTTATCAGTAGTCTGCCAATGATGCGTTCTTTTGCTATTTTTTGCAAAACTAAAGTTTTATGTTTATATATAATTCTGGATCCGTTTTGTTAGTTATTAGAGTAATTTGGTTATCATGTTTGCAGAAGAACCGGTGCAAACCATTGATGAAGAGTATAGTATGGAGGACCAAGAGGATGATACGGAGTTAACATCGTTTAGCCTTTCTAAGATACGAAAGTATACTAATGATTTCGCAAATGACAACAAGCTTGGTGAAGGTGGTTTTGGTCCAGTTTACAAGGTGACAACATTAACTTCTAAAATTTATAGTAGTTCTTTTCATAACATACATTACAGTGGTTAATCGACGCTTAACTCTTTATTAAACAAATCATAACTCTATTTCAATCATATCAAATGGCATTGTATATCAAAGCAAAGATATGTTATTTAAATTAATGCCACTTGATATTGCAGTGATGGTTAAGTAATTTTGGCATAGGATTCAACACAGAAGGCAATAAAAATTGTAATTATAATGATCATGATTCCTAACCGCACATATTCTAAAATCTAGGGTGTTTTGGAGGATGGACGTGAAATAGCTGTGAAAAGGATGTCGGAAACTTCAAGACAGGGGATTTTGGAGTTCAAAAATGAACTTAAATTCATAGCTAAACTTCAACATCGAAATCTTGTAAAGCTTTTGGGATATTGCGTTCAAGGAGCCGAAAGCATGCTGATATATGAATATATGCCAAACAAAAGCCTCGATTTGTTCATATTTGGTACAACTCTTTTTGCATCACATATTTCTCATCCCCCGGATTTGTTTCTAGTTTTCATTGAGTCGTGGTTCTTAAATAATATAAACGGCCAGGACTCCGAAAATAAAAGTAGTGCCACACTTACACTTACACTTACAGCTAATGTAAATGAACAATAGTATATTACTTTTCAATGTTAATTTTAACAGGAATTTATATATGACAGATAAGATTAGAAGTTTAAAGTTAGACTGGTCTTCTCGTTTTGACATCATCCATGGCATTGCTCGAGGGCTTCTCTATCTTCATCACGATTCACCATTTAAAATTGTTCATCGAGATCTTAAAGCTAGTAATATTTTGCTGGATGAAGATATGAATCCAAAGATATCTGACTTTGGTCTGGCTAGGATGTTTAGAGAACATGAGAACGAAGCAAATACCAACAATGTAGTTGGAACTTTGTAAGCCTAAACGACTTCTTACACATATATGTTACCCTTCTTCATATCATATGTTAAATTTTCATATATCTGCTACAGGGGTTATATATCACCAGAATATGCTGTAGACGGTACTTATTCAGAAAAATCAGACGTCTTCAGTTTTGGAGTTCTTGTACTTGAAATAGTGAGTGGTAAGAAAAACAGAGGATTCTCTCATGAAAAAGACAGTGATAACCTTCTTGCCCATGTAAGTTTAAACATAAAGCCAATGTCAATGTAAAATGTTAGTATACATAAAAAATAACTGAAAAGTTGTTGTGGATCATCTCTCTTTTCTATAGGCATGGAGGCTCTATGAAGAAGGCATGACTCTTGAGTTGCTTAGTGCACATATGCGTGACTCGTGTGTCGATTATGAAGTACTAAGGGCAATTCATATTGGTCTTTTATGTGTGCAACATTATGCAAAAGACAGACCAACTATGTCATCAGTGGTTTTGATGTTTGATCAAGATGGTGAATTGCCACGACCTAAACACCCTGCATTTTTTGCAGAAGGTAGTTTGCCAAAAGTTAATCCAGTTTCAATCAATGACGTCACAATTACTACGTTAGAACCTCGATAAAATGTTTATTTGTATAAGTTTATGTCTATATGGTGTCTCGAACTACTAAAATATGTGCATGTTAATGACAATATATATTTGTGCATGTTATTGTCTATTTTGGGTTTTTGATTAGTACATCTATGAATGCATATCGTATCGTGTATAGTAGTTCACGCTATCCGGCCATAAGATAACATTCAGTTTTCATAGATTAACATATTGTAGTAGCAGACAGGTTACGGATCTCGGCCCAGTTATATATTGACTCACCGTTGACCTTAATCTCTATGTAATCGCTTGTTTAAAGAGTTTTATTGGAATGAAATGATTCACGGGTCATATGCAACAAACAAATGTATTTGATCAAATCTATGTGATATTCGACTACCTTATTTATGTAAACTTAAGGTTATTGTCGCATCAAACAAATGTACTAAGCATATCCCTTCTATTATCTTCTACTTTTGAATTTAACTTACAAATCATCCCTTGTTATTTGAAAAAGAAAATCATAATTTTATTTAACGAAAATTTGTATAAACACTTTCAATTAATCTGATTTTTTTTCATGCGTAAACATTTAAAAGTTTTTTATTTATTTATTTATTTATTTTATTTTTTATTTTTTACTTAAAAAGTAAGATTTTAAAAATATAACCATATTGTTTCTAGACATCGTCACTTCTTTAAACTTCAACGATCTTTTAACCATTTTATTACAGATATTTGATTTGTGATTTGAATTATTTTGGAATCATAGTCATGTTAATCAACTTAAAGATTTTTTACGTATGTTATGAATATATGATCTTCTTGACGACATGATTGTGGTGTAGTATTAGCATACGGAAATTATTTCAAAATGAACGTTTTTACCTTTTAGCATGAAATTGCAAAGTGATAAGTATTAGTCGATAGTTTGTACATAGGCCCGATAGTCTATTTTTGTATTTAGGCCTAGACCAAATGCAATTACTCTAGAATCATCTCATGTATCCAATATATTTGTAAGTTGTTATGGAATGAAAAAGGCAAGCAATTATACCAATCAATAATAAGGACTCGGCAGTGTGGACTGTGGAACATCTCCTTTGATAATTTGAAGCATTGCGATGACATAATAATCAAGGTATTCTCCTTTTTAATATATTTGGTCAATGTCGGTTATTTGATCAGTAATTTGAATGCCTACCAATTGTTTGTTGATTGTCCGTTAAGAACATAGTAATTAGAACCCAAGAAATAATCAACATTTTTATATTGCCGTTCAAAAAAAAAAACTTTTGATATTTTTTACGCTTACATAATATATGACACTTGTTATGATCATGTCCCCATGATCTAAAATATCAAACAGAACATAAGGTAGATGGTGAAACTGAGCTCTCCACATACTCAATACACCGTAAAGACCTGGTAACGGTGTCAAGGAAAGGCATACTATGCAGTTTCTTATAGGAACCTTTCCTGATGTCATAGATGAATAGTTGCTTTAAGTCATTCACCATAAGTATTTTCTTGTTTTTCAAAATGCACATGGGGTAGAGCGTATCTGTCCAACTAAGTCCCACACCGAATGTGATCGAACGTATCCTTGACCATGAGTCTACAATGCCATATTCCTTCATCACCCACACCTCGACACTTGTATGGTTGCTAGCATGAATTACACAAAGAGATCCATCTAGAGTTCTCAATGGAGCCATTGGGTTGTCACATTGATACGATAGATGTATCTCTGAATATATGAGATCCTTAAGGTTTAAAGTAAGAATCATATTGGTATCATTGTAAGCGATCCAGTGTAGGGATCCATTCAAGAATGTGGCTACATGCTCTAAAAGAAATTTTTTTCTGTTGAATCCTTGAAATGGCATCCATAAATTGTCTTTGAAACTAAACACGTTGCAAATATCTGGATCAGGTGGAGGGTACTCCCTACTACGGATATTAACTTCAATTCTAACTATCTTCAAGTCATCGGGGGTTGATCCATAGCCAAATCCATATGCGTAGTTAGAGTAATAACTCGTAGGTGGATGTGAGATTACCTTTGTCAGAAATTGAGATCATAATCTGTGGTAAACATATCATTCTTTCAATTGCTAATGGTTATTCTAGTTGTGTTTAAGTGCAGGCTTAATTACAGGGACTATTCTTGGACAAAGTATTAATGGTTTAAAGGGTGTAGAAGTGTTTCTGCTGATGGTGCTTATCTCAGAAGACTTGAGGGGTCTTTGTGTATCTTTTCCTCCTACATAACCCTCCCCCTAATCTAGGGTTGTAAACATAACAGTGTGCAGTCATTGTCACACATTCTCTTCTTTTCCTGATCATTGTTTTGATCTTGTTTCTTCTTTTGTATTAATTTGTTTAGTTATTGTCTCATTGAAGAATGTGGCTACATGCTCTAAAAGAAATTTTTTTCTGTTGAATCCTTGAAATGGCATCCATAAATTGTCTTTGAAACTAAACACATCGCAAATATCTGGATCAGGTGGAGGGTACTCCCTACTATGGATATTAACTTCAATTCTAACTATCTTCAAGTCATCGGGGGTTGATCCATAGCCAAATCCATATGCGTAGTTAGAGTAATAACTCGTAGGTGGATGTGGGATTACCTTGTACATTGCCGTTAAAGGGTTGTGTAGGAGCATGTGAGTTGCGAAATAACTTTTTATGACCATAAAGACTATCCCTTTGAATGCTCCAACAATTGTGATGATGTAATTATTTAGTTGACCATAAGGACAACATAGCTTTAACATTGAGTTAGTAGTGTCATCTGCGGCTATGTTAGCATCTATGGATTGTAGAGGAAAAACTGGGAGAAGGATCATGTGATGTGATCTTGACTCAATGAAACTGGGATTTGAAATTAAATGATTCCAATGCTTTGAGACACACTTGCAGCGCAAGAGGGGTTTTGCTGAAAGCCGCGAAAGTATGTTGCTTATAATGTCGTCGGGTATCTGACCCATTACTCTTTCATTCTAGATACTCAAGGGAGAATCGGGTTCTTTGAACACAAAGAGTTATAAAATTTGGTAATGCATATTTTGAACGAAATCTTAGTTGGATTCTCAATTAGATTCTTTGATAAAACACTTCTATATATTCACATGATCCATGGTAATGACGATGGTAGAAAGCTTCCGTGATTGAGGTGCTAGCTTGCTAGAGCTTTACACGAATACAAGCTAGTCGGTTTGAGCTCTCTAAGTTTGATAAGTGTCAGTCACGTGGAATAAAGTACTTCGAATAGAGGTTCCATTATAACGCTTACGTGTTGCCATCTAGCTTTCATCTCGACATGCCACATATGTTAGCAATTTAAGTCGATCGCTACTGTTTACTCAGTTTATAGGAATTCATCACATCTACATTTTTCTTTGTGTTTCTATCTCATGATACCTCCTGTAGGATTTTGTTTGTAGGTTTATTCCTTATTCTTTATGAGCTTACATTGCTGATAATGATTAAATTAAGGTCACATATGGAAATTACAAATGCATACGTTCCTTTTATAAGCTTTACCTTTTAGTATTTGCCCATAATCAATGTGAAATGATTTGCATACTTACATTTTTGATTGAGACACCCTATTGTATGCATTACATACTTATACAGTGCTTACAATATGCTTTAATTGCTTGTACAGTTGATTGTCCTAATAAAAAATATGCGTGTCACAATCACTTCTCATAATTAATCTTTACTGCCTTAGATGATTGATAGTGTTTTTCCGTGAAACATATACTTATGATTTCAGAATTATCTTTAACTTATATCTAATTTGATTACTATCTATATAACAACCATAAACTGTGAACAACTATTAAGATTGTGAACATCTAATTCATCAAATCGATAGGTAAATTAATAATAATAATAATAAATAATAATAATAGTAATAATAATCAATGTTGAAAATAATGTGTATATCTGCTCGGACAGACCTTTCTTCTGATAGCAATATGACTTAATCGTACCAAATAACATTCAAATTAAGATTATATTAATCATATGCTAGAAAAGTAGGCTAAATTAGGTCAAGAAAATGATTGCATACTTATCAACAATCTCTTATATAATATGAGAATTCCACAAAATGAGAAAAGAATGTTGAAAATGGCAATTGGATCAACGGAGAGTGCATCATTCTGCTTATGAGGCAAAATTGGACATTTTTATTAACTGATGGAAAGTCCAAATTAAGGCTCAAGTTGGTCAAATGAAGCAATTTTCAGCTGATGAAATAAATTTGTGCTAAGAACATATGTGTTGATTTTGTTAAAAAAAAAAGAATGAGGGGTTAACCATTAAAACTTTAGTTGTTAAATTCTAAAAAATATGGACTTAAATAGACTTATCAGTATCCATGTTTTTAATAACGGGTTATAAATTTAATAATATTGTTATTTTTAAATATTAAATTAATGTATTTACACGGAATTATAAATATCAAAATAAAAGCACGAGTTACTGTATATATAAATAAATACATGAGATTATAAATATATGAACGAGACTCATGTTGTTTCTTTTTATAAGATTAAATAAGGATATATGTATATATAAACAAATATATGAACGACTCATGTTATTCTTTTTTATGAGATTAAATAAGGATGTCTGGAAAAGTATCTTTTTAACTATCCGCATTCAATAACGACTCATGTTATTTCTCTTTAAAGTTTAACCCGCGCGTACACGGGTTTATAATTTAAATACGACTAAGATTATTATAAACATGAATATCATTATTAAAATGAATGCACGACCCATCGGGTTACTGTGAGATAATTTGCTCAGGCCTACCTTATTGTGCCTAAAAGGCAGGGGTGAAGCCACTATAGAAGTAGTGGGGGCCGATGCCCCCAACCTAGTTTTTGCGGATACACGAATATACAGAGAAAAAAAATAAAAGCGATGGTAAAAAAATTCAGTGCCCTCACTCTTAAAATTAAAGTGCCCTCGTCGCTCTCAGCTTGCAAACAATTAAAGAATGTTGTAAATTAAAAAATGTAGGTTTTTTCCGGTGGCTTGGATCGGAGAACATGGAGATGGGATGTTGAGGGTAACAACTATGAAAGGGATGTGGGTTAGTGGGAAGTGGGCCAATGGTTATAAAATATAGGGGGAATTGCATATATATCTCTACAAAGCCTCAAAATTACATATATATCCGATTAAAACTTAAAATTGCATATATATCTTTTTTAAACTTTAAATATATCAAATATATCCAAATAGTTAAAAAAAATATATGATAATCATCATTTAACCCTGCAATGACAATTATACCCCTTACTTACACACACTTATATCGTGAACTGGATGACATGCTCTGTTTCAAACGGAAGGTGGCTTCTAAAATTTGCATGACATTACTGTTTGTGTTTGCATTCTTATGAGTAATCCAACTCCAAATGGGGAAACAACAGTTTGTGTCGTGTTTTATTAAGTAGCATACTAGCATGTCAAATGCAAAAATTTAGCTAACATGTTTGGTCAAAATTCGCCCAAAGTTTAATTAAAATGCTTATAGTAAGAACCTTAATCATTTTATTTGAAATAAACTATCTTATCACTTTAACGATATAGTTTATTGTGAAAATAATTAGAACATTAATAACTTGTAAAACCGTCTTGATGGATCAATCCGATCCAGCCCAACCTCTAGATTGCAACGATCATAAAACTGAGCTTTGAAATGGTGGTTTGTTCAGGGAATCCGGTAGAGATGCTTTGGCTGAAAGCAAGTAAGGGTATAATTGTCATTGCATGGTTAAATGATGATTATCATATATTTTTTTAACCATTTGGGTATATTTGATATATTTAAAGTTTAAGAATGATATATATGCAATTTTATGTTTTAGTCGGATATATATGCAATTTTAAGGCTTTGTAAGGATATATATGCAATTCACCCTAAAATATAATATGTAATGTTTTTCTTTATTCGATCGGGTTAAAAATAGATATTTTTTTAGAATTTTGTAAATTGTACCTCATAGTATAATTACCTTTGACATGAGTGGTATATATTTTTAGTATGGATATGGATTATGGATTTGTAAACGACATAACTAACCTAATTTTTATTTGCTAGTATCACAAAATTTCTCGGTTACTTTTTATAGTTATAACCGTGAGCACTTTGTAACAAGTTTTAGAGTATGTACAACGGTCAACGCCGGAACCGTCGTTATTGGCCGTTATTCGGCATTAACCGGCGTTGGCCGTTACGATCCCGGCGTTATTTTGGCGTTAGAGGTCCGACGTTATCAATCCAACGGGCGTTAACTTGCATTAAAAAAAAAATCAAAAATTTTACAAAACACCCCCCTCAAACGGCTAGTTACCGTTGGGGTTTAAAAAAATTTACATTTTAGCCCCTAACGGCGTATATATATATATATATATATATATATATATATATATATATATATATATATATATATATATATATATATATATATATATATATATTCAAAAACTTTTTTTCCACTATAAATACCCAACTAAAACATCATTTTTTTCACACTTCCATAATTCAAATTCACAATTTATATACTTCCTCTCACACTTTCATAATTCAAATTTAAGTTCGTTCACAATGGATCCGAATCAATTAATGTTAATTGCATCTAGGAGAGCAATTTTATCACCTTTGTATTCTGCCCGGCCCGACCCGACCCAACCCGATTTGTTTCAAATGACATCTCTAGACGTGTTATTGAACTCCTCGCTCGATGCCCCCTGTGATCCCATTTCCTGGCTCCGCCACTGCTAAAAGGTCGCATGTTGGTCGTAGGAGAAGAAAAACTGAGACGGCAGGAAAATTGTGGGTCGTTGTGGGTCACTGTTGTGAGTAGCCTTATTATTGAATTAATCTCTTGGTCTCGTGCGTTGACGAGTTTATTCCAATGTTCTTTTGGTAAAGTTATAGGCATGTTTAATTGCTTGAAATTGTGAATTTATGATCTACAAAATTCTCCGAGGAACTTAGATTCTCAAAAAGAGTTATTTGCTGGTTCATTTGAAGTAATAGATACTCGTATTTTGGGAAACATGTATTCTTTTATTAAAACAATTATTCATATACTTATTACTAGGCGAGTACCCGTGCCTAGCGGCATCGGTTTCTAGCGGCAGACAATTAACGATATGCAATATTCTGGTAAGTGTTTCGTATAACGTTCAAAATAGAACGTGAAAAGATCAAAATGTAATTACAAACGGTTGTAACATGTGATAATTCAACTCTAGCAAAAATTCTTAACATGTATCAAACGACATATAAAAATTATATAATGAAACTTAAAATAAGGGAAAATTCCATATATACCCAAATGAAACTACATAATGCCATATTTGCCCAAATGACAAGTTTTCAATGCATGAGTACAATGCTTTTAAAGCATGTGTTGGGGAAATATGGATTTATGATGTTTGTTTTGGGTATATATGGAATTGCCCCTTAAAATAAAACATTACATCAATTATGAAATATTAACGAACAACACACGTTACTCGTCGCGTAAAACTTCTTGATACACGACATTTGAGGTATATATTCCTGCTTGACGGAACTCTTTGACTGGTTTAACCAATACCTTTGTTGTTCTATAAGATATCCTTCTAGACAATGCTACATAAAGTTGGCCATGAGAGAAAACAGAATCTGGCAAATAGACACCAACATTTGAAATTGTTTGGCCCTGAGCTTTATTATGTCTCTGAATTTTTTTATACGTAAAAAGTAAATATATTAAAAAGCCAACTTAAAAGAGTCAAGATGTACACTATACACTATACACACATTGATAAGTTCTCTGAATAATGGCCTATAATTATATATTGTGAAGAATTATTAATTAACTTTAACATTTTAATATGATTTAACACTTTACATATTATTTTTTATAAGGTTTTAGAAATGATGCAATTCATAATATTAATTAACAAAGAGAGTTAACGACGGGGCCGTCTTTGATGGTGTGTAAGGTGAGCGACCGTTCAGAGCCCAAAATTTTTAAGGCTTCAAAATTTGTCCCGTTAATAATTATATGAACGCGTAGACATATTTTTCATGAAAAAAAAGTATTTAGATGATAAAATATCTTAAATGAGTAATATGTTATAACGTTTAGATAACTAATTGCATTATATCTTATAAACGGTGACACTTTATATATAATATTATTTAACGAAATGCCTCATTATATTGGATAGTCACGTTCTATTTACATGTGTGTTTGTCATTCTCTTTTATACAAGAAATATTCAGAAATGTTAGAATTCATGTAATACATATATTTTATTTGAGAAGAACTTGTTGCTTAACATCCTATTAAAATACTTGCACCAACTAACATCGAAGATATTATTACGTGGAGATCTGAAAAGAATTTTGGATTATTTGTGGCACTGAAAGGACAGCCTTTTAGACACCGATTCATCCAGAGCAAATATGAGGCATCCAACACACTCTAATTTCCTACCAAACACCTTTTCCTCTTACCGATTCTTGAATATACGCTTAATTATCCCATTAAGTGTGCATCAAACACACCTTAATTCACGTAAAACATTATTGTGTTTAACAAAGGAAGCTTATGAAATCTCTACCAACTTTTTTTTTATTATCTATAGTCACTTTTTTTTTAACATTCTATAGTCACTTCCCTTTTCAACATGACCAATTTACTTTCCCACAAATGGGACTTGAATTACTTTTGTCAAACATCGCTATTAGCTCGTCTTTTTTATCATCAAACTTTTCAAGTTTCAATTTTTATCATTACATTTTCTAATTACTTTCGGAAATTTCAACTTTGTAAGATTTCTAGATTTTCAAATTTTCAAAATTCATGTCTAAAAGCTATACTTTTTAACATGTTTAAACTTTGAAACTTTCAAAACCACAAAACTACAAAACTTATCTCATCAGATCTAGAAATCTTATCAATTCTCAAAACTACAAAACATATGTAACACCAAATCTCATAAACAAACAAACTACATATCTGATTTTACAAGCACCAGGTAAACCGTTATTGACCTCAATTTCAGATCTAAAAAGATCATTGGCCTCGGTTTTCACTTCTCAATAAATCTAGCAAAAAAACAAAAAAAAACCACTCACATAAACATGAAACACTAACCACTATGAGCGGTTTTCAGATCTAAGCAAATCAACAGCCTTGGTTTCCAGTTCTTTGGTTAGATCTCGGTTGAACGGCCAAGAAACACAAACCACCAAAATACTCAAACCCAACAGATAACCCACCGAAACCAACAACCAAACCACCAAAACGGCCTACACTACCAACCGAAAACCCCAAGAAAAAACATTGGCGATGATGGCTATGGCTATGGTAAGTGGCTGAATGTCTCCGAAAAAACCATTGTAGAGCGCCGGGTCTAGAGAGATCTTAAACAAAACCATCTAGATCTCATCAGATTCGTGTAAAACCACCATCGCATACACCAACAACCGCAACCAAAACTACCAGCCAAACCACCTAACTGAAAACAACATGTTGTTGGAAGTGGTGGCGGCAGAATTTGGCTGTGTCGGCGAGTGTTTTAGGTTTGAGAGAGAAAGAGAGATATATATATGAAAGTAATAATGTCTTGCGTCTTTCCATGAATATTCTAGCGTTTCAACTTTTTAAATGTACAGCCTAGCGTTTCAACTTTTAGTGAATTTTCACAACGTTTGATTCTCAATTAGTTTTCAACAATAACAATGTTTCCTCAATTAGTTTTTCTGAATTAGTTTGCATTCATTTGATTGATAAAGATAGTCAAACTTTCCTGAATGGTTATGTACAGCCTCTTCATACATGCATATTTTCATTAAACACAGAGAAAATGGTTTCCTTATACATGCATATGTTCTATTTAATGTAGTAATGTAGTAATGATACGTGAACAATTTTTGTGTTGCAAGAATATTGATTTTCCACTATTTCACAATTCCACTTTTTCAACATTTGACTAATTGACCATTTTTCTTTTTAATGTAGTATAGATTATACCATTTAATACCACACATATGACATATGTATCAAATGATACTTTTCAACCCACCACGACCATTTCTTTAGCGATTTACTCACTATGAATTACTACTCAAATTGTTTTAAAACTTTCTTTTTTCTAAATTAAAGGTTAAATAAAGTTTAAAGTTATCGTAATTTCGTGATAACAAAACATGTCTATGAAATATGAAATTTCCAAATTAATGAAAACCTTTGTTTGTCTACACTCAGTCGACTAATTACCTCACATGTCTTGTATATGACTTTTAAACACCAATGGTCACACTCAGACCATCACAACCAACCATTTTGCATGTTTTTTCAACATGGGACCTTCAAGCTAGTTTGGCTTTAGAACTTGTGTGGCAAGTCCATCATATGACAATCAAGCTGCTTGATGATTGGTTAATGTTTATTCCCCTTGTATGAAGCAAGTGGGCTTTAGACCTTTGGGGCCAGGAAGAAAAGTAATGGTCATCAATCTAGAATGTCCTTTTTTTTTTTTTTTTTTTTTTTTATTTTTTAAAAAGGTTAATTTACTCCGGTAAAATATATTACGCCAAAAACATTGAAGTACAAAGGATGAGGGTGAATCCCTCATCTCAGTCCCTTAGGACACTTACAGACTCTCCTATAGGAATGCAACATCATTCCTATAACTTACAATATAAGCGTGACAGACCACACTTATAACTAAACATCAGACTACAATGATAAAAAGAATAAAAATAAATGCACTTCAAGTAGAAACCGAATAGAACCGAAAATAACTGAACCGAATTCATAACCGAACCGAATTGGTCAAAACCGAACCGAACCGAACTAAATATTTGGTTATCAGTTTGGATATGGTTTTGGCAATGAAAACCGAAAACCGAACCGAAAACCGAATTCATATAAAATATATATTTTTTCTATGTATATATATGAAAAAAAAATCACTACAACTCTTTTTTAGTATAAATATAACATGATTTAAGTTTGAAAAAATATTTTGTGCTAAAAATATATATAATTAAATAAAAAAATAATTAAAATTATGTAATTCGGGTTATTCGGTTATAGGGGTTCGGTTTTCGGTTATTCGGTTTGGTTGAATTAAATTTAAATTCGGTTCGGTTCGGTTTTCGGTTATACCCAGGAAAAAAAATTAACCGAACTAACCGAACCGAATAAACCGAATAACCCGATAACCGAACCGATGAACACCCCTACTTTTCCGTGTAAACGAGCTGAGTTATAAGCATTTCTATTCTACTCTCTAACTTTTTTTTTTCTCTTAATGTTTCTGTATGTAATACTAACAATCTATAATTACAAAGACTTAAAAATGAATCCTTCGAAGGATAAAACAGTTAGAAAGTTACAAACGCATACATATATACCCTCTGTAGCCTTTAACTTTCAGGTTTTCGTCGTACACCTTACATGGCTTTATCAGACAAATGATACTCCATCCGACCTAAATAAATATCCACAATGCTATTTTTTGTTGTACCAAAATAAATGTCCACTTTATATTTCAACAAATGAAAAAAAAATTAAGTGTGAAAAGAGACTACATTTTCAAAGTACAAATTAGTATAATTTAGAAATATATATGTTTGACTAAATACTAAATTGATTTTGAAAGTGATGAGCACCGAGATCTTTCTGATAGCAATATGAGTACTTATTAATCATTCATATGATAAGATTCAGATTAGGACATATTAATTTATGATAAGTTAGAAAAGTAGCCTAATTTTACCAACTACAAAGACTAAAGTATTGCAACAAATGACTAATAAAAATAGTACTACGTAATAAGAAGGTTTAATGATAATAAATAAATTAATATAATATAGTTACACGTAATTTGGTATATTAAAAAGATTGATGTTTCTGTAAGAGTCAAAGCGTTTACCTCCTTGGTCTCCTACGCTGACGATTTATTTTAACGAGATGATGTACCCGCGTGTTGTGTTGGGTTTTTTGCATTTAATTTTTTATGTTATACGAGTTTTGTTATATGTGTGGTGTGTAAATTGTGTGCAAAATTTTTTATGTAAATGTGTGTATATTCATTTCTTATGACACATTTGTATGATGATAGCTGGGTCGGGATATGAACGTTGACCTTAAGTTTGTTTAACGGGTGTGTTTTAAAGTTTTTTTTTAGAAAAATTTAAAGAATAAAGTTTAGCATTGAGTTGGAAAGTGTCATATCGTTAGGGGTACTTTTCGCCGTTTTTACAAATTTTGTGAAAATATAATAAAGTCTATGATTGGTTGCAAAGAGTCGCATAGTTTGGCGGTATTTTTTGTTGGTTTTCAAAGATATTTGAAACGACGTCGTTTTGATTTTGTCGCTTTACTCTTTATTTTGGCAAGTGAATTGTCGTTTTGGGATTTTTTTCACGCACAAATGTGGAGTCGTTTTGGACGAAATTTAAGATAATTTATAATATTGTAGGAAAATTATATATAAATGTTATTGTTTTGTTTAAGAGAAAAGTACAAAATAAGCCAAAATCTTTTTGGAAGTCCCTTTTGTGGTCAAGTTTTAACCCAATGTCCAAATTGTCATTGATGCGTCCCAAAATTCGCCACATGTCCAAATGAAAGTACACTTTTTGTACTTTCATTTGGACACGTGACGAATTTTGGGTGGAGCTGCGGAGTCGAGTTGTTGCGCAGTGACGAATTTTGGGTGGAGCTGCGGAGTCGAGTAGTTGCGCATGACCATTTTGGACATTGAGTTAAAAAGTGATCACAAAAAGGACTTCAAAAAAGATTTTGGCTTATTTTTGTACTTTTCTCTTTGTCTAAGAATTTGATTCTGATATTCAAAAAAAAATATCTTTTATAAACCATATATTAGGACTAAGATTGTTTTTAGTTCTCTACTGACTATGTTTTTAGCTGCAAAATGACCCCTCTGTAAGTAACAACTAGCAAAATGAAACAAAGTGTAACATCCAAACAATGATACAGAAATTTCCTTCTTATTTTCAAACGAATACCCGTAGATGCTTGCTCTCTCTGTCGACCGCTGATGACCCGCAAGTCTTGTATTCGAACTTAAAACGTAAACATCACACTCGGGTCATCGAATTTTTTTATAGTTTTTTCTACACGGGACCTTTAAGTTTCCAACATTTATATTTGTGGGGCAAGCCATATCAAAACCAAGCTAAATGTTCCATTTGTAGCTAGTGGGAACTGAAGAAAAGTTGGTCAACAGCGTGTTACTTGGAAAGTGGTCTAGTCATCAAGCGTTTGGACCATCATATTTGAATTTTGCCACAAACTTTCCTTAGTCATTTTTTTTGTTCTTATTTTGGTCTATTTTTCATGGGCTAAAGTTAAAATCCACATAATCCTCATATGAGAATAGGCAAATTTATGTTCATGGAAAAACTTACCATATTGTTCTTATACGCTGCTGTTCAAATCTCAATCTTGATCACTTGTACAGCAGTAGACACCATAGCAGTAAATCAAATCATCAAAGATGGTGACACCATTATTTCAGCTGGCGGGAATTTCGAAATGGGGTTTTTTAGCCCTGGCTCGGCAAAGAATCGGTACGTGGGGATATGGTACAAGAAGATATCGATTTGCACGGTGGTGTGGGTTGCTAACACCGAGAGACCACTAACAAACAAGTCTGGTGAGCTCAAAGTTAGCCAGGGTGGCTTAGAACTTTTGAATGGTAACAACACTGTTATCTGGTCAACAAATTTGACGGGATCTGTCACGACTATGGGGCTGGTGGCACAGCTTTTGGATACCGGGAATCTTGTTCTAAAGGATCAGGGGAATGTAATTTGGGAAAGTTTTGATTTCCCAGGAGACACTCTTCTTTCAGGAATGAAAATCAGGATGGACTTGGTAACCGGGAATGACATACACTTGACATCGTGGAAGAGCGCTGATGATCCATCTGCAGGCCCTTATGTTCTTCGGGTGGTTCCAAATGGGTATCCACAACTTTTTGAGAGAGAGAGTATGAATCCACAATCGAGGTTTGGACCCTGGAATGGGGTCACTTTCAATGGTATGCCTAATTTAGGGGAAAATTCAATATTTACACACGAGTTTGTTATTAATGAGAAAGAGATATACTATAAATATGAACTTGTGAACGACTCACTTGTTTCCAGGATGCAACTGAGTCCCGATGGAAATATCCGCCACTTGAATTGGATCAATCGAACCCAAAATTGGAATGTGTTTTCAACAGCAACACTTGATAATTGTGCTACTTATGGGTTATGTGGTCCCTACGGAGTCTGTAACATTAATAACGCCCCTGCTTGTAGTTGCATGGATGGGTTTGAACCACGACGCTCTGAAGAATGGAACATAGCAGATTGGTCAAGTGGGTGTCGAAGGAAAAAACCGTTAACTTGTGGGAATGGGAATGGGGATGGGGATGGTTTTCGCAATATTTCAGGTGTGAAATTCCCAGACACGAATAATTCATGGTACAATCAGAGCATGACACTTGGCGAATGTGAATTAGCCTGCAAGAAGAATTGCTCTTGTACTGCTTATGCTAGTTTAGATATTAGAAATGGTGGGAGCGGATGCTTGCTATGGTTCAATGATCTAATGGATGTCCGCGTGTATGAGGAAACTGAAATGCTTCATATAAGAATGCCTACCTCTGAACTAACAAGTAAGAATCTATATGCATATATGTATCAATTAATAACATGAAAATTCTCATTTTAATTTTTCATTTGGATAGAAGGCCCTACAGCCCAGAAGCAAAGCTCCAGCAAGAAGAAACAAACCATCATAATAGTCGTATCAGCTGTAACTGGTTCTGTCCTTTTATGTCTGATTCTAGCAATTTATGTAACATGGAGAAAGAAGAAAATATCCCGTAATCCAAGCCCAGGTAAACAAAACATGCCATTTTCTTTTCGGGTCTAAAGTTAACAATTAAGCAAGCGAACTAACATTTTCCAAATTTGTAGGCCCAGTGGCAGCCAGTGACGAGCACTATACCATTGATGATCGTAAGGATGATACAGAGTTGTTATCTTTTAGCCATTCCATGATTGCCAAGTTTACTAACAACTTCGATCTTAACAATAAGCTTGGTGAAGGGGGATTTGGTCCAGTTTACAAGGTAAAATCTCAATAATGTTTTTGTTATAAATCGGATGATATAATATACTAACTAAACCTCAACTATTAGGGTGTGCTGGAAAATGGAGTAGAAATAGCCGTGAAAAGACTGTCGGAAGCTTCAACACAAGGGCTTGATGAGTTCAAGAATGAAGTTAGATTAATTGCCAAACTTCAGCATCGAAATCTTGTGAAGCTTCTCGGATACTGCATTCAAGGAAATGAAAAAATGCTAATATATGAATACTTGGCAAACAAAAGCCTGGATACCTTTATATTTGGTTCGGCACGCAAATTTCACTTTTTAAGTATAGTACAAAAAGTTTAGGCAAAAATGCATATATATCCCTCCCAAAGTGAATAATTGCATATATATCCTTTGTACAAGTTTTTTTTGCATATAATACAATGATTTTTATGCATGCTTTGGATATATATGCAATTTTGCATTTTCGGAAGGATATATATGTAAAAGCCCCTAAAGTTTATTGTATTCCAACTAAGGCGGTGAGTAATTTCTTGGCAGGCAATTCTGGAAGTACATTTCTTGACTGGCCCCGTCGTTTTCATATTATCCACGGGATTGCTCGAGGGCTTCTTTATTTGCATCATGATTCACGCCTACGAATCATTCATAGAGATATGAAAGCTAGCAATATTTTGTTGGATAAGGACATGAACCCGAAGATATCTGACTTTGGCCTTGCTAGAAGGTTTAGAGGATACGAGACTGAAGCTAATACCAATAGAGTGGTTGGAACCTAGTAAGGATTTAGATTTCTCATAGGATTGTGTTTTCCTAATCTAATATTCTCATATCAAATCAAGCTTTAATTCTTTGTAGTGGCTACATAGCTCCCGAGTATGCGGTGCATGGGCTTTACTCAGTGAAATCAGACGTGTATAGCTTTGGAGTTTTGGTGTTGGAAATTGTAAGTGGTAAGAAAAACAGAGGATATTCTCAAGAAGAACACAGCGATAATACCCTTATTGGACATGTAAGTATTGGTGTGTTGGGTTTATTTTACATATTAGACACACTTTCTTACTATTAGCTCATAATTAAATGTTTTTAACGTTACTTAGGCATGGAGATTGCACAAAGAAGATAAGTCGCTTGAGCTTGTTAGCTCGTCTTTAAGACCCTCATGTGTCGAGTCTCAAGTACTACGATCAATACATATTGGTTTGTTATGTGTTCAACATCATCCAGATGACAGGCCTACTATGGCGTCAGTGGTTTCCATGTTAGGAAATGAGAATGCTTTGCCTGAACCTAAACAACCTGCATTTTTTGCCGAAGAGGAAATGCCTGAACTGAAGTCTTTTTCATCCGGGCCAACACTAGATTCTGTTGATGAAATTACTATAACATTGTTAAATGCTCGATAGGAAATATCTCATCACTTGCAATAATCATTGTATAAGCAAGACCCGTATATATGTTTTTTTTATTCAAGTTTAATCCTAGAAGGAATAGTTTGTAAGAATTACAAAAAGATATATGAAGTCTGTTATCTTCTTTTTTCTTTAAATACAATGTCACTTGTTTTTTTCGATAGAGTTTTGTGGTAGACTCTTGTAAGTTGGACATTTGATATGAACTGCCAATCCATATTTGATTGGTTTTGCTCAACTCTGTTTCTAAATAATTTGGTTCATGTATTTCGTGAAATTAATGGGAACCATATAATCACCTTTTATTTTGATATAGAAAAATATACATATTGTCTGAAAATGTAATATTTTGTATCTGAGGCTATAACAGTAGAATTATCCGAGTTAAAATATCAAAGTTATATATTTACAATATATTGGTGAGAAACTCATTCTATCATCTGCATGATTTTGCAAACATAACAGACCAATCTGCTCTGACCGCAGTACCTCAGAGATTATCTATGAGTCATTGGTGCACCAATCAGTTCAACACTTTTTTCTGCCTTTATAGACTGTCCATGTATCATGTATCATTGGGTTAGACTCAATCCGATATTGGAAAATAGAATGAAACATATGCCGATAAACAACCTTAATTGGTTTCTCACTCAATCGGCAATTCGTTTTATAGGGATATTCATGTATATGTTGAGCATGTGAGTTAAGTAGCAACTCAAGAAAGTGGTAATAGAGCTACCGTTGGACCCATTAGTGATATAGATTGATTCCCTCGGTTTAATTTGCATAAAAAAAAAAAAAAAAAAAAAAAAGGCAAATGTTAAGTTTGTTAAAAAAGAAATAACTAAAATATTAAGTCATTCCTTTGTATTTGGCTTTGATCAGTTAAAATTGAATTGGTTATTATTCACTTGCTTAAATTAGTAAGTAAATATGGAGAATTTCATATATATTCTCATTAAAATTTCGAAGACATGTCAAATGTGTATGCAGAAATGTGTGTATGTATATATTAGTGTATAATCAGTTATCTATCTTACCAGAAACAAATATCATCTGAAAAATAAGTATTAATTAACATAAATATTATGTATTAAATGGATAAGGACTATGAATCTCTTCGTTGACATCTTATACGATTTTAAAGTTCATATTGCTTGGTAGAAGAATAATGCTAGTTACTTATATATGATCACAAATAAGGGACCTTAGATATGCATAAATATTACAATTATCGAGGTTCTAACGCTGTCACTGTGATATCATTGATAGAAATTGGATGAAATTTAGGCAATCCATTAGCATAAAATGCAGGTTGTTTAGGTCGGGGCAATGCACCATCTTGATCAAACATCAAAACCACAGATGACATAGTTGGTCTATCTTTTGCAAAATGTTGCACACATAAAAGACCAATGTGTATTGACCGAAGTACTTCAGAATCGACTCTTGAGTCACGCATATGTGCACTAAGCAACTCTAGAGCCGTGCCTTCTTCATAGAGTCTCCATGCCTGAAAAAATAACAGATGAACCACAACAACGTAAGTAACAGTCATATATTATGTATACTAGAGTTCTTCTTTGAATATAGTTCCACTTTTACGTTACTTACATGTGCAAGTAGGTTATCACTATCCTTCTTCATAGAGTCTCCATGCCTAAAAAAATAACAGATGAACCACAACAACGTAAGTAACAGTCATATATTATGTATACTACAGTTCTTCTTTGAATATAATTCCACTTTTACGTTACTTACATGTTCAAGTAGGTTATCATAGAGTCTCCGATTTTCTTACCACTCACTATTTCCAGCACAAGAACTCCAAAACTAAAGACGTCCGATTTTTCCGAAAAAGTCCCATCTACGACATACTCTGGTGATATATAACCCCTAAGCCAAAAATATGAATGTATAAGCATATTACGGAGTATATCATATTTGAAAAACTATAACTTATAGAAAAAAATTGCTTTGATTATGGATTCTTACAAAGTTCCAACTACCATGTTCGTATTTGCTTCATTTTCATGTTCTCTAAACATTCTAGCTAGACCAAAGTCCGATATCTTTGGATTGAAGTCAGTATCCAACAAAATGTTGCTAGCTTTAAGATCTCGATGAACAATTTTAAACCGTGAATCTTGATGAAGGTAGAGAAGTCCTCTAGCAATCCCATGGATGATGCGAAAACGCTGAGACCAGTCTAGTAATGTACTTCTACTTTTTTCTGCAAAGTATAAAATTTTGTGCAAGTAACATTAAGAAAATAAATAATGCATTTTCTTAAGGCATTCTTACTACATACGGAATATTAGCTAACTGAAACCCACTAACTAAAGGAATTTGTGATGTAAGAGTCGTACCAAATATGAATAAGTCCAGGCTTTTGTTTGGCATGTATTCATATATCAGCATACTTTCATCTCCTTCATTGCAATATCCCAAAATCTTTACAAGATTTCGATGTTGAAGTTTTGCTAGGAATTTAAGTTCATTCTTGAACTCATTAAACCCCTGTTTTGAGGTTTTTGATAGCCTTTTCACCGCTATTTCTCTTCCATCATCCATGATACCCTGATCAATTATAATCCAATTAGCAATCGCGCACCATAAAAATAAAAGAAAATGTTTTTCGAATTCTATATATCAGTGCATATGTGCAATGAAATTAAACAAAATTTTGTCAATGTTACTCATTAGTCAATCATTCGAATTATCATCACAATATCGGTAAAATACATACGATCACTGTTTGGTTAAAGGGAATTTTATATGTTCATAAAATATTTAATTGATTTTGAATAAAAATTTGTGTCAATAAAACATATTCAGTTCACAAGAGAAAGAGCTAGACTTGGTTTATGTTGTTACCATGTAAACAGGACCAAAACCACCTTCTCCAAGCTTATTGTCATCTGAAAAATCATTAGTATACTTTAAGATCTTAGTCAGGCTGAAATATGATAACCCAGTATCATCCTGCTGGATCTCCATGCTATACTCTTCGTCAATGGTGTTCACTGGTTCATCTGCAAGGTGATGAACCAAACCACTATATATTAGTTAAGGAACAATTAGCATCTCACATCATTCCACATTTTATTAATAAATAAACAAAATAATGAAAACAACATTAGTTATGCAATAAACACCATAAGTATGTCGACTAGAGAAATATTATCACTGGTTTCTAGATAGCGAGTTCTTGCTATTTCTGGGAGCTCTTATATACATAATTTTGTACCATTACAAGTAAACTCAGTTATACAGTATATTAGTAATGACATGGTACCTGGTTTTTCAACTAGGGATTTCTTCTTTTTGCTCCAAGCATACAAGATAGCAAAAAGCAAGATCCCCATAAAAAGACTTGACGAAATCAACACTGCGGCTATGATAATTCGCTTCCTTTTGTTGGAACTAGATCTGGATGTAGACTCTGTGATGACTGTAAGAGAATCATGTACGGAACAAGTTAGAAAATACTAGAACCCACACCAAGTTGATCGATTGGTTTTGTTAATCTGATAATTGAAAAATCCATTGGCTATCTGAAAATTCCACATTTACTATAACAATTATTGACCCAAAGAATTGTTAACGCCATTGAAAATAGGGTTACCTTTTAATTCGGATTTGGCCATTCTTACGTAAAGATCTTGGCTATCATCAACTGTTCGAACATCCATTAGTTCACCAAACCACATCAAACATCCATTTCCGCTCCTGATATCAATATTTGTATAGGCTGTACACGAGCAATTCTTCTTACAAACCGTTTCACATTCGTTAAGAGTCATGCTCTTGTTGTACCACGAACGCCGAGTGTCTGGAATTTTAACATTTTTAAACACTCGAAAACCATCCCCATTTGGACAATTTAAAGGTGTTCTACGGCGACACCCACTTGACCACTCGGCTGCACTCCATTTGTCAGGGTTTTGTGGTTCGAACCCTTCCATACAACTACAAGCCGGTGACTGGTTCAGATTACAGCTTCCATATGGACCACATATCCCGTACCGGTTACATATGCTAGTATCTGCGTTCCAGTATAGGAACCATTCCTGGGTTCGTTCAATCCAGAATCTTCGTAAGAAGAGACCTTCTGGATTCGTGTAGACACGCGTGATAGTTGAACTATTAACAAGCATGTACCGGTAGTACACTTCTTTATCGTCATTAACAAATTCGTGGGTGATTGTCAAGTTAGATTGGTGGTTAGGCATGCCGTTGAACTTAACACCGTTCCAAGGTCCCAACCTCGTATATGGAACTGAACTTTTATCTCCAAACAACTGTGGGAACCCGTCAGTATCTATGAACGTTACGTACGGACCTGGTGAAGGATCGTCAACGCTCTTCCACGAGGTAAACCGCCTATCTATTCCAGAGACCAGGTCTTTCCCCAATTTCATTCCGGCAAGAAACGTGTCTGTAGGATAATCAAAACTTTGCCAAACAAAACTTTCATCGCCATTTCCCTTCACAACCAAATTTCCAGTGCTTAAAAGTTGTGCCACTGGATTTATGGTTGGCTGAGAGACTAGCCTAGAGTCAGATGACCAGACAACGGTGTTGTTGCTACCAGCAATAACCAATAACGATCCATTGGTGTCGACTCTAAACACACCAGATGAATCCGTTATTGGTGTCTCCCTGTTAGCAACCCACACCACCGTTTGTGGGGATATGTTTTTATACCATATCCCCAAGAACCGGTTTCTTGACCTCCCGGGACTGAAAAACCCGAGCTCGTACATTTCATTGGCTGAAACAAGAGTATCATTGTCTCGAATTAGTTGATCAACTGTTATGGTGTCTTGAAGTGTACAAGTTGATAAAACAAAGAAAAGAACACCAAGGAGGAAAAATATGTCACGGAACTTCTTCATTGATGTTTTTCTTGTGTGTACTAATTGTAATTCTTATTTGATTTATAGTTTTTAGCTAGTTCAAAGTTGGCTGTGTAGTGGGTTGGAATAGAAGACTTAAAAGGTTGACCTAATTAGTCGTTTCCACACTTAAAGATTACATGATTGTAATGCTAGCGTAGAAAATTTAAACTAATACGTTGAAATAGTTCAACTTAACATTGCTTAGCATTTCATCCTGGTCTTTTGAGTGTCTGCAATCTTCATTGAATGACTGGAATAGTAGCAATTACTGTAACAAATACTTATATTTGTTGTATGTTGTACAAGGAGTTGCGCGTAGTTAAAAAAAAAAAAAAAAAAAAAAAAAAAAAAAAAAAAAGTTGTGCTGCAATTACAAAATGCTAAGATAGATCGACTTGTGGCGAAGATTATATCCTTTGTAAATTTTTGTTATAATTTTTTAACAACCATATATACCCGGATTCATCGAACTTGTTTAATATGAAGTATCATTAATATTATAAATTTGAAACATATAGGCATATAGCGGTCTTGGAATCTTATTTTTCAACTAAAATGACATTTCTATCTATTTTCCATTTCAACGGTCAATTAGATTAAAAACTATTGAAATTAGTCAAATTTGATAGAGAGTGTTTTGTGATAATGATGAATATTATTGCTTGAAGATTACTGCCAAACCATGGGCTACATATAGAGAGATTACATAAGCTATTTTGGGTAAACCCCATAAATCATGCTAATCACCTATTAATGTACAACTAATTGTATTGAGGATATACACTAATTGACAGCTTATAAGTTATCACAATACAATACTGTTAACACTCCCCCGCAGTCGAAGCGGTAGGACACCGGACGCTTAGACTTGAGCGAAATTCTTCAAACAGTGCAGATGGTAATCCTTTCGTGAAGATGTCGGCATATTGGTAGCGAGATGGGACATGAAGAACCCGAACCTGACCAGTTGCAACCAAGTCTCGAACAAAGTGAATGTCAATCTCAATGTGCTTCGTACGCTGATGCTGTACTGGATTACAAGACAGATAGACAGCACTAACATTATCGCAATAGACAAGTGTAGCAGAGGATAATGGGGTGTGAAGTTCACGAAGTAGATTTTGTAACCAACAAGTCTCGGCAACAGCATTGGCAACCCCACGATATTCTGCTTCGGCACTAGATCGTGAGAGAGTCGGTTGACGCTTGGAGGACCAAGATAGAAGGTTGTTGCCAAGAAATACACAGTAACCGGAAGTCGAGCTTCTAGTAGTGGGGCACCCAGCCCAATCCGCATCAGAATAGGAAATTAATGATGAAGTGGAAGAAGCAAACAACTGTAATCCATAGTCTAAAGTACCTCGAACATAGCGTAAAATCCGTTTGAGGGCCGAGAAATGGGGCTCGCGAGGGTCATGCATGTGAAGGCAAACCTGCTGAACGGCATAAGATATATCTGGGCGAGTGAAGGTGAGATACTGAAGAGATCCTGCAAGACTCCTATATAAAGTAGGATCAGATACCGGATCACCATCCTCCCCCAGTTTAGACTCAGTGTCAACAGGAGTCCGACTGGGATTACAATTAACCATATGTGCTCTCTCCAAAACCTCAATGGCATATTTCTTCTGAGATAAAAACAACCCAGAAGAATCACGTGTAACAGAGATGCCCAGAAAATAATTAAGAGAACCCAGATCTGTCATAGCAAACTCCTGATGTAAGGATCCAATAATCCGCTGTAGTAAGCTCTCAGAGGAAGCCGTGAGAACAATATCATCAACATATAATAACAGGTAAGCAGTATCCGTCCCCTGTGTGTATATAAATAAAGATGAGTCACAGCGACTATGAGAAAAACCAACCCGAGTGATGTAGGATGCAAACTGTTGAAACCAAGCTCTAGGGGCCTGTTTAAGCCTATACAGAGACCGCTGCAATAAACATACATAATCGGGATGTATAGAGTCCCGAAATCCCGGAGGCTGATGCATATAAACTGTTTCACACAAATCACCATGTAAGAAAGCATTCTTGACATCGAGCTGATGAATCGGCCAATGAAGAGAAGTAGCTAAACTCAGAACAGTCCGAATGGTACCCGGTTTAACCACCGGACTAAAAGTCTCATCTACATCAACTCCTTCTACTTGATTACTACCATTTGCCACAAGACGAGCCTTGTAGCGGCTAAGAGTGCCATCAGCCAAATACTTGTGACGAAAAAGCCACATACAGCGAATAATGTTGGTGTCTGTGGGGCGAGGCACCAGAGTCCAAGTTCTGTTCTTAATAAGTGCACTGTATTCATCACGCATAGCATTTTGCCAATTTGGATCATTAAGCGCTTCACGATAGGATTTTGGTAAAGGAGAAACCGAAGACACAAGCATATTGGGACGAACAGTCGGACGATTAGTCCCGACACGGTACCGTGTGACCATGGGATGAGTTGTGACAGGGTTTGGATTGTGTGGAGGGTCTGGAATGATTGTTGGAGTTGTGGTAGTGGACGGTTGAGGTACAGTTGGTGACTGATGCGTGGTGTGAATTGTTGGTGGTGGTGAAAAAGTAGGTGTGGGTGGTGGTGTTTCATAATGTTGAGTTGTGTTATGTTGTTCGGTTTGTGTTGGTGGTTCATGTTGGATAGATGTCTGTTGAGTGGGAATATAGGTATTGACTGGAGGGTTTATATCTGGAGAATCGTCCAAGAAGTTGTAGGTGGGTGATGTTTTTGGTTGAGATGAGCCGTATGGAAAGATAGTTTCATCAAAGGTTACATGTCGGGAAAGAATTATTTTATTGGTGTGTAAGGTGAGGCAACGATATCCACGGTGATTGGATGCTTGGCCCAAATAAATGGAGGGTGTGGCGCGCGGTTCAAGCTTGTGATCAGGGTATAGGTGAGGGTAACATAAACACCCGAACGTGCGTAAAAGACTGTAATCTGGGTTCTGTCCAAATAGACGGGTATAGGGTACTTCATTGGCAATGGCGGTTGAGGGTAGGATATTGGTTAAATGGACAGCCATATTTAGAGCTTCAACCCAAAAGGTTGGTGGGAGGTTGGCTTGAAAGAGCAAGGTCCGAATTTGATTGTTGATGGTGCGAACCATTCGTTCAGACTTGCCGTTTTGTTGGGATGTTTTGGGGCATGAAAAGCGAAACTGAATGCCATTGTCGGCAAAGAGTTTATGCAGTTTGCGGTTGTCAAATTCACCGCCATGATCACACTGGAACGACCTGATTTCACACTTAAATTGAGTGTGGATATATTTACGAAACAAAATAAATTTAGACAACACATCAGATTTGTTAATTAAAGGATACACCCAAACAAAATGTGAATAATGATCCAAGAATAAAACATAATATTTGAAACCCGAAATACTTGGAATTGGTGAGGTCCATACATTTGAGTGAATAATGTCAAAGCAAGCATTAACGACAGTGTCGGAACTAGAAAATGGAAGTCTAACGTGTTTGCCAAGCTGGCAAGCATGGCAAAGCACGGGAGATTTCTCCTTATTACATGAAATAAAATTATTTGAAACAAGACGACGTAACACTTTGCTTCCTGGATGTCCAAGTCGCTGATGCCACGTATACTGATTGACAAGAAGAGCTTGGGGAATGGGAGACGGGGCCGTGACAGGATAAAGGTCGCCTGTGCTATCACATCGGAGAAGCACCCGACGCGTCATGAAATCCTTAACAGAAAAACCAAACGGATCAAATTCAACAGTACATTTATTATCGCGAACGAATTGACGAACATAAATTAAATTTTTTGACAATATTTGGGGTAATAAGTACGTTATTTAAGTGAAGCGGGCGAGAGGGAGTTGGCAAAATACTATGACCCGTATTGATGACAGGAATAGAATATCCGTCACCAACCGAGACAGACGGATACATGCACATGTTAAAAACATTACTTAGACTATTAACAGAAGCATTAAGATGTAAGCTCGCACCTGTGTCCATATTCCAGGCGCTAGTCGTGGGATCATGGAGTGTCCCGGTGGTGAAAGCTTGAGGTAAAATTGTCTCGTGTCCCTGAGTAACCGCGGGTCCCGCTGACCCGGGGGGTGGAGCTGTTGGGCCGGCTAGAGGTTGTTGGGTTTGAGGTGCGGGTTGCGGGTTGAGTTGTTGGACCGGGTAACTTTGATGGGCCATAGGTGGACTAACAAAGTGTGTTGGAGCAGTGTACTGTAGCGGGGCAAGAAACTGGGTCGGATGTGGGACCTGGGTCGGTGCAGTTGCAAGGTATGTCGGGGCAGTAGCATGGAGTTGGGTCTGTTGATACCCGAACCCAGGTGGGGGTCCAAGATGAGCAATAGGTTGAGGTTGCTGATTGGATTGGATCAAGTGACATGGGCCTACTGGGCTTGAGGTTGTCATGTATGCTGAGGGTCCAACAGGTAGGTTAGGAGATGTTCTTGTGGTAGAATCGTGGCTACTGTTTCCCATTAGACCTAATTTCCCCAACAGTTTCAACACTATTTCCTCAGTATTACTATTTTCCTTAGGCGCGATATTAGTGATGTTATGTTTATTATCATGAACAAACTTACAAGTCGCACCATAACGACAAGCACCCTTAGCAAAATTAATACACGGTCTCCATGATTTCACTTGAGGATTGGAGGGATTTCGAGTCATACCTTTGTCGGCCATGAGAATCAATGGAGACGAAGACGAGGAGTCCACTGGAAGAGAGTGTGACTTGGATTTAAGACGCATCTCTTATGTTGTTAACATTGACCTTGCTGTTTTGAGGTCGGGAAAGGTTTCCCGATGGTGCATGATCCCACAAACGTGATCGTACTTCTCCGGTAGGCCTTCAAGAGCAAAGGTAACGACGTCTTCATTGCTAACGGGAGATCCAAGACTCGTTAGGATGGTAGCCAAGGACTCAATCTTTCGAAAGTAGGCGTCGATGCTTAGATCCCCAAGCTTGAGAGATCGTAACTCCGCCTTCAAAGCAATGGTACGAGATCGTTTGTTGTCCGTAACAATCTCATTAAGGAGAGTCCATGCTTCTCGAGCGGATTTTGGACGTTCCACCACAAGCCGTGCTTGAAGGTCATCGGAGAGTGTGGTGAAGATCCAAGATAAAATGATGGTATCAACCTTGCGTTCTTCCTGGGTCAACGCAGGGGGATTACTTGGAGAAGTGTTATCCCCACGAATGTATTTGGTAACCTCGTAACAATGGCAAAGTTGTTCGAAAAAGTACACCCATGAGGCGTAGTTCCAGTTTTCGAGATCAAGTTTAACGGGGACACGAGTAACGAGATGATGATGTGTGACAAGTGATAGTTTTTCGGAGAGAGTTGTGACTGTGACATCGATCCGGGCATGATGAAGACACGATGAGGGACAGTGGGTTTATTATGGGTATGGCAAAAACAAAGTTACACGTGAACAGTAAGAACAAGGTTAAAACTTGTGACCTTTGCACAAGTAACAGTACCAATATCGTGTGGATTGTGACCTAGCACAAATCACCAACACAATAACACATATAACTGAACATATAACTGAACATATAACTGAAGTATGATGATGTCTGGAAAAAGTTTTGGATTATTGACTGACTCGTGATACCATGATAGAGAGTGTTTTGTGATAATGATGAATATTATTGCTTGAAGATTACTGCCAAACCATGGGCTACATATAGAGAGATTACATAAGCTATTTTGGGTAAACCCCATAAATCATGCTAATCACCTATTAATGTACAACTAATTGTATTGAGGATATACACTAATTGACAGCTTATAACTTATCACAATACAATACTGTTAACAAAATTACTCCTTTCTTACTTTAGATCATTCCAAAAGTAGTAGTTTTAGTCCCGTCGACATGAATCAACTTTAGTTTAAATAAAAGACACGAACTTTTTTTTTTCTTTTTTTTTTACTCCCTCCACCCCAAAGTAGAGTTGCACTATGATTATCAAACTTATAACATGTTTGCAGATATGACGGTTCCGCCAGATCCTTTGAAAAAGGGATCTGGCACCTTATAGCCAAGGGATCCGGCTATTCAGCAATCATACAACTAAGTATGCAGGCCCAGATTTGAGCATGTGTGGGATAGGCGACCGCACAGGGCCTCCATTTTTTAAGGGCGTTCAATTTCTTAAACTTCGGTACAAGTATAACATCATTTTTGGAAGATTTCACATTGTTCAAAGACGATTTAATATAGAAATGGAAGATTTACTTATTAGAAAAAAGTAAGTTTGGGTCTGGTTATTAATGGAGGAAAGTAAGTTTCGTTTTTGTTGAGAAGACAACCCAACAGTGGTTATATTAATATTTTAATTATAACCCTTGCCTTTTGTAATGTCTTACTTTAACCCATATCTTTATGTAATATTTTTTGTTCAGAACTCGAGGAACTTTAAACAATTAGACCTTCACATAAAAGACCTAATATTCTCAGTTTGAAATATGCTTTGGAAAAAACTATTTTAGCTATGATATATTCGAAATAAATATGTGAGCCATCATACCTGTTAATACAAATAAATCGTAAAAACGTTTATTCATATTTAGCGATCTCGTTATATTTTGTTGATAACAAATATAAAGTTATCATAAGTAAAATTATAAGAATACATGTTATTTTGTAAAGTATATACATTTTATCATTTACATAAAATGTTGTAATAATTCAATTGTTGTAATAGTTTATAGGATGAGTAATATCCAAGACCCATGGAGCTAATCCATAACCCACGACCCATTGCATGACATCATGCATGAAATCATATTGGGTATTAACTATGACCCATGACCCAAGATCCATAACCCATTGTCTAGATACATTGTATCTTGTTGGGTACCAATGACCCAAAGTCCATAACTCATGGCTCATACCCATAACCCATAACTCGGCTTGCAACCCAAAATCTGGACTGGTATGACCCAGACTGCCGGATCCCTGGTTTTGCACTGGCCGGATCCCCAAGTTAGGGATCCGCCGAAACCGTGGGATAAAAGGCTTTTGTGCCTATAAATAGTGAGTCATTTCTTCATTGTTACTCATTATTCTTCTTACAACTCTCTCATATATTATCTCACTCTTCTAATCTCTGATAATTCGATCATTCTAGTAGTTCTTCTATCTTTTGTTGTGATTCTCTTATAGGTCTTTCTCAAAGGCGAGATCACGCTATACTACAAGTCATCCAAGCCAAGGATCCTTGATTTATTTTTCCATCCACAAGATTTCTGTAGCAAGATCTTGTAATTTATATTTCACATAGTTGTTGGATAATAGTTGTGTAAAGGTTTGGTTCTACCTCGTAGCAAGATCTTTGTACCGGAAAAAGTGTAAGCGACGTTGTGAGGATTCTCCGCCAAGTTGAAGGAGCTTGTTGACATAGTGCTTGAATTCTCGAGTGGGGTACTCGGGGAGTGAAGTAGGGCAAGGAAGGTGTCCTTGTAACCGAACCACTATAAATCACTTGTATCGCTACTTTCTATCATTTACTTTACTTGCTTTCATTATTTACTTTACTTATTGTTTCATATTATTTATCCATCCATACGAATTCACATAAGATCGAATCTAAATCTTTGAAACTTAAATTAAAATCGGGAAAACTATTCAACCCGCCTTCTAGTTTTCCACAATTGGCATCAAGAGTAAGGTTTACAAAAATTTTTAAAGTAAATTGTATTTTAAAAACTTTTCGATCACAATGAGTTTTGAAAATTATAGAGAATGGCAATCTATGCAACGACCTCCACTACTTGAAACTAATGATTTTATTTATTGGAAAAATTGTGACAACTCGTAATTTCATGTCATTTCTCAAACTTTGAAAATTTTACTATTCATCTCAGGAATTTACTATTCACTTGTTACTATTCATCGTTTTTGAAGTCGGTTTGAGATTTTGAAAGGTTATTTCAAAATTTTACTATTCACGAAACACTATTCATTCCCGGAGAAAAATCACTATTCATGATTCACTATTCATCATTTTTCGTAAACTAGGTTTACGAGTATCAAATTCGCGTAACCGTAAGGGTTTAGCTGCGAATTCATGAAAAATCATTGAGGACATTTCATATAGACTAGATTTAGTCTACATATCATCAGTAACATCATCATCATATTAGTTCATGCATGGGTTTGCATATTTCATTAACGTATATTTTCCTATTAAATAAACGCTATCGCATAATCATTTATTTTGAATATTTGATCCGACACTTCCAAAAATTATCCTGATATATTTTTATACTCATTTTAAGACTATAAAAATATATTATTAGTTTACCCGATGTTTTAAATTTATTTTGTATATAAATTGTTATATATATATATATATATATATATATATATATATATATATATATATATATATATATATATATATATAGGGAAGGGATCCGGTAAGAAGAAAAACTAAAATAAGAAGAATAAGAAGAATTTATAGCCACACATTTCAAATAAGGAAGAGATTTTCAAGGGGAGATGCATCTATTTTAATAGGTGCATCTGAAATGTGTGGTTGTGGTTTCTTCTTATCCTTCTCATTTTAATTTTTCTTCTTATTTGATCCTAACTCTCTCTCTCTCTCTCTCTCTCTATATATATATATATATATATATATATATATATATATATATATATATATATATATATATATATATATATATATATATATATATATATATATATATATATATATATATATATATATTTACGACGATTTTCGTAAATACTACTCGATAATTATTATTTCACTCAATTCTTGTAAGAAATGTATTTTTATAATTTTTATGACTTCGATATATTTTATTTTGTTCTGCTAAAATCGATTTCTAGCAAACGCTACACTAAATAATTAATTACATGTACAAAATATACAATATACATAACTTTAAATACAATTATACATAAAAAATACACAAACTTATTACTTCCCCTTTTACACCCTTGCCCTAGTCACCAAATGTAATCAAATTAATTTTTGCTACTTAATTTACACATACACCATTTTCATTAGATATTTACATTATACAATCATTTATCAATCCAAAACACATACAAACACAAACTAATATGTGAAAAATGCAAGAACTCTTTCTCTTTCTCTTTCTTTTGTGGTGGTCGGCCAAGTTTCAAACAAGAAGAAGAATCCATCAATTTTGCAAGATCAAGTGTTTTACAAGTTCTATTAGTGATTTAGTTAGGGTTTTGAAACAAAAACCTCAAGATTATTAAGTATACTTTGCTCAAAAATTCATACTCACTCAAGTAAGCTTCCACTAATTTTTCCTACTCTTATAAATTCTTACTTGATGTATTTTTATGATCTAGTAAGAAAATCATGCAAGTATCATATGTATTTATACTACTTTTAATTGTTTTTAGTACTTATTATTGTTGGAAATGTATATATTTACAAACATGTGAATGTCCGGATTCGAACTCGTGACCACGGGATTGCACACATTAGCGAATGAGAATTAAAGTTAATAATTAATGTTTATGTTTACGATTAATTATTGCACATTAAGTCCGGTTAACGATCGTTAAGTATTTAACGAAAAAATGACTAACGACCGTTAAATGAAAAGAGAAAGGACTAGAAATGGAAAACTTGGAAAAGTTATGGGTTTGGCTTTGGGCTTTCAATAGTGGCCGGCCATAGGGGCCTCTCCAAGGCCTAATTCATTAACTTGTTCCCAAAGTTTACCTACTAGTATATAAAGAGGGTTAGGTTCTAGGGTTTCATACACTTGTGCATTGAATTAACCCTAGATCTCTCCTCTCCTCTCTCTAGTCTAATATTAGGCCAAGCACCCCATTTGTAAGGGATTTTGGTTTCGTTTTTCTTAAACGAGGACTTGTGTTAGATCTAGCAATCGCTTGATTCGTTGGTTAATTCGTGTGTACAAGAACGTGGTTGTAAGACATTATTCTTACACCAATAAGTACTTCTTTGTTTTGCTTTGCTCGAGGGTTGTTTTGCTTTGCTCGAGGGATTTGACATTCGCAAGAGGTACGTTACGCATACTTTCAGTTAATTAATTTATTTGTTATGATCTTTAAGTCTTCCCCTGTGTACTCTTGATGTCTTTATGTTTTATTGTATTTTATATATCATAAACTCAACAGTGGCATCACGAGCCTTGTATAACAAGTAATTAATTACTGAAACACATAACTAAAATAAACATGAATGTGTTATTATTTGTATGCTTAGATCTAGGGTTTGCAAAACCTAAAACCTAATTTTGAGGGGTTTATTTTGGTGCCCTAATTAGGGTTTTGTAAACTATTGTTTTAATTGGATTAGAAATCCTAAGATGCATGCAACTTTATGTGTATATGCGTAACTTTGATTTAATTGCATTAATTGTTAAGTGTAATTTTATGTCCATGATAATTATCTGCATGTTTTATCATGGATCTGCTTTTATTGTATGTCTTTCTTATTTAAGTGATATACACTAAATTATGATAGATCTAAAATTGGGGAAGACCTCAATAATTATTAATTTAATCAATTATGTGCTATGTGGTATGTATTTAATTTTGACTTGCGCAATCGATGAATCGATGCATGTGGTTCACCTTGTACATAGATGAAAACGGGTGAAAGTCTTAATTAAATATATGCATATTGACATATCTAGAATTGGTTATTAATAGGATTTATCAAAAACTTTGGATGTGGCTATTTGATATGCATGACTTTTGTTTGTTATGCATTCATTGTTTATTTGTTTATTTTTATAAATACTTGCTTGTTTGTTATGTGTAACAAGGGTATTTTTACAAGAAAAATAAACTGACATAAACAATGGTGAAACATGTATTTTTAAGAATAGTAATCATAATCGTTTAATTGATTGATGACTTTGGTACAAATGGTCTGAAAGGCTCACCCATGAGAATGAACTAATAAAAGGGGTTTAAAGAAGTGCGCACAGTCACACTGAAAGGATGTTTTAGGTTGTGCTTTAGCGTGCACTGGTCCTCGCCCTCTGTAAGTTCGAGTGGAGCTACTTAGTAAGCCATTAAATGTGCAAGCTCATCTTAAGGGCGAATTAGTTTTAATTCCATGCGCCACTTCGGTGGTAATTACCGAAACACTAAGTGTTTACACTTATGCAAAAGTACGGTATAATGGATGATAATTAATACTAAATTCATTGATTGGTGAATCCAATACCTCAATTAAAGTTTGATGATGAAAAGCTTATACATTAAAACAAGATATAAATGTTTTAATAAAACTATGCTACAAAGATGAATGCATGACATCTTTGTACATATTTGATTTGACATCAAAACTATTACCCTTATAAATTTAAGTTATATGCCATCCAACGAAACGGAAACACCTAAGATTACTTTTTATTTGCGTGAGATCGTGACTTAGATCGTAATCAAAGGGTAAAATGTCCACGTGTCGTGAGAGCGGGCATGGACGATTTTACAAGTTGGACAACTTAATTGAGTTTTGTAGTGAGAGCTGGCAACTCAAGGCATAAGATGGGATAAAACATGTTTACATGGCGATTGATATTGGCTGTATGTAAATCCCATAAATCTAGGAATTGCAATTGAAATTGGCAATTGAGCAAAAGCTCTACCATTTTGTATAAGATTCATTACTAGCAGATCAACTGACGCGATGAAATTATGACAATTTGGATCCTAGTTTTCAATAATAATTAATTGGTTATATGAATATGAACCTTGGGTATTTAATTGTTTATTGAAAAGGTTAATTATCGAAAATACTGAAATTGAATTTTGTAATTCTTTTGAATGTATAAATGCAACATTTAACCGTAAACGTGGTTTAGTCTTTGATTAGTAAATTGATCCATTCTAGCATTCAAACAAATGTTTGATCGAGAATAATTTATTGATAAGACAAACGAAGTCTCTTTTCCATGAGAGAAGCATGAGACTCAATCCTATTCCTTTTCATGAATGAGAAAGGTATAATAGGAACATTTGAATTGTCTAAATTCTAATGTAACTCTTAGCAATGAATTGCACATCTTATTTTCCATAAAGATTTCATTACCCTCATTTGGTGAATGAATCCTTTGTAACAACATGAATGTTGGTTAACTGGAAAACATGTATATGAGTTACTAGATTATAAGCTAGACTAATTACATAAAAAATTGGTAAAAGGCAAACTAGCATATTTTTATCTAGTTGTTTTGCTTTAGCCTTTAAAGGTACTACATACCAGTATGGGGATGGTAGGCCTGTTGAGTAAGAAATTGCATACCCAATTTTTCGAGTTAATAACATTGATGGATAACCTATCATTCATATAGTAGAATACACCTTTTAGTACCTTAGTAATGATTACGTATGGTTCTTCAAAGGTGTAGGAAAGTAAAAAGCAAGCAAGTTGTTTTCACTGGTTATGCAACACTTACAATGTTGTCCGATTCAGTGGGAGCATTTGTGTTGCATTACTGAATAAGAAGTTGTTTTAATGATTTCTAATTCAGTGGGAGCTACAAGCTTTATTTCTGTGTAGTAACCCAGATTATCTTCAAAGATAATTACTTTCCAATTGTAGACACTTATGATTTTAAGGATAGTCGGTATGCGTTTCCTTACTAAACAATATAGTTCTATATCTACTTGTTATATCTATGACACAAATCATATTAATCAAATAAACGAACGTGTATAGTGTTGTTTATATGCTACATGATGTTGTTCCATGCACAAGTGGGAGAAATCTTATTGTGTGCAAGGTACAACACATATTAATATGATTTAAAAGAATTCTCTTGACTGTAAAGTAAGAGAATAACGTTCTAATAGGAAGTATACATTTATATATGTATGATTGCCCTATTAAGAACATGTGTCAAGATGATAACAAAGACTACTTTATTTTAAATATTTATGTCATTCAATATTTAAGAAACACTTGTAGTTACAATTTATGTTACGTGAGAACGTGAACTAGATTGTAGCCCAAGGTAAAATATCCACGTGTCGTGAGAACGAGCATGGATGATTCTGCAGTTTCTTACATGGAACATTTCATGGAATGACATAATTAAATGAAGTAATCTAATACTACCTTGAATTTGAGTATTCGTTGAATGACTTAAATATATGTAGTAAATATTAACTTGAAATATGAATTGAAACCCGAGGTGGTGTTCATAATTACTTTAATTATAAATGTTTATGATTTTGTAAAGTCACAAACATGAAGTCTTTTAATACAAGACTTACAATATAAAGTAAGACGTTAACTTGCTATTTTTTAAGACATATGCATGAAGTCAATGAGTTGATCAAAGACTTATAACGTATAGTGGGATTATAACTGTTATATCTTTTGACTTGGTCAAGAATACTTGTGTTATAATACATGCAATTGACTTGGTAATTCTATTGTACCATTAAGTTTTACTTTGTTGGTAAATATGATAAACCAAAGAGTAGATGGTTATCTTAAATATTGTTAGATTAATCTTACAATATTAATTCTAAGAAAATACCATAGTTTTATGGTATGTTCAGTTAGAAGAATCAAAATCTGTTGGCATTGTTTGATTCAAGATAACTATAGTTTCTTCCAAAAGTTATCAAGGTTAGTAGATTGAGTATAGATTGAATATACTCAATAAGACTCCAACCTAGAAGATTGATAAGACACCATTTGTTTATGGAATGTGATGAATCACATTAAGTCTTATAAATGAAGTTCTTAATTTGTTAAACTACTTATAGAGTGAGTTGTAACAAACTAATGTCAGGAACTGTCAACGTTTTTGTAATATCCCAAAAGAGAACAATGTATTGTTGCTCTACTTACTAAACTATTTAAAGATAATCTTTAAATTGTTAAAGGCAAGTGGGAGTTTTTGTTTAGATCTTGAAAGATTGAATTACAAAATACACAATCTTCTAAAATGCACTAGCAAATATCATGATGAGGCTAAACATGTATATGATAGACCTCAATATGATGGAATTGTCAATCATAGATCCGTAAGGATATCTCAGATATTTAATATGTTGAGGATTATGAGTTACAGGATCATGGTAAGCCTGTTAATCATGATGATGAATTTACCAAATCTTGAATTGTGGTAAATCAATCATATTATGAATGTTGAGATCTTTGTCCATAAATATAATCAATTTTAGATACTTGGTTTATCTAAATGAAGATGATTTTCTTCAAAGGATGGAAACCCCAGTGGTTTAAATCTTTATGTAGAAATCATATGGACAATATTGTACACATATTTAATGCATGTCTAGTGATAATAATATTAATCATATTTAAGCAATTAACTATGATTGAATATTCTTTTCTAGATACATTAAATAAAAGTATAAAGATTATAATTGTCATACTTAGTTTCATTGATATGAAATTTTGACAATGAATGTCAAAACTCTTTGTTGTGAAATTACTTTTGCGAGGACGATAAGTAATACAAAGTAGTTTTATGATTTCAAATAATCTTTGAATATGTACAAACTGCAAGAATCCATGAATGGATATATGCATGCATCTATGAGATGATTCTTATGTTTAATATTAAATCAATGTTTGATTTAATAATTAAAATAAGATTGCTCATAAGTATTCCTGAAAGCTAGTGGGAGTATTATTTATTTATCTTAAATCTTATATGTTGTATGGGCAACTACATTCCACTTAAATTAAGTTTTAGTTGGGAATGAAACTTCGTTTGTAAGATTTGAAAATAATATATACAACCTTGGAATATATGTTTATTATTATAAACATATGCGGTAAATAAATGAGTCAAAAAGAACATGATGAATACATATCTTTGACAAGATAGATGAGATCTTAAAGTTTAACTTGAAGATTCATCATGAACATCATGTTGTGTATAAAGTTGTTGTGTCATGCTTGATTACAAGATGATTTGACAACATTGAAAGTTGTTAGTGTAATAAATATTTTAAAGGAATATGTTTGGATTTAGAATCACATTCCACAATCTGGAGATGCTCCTAGATTCTATGGATGATTATATGACAATTGTTTCATAATTGTCATTGCCAACAAACTTGAGTTTTGGTAGGCACCAACATTACACTATAACTGTTCAAAAGTTTACGGATATTTAAAGAGCATATTGTTGTACACAATGATGCTAGTATAATTGAGATGACACTCATATCTAGTCACGGTATCCTTGATGATGACCATGTTAACTAGTTATGCTCAACTAAGAGCATAGTTGCATTATACATTAAAGAATAAAGAATACTTTAAACTTTAAAAGTTTTGAAAGATGATTGTCATATAAAGGTGGTTCAGGTTATCACGCACCTTATGGAATGATATGACAGTATCAAGATATGTGTAAACATATACAAGAAATTCACTTATTGAATTCTTGAAATAAGTATTCTCAAAATTCCTATAGATCAAAGTTAGTTGAAATTATGCCTTGTCAACAAGTATGAGTTGCATGACTTGTGGCAAAATTCATTAACTAAGAATTATCATGCATTGATCTATTTAGTATTTGGATAAAGGATGTTAAACAATTATTATTTATAATGAATTAAAGTACGGTATACGTTTAATTTCATTTATAATATTGTGTCCTATATTTGCATGTTTAAATCCATGAATAACTTAAGTTATTCTAAATAGTCCGTTGTCAATCAATAACATGGGAATGATATTGAATTAAGACAAATCTGAGTATTAGTTAGAATATACTTGAAAGTATATTGATGCGTAGCATGACTAATTTCAGATGATATTCAATGTATCGAGTATAGGACTTATCCCACCCGCATGATAATACTTTATGGATCTTTTTCATTAAGTATATCATGGATATTTATCCTCTGACTTGAGATACAAGAGATATGTCATGGATGTAGTGCATTTTTGTGAAGCAATCTCACGCTACACGTAACTGGTAGTTATAAGGGTTGTTTTCAAAAGTGTTGCGAAATTTATGAATCCTGCTTGTAGTCAAAATGGGATTTGTTTCCTTCAAATTTATTTTGAAGTATAATACTGTTGGGCCCTCGTAGGATTGTTAAGATGTTTGTATGGCCATACCCAAGGTCTTCTGTTCAGAAGAATTGGTAATCTTAATAAATCATATAAAGCGAGAAACAGAATAGTTAATTAAGAAATGAGTAAGATCCATATTCTTATTAACATGGTATTAGAAACAAAAGGATGAATATGATGATGAATCATAAAATTTGGTTTTTTCTCCAGCAAACCATACACGAGTTGTACCGGGGGCATTGGCGTGTTGCTAGACGCTAACCAATGTCATTTCACGTTTTGTAAACATATCCAAGTGGGAGCTGTTGGAAATGTATATATTTACAAACATGTGAATGTCCGGATTCGAACTCGTGACCACGGGATTGCACACATTAGCGAATGAGAATTAAAGTTAATAATTAATGTTTATGTTTACGATTAATTATTGCACATTAAGTCCGGTTAACGATCGTTAAGTATTTAACGGAAAAATGACTAACGACCGTTAAATGAAAAGAGAAAGGACTAGAAATGGAAAACTTGGAAAAGTTATGGGTTTGGCTTTGGGCTTTCAATAGTGGCCGGCCATAGGGGCCTCTCCAAAGCCTAATTCATTAACTTGTTCCCAAAGTTTACCTACTAGTATATAAAGAGGGTTAGGTTCTAGGGTTTCATACACTTGTGCATTGAATTAACCCTAGATCCCTCCTCTCCTCTCTCTAGTCTAATATTAGGCCAAGCACCCCATTTGTAAGGGATTTTGGTTTCGTTTTTCTTAAACGAGGACTTGTGTTAGATCTAGCAATCGCTTGATTCGTTGGTTAATTCGTGTGTACAAGAACGTGGTTGTAAGACATTATTCTTACACCAATAAGTACTTCTTTGTTTTGCTTTGCTCGAGGGTTGTTTTGCTTTGCTCGAGGGATTTGACATTCGCAAGAGGTACGTTACGCATACTTTCAGTTAATTAATTTATTTGTTATGATCTTAAGTCTTCCGCTGTGTACTCTTGATGTCTTTATGTTTTATTGTATTTTATATATCATAAACTCAACAATTATTAGTATAAATCATCCTATAATTATTCCCATGAAATATATCATTGTTGATTTGAAGTGATTGAAACAAGTATTACGCTAGAAAAATCATTTTCGACAACTTAAAATAGAGGTCTGATCGTTTTTGCAAAATCTGGAAATTTCGACAGGTCATGAGCTATTTTGGGCTAGATATTCAGAAAATAGACTTTAAAATGAAACCGTGGTCGCTTGAACGGGTTAAAACGGATTTATAACGAAGAAGTTACGCTATTTTCAAGTTTTGCGACGAAAACCCATTTTCTGAAAATCAGGAAGCAGTTAAGGGTTATTTTAAGGGAAAAAATGAGTTTTAAACCTTATCTAAATGAGTCAACTTATCAAAAATATATTAGTACATACTATCACGAAACCAAGGATATATAAAACGTAGAAAACGGACTTATAACGACTAAGTTACACGCGTTTAAATAAGGTTATCGTAACTATTTTATACAAGTATAAACACTTATATATATATTTCCTATTAGTCAAAATTATTGTCGCGAGTGACCATGTTTGGAGTCGTTTTTCACATCGATAGAATACTTTTGAGAAAACGATGTCTTCTAGTAAAAGTGAGTTCACCTAGCCTATTTTCCAAAATGTTCAACCGTTCGTCAAACGGAGTTGTAACGAATAATATACGGTCACTCAAACTTTGCCGAAAACTAACCTTAAACAATATTTTTAGTCCGACTACCCTACTTCATCTATATTTTTCTCCATGATCGAGACCTCTATGATCAAAAGTTAAATGCTAATACTTTTAGATAATGTGACAAGCTTTCCAAAACCATTGAGTTTGTTTCCTAACACTCGATATTCGCTATCTTACGACTAGCTTTTCGAGGCCATTTAGTCACTTTCACGAATTATCAAAGTACATTGTTTTACTACGAAAAGCTATAATTTCTTGATAAATCACTAAACGACTATCGTAGGATGTTGTTTCAACGTAAATACTTGTAAAGAATTTTGGTAACTTGACAAGATGTCATAAACATATATTTCGACGATAAACTTTATTTTCAAAAATGTACAAGTGGTATAGATTACATGTGGATTTGCATGTGCTATATATATATTCATATTTTATAATAGATCATATCATTCATATTAGGTTGCAGATAGAGATTGCACCTTATTTCAGTATTGCCATTATATCATCATAATCATTGTATTAGGTGAGTTTTCATAGCCCTGTCTTTCAAGTTTATACATTATTTCAAACCTACAGGGGAGAATACATTATCATTTTATTACGATACCAAGTATATCAAATTCAATTACATTGCTTAAGTTACCTCATTGCCAATTGAATGTCCCCACTTCATAATCATGAACCGTTAATTCCGGAAAAAGCGAGGGTGAGTGAATAGATCTATTGAGGGTGACTCCTCCATCTGGGTTGGTGGTCCCAACTGGTCAAACGGATGCATTTCATTTAATATCAGAATTTGAGTTGTTTGGCAAAGCACTCTGTTGGGGCGAACATCATGATTATTCTAGCTTCGGTGTCATGTGCTTATAGCAATTGTAACATTTTTATGTGACATATTTGTCATACATGGCCTATACTTGTGGTAGTCGTATAAAACATTTTCATAAACTCTATGAACTCACTCAACCTTTGTGTTGACACTTTTATCAATGTATTTTCAGGTATCTAAAGCATATACTTCATGGCATGCATGTGGACTTATCATAGAGTCGCGGTGACGACGCGTCTCACATGGATTTTTATGCACTTTAAAACATCGTTTGGATTGTAACAAACTTATTTCCGCAAATGTTGACTACTTCTTGGGACCTATCTTTTGTAAACTCTGAATGTTTTATTATATCAAACGATGTGTTTTCCAAACGATACTTTAGGTCGTTCAATATAACTGTAACTGTGATGCTATGTCAGTCATCCCCCAGGAATTCCATTCCGCTACAAAACAGGTATTTTGGGGGTGTGACAAAAATAGATTTGAAACTTATGTGAAATCAAAAGATATTGATCTTTGGTATATTATTGTTGAAGGTGATTTTCAAGCTACTACAAAATATGATAAAACCGGCAACGAAGAAAACATTTATCATGATTGTCTCACCGACGACAAAAGAAAAAGCTTTTCAAAAATAATGAGGCAAAAATGGTTTTATACAATGCCTTACCTAAAAAGGAATTTGGAAGAATTTCTATGCTTAAAATCGCTAAAGAAATTTGGAATTCTTTGGTTGTAACACAATTTGGAATTCTTTGGTCGTACATAATAATCAACCACGGGAAAAGCAATACGTTTACCAAGAAAGTACCCATATAAAGTATTCTTAAATCTGGAGTTTACCTCCTCTACCACTTTCATAGGAACGGAAAGGTCCACTTCATTATTTTTATTGCTACACTCTAGCCTACGAAAGTTAGACTTGTGTTTCGTTGGCTCACTAGACGTAGCACCCGCATAAGAAACTAGCTTCACATTAGATACATTTGTAGTAGACTGTTTCAGAACACTTGGAATGTTTGTAAGAGAATCAATCCAAGTAGAATGATTTGAAGCATCCATCTTCGCATTCTCATATTCAACACCATGAATTGATTCCTCAAAACTCTTACAAGCATCCAAGACCACCTGATCAATACCACTAGGATGACTCGTTTTCACATGAGAAGAATTAAAGTGACTAACGGTTTCATCAGCTGTGTTTAATTCAGAAGTAGCCACATAAGCATTCTGATCCGGAATAGTTGGGAAAGATTTTGTTTGCATGTTAGACGTGGTCTTAGATGTGTCAAACTTAGGGTCACGAATAGGATTAACCCGTCCACTCCATGCATAACATTCTTCCCATCAAGTCTTTGCGACCTATCCTTAATACTACTCATAAGATCCTGATTAATCATAGCTTGATCGGCCAAGCTAGAAGATGACCCTTTACTCATAACTTCACTTCCACCCAAAGTTTTACCAGCACTCGATCCTTGCGAAGCACTATTTTTGTTAAAGAACCCTTTTTCCATCTCTCAACCCACAAACCACAGCAAAGAGTCGACTAGTACCAATCACGGAGCAACCAGCAGTAGCAAGTACAAAAAGAAAACCCTAACCTAAAGTTAGGGTTTTAAAAGCAAAACGTGATGTAATCGTCACATATCATTCCAAAACACAGAATAGTGCATGGAAGAATAAATATCACCAGACCACTTGATCAAAGAGTCACTAATTGATCAACCAATCAGGTAACCAAAAGAAGAGTATACCATGCACAAGATGACAACCAACGTTGATATTATATTAGGATAAAGGAATTGATCATGCACGTAACAAAACCAAACTCAAAACAGAAACCAAAAAGCGAAAATATGTAAATTGAATCTCACCGACCCACGCTAGAAGTACCCAATTAATTATAACCGACCCATGATTGAGCAGATTAAAGAATTAAAAGGATTGAAGATCGATTAAGGGATTCGTACGATGGAGTCGCTTTTAGTCGCCAGAGAGAAAAATTTAGGGTTTTTTTTATCTCTTTCCCTCATCCTTAGCCTAGTGTAGCCGGGCCCAGAGGCGGAGCCAATGGGGTGGCTAGCGGGTGCTGGGCCTCCCCCAACTGGTCCAACCGTCAGGGCCAGCCCTGGCATGGAGCTAAGCGGGCGAAAGCGAATAAAGAAGCGATGCCTAAATTTGGAAGAAGAATAGGAAATAAAGGGAGATATAACTTGTGATAAAAAGATTTTGCCGGAAAAAGTTTCAGTGGATAGACCAGGAAGAAAACAAGAAACCAAGAGGGAGACGTTAAAACGAAGATGAAGAGTGAAGACGAAGATTCCTCTCTCTTGATTGGTTGAATACTTGAATGGTCACGTGGGGGGATAAAGTAAAATGTGATATTTTATGCATAGAAAATGAGAAATCAGTTAATTTGCATTTAACTATTTATTGTTATGTTATGTCATGTCATGTCATCACTTTTTAGTCAGTGTTATTTGATGATTTTTGAAAATATAAAAAGATGACTCATATAGCAAAACTTGAGTTATTAAGTTGGCATATGTTACTCTTGAAACAAGAAATGAAATATTGATACTGATTTCTTGTAATTACCATATGATTATAATTAAGTTATCCAATTACAGTATCAATACTGATGTCTTGTAATTGGCTTATGATATATCGTTTTTATATTTAACAAGTATGCGGCCAATAGTAATTGAGTTCTTATGGAATTGAAGCCTAGCTTCCTAACTTTTTTTTAAACCAAAAAAATCATGTTTAATGAAAATTAAAAACAACCGGAATCATGTTTTGAAAAACTGAGTAGGCAAAGCTGATAATATTCTTACGTTTAGAACTTATAGGATCTTTGTTATTCATTTATCTTTCTTTATAATAGAATCTACAGAGTTCAAATGCAAAAGTTGTTGTTGCGATGTGAAAAGCGAAAAAAAATTAAAAAAATATAATAAATTAGGCCCCCCTTAACTTTAATTCCTGGCTCCGCCCCTGGCCGGGCCAGAATTAAAAATTAAGGCAATGATATGTTAATGGTACCATTCTATGACCATACACATACAGACACACGCAACAACATTGTAGTGTTCTTCCAATAAAAATAATAGGGGGTTATATGCATAAACAATAGACTTTCAAATTTTCATGACTTCATAAAGTTACAAGAGCTCAGTATTTAGTGTGTGGGTCTTATGAGAATGAATAGATAGTTCCACGTATAAAAGAGCAAAAGCATCATACATAAACCACATACCTCACAGTTATCAACAGCTAATCACTTAAGCATGGGACAACCACCGCCATCGTTAAAGAGTTTTTACACAGAGCTCGTCAGAGATTCATAATTTGTTAAGCTGTAGAAGAATCACATCACAATGAAGTAGATAATATTATGATTTTGATAAACAAACTATAGAAATTTATAATGTAGCTTTTGGACACAGTTGTCAACCAAGAGATTTTTTGATACTAACTGGCTCAATACACAGTCGTCTAGCCGGACATAATCTTCCAGTCATATTGCATAATTTGTGGAGATAAATGTATTCCAAATTGCTTATGCTTATTTGATATAAGTGACTTATCTCAGAAAATAATAAATTTACATCACAAAAGCATTTTCATCACAAGCGATATAAGTGCTTCTTTGCACTTTGGATGTCAAGATAATAAAAGCAGCGCGGCTGATTCCCTAGAGATCACGTGCACATTTCTTGTAGAATGTTGTTCGTGAGGTTGTTCGAATAGGTGTCATTTGCCGTCCTAATCGACACCCTATTTGCAAAAGAACATGCAGAAATAGTGATCAGAAACACAAAATAGTGATTGGCCTTATGCTTTATTGATAGTCATTACGAAGATTGATGGTGAACAAAAAAGGATTTTGACTAATCAATAGGAAAAGTCGTGCTAAATAACGTCAATTCAAGGTTCGTAATTGTTGTGGTAATTCAAGCACTACCTTTCCTAACCGTATTAAAACATTTTTTTCTCCATTAAAGAGTTATATGTCTCTTATTAGATATCAAATCATGTGCACTCCAAACCCTTTCATATTAAAAATACATAAAGGATCTCCAAGCTAAGTTATAGCAACTCAACTGTATCCTTGGGCTTCAATATAAAGTTTAAGGTTAAATAGTATTATCCAAACTTGCAACTTGCATGTGCTGATTTAGAATGCTAAGTCAAAAATTATGGGTTTCATTAACCATTCTTTAATTAGTAACATGAACAAACATAAGTTTCACACCTATTCACCGGGTATTGAAACCCTTTACCCAAAAAAAACATAAGTTTCATGCTAAATACTAACAAAGGTAATCAGAGCAGAAACCACATTTAAATTGACTCTAAACAATGCCAGAAACCACATAACCGAACAAACCAACCTTTGATAAAGAATCCAGACATGAAATTAAAATCGGAAGTACCTCGTAAAAAGCTTTTACTGCTGAAGTGTTCATACTTGTGGTAAAAGTGCTATTTTGATATCTTGAAGTGGGTTTCCTTTTGTTTCCATCACATTTCTAGCTTCCCTCTCCGATCATTGCTTGACCCGGCATAACCCTTACACCACAACACCCCTCGTCTTCAAGCTACGACCATATGCATGAAACCCAACTGCTACAATCCTGCTGCAATAAGAACAACGTACCCAACATTGAGTACAACAGTTGTGGGCCCATAAGCTCGAGTAAACACAGGAATAGTAACCCCACTATGAAATTGGACACGTAGTGTCGGTCGAACATAGTCAGATGAAACCAAGTTTTGACATTTAGATTTTTTTGTAAAACATGTAATTATGAATTGTCACTTTGGGTCGTGATAATCTAAAATGGCAAATGGGATGCATAATAAATTTGCTAAGCATGTATACGGGCCAAATGCATTTTGACATACTAAAAAATGCACGATTCATCGCATTACCCAACATGCCCATCTTGCCACTACTAAGATAAAATATAAAGAAATTTAAGGCTCGTAACCCATTACCCAATGGACCGACATAGAAAAGGCCATGGCTGTTGCTCTTATCCGGCTTGGAAAGATTTCAGATAAGGAAACCAGGAATAGTATTAGCTTCAATAGCAAATGAAAACACAAATGTGCATAACGGGGAAATTTGGTTTTCGACATGCTATAGCTAATTTTGAAAATATAATGTATATCAACAAAATTCACATATATCTTTCTTTTAACGACTTCAAAATTTGTACACTGACCTTCCTAAATCGGCTTAAACCAAGGTTCCATACACGCCAGTTTTTGCACACCATGTCACTGGTCACTCGAACTTATAAAATGGATATTATATCCACTTTAAGTCTGAGTATCATGAATATTCCACCTGCTGAAAAATGTATATGATGTGGAATAGTGAGAGGTGAGGTCATATGGCCCGTTTCAATTGAGCCTTTCAATCTGCAATATAGTTATGTGAAGGCCAAAATAACATTGAAGAACAGATTGATGAAGTAATAATTTTAGCCTTTTAGTGATGAATATATTGATATGGGTCAAAAGTTACTAAAAGTTTGTTATTAATCTATACAACATACTAAATCGTTTTTATAACATTATTAATCTCACAATTAACATTTCATTTATTTTATGTGTGGGTTAACCCGACGAAGCCGTCTTGGAAAGATGAGAAAGCTTATAAAGGAACTTGAAAAAAAGATTGGTACTCCCAAATCTTCTTTCTCAAATTCTACAAGCATTGTGATAATCGTCTTGGAAAGATGGTGCCAAGAACTTTGGTATAAGTGACCTACATTACACAAATGTGAAAGAAAGCAATATTCAATCAAAAATACGTTTTTTTAATTGATTAATGAATGCGAAATATGGTAGTCTCACCTTGGCAACATCATCACATATAAAACACTTGGATACATTTTAGCGTTGAACTTGTGACCCGCTTCAGCAAACATCCCAATCTCCATTTTCGTTAAACAAAGTCTACAATTCAAATCACACAGATGTAACCGTTAGATATGAAATAAAGATATATCTTTCACTTTTCTAATAACTTAATTTTGGTAAAGAGAGAGAAAGGTGAGTTAGAATGATTGAACACGCCCCTTTCTGAACTGCAATCATCAAAAACCCACAAACGCATATCCATAATCAAACACAAAGAAAGTCAAAAAAAAACTTTACGATTTAAAGAAAACACAAACCCACAATTGCGCACTGACATTTTTCAAAATCCTTAGCAAACTCCTCTTATTCCTTCTTGTCTTTGACTCACGCACCTTATTTATACTAGACGAGTACCCGCGCCTAGCGGCAACGGTGTTTAGTTTCGACAAAATTTTATCGGCGATTAAGTTTGTTTCATGAGTTGTGGTGGTGGGTATGGTGGTATTATTGTGTGTGTGTGTGTTTTTAGTGTGAGATGAAATGATGTGTGTGTGAGAGAGATAAGTTTTTCAAAGTTACCAAAAATAATTGGTTATTGACTTTCAACATTCAAGTTTCAACATTCCACTTTCACCTTTGACCATTTTTCTATTTTATGTAGTTAAGATATAGAAAAACCCGAAAATCACAAATATTTAATCAGAATAAATTAGAAAAAAATAAAAAGAAATACAACATTAGCTCAAAACATAATATACCTTTAAGAGCAACCCCATTCATAACACCATAACACCAATAACACCGTCCACGTCAGCGCCACATCAGCTTTAACATTTAACATTAACATCCCCAAAAAACACCCACAACCATAACATCCTAATAACATCAATAACACCAATAACATTTCATATTTTCAATTTCAACCCCTAAACTAAAACAAACACTTCATTTATTAAACTAAAACAAACATTTCATTAAAACTAAAAACATATTACAATACGAGATTTAAAAAAAAATTACAACGAAAAAAAAAATACACTGCAAATAAAACGTTACAACAAATTAAAGGAAATGACGAGAATACGATCTACTGACGAGGTTTCAAGTTATATTTTTTGATGATTCGATCTTTTTCGTCATTGATCCACTCCACGACCATTGGATCTTGCCCCTCAGTAGGCGTCATCAAAAACTTTATCTCTTCCAACCTTGTTAATGTGAGATCTCTTTCTGCTTTGGGCCCGACACGCCGCGGAGACTTCTCGTTTCATACGAAACTCGTTTGCCATAGTTTCTGTGAAATAAGCTGACGAGCTCGTTCCTCCAGTGCTTGTTCCCCAAGTACTTGTTGTAGTCTCGGATCTTGCTTTCTTTGTAGCACGTTTCTTTTCCATGGGGCGTGGTTGTTCATCATTACCAAACAAAGCCTCGTTTGTTTCGCTTGGCACATCGCCCGTTAAATCAACCGGTGCCGGCGTGTCCCATTTCTTATAATGACGCAAAACCTCCCAAGCGTCCTCCAGGCTAAACGGTGCTCCTTTGGATTCCTCACGATACCATTGCTTTGCCCGTTTCATCACATCCACCTCACTTTCCCCGCTTCGTTGTTCCCGTTGCGCACGTAAGTAACAAGCGTTGAACTTTGTGCATATGGCGTTCAACGTTTTCCATTTGCTTGACATCATGTCCTTGGTGCGCCGTTGAAAGTTGTTTTTATTGAACTCATTTCTGACGCGATACCAAAACGTATCTCTGGGTTGGCACTTTCCAACTTTCGGATCCTCCGAAACGGCTATGTAACACCTTGCAAGTAATGCTTCCTCTGCTGAATTCCAACGCGCAATAACGACAACCTCCTATTCATCGAATCAATTGGTTCGTGCTCGAGGTCTTTGGATTTCTTTGATTTTCGCTTAACACGACCTTTTCCTTTTTTTGGAGGAGACGTGGGTGTGTCGTGAACATCTTGTGTTTCGGTTTGTGATTGTTGTGACTTTTGTGTGAATTGTAGATTTTGAAAGTTGGAGTTTAATTGGGTATTTTGTTGGTTTTGTTCTTGCCAAAACAGAAGTGTTTGCTGTTGTTGATACATTTCTTGGCTCGAGAAGCCTAGTGTGTTGGGGTTTGAAGATGAACCCGCGTTCGGGTTAGATGATGAACCCGGGTTTGAGGGATTCCACCCATCACCGAGAAGATTGAAGAAAGTATAGTCGTTGCCTCCCGACATTGTTTTTTTTTTGCAGTTAATTGAAGTTGAAAGATTGAGAGGATTTAGTAGAGGAAGTGTGAAAAAAAATGGTGTTTTAATTGTGTATTTATAGTGGTAAAAAAAGGTTTTTTTTAATTCTAGCCGTTAGGGGTGTTTTTTGAATTTTTTTTTTTTAAACTTAACGGCTAATAGCCGTTAGAGGGACTAGTTTTGAAAAAAATTTGATTTTTTTTTCCTGCGCCTTAACGCGCGTTATACGGGCAACGCAAAGGGACCAACGGCGTTAAACAAACACACTTCCAAGGGTGTAACGCCGCTAACGGCGTTATTTGCTCGTTAACGGGCGTTACCCCGTTAAGAATGAGAATGCTCTAATAGTCTATGTTGGAGTCCTTAGCACTCTTCTTCGAACTATCAGACAACACCACACATTAAAATCACTTACTGATATAAAAAAAATATAACCTTGCAAAAACCTCATCGTTCTTCGTATCTTCATCTTCATCTCCATTTCTCATTACCCATATCCAAAACATAAAAGAAAAGTCAGAAATCAATCAAAAGGTTAAAAAAATCAATAAAATTAAAACAAAGAAAAGATCGTACATTTGGAATAATTATTATGTTCAAAACCATCTTCTGACAACACCGAATTTGTTTTGTGTAACCTAATTTTTTTATAAGAGATTTTTCTTGGAGGTTTCATGTGATGGAGAAGATGACTCTAAATTAGTTGTGATCATTGTAGGTGTTTTGTGGGTTGGAAGAGGGGAAGGTTCTAGGATTATACACCATAACATAGTACAAATTTGGTTTACACATGCGTGGATCTCTTTTGACCGTACAAAAATTAGCTACTTCAAACATGGTTAATGACTTTCTGGTTTGTATTACGCTGTTATTACGCAAAAACGGGTGTGAACGGGAAAAGAGGCAACTCCCTTGGGCCAATGACAAAACGCCACACAACCCACTAACGCACTGTTGGGCTTCTTGTTATGCCATATAATTATTTGGACAACCAATCACGGAAAGAATTAGTTGAAAACGGGGGGTTTAAAATTTTCATAATTGCCCCGTGCAAAAATGGGTTTTAGTATAAGTTATAATTATGCATTCAATACTTGCATTTTGGGTATATATATAAAATTAATTTTTTTTTTATATAATTCCAAATGAATCTAGAATCATCATTTCATCAAGCACGTTAAAACATAAACTAAGGTCACACTTAGGCCATCACAACCAAGCATTCGGTAGTTTCTTCAGCATGGGACCTTCAAGTTTTGACATCGTCGATGAATGAAAACAACTGGTTGATGGTAGAAGTCGGTCAACTGCGTCTTAAATGGGTCAGTTAGTGCTAATATCATGTGCTAGGCCATCATTTTTGAGGTTTGCAACAAACTTTTAAAAGATTGTTGTTTTGGTCCATGTCCTCTATGTCTTAAGCCCACAGAATTATTAACTTCATATTCATGGATAAGCTTACTTTAACCTTTCTATTACACTCAGGTATTCTAATCTCATTGTTGAGCGTAATTTCAACAACACCCGATATATGTGATAATTATGCCCTTTGTGGTGCCTATGGAGTCTGCAACATCAACAACAGCCCTTCTTGTAGTTGCCTGGAAGGATTTGAACCTCGACACCCTGAAGAATGGCATGTAGCATATTTTACAAGTGGGTGTCAACGGATAAAACCATTATCATGTGGAAATGGGGATGGTGATGGTTTTCTTAATATTTCAGGTGTGAAATTCCAGGACAAGAATAATTCATGGTACAATCAGAGCATGACACTTGCCGAATGTAAATTAGCCTGCAAGAAGAATTGCTCTTGTAATGCTTATGCTAGTTTAGATATTAGAAATGGTGGGAGCGGATGCTTGTTATGGTTCAATGATCTGATGGATGTTCGAAAGCTTGAGGAAACTGATCAAGTGTTTTATATACGAATGCCTGCCTCTGAACTAACAAGTAGGTCTCTGTATGCAAATCTGTATTAAATAATAACATGAAAACTGTCGCTTTAATTACATATTTTAATTAAAGAACTGACAGCCCAGAAGCAAGGCTCCAACAAGAAGAAACAAACCACCATAATAGTTGTTTCAGTATCATTTGGTTCGGTCCTTGTATGTGTTATTCTAGCATTTTATGTAGCATGGAGAAAAAATAAAAGATCTCGCAAGTTGATATTAGGTAAACTCAAACATGTTAACTTTTTTAAGGTTGAAAATAGATAAACTAAGTACTAATAAACAAAAAACAATTTTTTTTATTGTAGGTCCAGCGCCAGCCTGTGGTCATACCATTGAGGTTCGCATGGAAGATACTGAGTTGTCGTCGTTCAGCCTTTCTGTGATTGCTAAGTCTACTAACAACTTCTCCGTTAACAATAAGCTTGGTGCAGGTGGATTTGGTCCTGTTTACAAGGTAATATATTCCTATATGTTTTAAGTTAAAATTATTGAGGATTATTAATCAATAACCTTAACGTTTAGGGTGTGCTTGAATATGGACTAGAAATAGCTGTGAAACGACTCTCGCAAACTTCAACACAAGGGGTTGATGAGTTTAAGAATGAAGTTAAGTTAATCGCCAAACTTCAGCATCGGAATCTCGTGAAGCTTTTAGGTTACTGCATTCAAGGAAATGAAAAACTGCTAATATATGAATACATGGCAAACAAAAGCCTAGACTCGTTTATATTCGGTTCGCCTCAAATTTTTTACATTTCATACTTACTAAAAACTACTATTGTTTTTTAACTAATATTCAAAGTAATTAACTTATTAGCAGATAATAATTATGGAAGCTCAATGCTTGATTGGCCTCGTCGTTATTGTATCATCCATGGAATTGCTAGAGGACTTCTTTATTTACATCAAGATTCACGTCTAAGGATCATCCATAGAGATATGAAAGCTAGCAACATTTTGTTGGATAAGGACATGAACCCGAAGATATCAGACTTTGGCCTTGCTAGAAGGTTTAATGGATACGAGACAGAAGCTAATACTAGCAGAGTGGCTGGAACCTAGTAAGAATCTTGATTCACATTTGATATTATTTATGTTATTTGAAGTGTTCATATCAAAATTTCATTCTTTATAGTGGCTATATACCTCCGGAGTATGCATTGCATGGGTTTTATTCGGTAAAATCGGATGTGTATAGCTTTGGTATCTTGATGTTGGAAATAGTGACCGGGAAGAAAAACAGAGAATATTCGCGAGAAGAACACAACGATACCCTTGTTGGACATGTAAGAATTTTTGTGTTCGGGTTCTTTTATACGATTAGCATATTTTCTTACTATTAGCGCATTATTCATGTTATTGACATATCTTAGGCATGGAGATTGTACAAAGAAGGCAGGTTGCTTGAGCTAGTGAGCGCTTCCTTAAAACCATCATGTGTTGAGTCCCAAGTATTACGATCAATACATATTGGTTTGTTATGTGTGCAACATCATGCAGAAGATAGGCCAACTATGTCGTCAGTGGTTCTCATGTTAGGTAATGAGAAAGCTTTGCCTCCACCTAAACTGCCTGCATATTTGGCTGAAGAGGAAATGCCTGAACTTAGATCTATTTCATCGGGGCCTGCATTTTGGTGAAACCCTAGATACCCTAAACCCACAAACCGGGCTTGGGCCTATTTATCCTCTAATACATTCATTATATGTATGTGGTATTAGTTCTAAATCAGTTGGCTTAAATATATGTCCTTGTTAATGTAAAATAGACTTCATAAGGATGTGAAATTTTACTGTCTTTCAGTCGCGAAATCAGGTTCGTGGAAGAAAAAGGTAATCCTACTGGGCATCTTAGCATCAGTAGTGTTGGTTCTGGTTGGTCTGACTTTAACAGTGTATGCTTATAAGAAGAAATGTTCTAGGAGACCATGTAATGGAATCAATCTTCTTATAGCCACTGCAGATAAATGAAGAGCAAGCATGTACTTGCCTCTTGATATACCACTTTGTAGGTAAGCTGATGCAGGCCCTTGGTGAAGATTATGATGGGAGCCAGAATATATAGATGTAGACATACCATCATTTAGTGTGGCTACAATAGCTAGATGTATAGTGATATACCAATCACTTCTCAGACAGCAATAAGCATGGGAAAGGTGGTTTTGGTCCAGTTTATAAGGTAAATCAGTTATACATGCCTATATCATGTCCAAAAGTGAGTTTGTGAAACAACTTGTAAGAAACCAGAAGTTCCTTTTAAAAGCATAAGAATTAAAGGTTGTAATCCAGCTCATTTGCTTATGAATGGGTAGATTTTGGTTATGTTAATTGTTTAACTGGGTCAACGGGTTGTAGCAAAGCTTGAAAAAAAAAAAAGGAATTAAATTTGTTAAACTGATTGAAAGTGTTAATGTTTGCAACAATCTACTTAATTTTTAAAAAATTATATTTTTTTGGCCAAAATGTGTTTTGGTTCAACCCAACCCAGCCAATTCTATTTGGAAACAAAAATTACCCATATTGACCTGAACTCAATTAGGTAACAAAAATACCCATACTAAGTATAATTTTCAGTTATTTTGAAACAAGAAGGATAGTTGCTAAACCAAATCATTAGGGTGTGTCTGAAGATGGACGACAAATAGCTGTAAAACGGCTTTCAAAGACATCTACGCAAGTTTTGTCGAGTTCAAAAATGAAGTTAGCTTTGTTGCCAAACTTCAACACAGGAATCTTGTGAAACTTTTGGGATACTGTGATCAAGGAGATGAAATCATGTTGAATAACGAACACATGCCCAACAGAAGCCTAGACACAATTTTATTTGGTATGAAATGAATTAAATTTCTGATCGAACTAATTTATTTACTAATTTGTCTAGTTACTTCCCTGAGATAAAACCAGGAATTTATTACTTGGTTGGAGTAACCGCTTCAGAAAAATCCAAGGGATTGCGCGGGGGCTTCTTTATTTGCATCAAATTCCTGCCTCCGTATTATACATAGAGACCTGAGAGCCAGCAATGTTTTGTTAGACTAGGATATGAACCCAAAGATACCAAATTTTGGTCTTTCCAGATGGCTCAAAGGATATTAGACCATAGATATAACAGAGTGCTGCAGGAACCATAGTAAAAATCAATAAACCTGATTTCTATTTAGGATTTAAGAAGTTATTTTTTGTCTCAATTGTTATTTAAACCCTGATGCAGTAGTTACATCTCACCTAGCGTGAGTATGCGGTGCATGGGCTTTTCTCTGTAAAGTCAGATGTACATAGCTTTGGTGTTTTACTGTTTTAATGCTAGAAATAATTAGTGGAATGAAGAATCGAGGATTCTCTCCTCACGAGCACAGTGGTAGCCTTCTTAAACATGTAAGCTTTTGTATGCTCTACAATTCATTTTGTAATGTACATATAACTTACTTATTATGGTATACTATAGGCATTGCACCCTTACACAACTCGTGCTTCAAGTCTGAAGCACTCCGGTCAATACTTATTGGTCAACTATGTGTGTTGATACAAAAGTTGGGCGTTCCTGGTTTGGAGCTCCGGTTCTCGTACCAATTGAGAATTGCTGCTTGAGACCTGCGCACTAAGAGACAAGAAACACCGTTAGGCTTATCGTGGGATTGTCTCCCACGATTATCCTCCGGCGTGAGAGTGAGTAATCGGTTTAGGGTTTAAGGAGTTTTAGGGTTATGAGATCGTACCTTAAACGAGGGATATGATTCCCTTATATACGCATACGGAATCCTTGTTGGTTCCGTGTTCCCCAACCTTCGGCGTATCCCGCCTAAGTCGGTTGGGAATGATTATCTTCTGATTTTAGAAGATATCGATATCTATTCCAGAACAAGTTTTGGGCTTGGGCTTTCGTGAGCCCAAACCTTTATTGATATTGGCCGGGGGCATGTGAGTATTAGTTGTGGTCGGGTTTATAACCCGACACCGCACTATACGTCATCATGTCCCCAGTCTAGTATGCGATGCGTAACTACGGATGCTAGACTAATGACCGTAGTCCGAAAGAAAAGAAGAAACTTACGAAACGTAGGAAAAAGCGGGACACATACCCGTAGGTGCATTGTATCTAGACATCGTGGTAAAATGCAAATACCTCGGTATTCGGGAAAGTAATCTGCGTCCCACGTCCCATCAAAATAATCTCAACCACACAAGTGAAGTTAGTGGGGTCCACGGCACGATCGGGTGGTTGAGAAAAACTATATAACTTAGCCCTCCATTTTCACCGCCGTCTTCACGGTAAAATTCCCACCACCATTACAAAAGCATTTGAGACGGTTGCAAGGCGAAAACCGCCAATAACAAAGGTAAAGCGCTGATCAATAATAACACAATGGTTAAACGGTTATCGATTTTACCTCGACCTCACCGTGAACGACACGATGGAATTTACATCGGAAGTATTTCATACCGGGCGTACATCCGGTTGTTCCGGGAGCTCGAGCAACGATTGCGGATTTCCCTATAGGGAAAGTGGGTGTGTATACACGTTTATTCAATTCGCGAATCAAGCGTGTGTCCCCTGTCACGCTTTCGTGCGATGTGTTAAATTATTATAATCTACACATATCGCAGCTTGCACCGCATTGGTGCGGCAAAAATTATGAATTTTGAGGTAAATTGTCGTTTGTTGGCAATCAATCCCACCATCCACCTATTCCGCGCCTTTTATCACACGACATGGGCGCATGGGTGGGTGTCTTTTTGGCGGCCGTAGATTGCAATGTTATACGGATAAACTAGATTCACTTAGGAATTGGAGGGAGTACTTCTTCTGGGTAGATGATACATGCTTTCCTTGGAATTATGAGTTTTATACTCGGGTTACATTAGAGAGGGATGAGTGCCGTTGGGTCATATGTCGCCAGGATGCTGATAAATGCTAACCGCATCCCCATTAGTGCATATCCTGAGGGATTTTTAGTGCATATGGGAATCAGCCGTAACTATTTTGGTCCCGAAGATGAGATCCCAATCTTCTTGGGCCAGCATGGCGGGGTGGGTACTTATTCCTCCGTACCTCGTGTGCAAATAATGTAAGAGCATTCTTCCTTATACTATGATATATAACTTGTGTGCACATGTTGTTTTGCAGAAATGGATCTCTTCACCGTGGTACAATTAGCGAAGCCTTTGGAGGTAAGGACAAGGACGCGGCCCTTAAAGGAGAATGAGGAGCCAATCCTAGCTGCTACCGCAGGCGCCATAGAGTGAATCTTTGGGGATACATGGACCGGTTCATCGGTCGCAGTGGAGGCAACACCCCGCAAAGCCGTCCCAACTCGGAAGTAACCTTGGTGGCGCAAATACCGCCGTGGTTCAACCTCGTGGAGGAAGAGGAAGAAGAAGAAGCCGGGCTTAGTCGTAAAAGAACCCGAAGGGAGGATGGTGCAGGCCACTCGAGGAAAAAACGCTCCATGGTCCGATCAGGAGTTATCCTCCATCGAGGAAGCGTCTTCGCACCTTCCGATGATGTCGCGGAGCCACGAAGCAAAGCCGTTGATGTATAATTTCTTTGTACTTTTGATGTACCTTTTGTGAATCTAACATGTCATGGTGATCATTCGCAGGGTAGAGCGGGTTATCCACTCACCCCCAAGGCTAGTCCTATTCGCTCAACGATTTCGAGCAGCAGAGCCGGAAAAAGAAGACCGGTGATGCAGACGTGCCGATGGGGCAATTGGTTGAAGAACTAGTGCGTGTCTCCGCCCATCGAGGCTTCGCTAATTGTGAAGCTGAAAGACCGAGTATCCGGTGGGGAGACCCAAGAGTCACAAAGGACCAAACAATAGCGCCGTTGAGGCGAATCGGCGAGTACCCAAGAATCGATAGCGCCCATGCGAGGCAAGGGATCCGAGTGCCTACGCTAAAAAACGGCCGATGACAAATGGCACTAATGTGCCAAGCTGAATCAAGAGCATCGATGCCGCCAGATACAAGTCTGCGTGCCGGGTCCTTAAACATCTAGAGCGGGGCAAGGAAAGCTTGTTTGCGCAGTTGGGGATCTTGGGGCCACCGTGAGTTTGGTCATTGGAGGTCGCAGGAGGCCAAACCGCTGCAAGATGAGCATCGAGTATGACGAGGAGTTGTATCCTCAGCTCATGTCCACCATAGCGGAGCGCAGGTGGCTCATAGGCCACGGTTCGCCTTGCCCTTAGCACCGGAATCACCGAGGTGGTGAATGCCTTCGGGAGGTTGTGCGGTCGCCTTGGAGCGCTGATGAAATCGAAGCGCTTGAAAAACTCCATGATGCGTAAGCTGTTGAAGGCATCTGTTGATAAGGTACCGGGTTATGATCTTTGAATCGTATAATCATTTGGTCGCCGCTATGCGAAAATGAAAGACTTAGAGCTCCCAATGATTTCGAGCTTGAGCGACCAAGATTATCCGATAAGTGTTATTATGGCGGGTTGACTTTGGCGCTGCATCGTCGAGAGTGCGAAACACAAATCGGACTATTATTTGAAGCCCCATGAGTCCATGCTCCAAGTACTGTCTTTGCGCGTCCTAGGGATAATCGTAATCCATTTGCGTTGGAAAAGAGGTACCTTTAAAGGAAGTCCCGAAGCGCATGCAACCCGTCTTGCTAAAAAGAAGGTATTGCGGTAAAGCTATTTTGTGTGGAGTTGGTGCAAGCACTTACCAAGATCGATGGGGTGCCGCCGGTGGCTACCGTGTGTCTCGCCAGATGCGAGATGTGTTGAAGGGTATTAGCGAAGCTAAAGATGCAACGAGTCATGTTGGTACTTCTTCCCTTAAGCTGTAGCACATGTTGACTATCTTTTGTACTAATTCGTAGTTATGAATAAAAGTCTCTTTTTTGTTTGTTGCTTGTGGATATTTGTAATGTATACATATCTGTCTGACTATGCAAAAGATGTATTTGTTGCAGGTATGCGCCGCTGTAAATATAGGAAATCCATAATCATGTATGAAAATCTAATATACTAGGGAAATAATTCAAAGTGTTTGATCATAATCGTGTATGGTATGATATTCACGTCTTTGTAAATATCTTATTAAGGAAGCAAGTATCTTGGTCCCTAAGTTGTTAAAGCGTGCGTGTGCATTGCGCTAGCAACCGTCGTGGGATGCGCATATATCTTATTCCAACGTCTTGAGAACAAGGTGTTTAACAAGGATGCGTGATCCGGTATTGATGGGTTTGCAACCCTCTTACTCAACAAGTTAGTTAGTAGGTCAACTTATCCTTTTACCATCGTGGGTTTATTGGTAGTGCATGCACGCCATCGTGGGCAAGAAATAAAAATTGTTAAGACATACAGTATATGGAGATAACAACTTAAAATGTGTCGTGGAGTTAGCTAGAAACCGCGGCGTTTTATTAATACTTGCAAGTTTATCAAGAAATAACAAAGAAAACAATAAATATGAAAAATAAAAACTGAATACATGAATGTTTATTGAGCACTGAAAGTGCGGAGCGTCTGCGGCGTCGTGCCGTAGCTATTCTTACAGGTAGCACCTCTTGAGGTTGCCGATGTTCCACGTGCGCGGTAGGTCACGACCATCCAAGCCTCGTAGAATCGTGACGCTGTGCCTATTGCTTCAAGAACCTCGTAAGGTCCTTCCCACTTTGGTCCGAGCTTACCTGTATCTTCTGCGTGGCTCGCCTCATTGGCACAGTAGACAAAGTCGCCGGTCTCAATGAAACACTGCGTACCTTGGCATCATAGTATCCTTTCATTTTCGACTTCACTTTGCCTCACGCATGGGCTGCGCTCGCGTCTTTCTTCCAGCAGATCCAAGTCGACACGTCTTTCATCATTGTTTGTTGTTGCATTGATCTCCGCGGTGCGGATAGTTGGCATGCCGATCTCAGTTGGTATAACGGCCTCTGTCCCATAAACTAGGGAGAAGGGGTATCCCCGTCTTTGGTTTTATCGAGGTGCGGTGAGCCCACAAGACATCGCGAAGCTCCTCGACCCACCTTCCTTTATGCCTATCCAGGCGCGCTTTGATTCCTTCGCCCAGGCTTCGATTTGCGTGCTCTACTAAGCCATTGGTTTGTGGATGCGAATCGCGAAGTGTTGGGTGATGGTTAACTTCTCGCACCAATCTTTGAAGGGTTGTCACGCAATTGTTTCCCGTTATCCGAGATGATTTCTCCGGTAATCCGGCGGCATACTATGTTGTCCCGACAAAGCGTTTCACCGGTTGCCGGTGATTGTCGCATCGCTTTTGCCTCTATCCACTTGGTGAAGTAGTCTATAGCCACTATGAGAAACTTAAGACCGCCACGCTATTGGAAAAGGACGCAATATCAATGCCCCATTTGTAGAATGGCCGTGGTGCCGTAATTGGCGTTAGCTCGTGTTGTGGCTGGCGCGGGGCACGTGTCTATGAACTTGGCAATCATTGCATTTCCTTATTAGGTCCAGCGCGATCTCGATGCATGGTTGGCCGGAGTATCGATCGCATGGCACGTGCTACAACGGACCGTGGTCCGCATGCATGCCTTTGCATGAGCCTTCATGGATTTCTCGCAGACGTAATTTGCTTGTAGGGGGGCCTTAACGCGAAGCCATGGTTGAAGGAAAGAACGTCGGTACAATATGTTGTCGCTGCAATTGAATCTCTGCTTACAGGCGCCGTATTCTCGAGCTTCTATCTGTTCTTGAGGTAATGTTCCTTTGCTTAAGAATTCCGTAATCGGTGTCATCCATGTAGGACCATCCTCCTCTATGACTGCGGAGACTTCCATCTCCGATATTGACTTTCTTTTCGGTGTTTCCACGGCAAGACTTGCTTTGATAAGTGTGCGAAGCTTGTCGAGGCAATCTTGCTCGCATGCGTCGCTGCGATTTTCTCCTCTAGGGACTTGCTTGATAGTAAATCTGTCAAAGCCTTTGATCGCTGTCTTAGTCTTCTCCGGATCTTGAATCATATTCTCTTCTTTAGCCACGTATTCACCCAACACGTGGTTGGCCACTAGCCGGGAGTCCGTATTTGCTTCCAAGTTACGCATTACACCCATTCGAAGCTGCAATGCGTAGTCCAGTGATTAAAGCATCATATTACGCCTCATTGTTTGTCGCGGTAAACTCAAACGCAGCGTAGGTGAATTCCATTCCCTCGGGTTTGTGAGAATAAGGCCGACTCGACCCATCCACGCATGAGGACCTCGTCAGAAACAAAATCCGGGATCTTGTAGTTCCTTTTCTCTTGGTGTAGGTACTTCCGTCAAGATCCGGCTTCTCGATGATGAAATCGCCGAACTTGTCCCTTTATTGCGCGTTGGTCTCAGTAAGAGATGTTATGTTCGCTTAGCAACACACTCCACTTCGGAGTCGATCTGACGATCGGGTTTGGAGATGATCCGCTTGATGGCTTGATGCGGATTACCGCTATTGGGTGCGCTTGGAAGTATCGGCGCAGCCGTTTGGCGGCAAATACTAGTGCCAAGACCAACTTTTCCATGGCATCGTAGTTCATCTCCGTCTTTTGAGCTTTTCGACAAAATAGATAGGGGTTTGCACCGAGTCCCTATCGTTAGTAGCACCGCTACCGACCGCCCCATGAGTCGCCGATAAATACATGATCGCTTCTTCCCGGTCGGGTGCCACGAGTGTTGGGAGCGTTGCTAGATCTTTGTTTGAGTGTGGTGAAGGCTTCTTCCGCCTCCGTCGTCCAATCGAAAGTCACCCTTTTTATACACTTCTTGAGTGTTTTGAAAAGAGGCAATGACTTTTCTGTGATTTAGACGTAAACCCGCTTGAGGCCGGCCGCTTTTCCGTTGAGGATTGGACTTCCTTTAGCGGCGTGGTGAGGGAAGTTCTATCACCGCCTTTGTCTTTTCGGACAAGGTTTTATGCCATCGTTCTATCAAGTATCCTAAGAACATGCCTTCGCGCCGAAGGTGCATTTCTTAGATTTAGCTTCATGTTGATCTCGTAGAGTCTTGAATGTTTCTTCTATGTCGCGACAAGCTCAACTTCGTATGGCTTTTATGACCGGTCATCCACATAGACTTCCAGTTGCGGCCCACCTGCTTTTCAAAGGCATTGTCTACCAATCCTGATAGGTGGCACCCGCGATTCTTCAAGCCAAATGGCATTTTGTGTAACAAGAAACGCCTTGGCTTGTGTGGAAAGCTGTCTTTTCCTCGTCTTCCTTAGCCATTTGTATCTGGTGATATCCCTTGTACGCGTCGAGAAAACACTTTAACGGGTATCCACACAAGGACTCTATTTTCCGGTCTATCTCTCGGTAATGGATAGCGATCCTGCGGGCATGCTTTGTTAAGGTCGGTGAAGTCTACACACATTCACCAGCTACCATCGCTTTTTGACCATTACCTGGATTAGAAAGCCGTCGTGGTAATAGACTTCACGCATAATTCCCGCATTTACCACTTCGTACCTCTGCCAATTGCCGCGCCTCTCGGGCTTGGCCACGCTTCTTCGGCGTGATCGGTGAGTATCCTTGCCGGATTCTAAGTTTATGCTCTGTGATCGAGCGTGGTACTCCGGTCATGTGTTTTGGCTCCCACGCGAAAATATCCACGCTTCTTTTTGTAGGAGCGCGCACAATACCGCTTTGCCGTTGTCCGACAATGACCCTCCAATGGTTATTTCTGCGCTCGGTATTTCGGGTGAATTGCGACCTTCAAGTTGGGTACTTTGGCAAGATCGTTTCGGATTGGTTCCATTTTCGCATGTAACCGTTTTACATTCTCTGTTTGGTACCGTGGCATTGTAAAGAGTAACAATGCCTCCTTCTACTAGGAATTTAAGCATCCCGCGCCGTTGATGGCACCGCGCATGGTCGATATCCGTGTCTCCCAATAATGCCATTGTATGACGAGGGGATTTGATCACCATGAAATCCATCCGTGTTGTCGTAGAGTGCTCTGCGTTCGCCGACTAGTAATCGCATTGCCCCATGGGCCATATCTTTTCACCCGTGAAACCGGTGAGTGCTGTGTTGACCGGATTTAACCGACCACGTATTTCAGTCGTAGTCTTTTAAAGCAATGCTCGTACATGATATTTGCCGATGCCCCACCATCGATGTACATGCGGTGTATGTCGTGACCACCCGCGCTAATTTCAATGGTGAGGGCTCTGCTGCGCGTTGTCCGCAGATTAAAGTAGGGAAAGAGATTTCGCTTCTTCGGGAAACTCTCGGTCGACCTTTTGTCTAGTGGTTCGTTGCCACGTCTGTATCATGTAGATTGTGTCGGCCTTATCTTTGGGTGTCTCCTTCTTGCTTCCATTCTTTTGTTTATCTCTTCCTTCTTTAATGTTTTTAACTAAGTGGTCCACCGCCTCCTTGACCATCTTGTCGATGAGTTGGCGCAGTGGACACACTGTTAGTGGTGTGACCCTTTTGTGCGTGGTAGTCACAAGTATCCATTCCCAGGCCGATCTTACGTGTATGCGATCTGTGGTGGTCTTGGGAAATTCGCACCTTCCGCCGCCGCGAGTATTTCCTTTGGTGTTTTGATCGGGAGTATACCGTCATTATCTCTCTCTGCCGCTCCTGGCCGCGATAGTTCCTATTACGGTTATTACCTGGCCGTTGGATTGTCTCCGGGTTGTTCTGTGACCGTAACTCGAATGGTTCTTTTGCTATCTGCCGCGGCTTCCCCTGGACAAAGACCGAGAGCGCTTCATGAGTTCATCAAAAGTCTCGTGGATCTTGTCGCTCAATCTCTTGATGAGTTCGGATTATTAATCCCATTCATGAAGCCGAGATCTTTAGTACTTGTGACATGCTTTAACTTGCATGCATTCATCTTTAAAGCGTTCCATGAATGCACTCATAGATTCTCCTTGGTTCTCTTTACCTCGGCGAGTTCGACAGATTTTTAAGCGCACTTTTTCCGTTGAGTAAAATTTAGGCGGAACGCCTTTCTCAACTCTTCAAAACCATTTACGCTCCTTCGTGGGAGTTTGTTGAACCAGCTCCGCCGCTTCCCACCAATGTGGAATTAAACATGTGGCACCACACCGGTTGTGGCGGTTCTCAATGGTCGCGGTGATTCGAAGATTTTTAGGTGATCGCCGGGATCACCTATTCCATCATAGGTCTTGACATTTGTAGGCATGCGTCTCTTCTTGTTCTCAGAGAAATCACTAATGCGCCCGTGAACGATCCACTTCTCGACGGCGCCACGGAGAGACATGTCTTCCTCTTGGCTATCGCGTCTGTTTCTAGACTTCCAATGTCCGTCATTTGTCCTCGTTGTCCGAGGAATTATCGAAGATGAATTTTCCTTCTTACGGCGTTTCGTACCGTTGTCCTCGAGTCGACTCGTGAGTCCGGATCCAAGGACTTTCACTTGGGAGTGCTTTCGCGTCATCGCGTACTTTACGGCTACCCAATCTAGTGTAGACACTGGTACGCCGTTCTTCTTTCTCACTATCACTCAAGTGTTGCGAGTGAGATGTCTCATCATCCTCAATTCTCCTCCCTATTCTCGTTGAATCTTTGGGGTCGGCCGCTATCTCCCTCGCTTTTCTTTCGATGGCGCATGGGGAAGTTTCGTATTGAGAATCGGGTTGAGTCGGGCTTTCAAGTTCCGACACGATCTCTTCTTCTCTTCCTCTTGCATGAGGGAAGTTAATGTTTCGTAGTTTTGGGATACGAAAACTTCGGTGCTAATTCCGCGACTCCTCGAGGGTGAGGCGTTTGTTTCGCCGCTTACCCTTATCCCGCCGGTGCCTCTGGTACCTTTGTCGTCAGCTTCAAAGACTGATTGGAAGGGAGTAGTAAAGGCGGTGCTAGGGTCTACTCCACTCGTGGTGGTTGTAGTGGCTTGGGTTGTTCCCGAGTGCGGTTCCACCAGAGGGAAGATCAAGTCTTGACCTGATCCCTTATTTTTAGCAGAAATGGTTGTCCCGAGGTATGCTTAGGGGTTAGTCCACTCTGCGACTTCTTCCCATGAGATCGATTGCGATCGCTGACACCGTGCTTTGTCATTCTAGTGTTGGTTCTTAGTGTAAGGTCCCACGGATGGCGCCACTTGTTGATACAAAAGTTGGGCGTTCGGTTTGGAGCTCGGTTCTCGTACCAATTGAGAATTGCTGCTTGAGACCTGCGCACTAAGAGACAAGAAACACCGTTAGGCTTATCGTGGGATTGTCTCCCACGATTATCCTCCAGCGTGAGAGTGAGTAATCGGTTTAGGGTTTAAGGAGTTTTAGGGTTCTGAGATCGTACCTTAAACGAGGGATATGATTCCCTTTATATACGCACGGAATCCTTGTTGGTTCCGTGTTCCCAACCTTCGGCGTATCCCGCCTAAGTCGGTTGGGAATGATTATCTTCTGATTTTAGAAGATATCGATATCTATTCCAGAACAGTTTTGAGCTTGGGCTTTCGTGAGCCCAAACCTTTATTGATATTGGCCCGCCAGCCGGGCATGTGAGTATTGGGTTGTGGTCGGGTTTATAACCCGACACCAGACTATACGTCATCAATGTGTGCAAAACCATGCCGAAGATAGGCCAATGATGTCATATGTGGTTCTTTTGCTAGGTAACAAGGGTATTTTGCCTTCACCTAAACAACCTGCCTTTTTTCCGAGCTTGAACCAATCTCTTCGCCATCTATACCAGTCAATGAAGTAATCATGACATCATTAGATGCCCCATAGAATCAAATGTTATAAATTTGTGTCTCTACAGGTACATAAACCCATAAAATACTTGATTTCATGAGCTGAAACACAAATATATTAAATGTACATGTTCACATCTACCTAATTGAGCATATATTTTGTTTGGGTCATTCTTTGGCCTCTTATGAATATGAAATATTTTTAAAGCTTATTTAGAGTAGTGGTTTTTTTAATACACATCTGAACCACACTCATTCACATGGAAGTATTTTGCTAAGCATTATACATTTTGAAAGTGGAGTCTTTCCATTCCATAGTCATCATTGTGCATAGAAATCAAAGTAAGTTCGTGATATATGTCAAATGGTTATGATTAGAGATACTAAGAAGTAAGAAGGCAACTTAAGTGTTTGGACTTTGGTGGATAGTTATTTGTCAGCATGCATAGACCATAATTGAGACTTGACCATAAGAGTCATCCCTCCTCAGGTTGAATGGGTCAACTAGAACTAGTATGAAACGCCGCGGGACGTACGTTTTGAAAAACATAGTTTGTCGAAAATTCGCACTTGTTGTACACTTGAGGTTCAAATTGTCCTAAATAATCACTACAAGAAAAAGTCATTTTAGTGTCACCCGTAGCGACGTGTTTAGCGACGTATTTTATGCTAGCGACATACTTAGCGACTTCAGACTATGTGTCGCTGTAAACGAGTCCAGATTTTTGCGACTTGTTAAATATGTTGCTAAAAGTAGCGACATGTATAACGACTTCTCATAACACGTCTGCGACATCACTATTTCTAGTCGCTACTGATGTCGCTGTTTCATAAAGATGCCGCTAGTTGAGTCGCTACATGTATCGCTATATTAAGAAGCGTCACTATTATTGTCACCTGTCATGTCGCTATTTTTCTATAGAAATCACAGTTTCATTCACATCGCCATTTAGGTTGTTCTCAAGTCTCAAGAGCACTCTACTATGACATTTAAAAATTTAATATAAAACAAATATAATTAGAACATGCGATAGAAATAATCAACAGTAATTATATTTACAACATTGCAAGTATTACAAATGAACCTCAACTTATTTAAAGAACAAACATATAAGATTAATTTATCAAAGTTACAAATGTTTCTCTACACAGAAAATCGGCAGACGAGGTAAAATATCCCACAATTTCTTGCTCAATTAAGTATCTTTGACGTCCCTGAAAATAAATATCCAAACCGGTCGAAAGTTAACTAAAGTAATAGAGTAATAGTAATGGTGTTTCTTCATTTACTGCAATACTCAATATATGCACGAACCTATATAATCTCGCAGAAAGTTCTAATGCTTTTCATATCACCAATAGAAAGAAAAAGAAATGAACACGTCTGACCCGTTCAATCTGTTTTCATTCCAGCAAGATCAGTCAACCATTCGACCCTTTAGAGAGACTTTATGCACGAACCTATATAATCTCGCAGAAAGTTCTAATGCTTTTCATATCACCAATAGAAAGAAAAAGAAATGAACACGTCTGACCCGTTCAATCTGTTTTCATTCCTGCAAGATCAGTCAACCATTCGACCCTTTATAGAGACTTTAACCCAAATTGACCCACTTGCTCGTACATGGGTTGAAAATGCTTCCTATAATTAAGAGCAAATTGAAATGGATTACAAAACAGAAGTTGCATAGTTGAGTAAAGATGCGATTAAAATCTTGAAACAAATTTTAACTAATAATGGAACTGAAAATCGCTTCACATTAAAGTGATTTGGCAAACAACTAATAAGATTTTGGACATTGTTCAACCTCACCTCTATGCTACTGGTAGGAGTTGCATGCTGCACATTCAACAAGACAAATCAGTACTGTCATCAGCGTATAATCAACTAAATAGAATGACTATCAAGAAAACAATCAGTTTCACTTAACCATTCTCTATTATATTATCTCTACATCAAAGAATATGGGTTGAATTATATAGTGGGTTGATTAAAAAAAATTGCATTAAACTTGGCTATCTGTCCATTAACGATTGCAATGAAGCAATTAGGTGATAACGCACACAAAATTTTACAACCGTGTATTAGTTATGGGTATTTTAGAAATTTGATCATAAGGCAGATACTTCTTTTCTAAACGTTGCATGAATGTAAGGAGTATGCAAGTTTTAAGAATCATATCGCCATCCTAAATGCAGGTATCATGCAGAAGTATTAACTACTTTCAAGCCTATTGCCCACATGATACTAATTTTAACATCATCCAGTTACAAATTCGATATACGTAAAACTATGGATTGGCATAACCAAAATTGCTACAAAGCATTTAATTAATGCATATATCCATTCAAATCGATCATTCAGATGAATAGCATATTGATTAGTGCTCTATTGAAGATGGAAGTGACGGACCGTTAATGGCGGTGAATCACTTGACCGCCTCCAACAAATTATTTTCCCTGGTCTCACACTGGAACGGACCACGTACTCGGTACACTAAGGTGCAGCAGATCCTGACACATCAAACACATTGCAATAGCAACAACAAAGAATTACAAAAGCATTAGCACGAGAAATGGTTGTTTGCCAAGGTGCAACATACATTATTATACTATATCCTTTAACTTCTTCCATTACTAGATCATGGTAAACTAACAAGTACCAATAAAACTTAGCATGAGACTACATACAAATGATGTAGATGAATAAACATACCTATAGCACACTCATCTGAAATGAAACGATAATCATAATGAATAAACCTACACATGCTCATCCATAACATGTCGTTAGTCAACTATTTTTATTTTTACATTTAGTCAACTATTTGCAACAAACAATGTCCGAAAAACTATCAATCATTAATATATTAACAAGCGCTAAATAACTGAATCTGTACAACAAGTCAGTGCAAAAACATACCAATCATATTTGCTTAATATCAAACTAGTTGGATACCCGCGCATAACGGCGGCGATAAATATAGTTATATAATAAATATAGTAAATGAATTGTTAACCTAACTCTCTTCGCAATTCCCTACCCGCTTAGTGAATTCATTTCACAACATTTCAAATGTATATGTGTTAGTTGTATGTGTTTGTTTGGGTTTTCCGTATCTTTCCCGTGACATCATTATTCCCGCATATAAAAAGACCTTCACAATCTCTTTCCCGTCAAACACTTTCCCAAAAGTAAATAATTTTGATAAATAAAGTTTGTATTGATTGAAATAAAGGTTAAAGTTATAAAATTTTGAATTAAAATAAAATAAACCTACTAAAAATGTAAAAACTAAAAACTCATAAAAATATATCAAAATGGATGTTGAATTATAAAATTTTTAAAAATATGGTGAAATTATATCATAAAAAAATTAAACGAATTAAAAGATATTTAAATTTAAAAATAAAGGTGATTAATTAGTTAAGAAGTGACATGTGTCACCACATTATTGGAGCTCTTTATTTTAGTTTGTTAGAGCTCCTCGTTTTTTTTGTTATTTTTAGAGAAGTGACACATGTCACTCAATGATTGGAGCTCCTTATCTTAATTTTTTGTGGAGCCCACAACTTAAATGCTTTATATAGTAGTATAGATATAGATTATGCATATGAAAAGTAACTGTCAAAACTAAATCAAACCGGCAAGGAAATAAGATCAAAAACATTATCAGCACAATCAATCATACCAGAAGCAACGGTAACATCAACACTAGCTCTGTAGCACATTGATCGTAATCACAGCTTCGACCAGTACCGCTCCGATAGCAATCGAAACACGGACCTATAGTAATTCACATCAAAATTTAGTTACAAAACCCTATAGTAATTCACATCAAAATTTAGTTACAAAACCGTAACCCTAGCTTGTAATTAAATTCATACTAACTGATTGATTCAAATCAAAATCGTTACATCGGTGACTCGTTGAATGAGCTAATCGAACACCTACAAATAAAATCATAGCAAATCTATCAATTAAACTCATGAATCAAGCATGAGATTGAGGTTTTTAAAGATGATTAAAACAAATTTGACCTGATAAGCGATTAAAGCCGTGAATAAATGTAATGTTTGTTGGTGTTTCGATGGAGCTGCGGTGGTGTTGCGATGGTGTTGCGGTGGTGTCTCAGTGGAGTCTCGGTGGAGTCGCGGTGATGAATGAATTGATATGTGTTGCAGTGATGGTTTGTGTTATTGTGGTGGTGTTCTCAAAAAAGAGGATAAACGCCCAATTAAAGAAGAAGTTACATATATCACCCTGAAGTGTTGTCAATCTTCATTTTTAGCATATAATATATGATGCCAAATTTTTATTAGTATTTTTTTTTTTATTTTTTTTTTAACTATAAGCAAGCAATATATGACTAGCATGAACTTATTATGAGTATTATCTTATCTTTACATATATATATATTTGTGAAAGTAAAATAATGGTCTTAAATTTCTTGTCTCTATACATGTTGTGGAGGAAATATAGAACATATGTACAACAACAACAACAACAACAACAACAACAAACCCAATCTCGCTGAGGCAGGGTATGGGGGAGGTAGAATGTAGACAGATCCTACCCCTACCCCGAGGATAAACCCGAAAGTAAGGAAACTGCTTCCAATGAGACCTCCGGCTTGTGCACGTGTGCGGGTGAGAAATAAGAGAACAGAGAGCGAGAGGGGGCAAAAGGGCAGCAAGCAAAAAGCAAAAAAGCAGACCAAACACGCACAAAAACAAACACAAAACAAACCAGAAAACAAAACAAAGGCAAACCTAAGGGAGCAAAGCAAAGGGAAGAAAACAACCCACGGGACCTAAAGCAAGGGCAAAAAAGGCATCCTAAGAGGGCAACAAAGAGCAAGGCAAAAACACGCAAGGGGCCTAAGCTAAGGCAAAGGCAAAACAAGGCACCAAAGCAAGGCAACAGAAGACGCCTAAAAAGCCTTGCACCTGAACTACCCGCAAATCCTAATTCTATCTCTCCACGCATTCCTATCTGAGGTCATGTCCTCTGACAAGAGCAGTTCCTTCATGTCGAGCTTAAGTATATCCTCCCACCTGAGATTGGGTCTACCCCTCCTTCTCACACCATCAACTACTAGCGCTTCGACTCTTCTTACAGGGGATGATTGTGGCCTCCTCCTAACATGGCCGAACCACCTCAGCCTTCCTTCTCTCATCTTCTCGATAGTATTCCCGACACAATAGCGACTTGTTTTTGCAGTGTTCCAAGTTAGCGACTCAGTTAGCCATGTCTATTTGGACGTCGCCAAAGTTGCGACTTCGCTTGCGATATTGTCTTAAATGTCGCATAAATAGCAACTTAATTTGTGACAAAATTTTTTGAAAACAAATTGCGACTTACTTTGCGACATCGTGTGCGACATTGACAAAGTTGGAGTCGCTAAAGTGTCACTAACATGTCGCTGAATTGCGACTTCAACATACGCGTCGCCAAAAAACGTCGTTAAAAAGCCTTTTTCTTGTAGTGAATATAAGAACTAATTCAAGAAAATTTAACAGAAGTTGCCTAAAAATCAGTTCAATAGGCTGCCCTACTATGACATGGCCAATCTCAGTATGAAAATAAGTGTGTCCGATGGTATAAGCAACATCATCTCTGTTTAGCTAACGGTGCATGCAGATTCAAAGTGTCACTTATTAAGCTATTTGATTTTACCGCTCCATGTTCTTTAATTTACCAAATATTTTAACAACAACGTATCCAATTACCATGTTCCATTCAACATACTAATGTCCAAACAGAGTCTCGTACATTTCATTATATGACAACACTATTTCAAAAAACATTAGTACCTGTAAAATGAGTAACAAAACTCAAAATTTTAAAACAAGCCAGTCCAAGCAACCCCCAAAAAGGATATCTAATATATATTAAAGTAGAACGACAATCTTTTTTTTTTTTTTTTTTTTTTTTTTAGAACGGCAGAATGACAATCCTTATTTTTCTCCACAGATAATCCTTCAAGTCATGTACATCAAAATTGATAAAACTAAAACGAAGCATAAGTTATGTGCTTAACTTTTAATTACAAACCAAGAACAAAACAATTCTTCCAAAAAAATACACATCAAACTTTGAAATTTAATTTTTTTTTTCCACAAATTACAAATTATGTTATATAAGCATTTTAAAAACTTATAAATGATGCTCTTCCTTTAAAATAACTCAGAAGGTTAGCCAAAGTTTAATTCAAAATAGTTGCTAAAGCCAAAGAAAAGTTACCTCAAACGATATTCTTTCTAGAAATTCATTCAATGCCTGGTAAGCACATAGACCGCTAACAGTTTCCATACCATTAACAATAACCACATTTCCAAATAGACAATTAACGAGTGGGTGATCCCGCGCGTTGCTGCGTAAGTGTTGTGACCCCGTTATATTTTTATGTAGCGGTCCTTTAAAGTTTAATTATGGTACATCGTTAGTCCTTGAAGGACCTAGTTTACAAAGACAATTAAACCTTAGGGACTATTTTCGTTAAATGGCTATACATACTAATTAATGTACTGAGGTCTTAGTTTGCAAGGATACTTAAACATTAGGGACTATTTTTGTCAAATTGCTATAGATAGTAATTAATGCTAGAAACTTGTTCCTGCCTTTTAGTATATACGAGTGGGTGATCCCGCGCGTTGCTGCGGAAGTGTTGTGACCTCGTTATATTTTTATGTAGCTGTCCTTTAAAGTTTAATTATGTTACATCGTTAGTCCTTGAAGGACCTAGTTTGCAAAGACAATTAAACCTTAGGGACTATTTTTGTTAAATGGGTATACATACTAATTAATGCTACAAAGGACTTAGTTTGCAAGGACAATTAAACCTTAGGGATTATTTTTGTCAAATTGCTAAAGATAGTAATTAATGCTAGAAACTTGTTCCTGCCTTTTAGTATATAGATATCTATATACTACTTATAATGCATCTTGTACCTTCCCTCCTATTAATTTTTTAAGATTTCCTAATATAGAACTTTTAAGCAAATACAAGTAAAAAAGCATAAGTTACAACTATTTGAAGCATAAATAAAACTAAAAAAACACTATTCAACATATACAATTAATACACTATTTAATTTACCCTTTCACCAAAATATACAACCATTTAACCTCAATGTACAATCTAATCAAGCCACTAAGCCAAGCACTTAAAAATAAAGTCATTAAGCTGCCCGCAGTGGTCGGTCGACCGATTCGGTCGCCATTGCGCCGACTGAGTCGGTGCCTTTGGCAGATGGTCGAACTGGTCGGTCGGCTCCAAAATTGACGAACGGTTCATCCTCGACCGATAACTCACTCGACTAAAACAAAAAGTGAATCGTTACATTATTGAAAAAACATTTTTAACTTTGTAAGATTTTTTTTTGTTAGGCTACCCACTGGTCACTCCTCAACTCACAGTAATAACAAAGATCTACCTAGACTCGAAAACGAAAAGGAAACTAAACAAGATCTCCGTTATTATTATTTCTAAATTAATTGTTAAAAAAATCGCCGCATAACATCACATTATCAGAAAATTCAGTCACAGGGTACCCACAAGATCGCGCGGGTACCCTGCTAGTAATATATAATGAGCAACACAAACTACTTGTTACAAAAGAGAATAACACTTTAGATTTATTGAAGCCTATAACTAATGTTAAAATTGAAAGGTTACAAAAATCACTTACATGCAATATTAGTGTCACGGCAACAACCTGCTCATCAATAACAGTTGCACATCCATAATGCGCACACTCCACAAAACCACAAAAATCGTAAACCAATTAAAGTAACCCTAAGAATCATGAAATTAACCCGTAACCATCGTACAGATACAGACATATGTTGGGTGAGAGGATGTAATAAGGTTACAGCAGCTTGCGCTATTCATACACTTGCAAAACCGTAGAATCATACATATGTACATCCATAATATCAGGTTATCTAGTATAGGCTCAGATAGGGTAGCAATTAGGAAACTACGGATGCACCTGCCATGGCTGCAACCTTAACAGGATGCCCTGCCAAGATACGGGTAATCTTACCGTTAACCTGACCCGTTGAAACTCATCACAGCCTGAATATATTATGAATTACATTCATGATATTAGGTTTTCAAGTATAGGCTCAGATAGGGAAGCAATTATGAGAAAGTGGATACACCCGCCATGGCGGCAACCATAACAGGTTGCCCCGCCAAGATAGGGCAATCTAACCTCTAACCTAACCCGTTCAAACTCATCACAACCTCAAGATAAACAATCCAAATTTTATACACACCTAAAGCACGCACAAACTGATTCAGTAAACCCCCTTCATGGCTGCGAGTACCACTCTCGTGGTGCTGGCTTGCCAAGATTGATCAAGAACAACCGGACATCCAAAGTAGCCACAATCCACGAAACCCTCTTTGACACCTACTATAGCACTTATCCCTCTTTGACACCTACTATGGCACATATCCCACTTTGACACCTACTATGACACTTATCCCACTTTGACACCTACTGTGGCACTTATCCCACTTTGACACCCACTGTGGCACTTATCCCACTTTGACACTGATACGCTTACAACGCGCGTTCGGGGTCAAAGGAAACTTCCTTTTCTTCGAGCAAGTTTTTCAACCACCTAGCACTACAAAAAAAGAGCCATTTAGTGACAAACAAAAAGTGCCACAAAAGGCTAAATAAGTGTCACTGTAAGCCTGTTAGACATTTGGTGGCAGAAAAAAAAAGTGTCACTAACGATGCTGCCACTAAAGGGTATTAGCGACACTTTTTTGTTTGTGTTGTGCAGACCATAAAGATATAGTGGCACTTAATAATCTGTCACAATAAACTAAATTCTATTTTGTGGTACATACTTTGTGCCATTAGATCCGTGTTATGTTGAAATATTCAAATGGTTTTAACGGCATATATTGTTGGAAAATATGGTCAAAGTGTTGAATGACAATTGATGGTGTCATCAAACATATTAATGGGAATTAAGGATAAAATTAATTTATGGTTTTATTTGAATTCATGAGCCATTAGTGTGATTAATAATGTGACCGTTTTTCTTATTCTTCCCTCCTATAAATGAGAGCTTTTCTCATTTGTCTTTACACACCAAGAAACACAACTCATTCCTCTCCATTTGTTTAACATTCATCCGACCTTGTGTGTCCGGTTCGTAATAGAGGGAAGACACGGTTTTGGTTCGCCTTGATAATTCGTTTGTGCTAACGGGGTTATCCGTTGTTGTTGTATCCTGGGAGATAGACGTTCATGATTCTCAAGCACCGTGGAGAGGACGAATCTGTCTTAAGGAAACTGTGAGCATCACAAGCCTCAACATTTTCCTTACTTGTGTTTTTGTGTCTCAACAATTGAAAGGTTTACGGTATCGTTTCTCTACACTTTTACGTTTTTTTTATTATGATTTGTTTGTCTCTAATAGCAATACACGTAATATATGCTACAATCTTAAGACAGATCCGAATTGCTATCAGAAACTATTAAAAAAATAATAGATAAACCAGCTATTTGAAAACACTTTAATATTGTTTTGTTGAGGCTGGTTGTCATGGAAGATACAATAATACAAAGCTTATTATTATTTGGAAATATTTTGATGACATTTTTGTTGTAGAAAACGTAAACCGTTTTGTTTCTTTAGTCAAACGAGCGGGATAACCCGCGCGTTGCTGCGGGTGTGCGTTAGCCTCTATTATTTTATGTACGGGAGTCTTTGTCATAATCTTTTTGTATTAAGTACTTGGTAATGGGTTAAGATGACTCATCCGGATTGCCTTATCGATAATGTAATTTTTTTTTTGGTGTTTATCGTTTGTTGTTGCTTAGGCGTCTTTAATTTTTTTTGGTATTATTAAGCTGAAAAAGTAAACAAAGTGCAAATTGCATAATTTTTCGAGTCCGTTTGGTATGTCGAATGAGTTTCGGAGTCTGTTTACTAAACGTTTTGCTACTTGTCCCTTCTAGTCCCTCATTTCTATTTTTAATAATAAGCTTTGACTTTTTATTCTACAAATTTCATCCGTTAAATTTTTATAAAACCAAATTCTTATTTATAGTATTTCTCTTACTCTCTCACTAAAAAAACACCAACACACACACTCTCTCTCACTTCGCCGGCGAGCGTCATATCCGGTCACCACAGTCGCCGGAAAATTTTCCGGCGAAGGTTTTTTTCTTCCAAATCGTTAGATCAGCTCACCTATGTTCTTTCTGGAGCTTTTTGGCCTGTGACTCGGCCCGTACTACCACTAACGCATTGAGATGGGTGTGTGGGTTTGCAGACTGTCATGAGAAGAGCTTTCGTATGACCTTTAAGGTAATAAGGTATACATTGTTATGCTTAATTGCAGAATATTATTCAAGGTAGACCTCCCATGCTGCCAGTTTCCTCCAAATAATTATTCAGTTTTCTTGATGATGCTAGCGAGAGAACTTTCCTATGCGCTGGAACAGCCGAATCATTGCAGAAATTTGTCTTTTAATAAAAAAAAAATAGTTCATCATATTGATATCTTAGCTGTCCTTTTATAAATTCAAAAATGGGTCATCTGTTACATGATATAGAACGTGGACTTGCTTGGTATAGGCACCACATAAATGTGTTATGTGTTGTTTATCATTATTATTGTTTTAAAAAGCAAATGACCCCTTTATATAAAAAAAAAGTCTTTCATTGTCTTTTTAATTTTTTTTTAGCGAAAAAACATTTCTTATCATCATGTTTTATTGCTACTAAAAGTTATTTTAGAACATATGTTTCAAAAGGTAGTTATAGTTCTATTAATTTTTTTAACTGTTATATGCGTTTAAGATTGTGGGTGTTCATTGTATGGTATAAAACTTTATTGGACATTATGTTGTTTAAATTAGTTTAGGATTTGTTAATATTAGTATTGGGCATACGTATGTTAATGTATAGTGTAAAAATAGAATACTGAAATTATGTTTTGCAATAAGTTGATTTAGGATTTCTTAATATTAGTATTGGGAATACATGGTGAATGTATAGTGTAAAGATAGAATATGCAATTTATTTTTTGAACCAAGTATTGTGTAGAACTGCGACTGGGCACGAAAGTGTATTTTTAACAAAATATAGGTCTACACATTTGATGCATACTTATAGAAAGTGACCATAAGTAGTAGCACTACTTATAGTTTTTTACAAAAGTTGTTGTGTCTAAGGCGTAGTAGATTTTATTTGTATTTACATAGACATGCATTTTCAAAATGCAGCTTGCGAACATCCAGTTTCTGTGAAAACCATCGGTTTCAAATGCATGTTGCATTTTAAGGATTTTTTTTTTTTTTTTTTTTGCTTTCTGATGCTTCTTCTGTGAAGAGAGGCCTCTTAGCTGTTTTCCTAGTAGCTTTAGCTAATGCTTCTATTTTTTACTTGATTTGCATAACTGATGTTGCTGGCGGTGGTGTTACTATTTCTTCTTTTTTAAATGTTTCAGCAAGGTCGTCCCAGAGTGTTAATTCAACAGAGTTTCGACTGTTATATTCAAATATGTTAACATATAATGGTATTTGCAGTAAAATTATTTTTAATTCTCAAGTATGAAAAAGATTGTAAACGGTACTTACTTCAAGTTTTGAATCTCCACTTTTCGATTAACCAACTGATTTTTGTTTGGATTCCCACGCTTTTCTTTTTCTCCTGATCTCATGTAGCAACCTATGTAGTCTTGAGAAATTAAAACATATATTAGTTAATAGGGGAACGATATGCAACAGTTAAAATGCTATGTACTAATAAAACAAATAAGTTCATAGTGTATACATATATATATATACATATATATATATATATATACATATATATATATATATATATATATATATTGGTAAAACTGTACACCTTTATTTGTAAAATGCTATTTAAGAATTCCTTATAGACTATGTTTTTTGTAACATGGTGCGATTTTTCTTTTTCATTAGGCAAAAGGACTTTTAACCCATAAGGTGATGTTGCTCTTGATAATGCAACATATAGCTGCCCATGACTGAATACTGGTTCAGGAAGGTATACTCCGATTTTGCTTAAAGACTGCCCTTGACTCTTGTTGATTGTCATAGCGTAGCAAACTTTAACTGGAAATTGTTTTCGTTTGAAAATAAAAGGGTAATTTGGATCTCTGTGGGTCAATGGAATTCTTGGAATATAGACTTTTTCGCCTATTCTTGTTCCTGTAATAATTTCTGCTTCGATGAGTTTTGACATGAGGTTTTTCACAATCATTCTTGTACCATTGCAGAGGCCACCTCCCATATTTACATTTCGAAGCAACATAATAGGAACACCAGGTTTTAAATGGAGGGTGTTTGGTGGTAGACCTGGAAATCTGAAAGTGTTTAAGTATTCTGGTGGATATAGCATCTCAGTTGCAGCACCATCTTTTCCAAGCGGAATTGCTTCGTCCGAGCTCATGTAAACCGTGGCATCTCCTTGTATCTGCGTAAGTATTTTTTCATTTATGGTATCTGCAGTCGCATTTTTAGGACAAACAATAGCCTTCTTCTGTAGGACTTCTGCAGTTGGATTTTGTAAGGTTTCTTTGTCGTAAATAAAGTCAATGAGTGACTGAAGACCATTTTCGTCGTTGTTTATCTGGTATTCTGGTGGAATTGTGACCCATTTAGGATCTTGTGAATCCTCGTTGTCAACATCGCCGATATTACCGTCCCCTATATCAAGTAACCATGCTGAGAATCGATCTATTTCTTTTCTTGCACTTTCATCAATGTTTGTTTGCAGAACTCTCATATTTTGTTTAAGACTGAAAACTTTAAAATGCTGCCACAGATATGATTTCGCAATTGATGAATCTATAATTTGAGATTTTGATCCTTTTTTTTTACGGGTAGTGTCTGCCTGAAATCACCTCCTAAAATAACTGGTTTGCCACCAAACACTTTATCTGGGTTGCTAAGAACATCTCATAGTGTCCTATCGAGTGTTTCAAAACAGCGTCGGTCATTCATTGGTGCCTCATCCCATACAATCAATTCAGTTTCTTTAAGAAGCTTTGACATGATTGTATTTTTTTTAATATTGCACATTGACTCATCAGTTAGCTCTAGCGGTATTTTAAATCTTGAGTGTGCGGTGCGTCCGGATGGCAAGAGCAAAGAGGCGATCCCTGAAGAAGCAACTGTCAATACAACTTTTCCTTCTGATCGAAGCTTATTAACAATTGTTTTCCATAGAAAAGTCTTACCTGTACCCCCATGACCATAGACAAAAATCAATTCTTGTTTCTTTTCACTGCATGCATTAATTATAAGATCATAAATCTGTCGTTGTTCAATATTGAGTTTCACAACTGAAATACCAACTTCTTCTTTCAATTGTTCCCGGTTATAATTCTTTTCTTCCATCAGTAGCCTGTTTTGTAAATCGTCTAGCATATGCTTTGGAGGCAATGAGAATCCAAATTCTTTGATTGACCTAGAACAGTTGTTCAATATCATTTCTATTTCGTAAAGGGTGTAGTCTTTTAACTCTGGGTCGTTTACATGGAGGTTTTTGACGCCACTTGTTTTTGAAGCCTTAGCTGGAATATCGTCTCCCATAGAATACCAATGTTTTTCCCAAAGCTGTATCGGGTTTGCAACTTCACAATACATGAGAATATGTGAAAAAAGGGTACGTAACTGTGCTGATGATGCTGAGAATGCTGCTTCTTGTAGTGCTATATCCCATTCCTTATCATCATCAAGCAAACCCGTAGCTTGGCATGCGGCCCGGTATGTTGGAAATGTTTTTTTGTTAACGGTCCGCACGTCAACGAATGATTGACAACCTTTTTGATAAGCAAGCAACATTCGAAAGTAGAATAGTTCGCCTGCAGCTGGGTGCACGTACACTAATCTGCCAATTGCATATTTTGTTTTGATAACTCGCCGTTTCCATGCTTTATTGTCTTCATACCACACATATTCAGACGGAAAGTCTAAATATGTTAGATGACGACCATCTTCAAATAATGAGTTATATGTAAACCATTCTATAAGCGTTTTATGTTTTCTCCCATCATCATTTATAATAGACTCCAATGGTTCTTTTTCACGAAATGTCATTTTCTGCATATCTTTGAGGTGAACGGCAAGTATTTGTACAGCTGGCTCTCTGTGATGTATAGGAAAATCAAGTATTCTCCAACATGCTTCGTGCGGGCATATGAACCGGCCGTCAATAAAACTCTTGATTTCGTCTATATGTATTTGCGCTCCAATTGCAGATGTACCTGGATCATTGAGCGGTCTTGTAATCTTTGCAGCAATTCTATCGGTTCCTTTTGAAATATATTTAAAAAGATATTTTATCAACATGCTCCAGCCACAATATTCAACATTAATATGTGCTTGGAACATGAGACAAAGTGAACGGTTATATGGAACCACATAATTGTTGTCTAACTTCACTTCACCTCTTGCCACATAAGACGGTGTTCTTCTCCTTCGATAGTGTATGTGCCCGTTGTCATCGAAGTAAGTCTTTTCATTATATCTTTTTGGGTAATTCTTTGTGCACACTCCTTCTTGCATACATGCAGCTGTTGGTTTTGCATTTCCACATGGACCATGCATCATCATATCAGCAACAATTTTATAGCCCTCTGGATCTGATCTGTCATCAGGTAGTTCTGCACAAATGAATTTGTCAACGTCTTCGGGATTCCTAATTTTGTCTTCCTTATCTAGCCATAAGAGTGTGTGACAATGTGGAAGTCCACGTTTTTGAAATTCTATTGTGTAGAGCACTGTATATGGAAAGAAAAACATAATTCAATATATTATGTTTCACCTAATGACATAAAAATGTATTAGTATCATAATGCAAGTAAACAGTTGCATACCTGCAGTACATCTGCCAAATATCTGTTGTTCTTTGAGCGCTGTCAAAAAATCTTCGACCTTTTGTTCAAAAACACGATCTACAACATCAGCTCTATCTGCATGATTAAGCTCTGGATACCTTTTCATATGACGTTTTATTTCTGGCCAGTTGGCATTACATGTAAAAGTGATGAAGTATTGCGGATTCCCCAGAACTCGACATATAGCAAGTGCATCAAGATAATGGCTGTACATATATCTCGGTCCTCCTGTGAAGCTTGAAGGAAGAATTATTTTTTGACCTATATCAGCTCCAAAGTGATCCCCCCTTGTTATTGCATCGCAGATGCCGGAAAGACAATCAGTTCTCAGGTTATTCTGCTTTGATCTAATGAAATCAAGACGTGATTGTTCAAGAGTGCAGTAGACATTGACAACGCATCGTTGAAATAATCTTCCCGCTTCTAAAAAGAAGACCATATTCATCAAAGCGCTCATGCAATTGGTACTTATAGTACATATTCATAGAAATAGTTTTCTTGTTTGTACTTCCATTCACACCATTAAATGGCATCTTTGTATTGTAACCGGGCTGCCCATACACAAAAAGAAGAGGGAATTGCAGACTCATATACGAACTATGAAGTTTATTGATTCTTTTAGGGTAGCTGTTTTTATATTCTATGATTATGTAATAATCTATTTGACTATTTGCATCAGGTTGAAATACTATTGCTCCAAGAGTTCCAGAAGACGGAAGTTGATATTCATGGCTTCCTAATACATTATACAGTTGAATCTTGAATTCAGGTACACTCTTTTCTACAAATTTATCTCTAGCTGTTCTAAAGACTCGAACCAACTCATTGTGTTCATCTAATATTTGAATAAGTCGTTGGACTATCTCAGGAGATAGTCCACTTCGTTCTGCTCCTCCAAAAGGCTTCATTCTGTTACTAACTTCATTTTCAGTATCATATATATAAAGTTGCATAAATTTTGGATCTTCATTATTGGGAGGACACAGCGTACCTATCCAATGGTGTATTTGCCCAGATATTTTGAACACGTATGGACCCTTTCCATCGTTGATTGATTCATCAATTTGTGCCCCAAACGACGTCATACTAAACATCTGATTATATGCTCGAATGTTGGCTAGAAAATGTTTATCTTTGAACAATTCTTTTAAATATTCTGGTGGATCAATTTCTTTTTCAAGTTGAAATTGCCCTCCTCCACAACATTTGGTATATCTTAACTGTTGTCGAAATGAATTTGCTTTCAACCTCTCTCCATACCAGAAAGCTGCATTGCAATACTTGCATGCATATTGGCAATCACCCAAGTCTATATAAAATTCTGATGCACCTGGAATTGCAGTGGATAAATAATATTATACACCATGATTATATAATCATAAGTATATAAATACGATAAAGGCTATTATTATTCTTATGTTAAGATTTTTTTTAATACCTTTAGTACATGATGGTGTTGAGCTATTGGACATGGCATCATTTGTATCTTTGGTATTTCTCGTTTTTCTTCTCTTTCTTGAGGCTTTTTCATTTGGACAGTTGCTGCATTGAGTATCAGTGAAATTATTATTTGTGTCTTGAATATTTTGGCTTTCCATTTGTTGATATTCACATGGATCTTTGTTTCTTGGATTTTTTTCACATTCGATGCTATTCGTCATTTTTCTTTGTTTTTTTGGGTCTTTTTCATGTAAATGGTTGGTGGATTGACTATAAGTCAAATCTTTATCTGCACACTCATTTTCACCTGTGGCATTTAAAACAGGTAATATAAACTATAAGTATAAAATATATAAATATAGTAGAAATGGATTTTTGCTTTTGTAGCTTATTATTTTTTCTTACCTTTATAGCAGGTGTCATGTAAACGTACAGTTGATTGCGAGCTCGTGTGTTGTCTTTTGCGTTTTTGAAAGTGATAAAGTTTTTTGTTATCTGCACTGCTATCGTGTAAACATATAGCTGATTGGAAACTTGTGTGTTGTCTTTTATTTGCAGTTGCTGGTGCTAGATGAGTAGATGTATCACCATATACTTGTCCACCTTCCCAAGTTACATAAGGTGCATTATAAACCAAGTCTTTATCCGACACTCATTTTCACCTATGCCATTTAAAACAGGTAATATAAACTATTAAGTATAAAATATGTAAATATAGTAGAAATGGATGTTTGTTTTTGTAGCTTATTCTTTTTTTTTACCTTTATAGCAGCTGTCATGTAAACGTGCAGTTGATTGCGAGCTCGTGTCTTGTTTTTTGCGTTGTTGAAACTGATTAAGTTTTTTGTCTTCCGCACTGCTGTCGTCTAAAGATACAGCTGATTGATAAAGTTGGTGGTCATCTTCGGTTCGTAAGTAACCTTTTTCTTGAATATTCTTTGTGTTAACCGTTACTTTATTTACAGTTGCTGGTGCTAGATGAGTAGATGTATCACCATATACTTGTCCACTTTCCCCAGTTACATAAGGTGCATGAATATCTGTATTCAATTAAAAAGCATAAGTCAATACAATGTGATATGTATTTGTATAAAAAAAGTAAAAAAAAAAAATAAAAATACATATATCATGAAAGCAATAATCACCTTGTCTATTGTCAATTTTTGTGCAAAGACTCTGAATCGCATGTCTGGTTGTAACATTCATTTCCAGTTCCACATGAATGGTTGTCAACATTACTTTGTGATAAATGTATGTTTGCTGAAGGGTTGTCGTGCAGATGTATTCTGACCCGACTTCTTTGGCGTTTTATATTAGGGTCATTGGAAAAGTGAACACGCCTTTTTCGATTCTTATTGAGGTTAGCAATATAATCTTTACATTGTTCAAATGTATATATGCCTAAACGTTTCTTATTCATGTTATAAAATGTTATAAAGCATGGGGCATAGGATTCAAGGTAATAGATATCTAAGCATCATAGGATTCAAGGTAATATTGTTCATGGATATAAGAGCCACACTTAATATATTAGTAAATCTTGTTTCAAAAATAAACAACAAAGAAACAGAAACTGCACAGTTGTTATCTACACCTATTTGTTGCAAAAATGTTAGTGTTGAATCTTAAGATACCTGTGCTTGCTGAACTTTATATTCTGCATGGAAACCAAGATTAAATGAGATTATTAATTAACCCAAAATTAATGTATACATATACATGCACGTATGATAACTGAACTGGGTTGTTGAAAATAACCTGTGTAAACCAACAATTTTTTGTCTTCCTTTGTGACTTAGTAACAGTAGATCTTATGAGAAGAAACAATTTGCTTGTGAAGAATCTAGTGGAAGAAGAAGAAGGACCTTCTAGATGATGATAAGGTTTTGCAAAAAGTGTAAAACTAAAAATTTATTTTTTGTTTGTTTGTATATCTTATATATTGTTGTAGCCGACACACTTTACTATATGTTCATTCATTCAATGTATGTGTTTGCTAATAGGAATAGAGTGCACTGTTCATGCTACAGTTGGAATGAATAGTAAAATTCTTAATATCAACCGTTGATGCCATTCATCTTGTACATCTCAACCGTCAAACCACAAACCGACATACTGTTCATTCGAGGCAGCAATTCTACCTTTTAAATATATAGTATAATTACCAAATGATTTTTTTTTTTGTTGTATTGTTCACGGTAATAACTATCATTAAATTACGTATGAGTAATTACGTGTTGAATGTTTGAACGGTCTTGCTATTTCGATGGTTATAATATTCTGATATTCTCTCATTCATAATTGAATATAGTATACATTCGAGTTTCATCTTATATTATCCACTTTGCATATGAGTTGTTATAGATTAATGCAAAATTAAAATTAAATTGGGGTAAGTTCATGTTTATTGGTTTCAAAGAAATAGGAGAATCATGTTTGCTAGATTCAATAATTATGTGACCCTTATTACGGAAGGACCAAATGAGTGTATTCAAGTGGTCACTCAAGTTTTTATTTGAAGCGAACATGTAACTGCTAAAGTTGATACCAGTTTTGAAATCTTATTTTACGGAACCAATGAAATCATTGAAACAAGGTTATAGTTTTGTTGAACAAGACCAAACGTTTTTCTTAATCATTAAACTATTTATGAGTTTTAATGCATTGAAGATAACTAAATGACATGTTAATCATTGAAAAGATATAAAATATGTGAATCGAATTGTGGACTTATCTTTATGTATGATAAGTTAATAGATTATATTGCTTGAAGTTTGATATGGAATGCATGTGGTTTAAGCTTCAGATGGAGAAGAATAGTTTATTTTGATATGAGTTAAAGGATTGATATGAAACTTCATGGCTTGGAAAGGTTTTATAATTCTTATGATACTAATATGCGACACAACTTAGTGATGGCCTTCTTGAACCAGTTCATATATAGTATTCTCATAAAGCTGATTTGTATTTTTATGGAATCTTATTAAAGATACAACCTTAACTAGCTGAAAGTTTTGGATCATTACGTTATAATAGAAAAAATACGGTGTTCAAAGCATGTTGACTGAAATCTTGTCATGATATTGGTTTGTGTAACTAGTATTGGTTTTCATGACTAGATGGTGAGATTAAACTCATTTTTTTCGGAATGCGAACTTTGGTGTTATGTGGAATCCAAAGTACTTGCTGGAACCACTAAGTAGTCGTGGGAAAATGCATTGTTTGCATAATAAACAAATGATTTTTGTACCCAATATTTTGCAGTGCGTTGTTAAAAGATTAAAGATCGACTTTTAGGAAGTTTGAGCTTAAATGGGTGAGCCATTCAATCGGAATTTCTATTTTAGTACAAAAATTATTTTGGACACGTTGTTTTCTGAGATACGAGGTCGCGAGAACATGTGTTGTTCTCATAAACGGAGTTTGAGCTTAAAGGTTTTTAATCAATGTTTTTTTTTTGGGTATGTTGCTAATACATTTAACTTGATTTCTGGAAAATTTAAGCTTAAACGGATGAATTGTTTGGTCACAATTTGTATTTTGGTACAACATTTCTTTTTGGACAGCTTTGTTGTCTTGCAAGAAAAAATAAATAAATAAAAATTTGAGCTTAAACGGAAAAGTCATTTGATCGCAGTTTGTATTTCAGTACAAAAGTGTTTTCTCTAAGAGATTTGTTTTTTCTTGTGTTGATCTTTGTGTTGTTTAGATACATGCATTTGAGTTGTTGGGTACAACATTTTTTGGTTGTTTTAATGCATGATTATGTAATAATTTGTGCGATGTTCAACGCAAAACCTTTTGTGTTATTTGGAGCAAAATATTGTGGCAAAATAGTGCATATTTAAGGTTGTTTGGTGCGATGTTGTTTGGAACTATTCAACTAATTTTGCAAGATGAGAATAACCAAGTCGATTGATTTTGTATCGAGTATTGGAAGTTTGGACGTTGCAAATATTCTGTTGTGAATATTGCTGCAAATAATCAAACTACTTGTTATTCTAGAAAGATGAATAATTGTTAAGAATTGTTCGAACTCATATTGCTAATAATCTAACGGTGTGTCATTATAAGTAATGACTAAATTTTGAACATAACCGTGTAGGACATTGTGAAATATCAAGAAAGAACACACATATAGATGACAACGAATTACGTTGGTTTATGTAACTAACTTGAATGGTGTGATTGTCATCCAATGTTAGCTATTGTTCATTCGTTAAGTTGGACATATTTTGATTGTGTAAAATGATTACACATTGATTTTATGTGATTATAATCACATAATAAATTGTGATAATCATATAATGATAAGAGAATAAATGTGATTATATATATAGTCACAAGTGAATTAGAATGACATGTTATAAGTGTAGGACTTACACATATAACATATGGGATTCTCCTAAAACATGTGTGGTTTAAGGTGGTGATTTTTCTAAAACAAGAATGTTAGTAGATGAAGCTATGAGTAATCAGAATGATGCATCTTCTGTCATACGCTTGATTCCTTGGTCTATAGCATGCTAGATTTGGAATCTGTTAATTATGATACGGAAAATAATTAACATAAGAGATTCAAAAAGTGTGCATACACTAGTATGAAACTTGTGAAGTGACAAATTACTAAGGATCTTGATGTCATATCCATGTGAGAAAAAAATCTTATAAACAAGATTAATACATTGAAAGAGAGAACCTTTCTACAAAATTCTTGAGATAAATTCCATGTGGGGAATTCTTGCCTAGCTAGAATTCAAAAGAACGTCAACAAACATGAAGTTCTTGCCTAGTTGGAATACTCAAGAATTACCTAGAGCATGATATATCTAGAGTTGCACGAAACTCAAATTTGTACAAACATATTATGTCGATACGACAACTACTCTCAGCATGAGTTATCCCTATTGACAATATGAAGTCATAGAATAACTTTGCGGATCCGCTTGCGAAAAGCTAAAGGTGAGAGTTAGTTAGCAAGTCGTGAAGAGGAATGTGACTAAAGCCCTTGAAAAGTTTATATGGGAAACCTAACCTACCGATGGAGATCCCAAGATCTGGGTTCAATAGGACAACCTACTTGTATAAACTGAGGTCATTGTGGGGGAGTAATAAACTCCACATTTATTTAAGGGAGTTAGCAAATTTCCTAGTCCATTCCTATAACAGTGACAATATGAGGTTAAGCATATGGCTTTTAATAATTAATCGAGAATCACTTATGTGAGAGAGAAGTGGGGTCGCTTCTAAGGGAATGTGGGGCGCAATTCTTAATGACTTCTCGCAGAACCGGCTAATGTTCATGACCATAACGAACATAACTATGAGAACCAAAATGTGTCAAGGAGATATTTGTGTGAATTTATATTGTCGTCTCCACAAATAGCGCATAGTTCAAAGACATCAGTTCTACATTGGAGGAGGCTAAGTATATTTCACAAGGGGGTTCAGGGAACACCTACCTATCCTATGCAAATATCAATTGCAAAACTCTATTACAATGTCGAGTCATTGAAATTTGTTTCCTTATATCAATTTCATTCATGTGGGGGATTGTTGGAAAATATGGTCAAAGTGTTGAATGACAATTGATGGTGTCATCAAACATATTAATGGGAATTAAGGATAAAATTAATTTATGGTTTTATTTGAATTCATGAGCCATTAGTGTGATTAATAATGTGACCGTTTTTCTTATTCTTCCCTCCTATAAATGAGAGCTTTTCTCATTTGTCTTTACACACCAAGAAACACAACTCATTCCTCTCCATTTGTTTAACATTCATCCGACCTTGTGTGTCCGGTTCGTAATAGAGGGAAGACATTTGGTTTTGCCTCCTTGATAATGCGTTTGTGCTAATTGGGTTATCCGTTGTTGTATCCCTGGGAGATAGACGTTCATGATTCTCAAGCACCGGAGAGACGATCTGTCTTAAGGAAACTGTGAGCATCACAAGCCTCAACATTTTCCTTACTTGTGTTTTTGTGTCTCAACAATTGAAAGGTTTACGGTATCGTTTCTCTACACTTTTACGTTTTTTTTATTATGATTTGTTTGTCCCTAATAGCAATACACGTAATATATGCTACATATATTACTTGCTGCCAAAACATATCTTGATAGTCATTTCATGTTGTTACTATAACATATTATTGTATCTTCAAAGACTTGATGAAAACAAAATTTCATTCAGCCATAACACTTGAAACAACAACTTAGAGATGTACATTAAAATGAAATTATAACTAACCAACCTATAATATACAAGAGAATAAATCTATTAGCACATGTCTTAATATCTAGCGAATTGAATGTAATACACAATGATACACAATGCTCCTATAACTACTAAACAACTACAACTTCATCCTTTGTTATGAAGGTCCCCATATCTTTAAAGCGCAAATCATTGAAGTTACACATCTATATATATGATAATAATGTACCACCAAATAAAGCTTTGCATTAAATTTTATTATTAAAAACACTTCCACTTCCATATTTAGCACTAATGTACAACCCAAATGCTCCTCTTTTATACTATCTGCATCTTTATCACTTTGACACTTTCAAACCTAATTTAGGTAAAGAATTAATGCATTCAATTTCTCAATCAGTTACAATTCTCCTATTTTCAAATCCAAATCAAATGTCAAAACATATAAATCAGTTACAGTTTTTGATTCATTCATTCCATACTCCATATCACCGATTCAAAAAAAAAAAAAAAAAGAACAACAAGAGATTCGATATATTAGAATGATATATATATTTTTTTGATTTTGCAGGTTTAGTTTTATCACTGCATCTAAACATTTGTAAGTTTTAATTATCTTCCTTTGTTGAGTTTGATGTTGTTAATTGTGTACTTCTAAATATTCCATTGATTATGAATATGAGTGTTGTTGATTATGAATATAACTGTAATTCTTGAATGTTTTTTGATTTCTGTATCCCCACCATCTATGAGGTGATTTCTTTGAATTCTTTTATCGTCTAATATCGATGATTCAAAAAACATCCTAAAACGTTTTCAAACCACAATCCATGTTTTTGAACCCTTAATCCCCACCATCTATGATGGTGATTTAGTAGTTTGACGATGTCGCTGGCAGCGCTGGTTGCTTTGTAACAAAAGAATAATAATATTAATTATTGAACTTGATTATGCAGGGTAAAGGACAAAATTAACCTGAGACGACCGAGCTCATCTCAACAATTGCACCGGGAAAATTTCCTACCGGTGGTAAGTAGTTGAACTTTCTACACTTCGTAATACTCTTTTCTGCTTAGATTATGTTGAAGGTCAATAATTTATATGATTTATTTGTCTAATTCAGTGTTTTCCTACAATCCCAAAATTATGAACGCATATCTCTTATCGTCTGCTTAAAGATTGTAACCGTAACTTGGCACGACAACGGCTAGATGGCATCATTATGCAACCGTCTTTGTTTGTAGTCATGGCTGGTCATACATCTTTTTCACTCTGTTTTGTTATAAAATCTGAGCCTAATAACTACCTTTGTATATGCATGATTATCATACTCTTTTATTTACAGCCTTACTCCACTTTACTAGACGACCGTCTTTTACGCATCTTGACAGGTTCAGTGGTACAAAAGTTTCCGATAATTGGTCCTCTGCATTTAACCATAAGATCAAACACACATGTTCTACATCGTGTGTCAATATTAGGAAATTAAAGATTATCTGTATTTTTTTATTTGCCAATACTAACAATTGATGTTATGTGCCTGTGATATTTAATTTTTTTCGCATATTCATAACTGCGGTTTCACAAAATACCCTGATCAACAATAGGGTACAATTAAAGAAAGATGAGAAATAGATGACAATGCTGTGACAAGTGATTTGGTGCAAATTACTTCTTCGCACCGTCCTCTTCTGTTTCCCATCTTTCTTTCATAATTGAACCGTATTGTTGATCAGCTCCTTTTTGTGGAACCACATTGCGAATATGCGAAAAAAATTAACTCTCACAGGCACAGAACATCAACTTTTAATATCGGCAAATAAAGCATACAAGGTACTGTTCATTTCCTAATATTGACTAGCGATGTATATCATCTGTGGTTGCTGTTATAGTCAAATGCAAACGACGGGTTATAAAAGCCTTTTGTACCACTGAACTTGGCAAGATGCACAAACAAAGTTGTGTTTGCCATTGTTCATGTCGTTAAGCTTTTTACCAAACTGCCATTTTTTTCGTCAACAGCTCCAAGGTTACGTACATCATCCATGTATTTTTCGATTTAATAGGATTCTTTTTTTACTGCTACTAATGATGGATTTTACTCGGTGTCCGATTTTACCAGGTTAGACACAAAAGCGATAAATTACTTAACTCCTCTGATGAATTTAGAAGAGATAATTTTTTTATAAATATTTTGATAACCAAAAATTTATCATCCATGAAGCTTCTCATATCTTCTATATTATTGGCAAAAAAAGTCGTATTTCTTCAATTGTACTTGCAATCATTTTCTTGAGCTGTTACGCACTGAAAAGGTATAATCTCATGCTTTTTTTGTGTCTCTCTACCATGAGTTAAGTCTTCCTGTACATATCTTTTTTATTTGTTTCCTTACGTCAGCTAACTGGACCTATTTGTATATGAAATGGGTCAATGTGGGTTTATTTTTCACCTTTAATGGGTGAGACGGGTCAAACCAAAGCATAAGCTATAGATGTCAAAGTAGATACCAGGTTAGATACAATATTCGATAAAATTTAGATTAATATCTTATTATGTTGAAACTTTATTTTCCTCATATTATTTACCTCACTGTTTATTTCAAATTTTTTCTCTAAGGGTTAGAAGAGACATATTTTATCTCTGTGGCAAGAAGATGAAAGCATCAGTTCAAAGAGCATGGTTGCCAAGACTTGAGGTAATTGATGAAAACCAAAATTGCATATAGAAGAAAAATAGCACAAATGACGTCGCAAAATGCTTGAGACATTTTGCATTACATTCAATAAGAAAGGGAAAGTGTACAAAGGGAAAATGATATTGATATGATTGACAACCGAAACAAGTTTGCTTCCAATAATTGTTTAGCCAAGTTAGATATATCTGCCGATTGCGGTGGCTTATCTTTTTGTTACAAAAGCTGGTAACTAAACAACTTTTGGAACCATGGCCCGTACTATTTTCTTCCTTTTCTTCTGAAATTATGTTACTGATCTATAATGTGTTTGGCAACAGTAATTAAATGGGACAAAGTGATATGAGGGGGTGTTTTCGATGACTTATTTTTCTCCTTTTAATAATATGTCCAAATTTTTAGCTAAAAGTAATAAAGGGTGTTTGGATCATGATCACACAAGTTATCTTATTAGGTTTGAATTTATTTTATTTTATTTGGTATTGTTGTTTTATGCACTTAATTTTATGTGTGCCGAACAAAATGAAGAAGCGAGAATAACAGAGGAGGTTGAAGCAAATTAGAAAAGGATTAAGAAAGAGCTTGAAAAGCATGATGTCTTGAGGCCGAAGGTATTTCTTTTCCCTCTTCGTACATGTTGGCGTGTTGGGTAATGGGTCAAAATAAGTATTCTAAAAAACGCGTGAAAATACAGGTTGGTTTGGGTCACATTGGGTTGACCCACAAAACTTTTCTTTGTCTATTTCTGTTTTAATGTTGTAACAAATCTTTGTGCTCACTATGATTAAAAAATCTATACAACAATCTGATCTAAAATAACGATTTAAGAGGTTGTAAGCATTTGAGTACACTATGGGCAACCCCTGATATGTTTGACCCATATCCTAAAATAACTTATTTTAACGTGAAACTTTAATGTTGTAAGGTATTGCCTAAGTTAAATTATATCACCCATCAATTAAACGAGGATCGTTAGTTTTGTAAAATTTAATGCTTATTATTTTAGTATAAACTTATTCATATTTTGGAAATGTATATAGTGTGACTGCTTCATCAAAGCTTGCTCTTAAACAACCTATCATCAAGGTCGTGGCTATTAGAACTGAGGGGGTTCCTGAATCATACCATCAAGGTAAGGGTTCTAACTTTCAACCATTGGCTAAATATGAGAATGAGCTATTGATGCTGGGCTGTGTCTAAGTAAGACTGATGGTTGTTGCAGGTTGTTATCAACAGTTTGTGGGATTCAAGCTGGAGCCTTCAAGATTGGTGACACTGTTGGAACAATCGATAATATTATACACTGCATATTGTACAGGCTTGGATCCGTCGGTTTTGTGTCTAAATCTGTGAGTATACTTATTTGACCTTATGTTGTTGACTATAAATGGAAAAATGGGTAAGGAGAGTAACGGGCTGGGTTAAAATGGGTAGTTTTGTACGGGTTCAAAATAATTGGTGGGTAAAATATGATTACACGAATTATAAAATTTTAATAATAATATTGAATTTCCTGAATAAAATAAAATTTGAAAGACTTTTGGCGTGTTTAAACTGGTTAGATAAACAAACACAAGCTGAATCGACCTATTTAATTACATGGGTCATAAAAGCGATCTCTACAGTACGCTATCTATAAACTTGAATCGCATAAAAACTGCATGTATCAGAAAATATTGTGTAAGCAATTGTCATAAGTAATTTTATGCGTTTGTTAACCTATACGGTGGGATGTCTAATGAAATGTACAACACAATCGCGCGGGTGACAGATGGAATCTATGAAGGTACTATACATACATGATATCTTTCTATGGTTATGATAAATCCTAACATTATCAGCCATTGGATGAGTACAAAAAGTATATCGAAAATGACCGGGATCTTGAGCGTAGGTTTCAACAAGTATTCTGTGATCAATCGGCTGTCGAAGACACAATTTTCATTCTTCATGGACTACATGAGCGGTATGAACTTCATCACGGGGTAGTTTCCACATCCATACTTGCTGATAGATACATAACAGAGTGTTTTTTGGCTCACAAAGGTTAGAACATCTTTCTATTCAATTAATTGTATGCAATATAAATTTGAAATAATTGAACATATTAATGTTGGTTTATTATTGCGGCTATTTGACTTAGTCGATGAATCTGGTGCACAACTGAAAATGGAAATCACATCCAGCCCACTAAACTGGACGAGATAGATCGAGCTATTTGAAAGCTCGAGATGGAGAGGTTGCGTCTTAAAAACGAAACCTATAAAGCATCCAAAAAAAGATTGTCCAAGCTGGAATACGATATAAAAGCTTATAAAGAAAAACAATATAATGAGCAATGGGAGCGTGAGAATTCATTTATAACTCAAATACAGTCCACTAAAGAAGAGGTAATTTACATCAATTTCCTAAAGTATTCCATTGTACATAATATGTTTTGGTTTATTTGTTCATTATTTTTCTTTTTATGAATGATAGATTTGGTAAACCAAGAAACGAAAGCATCTGAACGTGATTATGACCTGAATGGTGTTGTTGAGCTCAAATATTCCTAGAGGTGAAGAAATGAGCAGGTCGGGCGGGCTGATATTGGGTAAAAACGGCTATTCTTAATTTGAGTTCACATCGGTTGGGTCAGTTTAGTTGTACCGCTAACACTTTCCTATCCATTTCTATATGCATATAATAATTTAAAATAATCAAACAAATAAACTAAAGCTATATTATTACACATATTATCTAAGTAATATTCTAAACTAAACTGATTTAAGAATTTGTAAGCATAAAAACACACTTTTTTACCTATTTGACCATTTGATACGTTTATTTTTTGCTAGATCTTTTAATATTACCCATTTGAATTGTTAGAAATGAAGCATAATGCAGATTGACCATTTGTAATTAAATGGGTCAAAATTGGCATTTTCTCATTCATTTGGATGTTTGGTACTGAAGCATATGTTGCTTTATACAATATTCTTTGCATATTAGAGTCCTTTATCGTCCTATTGATACAAAAATGAGTAGTTTGTCAGAAGATAGAGATAAGCTACCATCTGGCAAACAAATACGTAGGTTTTGGTTGAGTACAAAAACAAATAAGGGGGTGACTTTTTGGTCTATGAGACAATGAAAATCCTTATATGTTTTGGTATCGCAGTATTGTAGGTTAATTAGAAAGATTTGTGTATATAAGTGCATAACTTACTTTTTCATATTTCTTTCATTTGAATGGAAATATCGAACCATTTGCTTATAAATGGGTCACTTTAGAGAGTGTTTGGGTTAGCTTATTTTTGGTGCTTATGTGCTTATTTGAAGTTGGAAAAGCTCCTAAGCTAAGTTATTTTTTATGGGTGAGCTTATGAGCCTATCAACTAGAACTAAATGCTTATATAAAGCAAATAACCTCAACTTAATAAGCTTATAATCCAGAAAATATTTGCTTATGAGCTTAACCGTGAAAGGGAGAGTTCATTCAAATAACTCCAAAAGCCCACAGGGTAAGCTTATCCAAACATCCCTTTAGGTTCTATTTTATTTCTAGAGTAAATATGAACTTTTTTTTACCTTAAAAGTAAATGGATCAAAGGAGGTTTGGGTCACACAGTGGGTAATTATTGAATGGGTTGAAAAGGATGCTTTGGTTGACCTTGAACACACAGTGTGTTTACATATAAAATTAAAATATTAGTCTAATGTTCTTCTATACGTATAGAAATAACTGTTAGTACTGAAAGAGAATAGTTTATATTACATAATCAGATGCATGATGAAAAAGATTTTAAACTCTTTTTACTATCATTCTTCGTTTATTACAGTTAGTTGGTTTGTGGTCGGTTCCTAACAAAATGGTTCGTATTTGACATTACCATTTCTTACAAATTAGAGAAGATAATACATGCACGTTTATTTTCTTAATAGTTGCAAACAAAATTGTTTATCGTATCATCGACTTATTACTTATTAATCCCTTCAAAAAATAATGAATCTGCTTATGTTCATTGTTGTTTGTTACTTTATTCACGCACGTTGTTTAGATATATTGATCAATAAAATGGATTATGTAACGGGACACGACTTCAAGTTGTTCGATTAACAAGAACTTCTATTCAAGTACAAATAATTAGTGGAACACATTTTGGAAATAAGGTTGTCATACTAAGGTTGAGAATTAGTCCGTCTGACAAACTTTTACCTCTAAAGATCGTGAGGAAACAATATCCTGTGTTAGTGTCATTTGCCATGACAATAAACAAGAATAAGGGCAATCGCTTTCAAAAGTTGGTTTGTACCTTCCACATCCTGTTTTGACACATAGATAGCTACACATGGCTCCTACACGTGTCAAAAGCAAAAAAGATTTCAAGTTTGTTGTTTCTTATGTGGATGGTAATCTATCAAAAACTACTACAAATGTAGTCTATAAAGAAGTTATTCGAGGTCTATGATTAATGTTTGATAGGTATATACAATATACATATGACATGTTTTATGCCATTTTTATATATATATACTTATTATTAGTCACAAACTTCTTTTACTTACACATTTTTTAAACTAATTAGGTGTTCACATAACCAACATTAGGTTGAAGTGTTACAATCGTCACTACATACATTTACTTACACATTCTTTTACTGCCAATCTATAGTTTTTGATCCAACTTCTTTTTAACCTTTTCCAATCTTGAGTCTTGACCATAAGTTAAAAATAATACTAATAACAAAATAAATAAATAATAGATATTATATAATCTGCATTACAGCTTCTAACAAAATACACTATAATGTAACAAAAAAATATTTCCAAATACGTTTTCCACATCAATTTTGATGACAAAAAAGAACCTCGACCGATAGAGATTCAGATGACCCACATGAAAAAGTATATCTCCATGAAGGCTATAGCAATCATTGAATATATATTGGATTTAACCCGAATCCCATAAACCTTAAAATATTTAATCATAAACCCAACCCTATATTTAAAGTAATAATTTATTAAGGAAAAAATAATTTGCTTTGGATTCATCGGAGGTAGTTATTGAGCCAATCAAGAAAAATGTGTAGATCAGCATTCTAACAAAGTTCGTACATTACAAGTTTACAACAAATAAGCAATGAGTTCGTACATTCTTATTGAGTTCGTACATTACATGTTAAAAACTGGATCTACTTTTTATATGCTCCATATTAAATTTTGTTTTTTTTGGCATTTTTTAGATGATTGTTATTTTTTAAATAATTGTTTTTGATGAGCAGTACTGGATCTAGTTCCTATATGGTTCATATTAAACTTTTTATTTGGCATTTTTTAGATAAATTGTTATTTTTAGATGATTGTTTTTTGATAAGCAGAATTGGATCTACTTCCTATATAGTCCATATTAAACTTTCTATTTGGCATTTTTTAGATGAATTTTTATTTTTTAAATTATTGTTTTTTATGAGCAGAACCAGATCTCATTCTTATATGGTCCATATTAAACTTTTTATTTGGCATTTTTTAGAAGAATTGTTATTGTTTAGATGATTGTTTTTTGATAAGCAGAACTGGATCTACTTCCTATATGGTCCATATTAAACTTTTTATTTGACATTTTTTAGATGAATTGTTATTTTTAATAGGATTGTTTTTGATAAGCAAAACTTGATCTACTTCCTATATGGTCCATATTAAACTTTTTATTTGGCATTTTTTAGATGAATTGTTATTTTTTGGATAATTGTTTTTTGATGAGCAGAACTGGATCTATTCCTATATGGTCCATATTAAACTTTTTATTTGGCATTTTTTAGATGAATTGCTATTTTTTATATGATTGTTTTTTGATGAGCAGAAATGGATCTACTTCCTATATGGTTCATATTAAACTTTTTATTTAATATTTTTTAGATGAATTGTTATATTTTAGATGATTGTTTTTTATGAGCAGGACTGGATCTACTTCCTATAAGGTCCATATTAAACTTTTTATTTGGCATTTTTTAGATGAATCGTAATTTTTTAGATGATTGTTTTTTTATGAGCAAGACTGGATATACTTCCTATATGGTCCATATTAAACTTTTTATTTGGCATTTTTTAGATGAATTGTTATTTTTTAGATGATTGTTTTTTATGAGCAGAACTGGATCTACTCCTATAAGGTCTATATTAAACTTTTTATTTGGCATTTTTTAGATAAATTGTTATTTTTTAGATGATTGTTTTTTATAAGCAGGACTGGATCTACTTCGTATATGGTCCATATTAAACTTTGTATTTGGCATTTTTTAGATGAATTGTTATTTTTTATATGATTGTTTTTTGATGAGCAAAAATGGATCTACTTCCTATATGCTCCATATTAAACTTTTTATTTGGCATTTTTTTAGATGAATTGTTATTTTTTAGATTATTGTTTTTTATGAGCAGGACTGGATCTACTTCCTATATGGTATGTGTCATAATTATCAATTTCCGGTCATTTCTCAAACTCAATATTCATCATATTAGTTCATGCATGGTTTTGCATTTCACATTAAACGCATAATTTCTTATTAAATAAACGCTATCGTACGATCTTTTATTTTGAACAATTGATCCGACACTCCCCAAAAATTATCCCGATATATTTTTATACTCATATTAAGATTATAAAAATAATATTATGAGTTTACCCAGTGTTTTAAATTTATTTTGTATATAAATTGTTGTATTTATAGAATTACGACGGTTTTCGTAAATACTACACGATAATTATTACTTCACTCAAATTTTGCAAGAAATGTATTTTTATAATTTTTATGACTTCAATATATTTTGATTTTGACCCGTTAAAATTTATATTTAGCTAACGCTACCTTTTAAGCTCAAATACATATCTAAATTACCAATTATGCTTACAAATATACATCTACTTACACTTATGCATTTAAAAAAAAATGTATTAGCTATCATTAATACCCCCTTGTCGACACAAGGGGGTGAGTCACTTAAAAATTCACTAAATATCTTACCTTATATCATATAATACTCATACTAAACACATACATCTCAAATATACTAAGTGTAATATTCAACTATCCTCTCTTCCTCTCTTCTCTCTACAACCGGCCACACCATAGAAACAAGAGAAGATCATAAAATTTTTCTAGTCAAGTTTTTAACAATCTAGACACACTCTTGATTAAGGTTGTGAAATAAAAACCTTGGGTGTTTAGGATTAATCCTTTGTTCATAAACCTCATCAAGTTAACTAGTAAGCATCTCATATTCATCTTCATATTTCATATTTATTTTATGTTCATTACATCATATTTGAGAAAAACATGCAAGTCTTATGGATGTTTATACCACTTTTTAATTGTTTTTAAGAGTTATATATATTTATGTCATCTTATAATTACTCCTTGAAACATATCACTTTTGGTGATGCCTAGGAACCCATGACACCCTAAGAAGGTGTATGGTAGGATTAGAATAGCTTCGGAGTTGTTTTGAATTGGTTGGAATAGGTTTGGCGCGTGAAAAACTCATTTCGACAACTTTAGTTAACGGTCTGATCTTATTTTTAAATCTGGGAAAATTCGACAGTTGGTAAAATATTTTGGGCTAGATATTTGGAAAAGATACTTTAAAACGAAACGTGGCGCTTGCGGATTAAAAGCGGAGTTATAACTAAGAAGTTATGCTATTTTGAAGTTTGACGACGAAAACTATTAATTTCAGAAAATTCAGCATGTTAATATCACTTTTCGAGTAAAAATGAGGCTTAAGCGTTATGAAATGTGTCGACTTATCAAAAATATATTAGTATACTTTAATACGAGTCTAAGGATGTAGAAAACGTAGAAAACGGACTTGTAACGATTAAATTATACACGTTTACACAAAGTTGCCGTAACTTTATTATATAAGAAAAACTATTATATTTCTATTAGACAAGTACTACGGTAACAAGAGACCATGTTGAAGGTCGTTTTTAACATTGATGTAGAACTTTTTATAAAGTGATGTCTTCTAGTAAAAGTAAGTTCGCCTTGCATATTTTCCAAAATGTTCAACCGTTCGTCAAACGGAGTCTTAATGAATTAAATGTGGTCACTCAAACTTTGCCAAAAACCACCCTTAAACCATATTTTGGACAAAAGTACCATACTTAACCTATATTTTACTCTATGATCGAGACCTCTAGGATGAAAACTTAAATGATAAAACTTTGAGATAATGATGCAAGCTTCCCAAAACCGTTGAGTTTGTTTCCTGACACTCGACGTGCACCATTTTACGACTAGCTTTTCGAGGCCGTATATTCACTTTCATGAAATTGTCAAATGACATTATTTTACGACGAAAAGTTATAATTTCATAATATATCACAAAACGATTATCGTAGGATGTTGATTCAACGTATATACTTGTAAAGTATTTTATAAACATGACGAGATGTCATAAACATATATTTCGACGATAAATTCTATTTTCAAAAACGTACAAGTGGTATAGATTACATATAGATTTGCATGCACGACATTGTTTCATGACTTATATTAGAGAACATCATTCATTTTAGGTCGCGGATAGTTTCCGAGCCTCATTTTCGTGCACTTCATTTTGTTAGCATATCAATCATACCAGGTGAGTTCATACCCCGCTTTTACTCGTTTAAATTATTACAAACTCTTTGGGGGAGATCCATGCTTAAATACTTGTTTTTACTCTTGCGAATACTCAAACCATTTATACAATTGTGTTACACTATACTTCTTATACTCTTTGGACATTATGTGTGGTTTATTGCGATATGTGCCTTAATGTGCTAAACTTGTTTTCAATTATGCTTCAACATACATACTTTAGCAACTGGTTAACTCCTGCGGGAGCCGGCGGAGAGGTATTGATAGTACTATCGGGCTGACGCCCCCACCCTTGTGTCCCTGATGACTTGACCTGGGGTGAATATAATCTGTTATTCAATGAAACACAACAAACAATGTAGACTTGTCAAGAGGTTCAGTTGGCTGTGATTCTTTGCATTAAGTACTTGTATATATCGTATGCACATATGTCCTACTTACAAACAAGATTGACAATTCTATTTTAGGCAATGGGTTGTGAACACATAGGTTGCGAGTTTTGTATGGGCGGAACTCGGAACTGAATGGATTTACAATGCCTTTGCTGCATCAACATTCTTTAAAGACTTTTTCAAATCATTTTCAACAAACTTATGAACTCACCAACCTTTGTGTTGACACTTTTTAGCATGTTTATCTCAAGTCGTAAGGCGATAGCATTTCATGGAGCTTTTGGGTCACATGGCATACATTGGAGTCTTGTGTTTTTATCAATTACCATTCGACATGTTTTGTAACCCTTTATGTATTATCAAACTTTGGGATCTCATGTTTTGTAAACTTTAACTTTATTTAATCGAATGGTAAACTTTTCAAAACGTCTCATTTTAGAGGTCGTTTTCTGTATCCATGCTTTGTGCTATGACATCATACCCCAAAGACACTATCGTTCCGCTGCGATATTTTGGGGGTGTGACAGATTGGTATCAGAGACTTGGTTATAGAGAACTAGGTTGCATTTTAGTTCCTAGACTATAACCGCTTTCACGTCGATCCTTTCTTTTCCTATCGCCTTACACACTTTTCGTGCGCATATGTTTTCTGAAAAATTTCTTCTAGACCCACCTCATTGGATAACGTGGTTTCCTTGTACCGATAGGGGAGTCCCAAAATCTAGTCAAGTCATCAAAAATATGGAGCTCAGTAATGAGCACTTATCTAACTTGATCTCGTGACAGTTCTTGTTTGATGAGACACGAGATCGAGCTAAATAAGTGTTACTATATAGCTGTATAGATTTGATGATTTTGCCCGAGGATGGGAGTTCTCTTGAGGATACTTTGGGAACTGCTGGCGACTAAACTTCATAGTGACTTTAGCACCTAAAGGAATTTCCTATACACCAAGTGCGACTCTCCCTAGATACCTACCCTAAATTCCTCCTCCACCGTTTAGAATCAGATGATAGAATGGCTACCTATTTCAGTAACATCAATCGCCGAGACATGTATGCTTGGTGGTATGTACACATGTGAAATGAGGCAATTATAATTATGGTGGCCAACATAATTATAAATGCGTTACAACCCACGTGGACATATGCGACCACGCATACGTAGATCGGTGTGGGCACGCCTTAGGAACCAATTTGTGGCGTGGTATTATGTTTGAGGACGTTAAGTATAGACATTGGGAACTCAACGGTCCTTTCCTTGCAGAGATCATGGCACCAAAGAGGGTAACACGCAGCACTAGCCGAGGTGGTGCGGCGCAAAGGGGTGGAAGGACAGGTGAGCGTAGAGGTACAGAAGGCAGTCGCGACATGGGTAACAATGACAACAACGCTGGCGCAAAGGGGTGGAAGGACAGGTGAGCGTAGAGGTACAGAAGGCAGTCGAAAGATACAATTTGTATCTATTTCCTTTCAAGCATACATCATCACCAAACCTTGCTCATAATCTAGTTCAAACCTTGAACACATCTAAGGATATAACATACACATCTCTAGAGTATACACAAGATCTATCGAGGTTAGTAACCTTACTAAGATTCTTGTTGGAAAACACTCCAAGAAGCATTCTATAGAGCGCTTTTACTTCATTATCACACACAAACACATCTCTTGGTCGTAAATGATCAAAACATGTCATCCATTAAACTATCTAATTTGAGCTACCTTAGATTCTAAACACGAGATTGAGATTTATCGTTTGCTTTCCAAAAATCAACACACCATAGTTAAACTTTTGTATATATTACATTTAGTTAAGTCACATTAAGCCAAGTATTGGCAGACTATCAATTTTTATACTTCAGTAGGAAAAAATAGGAATTCCCATCTTTCTAACATGAGAATGACTACTGGAGAACCTATTGCACTAGAAAGTATGTCTCGACTATGTCGACGTCTCCTCCTCTTTCGCGTGAGTTGTATGTCGAGTCTATGTTTCTTACCACCACACGAAATGTTAAAACTAAACTTTTTGGAGATTGATAATGGACTTTTGAAAGTAATGACACGAATAAATCCACGAAAACTATGACACGTTATCTTTTATCGACTTCGTCATCATATGAGCCGTATTTTGAGATAATCTTATACCTATTAGGTTACGCCGTTTCTATTCTATCTTACTCGCCGTACCTTCTTCTGGATGCCGTGGAGATTAGCTTTAGATGCCAGTCGTGTTAGTTGTGAATAGTGCATTGTTGTGGCTAAGGTGAGTTCATAGCCCCTATTTTCAAAGGTTTTTATAACTATTTTGGGGGAGAATACATGCTGCTTTTAACTGAACATAATTGGATATGTGAGATGTTATTTGAGAATGACTGTTGATTGGAATATTTGATTTGGTGATTGAATGATTTACGTGTTTATTGGAAGTAAATGTGAGTGCAAACTATTTCTTAGACCTGCCACTACTCTTTTGAATTGCTAATGTGTTGACTAGGTAAGATTAGATATGTGAAAGATGTTGACTTAGACTAGGGTAGCGATCCTTTGCTATGGCGCGATACCTAGCTAAGAGTAGACATATGTATCCGACCTAGACCAGGGTAGCATTGTTCTAGGCTTTGCTATAGCTCTAGTGCCTGGCTAGAGTCGCCCGGGGTCCTACTGATATCTCGATGATTATTGGAATGATTGTTGGAATGTTTATTGTTTATATCTGCCTTAGCAGCACATAGCAAATAAACTCTATCTGGTCCACTATTAAATTTTGTAATTAAACTTTATGAACTCACCCGCGTAAGCTGACCCGTTTTAGCATGTGTTCTCAGGTTTAAGGCGATAGCTCACTAATGGAAGACGCTTGGCAATGGGCAAGGTCATGGGCAACTCTGATGAACAATTGAGACCACTTTAAACTCCTTTATGGGCCTATTTCCGTACTATGTTCATATAATGTAAACTTAATGTTTTTGATAACAAATTTTATTCTAAATTAATGAAATAAAATCATTCTTCGTACCTTATGTTGTGATACTAAGATGGTAACACCCCAAGGTTTGTATGCTTCCGTTGGACACAATTTTTGGGGTGTTACAGTACGAGGCGACTTTCAAAGCAGCTTGTCCTACTATAAAACCCCAGCTACTCAAATCCACGAGAGGAGAAAAACATGTTAGATCCACACATGCATGTTTCCCTACAACCCATTCAAACACCAAAACGTCTGCCAGTATGAGTGTGGATCTTCCATCCAGCGGGTCAGTCAAAAAGTTTACATGCATTTCTTTCTTAACGGAGATCCCAGCATGCCTACAAACATTCTTTATTTTCTTTCAATTTCATTTTAACTTCGCAACATGAAATAAGTAAAAAAAAAATTATTTCCTTTCCTTTTTTACCTTCTTTTCACTCATTTATATCCGCGCCTAAAAGAGTTGAGAATACGATTAGATATTATAATTCAAAATTTTGACCTAATTTTCAGCTACAAGTAAAAGACACCGGAGAAGAAAATATTAACAACAAATTTTGAACACCAGTTCGAAGAGAATTAAGGTAAATATCATAGTAACGAAAGTAATTTTTGGTATATTTAATTTTGATCTTCTTGTTGTTTCTTTTAGTCACATTCAGAAGTGTTTTCACCCACACTTATTTTTAAGTACATACGTAATTTTCATAAGGATTTGTTTATTTAGTACGTATATTGTTTTATTTAGGGAAGGCAATTTTCGTGGTTTGGGTCCTAAAACGGGGTTTGGGTTTAAGGAGTGTTTGTTTAAGCTTATATGTGGGCTTATGAGCTTTATTTGATTTCAGCTTATATTCCATAAGCCCTAGTTTTCTAGCTTATTTTTAGATTTGTGGGCTTATATAAGTTTATCGTATCATATAAACTCTTCTAAGCCCTCAAGTCTCAAAATGAGTCTGAAAAGAAAATTAGGGTTTATGAAATATAAGCTGAAAAATAAATAAGCTCATAAACTACATATAAGCTTAAACAAACACCCCTAAGAAAACATAACTATAATGAAAATTATAAGCGTAATATTTAAATTTAGAATTGGTTTGTGAAGAGTTTATTTGATTTGTTTTTTAAATTTTGCATTTTATTCAAGTTTATATGCAGTTTATTTTGTGTATATTTTATCAAGTTTTTGAGTTGTACATAATTTTGAGAGTTAACTGTTAACCTATCAACCTACCAACGCGCTTAACCTCTTTAGTTAAATATGTCATAAATAGGTGCGGGCTACGGTGATGTCCTCACCAAAAGTATTAAATATTTTTAAATCATTTATATTTTAATTAAATTATTTATAAATCGTTTATAATTTATTAAATAATTTATTTTAATCATATATAAATTATTTTAAATAATTACTTTTGAAAATGACATGTTCTCGCCAAAAATATTTACCAAACCATAAACATTTAGTTAAATTGTTGCTTTGGTCAAACGTTTGGTCAAACATTCGTCAACACCTTTGGAGAGGACATATCCTCCCAAAGAGTTAGCGGGAAAAATTAGCCAAAATGAAAAACCGAGGGAATGTGAAAATGAGTCAACCATTTGACGAGGACATGTCTTTGCTAAAAATAGTTGCATTGAAAATCTAGGCTTGTTTCTTCCCGATTAATATCTTAAAGTGTGTTATTTTGTCATTTTGCGGCTTTTGGAGAGGACATTGGTGTCATCTCCAAAAGTTTCGTCCCTGGTTCTCCTATTTCTTGTAGTGAATTACATAATAATTGCCATGACCAAGTTAATAGGTATGGTTTTTTACGGCCCATCTCAGGATATTATATTCACGTGGTGCTATGTCGTGTAAGTTTTCAAATAGACTATGTATTGTTGTAATGGTCTGAATTCTAGCTTGAATCAAATTGTTTGGAATTTATTACTTGTTCTAACTGTTGGATGAAGCTCTTTTAGTCCCATAACCCGGCTCCGGCAAGAAAAAGGTAATCCTTCTATGAATCTTAACTTCATTAGGATTGGTCCTAGTTGGCCTGACTTTAGCAGTACTGTATGATTGTAATTAGAAGAAAAAACCTAGTAATTCAATCAATCTTGTTTTTACTACTCCAAAAATATTATTGTAATCATAAACTAAGAAACATAATTCACAACATGCGTGTAGACATGGTGACACGGACTAAAAAGCTATGGAGTCCAAAAAAACCATTATAATCATATAAACTAAGAAAAGTAAAAATTTATTCATAACCCTTGTCTACACACGCAGGGCCGTCCCGTGGATTTCGGGGGCCCTGTGCTATAATCACAAATATCCTTTACAAGGTCTTTTTCGAATTTTGACGCTTATGTTGTAATTACAAAGTAGGTCTCTTACAAGCAAATTATTAGATATGATTTAAAAGAGTTAACAAATATTGCAAGATATACTATAAGAACTAAAAAATGCCTAAACAACAGCGGAAAACTCAACGATCCCACTACCATATTGATCCAATGAATCCCAAGTAATCTGTTATAACAATCGTGTAGTATCATGGTTTCTTAAAAAAAGGGTTGAAAGTGTAAACCTTTATAATTGTTTTGGACTTGTTGGGAAATACATCTAAATGATTATGAAAAAACAAGTAAAAAGTAAAAACTATCAAAATATGGGGGTGCAAAGTGAATATTAACCAAAAATACCATCTTCTTCCTCCGTTTGATCCTTGCCCAGTTTAAACATATATCAACAGACTCTTATAACTCGATTGTAACTAATCATAAGTAACTTTTATATGGTAAAACTAAACCATTTTACGTTTTAGAACCTAATATTATCAATTTTAAGCCAAAACGGGATCTAATCACTCATTGACGCCTGAAATTTTGGGGCCCCTAAAAAAGTAGGGGCCCTGTTCCGTTGATCATTCTGCACTTGCTCAGATCCGGGGCTGTACACACGTGACTGAAACTAGTTGTGTAATAAGAACATATATTTGAATTCCAGCTCGTAGATAGTATTACTCTTGCCTTTGAATATATATGTTGAAATATTATACAATGTTAAAGTTTTATATTGCTTGTAAAAGCATATGCGTAAATGAAGACTGATTACTTATGATAACCAATATATATAATGGACCTTGACATGCACAAATATCAAATTTATCGAGGCTCTAATGTGGTCATTGTGACATCATTGACGGAGATTGAGTTATCCCTAGGCACACAGTCTTTAGCAAAAAATGCAGGTTGTTTGGGTCGAGGCAATGCGCCATCTTCATCTAACATCAAAATCACAGATGGCATAGTTGGTCTATCTTTTGCATGATGTTGCACACATAAAAGACCAATATGTATTGACCGCATAATTTCAGATTCGACACATGATGCATGCGCATGTTCACTCAACAACTCAAGAGCAGCGCCTTCTTCATAGAGTCTCCATGCCTAACAAAACAAGATATGAAGCACAAAAGCTTAAAAGTCATATTTTATGTATACTAAGTTTTTCTTCGACCTTAGTTCTAGTTTTACAAAACTTACATGTGCAAGAAGGTTAAACCGTGAATCCTGATGGAGATAGAGAAGCCCTCTAGCAATCCCATGGATGATGCGGAAACGCTGAGACCAGTCTAGTAATGAACTTCTATCCGTTTCTGCCGAGTATAAAGTATTTAATACAAGTGGCATTGAGAAAAAAATAAAGCATTCTATCAACGCATTCATATTGTTAGTTATTATTAGGGCTGTAAACGAACTCAACGTTCAGTGAACATTTCATGAACGGTTTGGTAAAAAGTTCGTTTATGTTCGTTTATTTATTAAATGAATGAACATGAACAATATTTTACGATCGTTTAGTTAAATGAACGAACATGAACAAAAGTCACGTTCGTTTATTTATGTTCGTGAACGTCCGATTATGCGTTCGTTAACGTTCGTTTATGTTCATTTATTTATTTATGTTCGTATATCAAATCTTTTAATTGTATAATTTTAAATTAGTTTGTTTAAACAAAACGACACTTATAAAACAAAATTAGGTGCATAATTTAATAAAGTTTATGATTGTTTGTCTATGCTCATTTATGTTCGTTTAGCGTTCGTTTAGTGTCTTAATGAACGAACGTAAATGAACATGAACAACTCATTTTCTTAATAAACGAACATGAACAAGAAATTTCGTCCGTTTAAGCGTTCGTGTTCGTTTATTTGTCCGGTTAAAATTAAATGAACGAACATGAACAGGGCTCCGTTCGTGTTCGTCCGGTTCGTTTACAACCCTAGTTATTATTGAAGTGGGGCTATTGCATATATACCCACTAAAACTTGCATATTTACATATATACCCAAAACATGTTTAAGTTGCATTGCATATCATGCATTAAAAACTTGTATTATGGAGAAATATGCAAATTTTTGAGTTTTAGTGGGTATATATGCAGTTCCCCTATTATTGAAACTCGCGAAACTAAAAGAAAACATGGAATGCAAGGCAAAAAAAAAAATATATGTGATGTTTAAAGAGTTGTACCAAATATGAATAAGTCCAGGCTTTTGTTTGGCATGTATTCGTAGATTAGCATTCTTTCATCTCCTTGATTGCAATATCCCAACAGCTTTACAAGATTCCGATGCTGAAGTTTAGCTATGAATTTAACTTCATTCTTAAACTCATTAAGCCCCTGTCTTGAAGTTTTCGACAGCCTTTTCACCGCTATTTCTCGTTCGTCATCTAACACACCCTAAAGAATTATAATCCAGTTTACAATCATGCACAACACTAATATATGTTTGTAGTTCTAATATCATGTGCATATATATGACCTGTCAAAATTAACTAATTATGTCAATGTTACTCGATCACATTTATTTTTTATTTTTGTTTATTTACTATTTTTAGTTTATTTACTTTATAAGCATTGAAGGGGTACACATAACTAATTACATTACTAGCAGGTCTCCGCGTGATGCGAGTGCGGGTATTTTGTAATTTAATTTTTCGGCTAATCATTTATTATATTTGTAGTTTTTTTAGCAATAGTTTTACTGATTAGTGTATTCGTTTAGGGACTATAAGCAATGACAAAATTTTGGTAAAACTTTTTTTAGTTTTATTATTTTATTTGTATGTTTTTTCTGTTTATTTTCTTGCTTGGTAAATAAATTATTAGCTCAAAAATTTAAATTACATGGTACCCGCAGTCGCATCACGCGAGGTTCATATAGTTAAACTCGACTAAATCTCAAAAATGATTAACCGTGAGTAACCGGATCCCGTCTATGCGGTTCGATTTCAGATAGAAAATGAATTACCCACCCTTGATGTATTGTTTAAATTTTCTAACGAAATGAACCGGGCCATGAACACCCTAACCGAGATAAGCACTGCATCTTAAGTTTACCTAAAATAACTTAGCATAAAAATGCACAAATCAAAAGGTAAATGGAAACTTACCTTGTTTCTTAAAAAATGGAACATTTCTTTCATTATTATCCTCTCAATTTCTTCCTCATAAAACATAAATTCATAGTTGTGAAAATAAAGATTCCTCTTTCATAAAATCAACCCCCATTCTTACATCACCCTCTAAAAAATTTCATGCTCAAATTCGACCATGTCTATAGGGCCACAACTACATCCACCATAATCCGCCATGGGTGATCACAACCATCACAATAATACACCATATATATAAGAGCATCAGGTGTCATAACAAGGGTTAGTTTCGTCGTCGTGCCACCTCAGCGTCATATCAGCATTCTATTTTTCCACAACTAACCACAACAAACCCCCTCCTCACTCATAACAAACCCAACCTCTTCATTTGGGGCCCACTACTACCACTTTATTAAATCTCAAACAACGGATACAAATTAAATCTCAAACGTTTTTTGCCTTTTGTCAGAAATCCACCTTCGTCGTCCCCACGATTTCATCTTCAACGACGAGCCAAGGCGAGCCACCCCGGTGTGGCGGCGGGGCACGGCGAACCGCCAGGTCATCCACGGCGAGGCACGAAAAACCCCACACCTGATGCTCTAAGGATCACAACGTGTTTTCGTTAGATTTATTGTTTTCTTTGCTTTTTTTTTTTTTTTACTAAACCTAAATGCTTTTTATGCTATGTTTAGCATTCTTTTTTTTTGTCAGCGATGCTTTTATGTTCGTTTGGTGGCGATGGTTGTAATTGGTTGTTGTGGTTGTGTTGATATAGTCAAAAGTTCAAAAACAATTATTTCTTTTTTCTAAGACGATGTTTATTGGGAGGGATGACAACCCAACCTATTAAAAATACATACAAATATAATACTTTTATAATCTTGTATACAATTTTCATTGCAATCTAGATCACTTGGCAACCCAAGATTGCCAACCCACAATCTGCCTTTGTGGCTTCTTTATTTTCTTCTTTTTTCTTTTTTAATTTTTAATATTTAGTATAGATTGGTTGGGTTGTTGATAAATGATTGAAAAAATATAGATTTGTTGTATGTATTTGTTGTGTAGGTGGAGAAAAGAAAAAATAATATTTTATCAAGAGATTGAGTTGTAATAAATTGTTGATAAAGATAGTCTAACCAACAAGACCATCACCAATTTTTTCATGTCAGTAAGTTTGTTTTCTTAGAAGTTGAATTTTATTATTATCATTATTATTATTAGCTTAAAGATCTATGTGGCCATGTTGGTAACCAAATTAAGTGTAACATCAATGGAATTCTGTTTATGTTCAACTCAGTTTATTGGAAAAAAGGAAACGCATCATGATTGGAAGTTTGTTGATGGAGTGTAACATCCTGTATCTAGTATACAATTAGTATGTTAGATTGTATTTTTGAATGAGAGGGTGTTTTAAAAAAAATATTAATTATGTGTGTTGAATTGATGTGTTTGTGCATTAAATGGTTGTAAATTATGCATTCTTACTTGTAATATTTTATGTGTTGTATAAATTGTGTGTTGAGAACTTGAGATGGTTGTACTTTATGCTTAGTTTTTTGTATTTCTCCCTTGTAAGATAGTATGATTATTATTTTATTTGGGAAATTTTGTGATCAATGAAACGTTGTTTGTAATATTAAAAAAATAAAATAGCTACACTTGGTTACGTTGAATTTTCTTTACTTTAGAAGTCTATAAAAAAATTGTATAGAATCATCACATAGTTATTTCTTTTGTTTGAAAATTCGATATCATGAAACTTTGCTTGTAATAATAAGGCTAAAAAGATTGACATCTAGTTAATATTGTTACCATGTAAACAGGACCAAAACCACCTTCTCCAAGCTTATTATCATCCGAGAAATCATTTGTAGACTCTGATATCTCAGTCAAGCTAAAATATGATAACTCGGTATCATCATGGTGTATCTCCATTAATGACTCTTTATCAGTGGTTTGCACTAGTTCATCTGCAAGGTTATGAACCACACTATAAGTGATAGCATTTGAAATTATCGTACTTCTACACTTTGTTTGTAAAGGGTAAAATTTCATTATGCATAATGTACTTGGCTTTGATTCATAATGTATATATATGTTTTTCAGAAAATATATATTAATAGTTCATAACTAAGGCTGGATGGCAAGGTGGTAACACACTCACCTTACACCTCAGCACTATCTCAGCTTTCTTTCTCCTCTCACTTCCCCTCACTCACACTCACCTTTTTGTGGATAAGGTCACCTTACCATCACCTTTCATTAAAATACATACTTTATAAAAATATACCTACTAAATACCTCACATACACTCACAAACCAAATAAATAATTAAGTGGGCCCCAGATATTTTGCAAACTCACCTAGGTGAACGACTCACCTTAACTGCTCTTGGAATACGTGAATCGCGTGTGAGTTTAGCTAGTGGGCAAGGTAGTCACACGTGAATTGGAGGTAAGGTGAGTCACTCACCCTCCCTTGTCACCCGGTCTAAGAAATATGCATAATGAGTAATAAATGCAAGCATATTAATGAGGTTTTTATTAATCCGTAGTTAATAATGAATTTAATGTATAATATATTTAATGTATAAGTACATGAATTATTTATAGCTTTAACCAGTTTATAAATAGACTAAATTATAAGAATAAAGCAATATATTACTTCGGTTGTAGCATAAAACATTAGTTTCCAAAAAATAGCAAGAACCTGTCGTCGTTCAACCAATGAAAATCCTTCAAAGAACATACTATATCTATATTCATTGGTTCATACCAACTGCCTCTTTTTGCTAAGGGATAATCATATATGAATGTATATAACTTGTTAGTTTTTTTAATTTTAATATATATTTAGAGAAATGATAGGTATGTATGCCTAATGTTATGCCTAAAAGTGTGTGACAAGAGTTTATTGGTTATAGTGGTCGGACCTACTTTTTCACAAACCAATTAACTCTTACCACATAGTTTTAGGCATATCATTAGGCACGTTTTTAGGCATGCCTATCATTTCTCATATATTTAACTTGACACTTTGTTACTTTGATGTATCTAACTTCAAACTTGGTCATTTTGGTGTATCATTAGTGCATTTAATATGACAAGATCGAACTATGTATTGAGGAAGTAATATGATACACAAAAGTGACGAAGTTTCAAATTAGATACATCAAAATGACGAACTGTCAAATTAGATACATGTACATCAAATTGAAAAAAATGACAAGTTTAATACATTAACAAATTAAATGATTTTCCTTTTTGCTAACACTTAAAACTAATGTTTTAGTCTCGACCAGTTTTGTATAGTGTGTATGAAACTCCTCTTATTTATGGTTTTTGCATTTTTACAAGTAAGAGCAGCTATATATAAATGAAGACATGAAGTAATTAATCCTACCTGCAGGTGTTTTCACTAGGGATCTTTTCTTCTTGCTCCAAGCATACGTAATAGCTAAAAAGAAGATCCCTATAACAAGACTAGATAATATTGCCACTGTGGCTATGATTATTTGCCTCCTTTTGATGGAACTGGATTTGGATGCAGGCTCTTGAAAGAAGTACAAATTAATCCCATTAGATAACCAAAAATGGCATACTAATCTATAAAACAAATTGACAGAAACAATTGCTGACGTACAGTGTTCTATTTTTACCATTAAATGAAAATAAGCTTACTTGTTAAGTCGGATTTTGCCACTCTTACGTACAGGTCTTGGCTTTCATCAAGTGTTCGAACATCCATTAAATCGCTAAACCACATTAAACATCCGCTTCCACCCCCCGTGATCTCTATGTTTGCATATGCTGCACATGAACAATTCCTCTTGCAAGCCGTAGCACATTCATCAAGTGTCATGCTCCGGTTGTACCATGAGTGTCGAGTATCTGGAAGTTTAACATTCTTGATCACTTGAAAACCATCGTTTGGGCAGTCTAAAGGTGTTCTATGCCGACAACCACTTGACCACTGGGATGCACTCCATTTGTCAGGGTTTCGTGGTTTGAACCCTTCCATACAACTGCAAACCGGTGAGTCGTCCATGTTGCACTTTCCATATGGACCACATACCCCATATCAGGCACACATGTCCATATTTACGTTTGAGTATAGCTTCCACTCCCGATATTTCTCAATCCAGAACATTGTTAGGAAGTTACCCTCTGGACTCACGTAGACGCGTGACCTGACTGAACTGATAACAGGTGTGTACATGTAGTACACCTCTTTATCATTGAAAACAAAGTTGTGGGTTATTATCGAGTTAGATGTGTGCTTAGCCAAGCCATTGAACGTACCACCATTCCATGGTCCCAACCTGGTACACGGAACGGAACCGTTGTCTTCAAAAAGCTGAGGGAACCCCTTGGTATCCATGAACCCTACGTACCGACCTGGCGAAGGATCGTCGACGCTTGTCCACGAGGTAAACCGCCTATCTAATCCGGAGACCAGGTCCTTCCCGAATTTCATTCCGGGGAGAAACGAGTCTGTAGGATAATCAAAACTTTGCCAAACAACATCATTTCCCCTCACAACCAGATTTCCAGAGTTCAAAAGTTGTGCTACTGGAATTATGGTTGTGGTAGATACTAGACTATTGTTAGATGACCAGAAGACACTGTGGTTGGTACCAGCGATAACCAATAAGGATCCGTTAGTGTCAACTTTGAACACCCCAGACGAATCAGTTATTGGTGTCTCTCTGTTAGCAACCCACACTACTGTTTGTGGGGATATGTTTTTGTACCATATCCCTAAGAACCGATTTCTAGACCTCCCGGGACTAAAAAAACCGAATTCATACATTGCATTGGTCGAAACAAGGGTTTCACCATCTCGGATGGCTTGATCAACTGTAACCGTGTCTCGTGCTGCACAAGTTGCTAGAAAAGAAAACACAAAGAATACAAAACTGCCTAGGACCTCCATCGATGTTTTCTTGTGTGCATAAATTGTAGTGTTTCATTCGGAATTTATTCTCCGGTTCAAAGTAGGTTGTGTGGTTGATCGTACTAGAAGACATTAAGTTGACCCGCGGGTTGACCCCTATCCACACGTCAGAATGTTATAATTGTGTAATGTGTAACTCAGTTTCAGGATAGAAAGAGTAATGTATGAACATAAATTACATCTTAAAAAAATACGGGATAATATACGAGGAGGCGACTTATATGTTTTTAACATATAGGCCGTCAATCAGTGACGGAGCCAGAATTTTTTACTCGGGTGGGCCAAAATAAATAATTGGAATTCGAAAAAGAAACAGATTAAAATCATCTTAAACAAAACACTATCTAAATGTTAAAATCTTATAAAACAAAATAATTAGATTTAAAATAAACAGTGTCAAACAAAAATAAGGTACTAGATTCCTTTTAGAAGTAAGAACACAACGAATTTAAACGGATGCCTTATAATATCAAAATAAATAGCGTTGAACATAAACAAGTAAAACGCTATCGCACTTCAAAGTTTCAATCGAATGCCTTCTAATATTAATTTGGATGGACCGGTTCTAGGTGGGCCAAAAGTGAATTAGTGAAGTAAATATGTTAAATACGTTAGGATATACACACACTACTTGTACTTGGTAAAAGGTTTGGGTTGGCCATGGCCCATCCCACCTTCAATGTGGCTCCGTCACTGCCGTCAATGAAACTAACTTGTAAGCTATCAAAACTATATGTTTATTTTTGTTTACAATAATTACGATCAAATTTAATCCGAATAATTATCAAACGACAACAATGAACCTATCACTAATATATTAAACAAAAAACCACCCGCAAATATCAGTTTCATCCTTGTAAAGTACTTTTGATAATATATAGGCACATTTAAAATAAAGGTATAATTGGTACTTCACACAAAACTTGTCATTCGTATTACTTTTATAAGTTAATTAGAAGTTAGTTCCTTAATTACACTTTACGATTTCCAGGCATAAACATGGCTAAAATTGGTGCATGAAAACAAATATATAGTTAAACGACCTATAAGTTGATTTGATAAACGGACGATCTATATGTTAAAAACTTAATACTTGAATGGCCTTTAAAGTGTAAATACATTATCCCAAAACATAATTATACAAGATGGTTATAAAAACTCATACGCTAGACACACATAGCACATAGATGTCCAAATAGTGAAATAGCACAAGAATCAAAGGTTCTTAGTGAGGAATATTGTGGTAGTTTGTGCAGTCGAAGACTTTTGTGTTATGAATCTGAATGCTACCATTAAACTCATTGGTGCATCACACACATTTATTGGTCCTAATATAATACGTAGCGTTCTAAAAGTCAAGCGTGCCCTTCTTATGCAGCAGAGGCTCAATAAGGAAAAAAAATCCTTTCGATGTATGTATCTATTTCTTCCTTTTATATATCGATTATTTCTCCATTATATGTTATACTAGCTAAAAGACCCGTGAAATTCACGGGTATTTTAAAGAGATTTTACAAAAATATACACAATCGGTACTAATTAACATATGTTTTATACACAGTCGGAACCGCAATGGCATTCGCAACTCTATATACACAGTCGGTACTAATTAACATATGTTTTATCAAACAAATAGTCAAAATAACAGTAAAGGAAAATAATGTTACACAAGGAAATTATAGTTTCTTTTCTTGAGTAGAGATTTAGTAGAGATTCTTTATTGATCATGTTGCTTGTACTACTCTTTATGTTGCCTTCTTCATACCGACCATTTTCAATCATATATATTAGTACCAACGAGCATAATTGCCCGCGCGTTGCTGCGGAGCCGCAATTTTTGGTTATATTATTTTTGTTCTCTTTTGGCAGTCGAGTACGGTTTGTAATAAAGCTTTTTGAGCTTTTTTTGTAAGAATATTAATACGAATTCGGTGTTTGCTAGTAAGTCTAATAAGCACCACCAAACCGCTTATTTTACCCCTCAAATGCATATAATGCCATTCGGTTTCTTGACTTTACAAAATTTTACAAATTCTAATCGCGCTACTAAAAGATATCTAAAGGAACCGATGTAATGGTCTTTTGAATAATCACTTATCACATATCAGGGGTGTTTGCCATTGTGTCATACCAGATAGCATTTATAATTTTTATCACCCTAAGAATATGATTAAGGGCTTGCCATTTGTTCTAAATATTCACACTGTATATACATGAGTAACACAATAAATAAAGTGTATAAATATTGCGACCTTTGCAATACACGTGCGTTGTGGCTTCCTTCATATACATTACCGTGGAGTTCCCTCACTGAAGCATTAAAGCACATGATACTACATGCGCATATAGGAAAATTTCTACATGCAAAATTTACATCCATGTTACTGGAACACTCTTCATCTTACACTTATCTTTTTTCTAAAAACCTCTGATATTCCCTCACAAACTATGTGATCAAATGTGAATCCGACTTCTGGGCAGCCGAGGAACGCCAAGGTTCGTTAACTCTCCTGCTTCAAACGCTGACCTATGACCTTGTATTATCTTCTCTATATTATTTAACAGCCTCATCTGTATTAAAACATGTATATCAAACATTATAATTAAAATATAAAGGCTAGCAAAAGGTTCTTAGCCTCGACATATTAACGCGTAAATAGCACTTACTATTGATCTAATAATACTGATACATCAAACATTAAAATGAAAACATAAAGGCTAGCAAGAAGTGCCATGAAAAGGAAGAGCAAAAAATCCAGACGTACACGGGTCAAAATAAGTTTGTCTTGAAACATGTAGGTCTTGTTCGGGTTGAAATGGACTGGGATGGCTTGGTCCACATACACTTTTTTGTCAATATTCTATAAGGTGAAATGCAAGATATTCGACTGTTTCGGGAGTTAGAGGCCCTTGCAAGCATAAAGATATGTTCATATGTTTAGTGTCACGTAAAGGACAAAAAACGTGCGTAAATTATATGTTTTGAGCTTATTATGTATTTGAAGCCGATAAAGCTGAACCACCTTTAGGTGAAAGTCAAACCACTTAGGGAAAAAAGATCTTTAGTATTCAAATTAAAAAATATGGAGGGAGAAAGGTTAGGAAGGCTTACATGATGGTGAAAATGAGATGTCAGCTTGGTGGTTGCATTAAAGATTTGTGTCCACAATGTACGTGCATGTGCGTGAGCTCGTATCAATGCCTGCAAACAACGCATCATCTCAAGAGTTTTTTTCTTTAGAACATGACCTCTCACCACAGCCTGCAACTTAACCAAATGCTTTTTTCCATTTTGCACCCTGAATTTGATCCGGACCTGATTCCCATAATCAAAAGTCACCAAAACCAATCAGGGTACCAAAACAACAATTCAGTTTTGGACAAACCATTTTTTAAAGTTTGGTTATGTTTAGTGATAATGCTCCCTAACCAAATGGTTTAAGCTTTATCTAGAACATGTGAGATTGATTATTGTTACTAAAGGTGCTTATTGCTTCTTTTTTTATTAGATTATTTTTTCAATCGTAAATAATCAAATCAAAAGTTTGTTCTGATATACTCCTAAAATAATCATGTTTATTCTCTAAATGCAATTAACAGAATAACATAAACTAATCCAAGACACCTTCCTATCATCAATTCCTGTTAACAATCTTTCTCCAGCCAAATTATCACTCAAAAAGTGTTCGCAAAAACATGACCTAAGCTTAAGGTATCTAGCCGAACTCTCTGATATACCATCATGTTACAAACATCAAATCTAGGAAGCAAACATTGAACTGAAAGAAAGCACTGCAAAAATATATCGATGTATTACAACTTTAAACAGGGAAAAGATTCACGCTTACGGATTTCTTCTTTTATAGCTTCTGACCTAACACTTCTCTGCACCTCAAAAAGCGACGACAACTCCTGCCACCTAATAATAAAACTATCATTTGTGTGATCAATGATCCTCAACTAAAAACCGCATTAGTAAACACATTATTTAAGCTTTATATCAAAATAACAAATTCATCGTTATTAAGCAACTAAACTTCTTGATAAACATTTAAACAGAAACATCTTGGTCACAAAAAACATAAGTTATACCTTTCCCTCTGTGGCGAACAACACACTTCCTTGGAAGAAATCCAATGGAACCATGCCTCGGGTGCTCAAACTTCCTGTGCGACATTTTCAATCCTTTACCTTCGTACATATATTAAAATTCCAGATTAGCACATTAAAACATGACGTAAATCATAGTCAAACATAATTGAACAGCCTTAAACATCAATATATCATCAGTTGCATTATGATGCATTTTTTTTGTCTATATTATCGTATGTCCTTATAAAAAAAATAAGATCTTACATGATTCGGTGATAAGTGCTTTTTCTTTTCCAAATCAATATTCTTAAAATCTTCTACACAAACATAAAACCCAAAAAACTATTGCCAACCTTATGGTGATAGTATTTACTAAGAAATTTTCAAAACAAAATGCACCCCAATGCATAAAATATACATAATCAAAACAAAAAGATTTAATCTTTATAATAATAAAAAAAATTAAACCTTTCTTGACCCTGCCGGAATTCCTGCTACATCGTCACCACCAACTCCGCCTCCTCTGCAGCTCTAAGAAAGCCACCGCCAAAATTAACTAATAAACTTGAAAAGCTTTTTTTTTTTTTTTTACCTTCGTAAGATCACTGTTAGGCGTCCTTCACTTATTGTGTCGTGATTTTGCTTATTTGACGCGTCATTCATTTGTGTTTGATAGGTAACCAATAATTAGTGAAAACAATGGATTGATTTGATAATTAGGGTTTCGTTTTGTAGTGGATTCTGAATTTAGGTGTTTCTTGATTTTGATCATGAGTGAACATAATGAATTGAGGTGGTGAACATCTGGAAGAATGTGTATATTGTAAGATGGAATTGGGGGCGGGTTTTGATAGCAGAACGGATTTAATGTGTGTTTTTGGCGTGAAAAGTAGGTTCTGGAAAAACCCACAAATATCATAGTTAATCACAATTTTTTTTGTATCAGTAAATATGTAGATAAGAATGTTCTAGTGAACTACATACGTGTCCCATGGGGGGCTTTTTTTTTTGCACCGACCGTATATGTAGTAACGTATGTTTGCAAATGTATGCATGAACAGTCTTTGGTGCAACACAAACTGGCCAATAAGATGTCGCCAGCTTTGTATATTTTAGTACAACCATTTTTAGAAACCTCAAACAAACCAATGGGAAAGCGACAACAGTGCATGTATACACCGAATTTCTATACGCCCCGAGAACGGGTGTTAGTATATATTATAATGTCTAAGGTTCAAAACATAAATATGAGATCAAGTCTTGAACATAAAAGGTTCCATAACATAAGATCAAGTCTTGTACATATCTCTCGATCAGATTACATATTTTAGTACTAATGTACGCATGTTAAGCAACAAATATATCACGGAAGACGCTAAAAAACTGTGTTGCTTCAAAAGCAATGTTAGCCGTTTTAATAGTAACAGGTTAAACTGACTGTACCCATCTGTAAGAGCTATAAAAGCCTAACATGACCTAGTGTAGAAATGGTAGTTAATGACCCCATAAACTGACCTTAGATATGCGTTTGAAACTGCAGTTGTGCAGCAGTCACAAATACCCTCGGAATGACCCAGATATCCTATTCAGGCACATAAGTTTTTAGTAGCCCAAAACACCCCTTAAAACTTGAGCAGGCATACCTAAAAATCCCAAAAAAACTGCAGTTTTGCAGCCTTGCGGATGATTTACACATTAAAATATATACTCTAGGTGGCTTTTAACCCGTTGGACCCATTTACTTATACAACCCATATCGACCCATTCATAAGAAAATGCGTTAAAAGTTGCCCTCTCGATATAAAATTCAAAGATATTCATCAAATACACAAAGAAAATGTTACCAAGGTGTCTTTAATTAATATAGCAATTTGCTTAGATAACTCTGCTCCTCTTTTGTTTCACTCCTCTTTAGCAAGGTTATCTTCTAATATAATGTTCATTTCCCCACGCATGTTTAGATGCTTCCAATTCGACCTCCAACTTTACAACTCTGTTCTGTAACATGTGGTTTAATCTTTAAAATAATAAAACACATATGAAGTTGTACATGGCCAGGTCATTGACCATGATATATCACATGAATGACATTTGGAATATTACTAGCGGGTTAACCCGCGCGTTGCGGTGGGAGTGTGTTGCCCTCGATCATTTTATTTACGGGAATGAATTTGCTAAAGTTTTTTTTTTTTTTTTTTTTTTTTTTTTGGACTAAATTTGCAAAAGTTTGATAACGGGGGACTAACGGTGCGTTTAACAGCTATCGTGAGGGACCATTTTCGTAAATTCCCAATGAACAGTACACGCACTGTTACACACTGTAGCAGCACTGTTTTGCACTGTAGCAGTGGTATTTTCTTTTTTAGTCCCTGAAAGTGGTCGTTTGTTGCAACGTTAGTCCTTAGGGACTAACGCTGAAAATAAAAGGTAACCTCAGGGGCTGTTTTTGATTAAAATTTGCACAAAAATAGTCCCTCAAGTTATTGTTACGTTTCAAATTTAATCCTCGACTGTTAGCTAACGGACGTTAAGGACTAACTTTGTAATTGAGCAGTAACCTCAGGGGCTAAAAGTGCTAAAACTGAAAGTTGCGGGTGCACTGTAGCTACAGTGCACCGGAATGTGTTTTAGTATATATATATAATACCTTACTTTCAGTCAATGGACGATCAGCTGAAATAACAAAAAGTAGATCCGCTTGTGGCACAAATTCTTCGCTCAAGCGCTGTTGTCTTTGGAGAATCACATTGGTTCCTGGTGTTACAACAATGATCATTTGTATTACAAAAAAAAAAAAAAAACTAAAAAAAAAAATAGCAATGGAAGAAGTTGCAGTAGCTCATAACCGGAGTCAACATAGAATTTGAAGATGTGACAGATAATTTGCAAATCCAACGCATTGAAATGAAAACGGGATCATAAATGAACATAACTACTCACATGCTCAAGTATTGCGAGAGGTATATAACATATATATATTTGCCATCTTGGTGCCTTTGACAATATTGTTGTTCATCGGAATAAGTTCAGAATAACGTACAAATGTTATCTCGGTTGTCGTTGGGACAACTCCATCTTTTAGGTAGTTTCTTACGAAATGAGCGTTAATGAACGTTGATGTCCCAGAATTGAATTCGCCCTGCAAACTTTATTGCATTAGAAAGTGCAGATTACCAAGGAAACAAACAGACTATATTTAAATAGCAATTGACATCTTTACATAAGAAATTTCGGTAAAGATCTTTCATATAAATAATATATTTAAATAGTTACGCCAAACATTTCTAACACTGACGGGAGTTTGATTGTTTTTCAAAGTGATTACCGCATATTGAATCAGATTACTTCCCATGGAAAATGCAAGTATGAACAATAATAGCACAATATGATAAACATGATAAACATGTTCGAACGGTTGCAAAGGCATAGGCTAGAAATTACAAATTGTAGCTTGGGTTAAATATGAGAACTGTTATATAGTCTATAGGCTACAATCTGCAAAGCATAATCTCAAAACTTGTACGGGCATTTTCTTTGTTGTCGCAAACTCCATGCATATAATTTAAAAAAAGAAGTTCAGTCCAAGTTCCAAAGTCCTTAACCATGGTTGCAATTCCGCTTTCTTGAGCAGCTATGAAATGAGCACTTGATAAGTGGAAAGTATCTGGGTGTGATCTACTATTTGGAGTTTTATTTATCAGATAAAACTGATGTGCTCTACATATCAGAATAAACAATCCAGAAAAGTACCCTTATAAGCAATTCCTTTTATAAATGTAGCAATTTAGATAACCAATCACTCATTTTCCCTTAATAAGTAGTTCCATTAAGCATTCCCAAACAGCCCATATAAGCACCAATTTTAATAAGTTATCCAAATATAGTCCCTTTAAGGTCAAAAAAGTCAGCAAATGATCCACATTTGACGCATTAAGTAAAACACAATATAGTTGATGGATATGTTATGAGCAACCAATCTTACCAACATATGTGAGGCCTTCCTTTCGTGATGAAGTACAATAGGAGACCCAGAATACACAGGATCAAACTGAAATACCACACAGTTACAACATGAAAGTTATTCAAATTGCCATTAAAATGAAAATGAGAAGTTACTAACAATTGAGATTTACCTCTGCTTTAGAGGTATTGGCGTCTCCTTGTTCAGTAAAACATTCGTATTGTGTAAATATTCCAGCCTTTGTCAATAAGATTCCATAAACACTCCCAGTTTGCAAAATCAATAAGTAAATACTGAATGCAGAAAGAATAACCAAACATCCAGGAACCAATGTGATTCTCCAAACATTCGTATTGTGTAAATATTCCAGCCTTTGTCAATAAGTAAATACTGAATGCAGAAAGAATAACCAAACATCCCAGGATAGTGCCTTCTTCCAAGTCGGTATGCAAGTGAACAACTTTATATATATATTTAAAGATAAAATATACTGAGTTTACATTAAAAAAAATAGCAATAATATAAACCAATTCGATTCAACACAACTAAAACTTACCGAAATTATTTGGCGGAACTCAAGAGCATCCATGGCAGTTGAACACCAATTATCCACCTTTGAAACTGATTTTCGTTGTATTTTGAAACGTGTGTTGCAGTAGAAGGGAGATTTTGAATCGATGTTTTGATTTTGTTTTGATTCTGGTATGAATTGGATTTTGATTTTAAAACACCTTTGGGTTTTTTGAAACTGATATTAATTTATTTAAGGAGATATGATCTTTTTGAATTTGATTTTTCATAAAATGCTGTATATATTTATTTCGAGATGAAACCATTATCAAAAATGAATAGCCATTTACCGCAAATAAGTCTAGTATCCATTTTTTGCATCTCTGACAATATTTTCATGGTGACAACCAATTACCATCGACTCCAAAAAAAAATAAAAATTATATGAGCCCCAACAATTAAAAGAATTTGACTAAACACCTAAGATAATTACCTGATGCAATTATAAACAAAAAAAAAATAATAATAAAAAAAAAATTATTGAGTATGACCAATAAAAATTATTAAACAGGCAAAAAATTTCTAAAATCATTTAAATCAAACCTCAAAAAATTATTAAACATCCTAAAAATTATTAGTATGCAATTTATTTAAAACAAACCTAAAAAAAATGAAAATCCAACTTAAAATTGTGAGTCTTTGATAAAAATCAGTGTACCTTGTGAAGTCTTTGACCACCTCTCAAATTCGGCTATATGTATCACCTACAAATATAGATTAAAAATACCAAATCATACTTGATGAAAAAACGATTCATACAAATAGTTTTCCCCCAATTCATACAAACAGTTTTCCCAAAAAAAAACGTTTTTGGTTTTTGATACAATAATGATTTAATTGAACTTAATCAAAGCAAATTTATTAAATCTAAAGCGATAATTACCGATTCTAATGATTGGACAGAAAAAACCCACTGGAATAGATCGACTTCTTAAGGATGATGAATCTTGTTGAATCAAATCGTACAGCCCTTTTGGGTGTTTTTATGAATCTGTAGATTTTTATTTTTATTTTTTTTTTTGGAATTGTGAACTGATTTGAGAGGAATATGAATTGTAGATTGAAACTGAAAGTTAAATTTCGTATAGAGGAAGCTTCAATGGGAGCGTACACAAGAAAATGCAGTGGCCAGCATGATGTTGTTGTACTTAACAAAAATATCTATGGTCGAAAAAAGACACGTAAGATAATTAATTACACATAGTGCTTTAGAGGGTTGTATAAAACTCTGTTTTATTAGATAGTATAGATTTTGTTTAAGTGAATTTTGATAATGGGTCGGATAGTTTGCCATACGAGGATATGTGTGAAAAGATAACACCAACCTTATCGAAAGGATTGGTGAAAAAAAAAAAAAGGTTCTAGTAATAATAATAATAGTGATAGTAAAATAATAGTAATAGTAATAGAAATAGTAATAGTAACAATAATAATAACAATAAGGACTTGGGGTGTGTTTGGTGAGAGGCTTATGGGGCTAGGGCTTTTAAAATAAGTCGGCTTATAAAATAAGTCTCGTTTGTCATGCGGGCTTATGAAATCATAAGCCCCTAAAAGAGGCTTAAAACTTTAACCCCATAAAAGGGGCTAAAAACTTTAGCCCAGGAATTATGAACCATAAATTATATATTTACCCACAAAAATATCTAACATATACCATAAAACTCATTTAATTATATACTTTTTAGTAATTTTGCAATAATAAGCCCCAGCCCCAGCCTATTTGCCAAACAAGTCTACAAAAATACAAATTTCAACTTCGGCTTATAATAAAAGCCCTAGCCCCAGCCCCAGCCCCAAACCCAACCCCAGCCCCAGCCCCAGTCCAAGCCCCAGCCCATTGCGCCAAACATACCCTTGGTGTTGAACAGGATCTGTAGCTTCCCCAAAGGAACTTCGTATGGTTGTGATGGACTTAGAGCACAACATTTAATGATATTTTTGGAGAGGTTGCGTCCGCTATTGTTGCTCATCTGCTAGGATCTATTGGCGGAGTTTTCAACCTGTCTATCAGTTGAAAGTGCCCTATTCAATTGGGGGAGTATATTGCTAGTGCCCTTTTGACCCCTTGGTCAAGCCTGGTGGTGGTATACACCCTATTGATGTTGGCACTGTATGGTGAAGGCTTGTTTCTAAGGTAGCTTCTTCTTCTTTTGGTAACTCTATGAATACTTATTTACATGACATTTAATTTGGTGTTGGCGTTCCTGGTGGTTGTGAGGCTGTTCTCCATTTTGTGAATAGGCTCATTGAGTCTAAGGGTGATGAGGTTGGGCTTTCTATACTTTTGGTAGATATTAAGAATGCTTTCAATCTTGTCGATAAAAGCGTCGTACTTTAGGAAGCTAGGGTGTGATGCCCATTCATTTCTCCTTGGGATGAGTTTTGTTATGCCCGACCTGTTAGGCTTTATTATGATGACTCTATCCTTTGGTCTTGTCAAGGGTTCAACAAAGGGGATCCGTTAGGTCCGTTGTTGTTTGCCCTTGCTTTGCACCTTTTGGTCTAGACTATTAATCAATATTGTGATCTTACTCTCCAGGCTTGGTATCTTGATGATGGTACTATTGTTGGAGATACCCTTATGGTTGCCAAGGCGCTTGACATCATCAGGACGGATGGTCCGAATCGTGTTTTTTTTTGAATGTTGATAAGATTGAACTTTTCTAGCCTGTGGAGGATCCTAGAAGTAGGGTGGAGGGTGTTTTTCCTTAAAATATCTCCCGCCGGCTCAATGGTGCCAAATTTAGTGGTTCAGTTAGTTTGGATGAAAATTTTTTCTCGAGATTTGGCTTTGAAAAAGGGTCTCTATAACCATCTCTTTAATGGAGGAAATCCATAAACTAAATGATCCCCAATGTGAGCTTCTACTTCTTCGTACTTGTGCTAGGGTTGTGAAATTATCTTATGATTTGAGGACATGTTCCCCTTTGCATTTATTGGAAGTTCAGTTTGATCAGACATTATGTACTCCTTGGAGAAGAGTGTTACCGCTTCAGGGCCGGGTTTTGGTGATTGGCAGTGGCGGCAAGCCACTCTCCCAATCAAGTTGGGCGTTCTTGGTATCCTTTCAGTAGGAGACATTATCTGGTATGCGTTTCTTGCTTCTCGTATGTAAACGAGCGTTCTACAGGACAAGATACTAACAAAATCTGGTATTATCTCTCATGGTTCTTCTTTTCAGCATGCTCTTGATACTTTCAACATTACTTGCGACATAGACGTCTTCTCTATCACCAATGGCACTTCTGCCCCCCAAATAATGAAAACATTGGCAAAGTGTTACTTTTATGTCATTGAAAAAGACCTTGTTTCTAAATACACATGTTGGAATCACTCCTAAACCTAAATCAAGTGTTAGTAATTCATATGTAATAGTTAGCTTAATATGACCTTTATGTTTGTTATTAGCCTTAGGCTTATGTAGAAGGCTGATTCGTCCCAAACGGTCAGGATTATTACACAAGTCAACCACTTGTGAATGGTCAACCGTAATAAAATTCAAACAGTCTAAAACCAATGCAATTAAGTCCAGAGGAGTATAGTGTTTCCCCAGGTCGTTAAGTCCCACGGAGGATTAATGGTGCTTAAAAACGTTCAGATGTCGAATGATCACTAAGGATAATGATCTGTAAAGATTTTGGTTTATAATTACACTACTGATTGATTGGAATGGTAATTGGATACATAATTATAAAGCACAACAATCATATTAAACAAACGTAAATACGTACGTTTATTAAATTTTACGTAAACGTACAAAATAAAACGTAAATATAAAAGAATAAAACACCTATGGATATGAAAATGATATTTTTACAATCCTAATAATAAAATAAAATTATTGGAAAATTAAAATTATTTTTATAACTATTTATTTAATTATTATTAATTAAAAACTATTTTTAACTATTTAATAATAATCTAAAATATAAGAAAATATGAAATAAAGCTAGAAAAGTGAAATTATGACTTAGAAAAATCTAAAATATTATAAAACTAATTTTAAAACTGAAAATATATTTTTTATGCTTTTTATTTATTTATTATTAATTATTTAATACTTTTTAACTATTTTAAATTCTAATAAATACTAAACAAACTAAGAAAATTCTGAAATTTTTTCTATAAATATCCTATGATGACAGAAAGCTAAGAAAATTATAAAAACAGAAAGTGCTTAATAATAAGCTGAAAAAGAAAATTAAAAAGATAATTTATATTAAATAAACGCTATCACTATTTTTAAAATGATGTTTTTGTGTTTTTTATTTTATAAACCTATTATACTACTGATAATAAGCAACTTTAATAAAAACAAAAATTTTAAAACTTAAAAATAAGCAGTTTGTAAGCTGAAAAGCTTAACAGTTTATGTTTATGGCTTATTTTGATTTTTTTAAGCTCAAACAAGCTTCACAGTTGGAACCAAAGTTAAAATAAGATGTAAATAAGCTAAGAGTACTCAAATTAAGCTAAAAAGCACAAAGGACTACACTGATAAGCTTAAAATAAGCTAATAAGCAATTACTCTAATCCTATAAACCAAACAGGCCTGCAGTCAAACTTATAAGCAATTTAAGCTTATGACAAGCTTATGAAAAAGCTTGTAAACACTGACTATTCAGTTTACACAGGAAATGGGACAACTTAAAAGCTACAAGCAGCCCTACCAAATAAGCTAGAAAATGTGAAATAAACACTGGACCTATGAGATGGGTGGGTGAGCTACACAAAAAGCTAAAATACACAAGCTGGGACTCACTAATGAGCTTTTTATGAGCTTGTGAAAAAGACTCACTCAACTGTGTACAGGGCACTTTCTCAGAAAAGTGTTCAAAATAAGCAAAGAAATAAGCAGTTTAACAAGCTAACTAGAAATTATAAAAATTACTATGATGAAGATGAGCAACTAAATTTTATAAACCTAAAAGCACAGAACATGAAACTTAATATTAAATCCTATAAAAAATTATCTATTTTATTCAAAAACTGATTATGTGAAAATTTGACTTTTTAAGTTAAACACTAAAGTTGACTTTGATGAACTTTGATCACTTCTAATTGACTGAAAATGGAATAATAAGCTATTCTAAGACTAGAATAAGCTATATGGACTATGTATGCACCTATTTGATTGATTATGCAAGCTATAATCCTAACAGTTAAACTGAAATGAGATTCAAGGATGAATTTTGACTTTCTTGTGAACAAGGTCTGGTTTTAAGTATCTCTGAGTTATTAAGTGTTAATATGACAGATAACAACAACAAGAAACAACACAAACAATCTTTAACACAGATAACAAAGTAAATCCAAACAACCCTTTACTTAACTGATTTTGTGATTTCCAAAGGGTTTCATAAATTAAGACCATGCAACTGATTCATAACCTTATATTATCATATAATGAGGCTAAATAAGCATTAAACAACAACAATAACAACATAAAACTAAGAAATGACACTTATGCTATAATAACTGTAAAAATAAGATTTTTAGTAACTACAAATTTTAAAGAACAAGCAAACTATTTTAATGTTTAATTTTACTTAACTACAACTCATAAACATAGAAACACAAAGCTTTAAGCTAATGAATGACTTAAACAGTGAACTGCTAAAATGGAGTAAAAAGCTTACAAGATGAAATCCAAGTGAAAACTGAGAACCAAGAACTGAAAACACTTCCTATAGCTTCCCAAGAAGCTTCTAAACCCAAGGCAATCCAGTATTCACCCTGCTCCAGCTGTGATTATCTTCTCCATTGATTTTTTTGATTTTCCAACTATTTTCTAGTATTTTTGGTATTTTTTTCTTTTTGATACTAAATTGACTTTTATGGTTTCTAAAAGCTTAGAAAAGCTTTAATAGGAGCTTATGAGTCCATAACAACAACTAATAATAACATTAGGCTAACATGAGATTTTGAACTTGAAAATTTGCATAAACTTGAAATGAGACTGAAAATTGAAATTGCTTACTGAAAAAGATTTACAATACACTGAAATTGATAAAAACAGTACTTGAAAGCTTGAAATTACACTGGAATTTGAAAATTAACTAAAACGACATAACATAAATTAAATTACACTAGATATGTCTTCACATTGCTTCTCTTCTACTTTATATTGATCTTTTTAAGCTTTGTCGACATCTCTGAGACTTTCCCACTTCATTTCAACCATTGGATCCTTTGAATTCATCAGAACTGTCCATTTGTCATTTTTGGCGCCAAAAAGTATTTGAGCAGGTTTTTGCAATTAAAGAAGTTTGGGTGTTTGTGGAGGTGTTAGGGGAGTGGGTAGACAGCTGGAAAGGTGGTGGTGAGGTGGTAGAAGCAAGTGGTGGAAACCACGGTGGTTTCTGGTTTTGGCGGGACTGTGAGGGAGAAGAACAGTGATGGTGGGTTTGACCGGGGTTTGACCCCGTTATTATTAATAAGGCAGGGGTTCAAAATGGATATTGGCAGGGCCAAAAAGGATTTTGGACTGGCTCAAGGGTCATGGGTTCAAGTGGATTGGGCTTGGGTTTGCATTTGGGCCAGCTGGGTTGGGTTTGTGTTAATAATAACAAAGGGTCCGGTTTGGTTTAGTAGTTAATATACAAGGACCAAAGTTGCAATTTCTCCAAAGTTGAGGGGCTGAATTAGCAACTTTTCCAAAGTTAACACAAGGACTAATTATGCCATATATGAATAGTACAAGGTTTACTTTTGATTATTTTCACTTTTTTAAATAACCCAGGGACCATTATTGACACTTTTCAAAGTTGAGGGACCAAAGTTGTCATTTTGCAATTTTAAACTTCAAGGACCAAGTTTGACAACTCATGAATCCCTAGGGACTTTAAATAACATTTTTCATTATTTTGATTTATTTTGATTTACCAGGGACTAATTTTGACAACTTTTAAAACTTGGGGGACCAAAACTGCCAATTATGCAAACTTGATACGTTTTTCACCTGTTTTTGGTATTTTTGCATTTAAAACACATAAAACACTTATTTGTGATGTTTTTATCATTTTGATGCTTTGACGGTTGTTTGGATGTTTTTGGCAGTATAAAAGGTACAAAAATGATTAGTATTTGCATACTCATCAATCCCCCATACTAAACTATTGCTAGTCCCTAGCAATATTTTATGAAAACTTAATGGATTTGAATCTCTTTACCAAAAGCCATTACTTCTGGAGTAGCCAATTGTTTCAGTTCAAGTAAGAACCTTGGTACAATGATAACCAAATGATTTTGAGCAAATCACCAGCTTTCAACGGTTTTGATTTGTCTTTACCAGAAGCCGTTTGCTTCTGGACTAGCCAAATCTTAGATAAAATATCTTTGGTGAGTCGATTACCAATTATGGTTTTCCAACTGCCTTTACCACAAGCCATAAACTTGCGGGCTAGCCAACTCTTCACTAATTAAAGATATGGTGAGCTGAACACCATACAATTTTGGGCAAATTGCAAGCCGTCAACGGATTTGAGATATCTTTACCAAGAGCCGTTTGCTCCTGGATTAGCCAATCCTTTAGTTTATTAGACATGGCGGACTGATAACCGTAAGCTGAGTAAGTGCAAAACACTTACTCCAAAAAAAAAAATTGGCCAAAAATGGGGGAATTGGGTGGTATAATTACATGATAAAATTCGTGAGAATTCCCCCCCACACTAGAAATGAATATTGCCCTCAATACTCAAAGTACCGGCGGTTATGCCGAAACATAGAACGTAAAAGGGAAATACTACGGCCATTATTTTATTTTTGATATATACACATTTTTTTTTATATGAAAACTTATATACAACAGCGGGGGCAACTCCCCCACACTAGGGTGGTAGAAAGTAGAAAGAAGTCAGAAATATGGGTGAAAACCCATATGGTGTGCTACTGTTTTTGATTCCCGAGTCACTAGCTTGACTCGATCCCCGCATTCATTGGTTCATGGGGAAAGTTTGTAAATCTGGGACAACCATGGGTGGAATGTCCTCTCCAAAATAGTGCTTCAATCGATGACCATTCACTTTAAAATTAGGACCATCGGGTTGAGATAACTCAATGGTACCATAAGGAAATACTTTAGTGATGGTGAATGATCCAGACCAGCGGGATTTTAGTTTCCTGAGAAAATCTTCAATCTTGAATTGAAAAGAAGGACTCGATCACCGACGTTGAAAACGCGGTTCTTGATTTTGGAGTCATGAATCTTCTTTGTCTTTTGTTTGTAGATCAAAGAGTTCTCGTATGCTTGATCACGGAGTTCATTTAATTCATTCATTTGAACTTTCCGGTGATCACCAGCTGTCTGAATATCGAAGTTGGCATGTTTCAAGGCCCAGTATGCCTTGTGCTCAAGCTCAATCGGCAGATGACACGCCTTTCCGTACACTAGCTTGTATGGAGTACACCCAATGGGTGTTTTATAAGCTGTACGGAAGGCCCAGAGTGCGTCATCCAGTTTATCCGACCAGGATGCACGGTTTTCGCCTACTGTCCTTTCCAGAATTCTTTTAATACCTCGGTTAGAAACTTCCACTTGCCCACTTGTTTGGGGGTGGTACGCAGTAGAGAGACGGTGAGTTACACCATACTTTTGCATGACTCTATCAAGCTGGTCATTGCAGAAATGCGTACCACAATCACTGATTATAGCTCGTGGAGTTCCAAACCTAGCAAAAAGAGATTTTAAGAATTTCACAACAACTCGGGCATCATTGGTGGGTAAAGCTTTTGCTTCAACCCATTTTGACAAATAGTCAACAGCCACAAGTATGTATTTGTTTCCTCGAGATGAAGGAAATGGCCCCATAAAGTCAATGCCCCAGATGTAAAAAATCTCGCACACTTGAATGGCGTTTTGCGGCATTTCATTTCTTTGTGAGATATTTCCGTGACGTTGACAAGCATCACAGGTTTTGACAAACTCGTGGGCATCCTTGTAAATCGTGGGCCAATAAAATCCGGAATCAAACACCTTCTTGGCAGTGTAGTTTGGACTATGATGGCCCCTGGTGGGTCCAGCATGGCAAGCTTTGAGAATGTCCATAGCTTCCTGTCCATAAACACACCGTCGGATGACTTGATCCGCACAGATTTTGAATAAGTAGGGTCGTCCCAGAAGTAATGTTTAACATCCTTGAAGAATTTGTTCTTCTATTGGGTCGACATTCCTTTCACTATGAAGTTACCCGCATGGTAATTTGCGAAGTCAGCAAACCATGGGGTAGTAGAGTTTCCACGAAAAGTAACCGCATTGAGTGTCTCGAGAGGAAATGTTTCATTTATTTCCTTTTTTTTTTCGAAAACATCTTGGTGTGGGTTTTCTAATCGGGACAGATGATCAGCAGCTAGGTTCTCAGCTCCTTTTTATCAAGTATAATGATATCAAATTCTTGTAGGAGGAGAACCCAACGAAGCAATCTCGGCTTTGCATCTTGTTTTGCAAAGAGATATTTGAGAGCCGAGTGATCCGTATACACCACGCATTTGGTCAAGATTAAGTACGGCCGAAATTTCTCAAACGCATACACCACGGCTAGTAGCTCTTTTTCTGTGGTGGTGTAATGGGTTTGAGCCTCGGTCATAGTTTTACTTGCGTAATGGATAGGCTGAAAATGCTTGGTTAAACGTTGCCCCAGGACTGCACCGATAGCAAAATCACTTGCATCGCACATGAGCTCAAAAGGCAAATCCCAGTCGGGAGCAACGAGAATGGGTGCTTCAGTAAGCTTTTTCTTTAATGTTTCAAAAGCTTTGATGCACTCAGGTGAGAAGATAAAAGGAGCATCTTTTTCAAGAAGATGGGTCATAGGCCGGGCGATTTTAGAAAAATCTTGTATGAATATGCGATAAAAACCGGCATGACCTAAAAAACTCCTAATACCTTTGACGGTAGTAGGATGAGGCAATTTAGCAATAACATCGACTTTTGCTCTATCGACCTCAATTCCGTTTTTTGAAATCTTATGGCCAAGGACTATGCCTTCTTTGACCATAAAGTGACTCTTCTCCCAATTTAGACAAAGATTGGTGTCTTCACACCGTTTTAGCATTTTTTCTAAATGGGAGAGACATGTTTGAAATGAGTCCCCAATGACCGAGAAGTCATCCATAAACACCTCCATTGTTTCCCCGATCATGTCGTGGAAAATTGCCATCATACATCGTTGGAACGTGCCAGGAGCATTACATAGGCCAAAAGGCATACGTCTATAGGCAAAAGTTCCGTATGGGCAGGTGAATGTGGTCTTTTCTTGATCCTGTGGATCAATGGGGATCTGAAAATAACCCGAGAAACCATCCAAGAAACAATAGTATTCGTTCCCTGCTAATCTCTCAAGCATTTGGTCCATGAAGGGTAGAGGAAAATGGTCTTTTCGGGTGGCGTCATTCAACTTACGATAGTCAATGCAAACACGCCATCCCGTAACCAATCGAGTTGGAATTAACTCGTTTTCTTCATTTGTGACAACAGTAATGCCACCCTTTTTAGGAACACAGTGAATTGGGCTAACCCAAGGACTATCTGAGATCGGGTAAATTAATCCTGCATCAAGAAGTTTGAGAACCTCCTGTTTAATAACATCATGAATCTTAGGATTCACCCTTCTCTGATGTTGAACTGCTGGTTTGAAGTCATCCTCCATCAAGATTTTGTGAGTACAAAACTCAGGGTTGATACCCTTAATGTCGGAGAGTTTCCAAGCAATTGCTTGCTTGTGTGACTTCAAGACCTTTATCAGAGCAGTCTTTTCATCTTTACTCAAATCTTGAGCAATAATGACTGGTAATTTATCATCACCCTCAAGAAATGCATACTCGAGATGAGACGGTAAGTCCTTAAGTTCTACCTCAGGAAATTCTTCAGTTTTCTCAACTGACTTGACTTCCTTATTATGAAGCTCGACGGGAGGGAGTGATGATGGATCATCATTGAGCAACTTCTCGATGAGAATAATATCTCCCTCGATGTCGATAGGAGCGTGATCAATTTCCCATGAAACCGAATCACTAGACAAGTATGCTTCAATCTCTTCCAAGATGAAGTCACTTTCCTCAAACGGAGTGAGAGAAGGAGTAGAATTGGCAATGATGGGTTGAGATGAATGAGTGAGATTATCACTCGAAGAATTATGAACATAACCGAGAACTTCTTGAGAGTACTCTTCAGAAGCAACATCAATGATATCTATTCGGTTAACCGATTCAGAATCATAGTTTGCGGAGTACCTCGAAGTTTGATCAAGGTTAAAGGTGACAGCTTCATTACCCACACGTAATGTGATTTCTTGCTCAAATACATCAATGAGAGCACGGCCCGTTCTCAGGAATCCTCGTCCAACAATGAGAGGAACCCGTGGGTCAGCATCGAAATCAACAACTACAAAGTCAGCTGGAAAATGGAACTTTCCTACTTTTACAAATACATCCTCATCAATGCCAAGAGGACGCGATGTTGAACGATCTGCAAGCTCAAGAGTCATGCAGGTAGGAGTAAGGTCCGGAAGAGAAAGTTTCTTCCATACTGAATGAGGCATCAGGTTAATGCTTGCACCAAGATCGGCTAAGGCAAAGCATTCAACCATCCCTGGAAATACACAAGGTAAGAGAAATTTTCCAGGATCTCCAAGCTTCTCGGGAAGCTTCTTTAACAGAACTGCTGAGCAGTTCTCGTTCAGAGGAGTTTTAGCCATTTCAAACAGTTTTTCCTTGTTGCTTAACATGTGTTTGAGAGTTGATGCAAACTTGGGCATCAGCATGATAGCATCCGCAAAGCTTATGTCAAAATGCAGTTCTTGGAAAATTTGAAAAAATTTGTCCATTTGATGACTGGCTTTTTCGCGGAGCTTTTGCTCATTCAAACGTGATGGGTAAGGAATAGAAGATTTGGATTTGGTATTTTCAGCGGGAGCTACTGGAGGTTCAAAAACAACTCCTGGATTGGATTTGGGTTTCGGGAAAACTTGAGGATGGACATCGTTGGTACCTCCGTTATTAGTAGGAAGTTCCTTGTCCTTTGTCGCCTCAGGTTCACTTTCCACTACCTTCGGGAGAGAAGAAGAAGAGGTAGTAGGAATAGCGGGTCCATCGTATGATACACCACTTCTGGTTGTGATCGCCTTTGCATCGCCCCTCGGGTTAGCGATCGTGTTGCTCGGAAGTTTTCCTGAGCCCGAGGGTTGATCATTTAAAGACTTCTTAATGTCAGAAATCTGGCTAACCAACAACCTGTTCATTTCATCTTGGGATTTCATGAATTGCTTCAATAGCTCATCAGATGATGGTCCAGTTGGAACAATGGCTTGAGTTTGATTAGGAAAATTCTGGCCTCTATTGTTCAGATTAGGGCCTTGATTTTGAAAATTTCCTTGGTTAGGATTCATATTCCCATGAAATTGATTCCCTCGATTGAAATTGTTTTGATTAAAGTTTCCTTGATGTTGGAAACCTTGATTTGGTCCAGGATAGAAATTACCTTGGTTTTGATAACCTTCGTTCATTCTAGGTTGGTTTTGATTCCGGTTTTGCATGTTAGGATTCTGGTTTAAACCGGGTGGTCCCTGATAAGTATTAGCACGGTAGTTTGGTTCATTTTGAGGACGGTATTGATTACCTCCCTGATGTGAAGTACCGGCTATAGCATTGGCTTCAAACGGACTACCATCGGTGGCAGTACAGTTGTAGTATGCATGAGGGCCACCACAAGTAACACAGACCTCGACTTTCTTCACTTCACCATGTGATGGTGTCTGTGTGAAAGTGACTTTCTTTTGGTTAGCAAGAACCAAAGCCTGAATAGCATCCGTGAGTTTGTCAATCTTAGCATCGGTGCTAGATGTACTCACGTGAGATGAAGTAGAAGGTCCTGCATTAGACTGAGACTGATATGTCTTTGTTCGGAAAGGGCGGACCTGGGACTTGTTTTCTATGATTTGTAAGGCTTCTTTTGTGGTCTTGCTCAGGAAATTACCTCCCGCGGAGGCATTTAAAGAGTCTTGGTCAGCTTGGCTCAGACCATTGTAGAAAGTATCCATTTGCATTAACTCGGAAAAACCATGATGCGGACACTTTCGGAGCAACTCTTTGTAACGATCCCATGCCTCACCGAATGATTCATCAAATCTTTGAGTGAATTTCATTATCTCATTCTTAAGACTTGTAGTTCGGGATGGAGGATAGAATTCGTTAACAAACTTAGTAACTAAATCATCCCATGTCTCAATGGAACGAGGGGGTTGTTTCTCAAGCCAAATCCGGGCTTGTCCCTCTAAAGAGAATGGGAACAGAAGAAGCTTAATTGCTTCATGTGGGACATTCTTGTATTTGATGGTTGATGCTATCTTGTTGAACCATCGAATATGTGCATGAGGGTCGTCCCGCTCAAAACCATAAAATTGGCTTTGGGTTACAAGATTAAGCAACCCGGTTTTGAGCTCGAAGGTATCAGCCACGATGGTTGGGACAACAATGGCATCTCCGTAACCCTCGATGGGTGCTTGGAGAAGCTCATTCATCGGTTTATCTTCTGCCATTACGACAGGGGGTGGTTGTCACACCCCGCCGGAGGCGGAAACGCGAGGTGTAACATAATCAATATGCATAGCAAGAGATATAGTACAATACCATAATTTAAATTTAAATAAATATTGTAACATTACAACAAGGTTCTAGCCAACCTTGGCAATTGAAACATAAAGTTTGACTTCCAAAAGATAACATTTTACTACAGGACGACTCGGATAACTTGTGAC